>CM061034.1:33810000-34476568 GCA_030763125.1 Hippophae gyantsensis
AGTATTTGTAGATTCAAATGATGTCCCAGATAGTTCCGCAATAGAACCAATTGTAACAAGTTCTCAGCCAGAGAAACTTTTTGGACAGAGCAGTACACAACATTCTGACACACCACAACCTCTTACTCCAGCTCCTGTATTGAGAAGGTCTTCTCGACCTCATGTGCCTAACAGGAGATACATGAACTATATGTTGCTGACTAATGGAGGGGAGCCTGAATGCTATGATGAAGCTTGTCAGACTCGAGATTCCAGTAAGTGGGAGCTTGCTATGAAAGAAGAAATGAAATCTATCATCTCCAACCAGACATGGGAACTAGCTGAGTTACCTATGGGAAAGAAGGCACTTCACAATAAATGGGTGAACCGGGTGAAAGAGGAGCATGATAGTTCCAAGAGATACAAAGCCCGCCTAGTTGTCAAAGGGTTTCAACAGAAGGAAGGAATTGACTACACTGACATTTTCACTCTCGTTGTGAAGCTCAATACTATTAGATCAGTGTTAAGTATTGTAGCCATTGAAGAACTTCATCTTGAACAGTTAGATGTGAAGACTACATTCCTTCATGGAGATTTAGATGAAGAGATATACATGTACCAGCCAAAAGGTTTCTCAAAAGAGGGAAGAAGAACATAGTGTGTAGACTTAAGAAGAGTTTGTATGGCCTGAAACAAGCCCCGAGACAATGGTATAGAAATTTTGATAGCTTCATGCACAAGGAAGGTTTCCAGAAGTGCAATGCCGACCACTATTGCTACTTCAAAAGATATAGGTCCAATTATATCATTTTACAACTTTATGTTGATGATATGTTAGTAGCAGGTTCAGATATGGATGATATCAGAAGGTTAAAGCATCAATTATCAAAGGAGTTTGACATGAAAGACTTGGGTCTAACAAAGAAGATTCTTGGAATGCAAATCACAAGAAATAAGAAGAAAGGATCCTTACAGTTATCTCAGGCAGAGTACATCAATCGTGTTTTGTAGAGATTCAACATGGGCAACGCCAAGCCAGTTAGCACATCCTTGGCCAGTCATTTTCGCCTATCCAAGGATCAATCCCCTCAAACAGAGGAAGAGAGAGAATTCATGGCTAAGGTTCCTTATGCCTCAGCCATTGGAAGTTTGATGTATGCAATGGTCTGTACGAGACCAAACATTGGCCATGCAGTGGGAGTTGTTAGCAGATTTATGTCAAACCCAGGGAAAACCCATTGGGAAGCAATCAAGTGGATTTTGAAGTATCTGCGAGGTACCACAAAAAGGTGCTTATACTTTAATAAAAGAGAGTTAAAAGTGCAAGGGTACGTAGACACAGACTTTGGAGGTGAAGTTGATCACTGAAGAAGTACCACTTGTTATATATTTACTGTTGGAACTACAGTTGTTAGTTGGATGTCACAAATACAGAAAATTGTCACTCTATCCACTACAGAGGCTGAGTATGTAGCAGTAACTGAAGCTAGTAAAGAGATGATTTGGCTTCAAGGTTTGTTAATTGAGCTAGGATTCAAACAGGAGAAGAATTTTCTGCATAGTGATAGTCAAAGTGCAATACACTTGGCAAAGAATTCAACATTTCATTCTAGAACCAAGCATATTGGACTTCATTATCACTTCATCATATCTCTATTGGAAGATGATGTGTTAATACTAGAGAAGATTCAAGGAAGCAAAATCCAGTAGATATGTTAACAAAGGTGGTGCCTATTGACAAACTGAAGTTGTGCTCAACTTCAGTTGGTCTGCTAGAGTAACAAAGACTAGAAAAGCTGCTGCATTGATCGAGGTGTGAAGATAGATTGAAATCAGTCTTCAAGTGGGAGATTGTTATAAATCTCCTTAATTTAAGGAGTAAAGCATGGAGCAAAACAAGGAGTAAAACATGGAGTAAAACATGAAGCAAAATAAGGAGCTTAATTCAAGGAGCAATTCAAGGAACCATTAATTTAAGGAGTAATTCAAGGAGTGAATTTTCTTATAAATAGATGTGTAATTGTAATGAATTAATCATCCAAAGTGTTCATTCTAATTGAGAGAAAAGCTTAGAAAGAAAAGCTTTTGTGAGAGAAAATTGAGAGTAATTTTCTTAGGTGTAATTGGGTTGTGAGTTGTGAGTGTTGTAAACACCTTGTGTAATTTCTTCCCTTTTAGTAATAAGATCTACAACAGGTCCGGAGACGCAAGCAAGATTGGCCGAACTCCGTTATCAAATTTATGTGTTATTTTCTCTATTCTTGTTTTCTCATAAATCTGACTTATCAAGAATTTGCGTAATTTCCCAACAGTCATAAGGTGTTAGAGGACATTTATAGATGCTTTAGGCCAATCTTGCTAGAGTTTCTTTGAAATCTTCCTCTAGTAAAGATTAATCCAGAAGTTCTTCAAAGCCTTGGAGTGTGTATGATATTTTTCAACATGGACCGTCTCAGTAACCAAAGAAAACAATTACAGAGGCAAGAAACCTAATGTTGGTAATTATGGTTCTAATTTTTCTAGTATTGGACCTGTAAGGTTTCAATGTCAATTTTTTTGGTAAAAATGGCTTTTTTCCAATTAGGGGAATTATTGGTTGGACAAGGAAAAATTCCTTCACCATCAACTATGATTTCATCTACTTCATCTGGTGAGAGTTTTGGGTCCTATTGGCTTCTAAATTCAAGAGCTACTCATCACTTGACTAATTCAAGGGATCATATGCAGAATTCCTCTCCCTATAATGGTAATGAATATATTACTAATGGTAATGGTAGCTCTTTTCCTATTATCAATCATGGTCATGCATCTTTTTTTTCAAAATAAGTCATGTCACGCATTATCACAGTATCACTAAAGAATGTTTTACATACACCAAGTTGCACATAATCTTCTATCTGTGGAAAAGTTGTGTACTAATAATAATTGTGCTGTAAGATTTCATGTTGATTCCTTCTATGTCAAGGAGGCGAAAAGCAAGAAGGTGCTCACTCACACAAGTGTCTCCTAATTCCTCTAATTTTAACCATTTTGTTCACATGGCTATTAATAATAGTCATATTAGTAATGTTATGCCATCTAGTCCAACTATTGATAAGTGTAATGTTTGGCACCATATACTTGTTCATCCTTTTACATCTGTTTTCAATAAACTTGTGCAGTTGTCATTGCTTGTTTCTAGTTGTTTGTTTGATGATACATACTTTTACGTTGCTTGCCTATTAGCCAAAACATAGAAAATTACCTTTTAAATCAAAGCATGTTCTGTCATCTAATGCATTTGATTTACTCTATATAGACCACTAGATATAGCTTGTTGTAGCCAAAATTGGTGCCAAATACTATATTCGCATCATAGATGATGCCACACATTTTACATGAATATTTTTTATATGAAAATTAAAATGAGGTATAAGGAATGGTAACTCATTTTCTGACATGATTGAAAGAAATTTTCACTCAAGGTTAAATTAATTCAAGCTGTTTAAGGGGGTGAGTTTAACTTTATCATATATTTGTTTGCTAAAGATGGTCTCATTCATAGACTCACGTGCCCTCATACCTTTAAGTAGAATGGGGTCGTATAGAGTAGTTATAGAAGGATGGTAGAGAAAGGTCTAGCACTATTATTAGAGTTGGTTTACCTTTAAGGTTTTAGTTGTATGCCTTTAAGACTGTTGTGTATATAGTTAATAAATTTCCTTATAAAGGTGTGCAAAATTAGATCCCCTATTCACATTTATATACTAGATCTCTAGATTTACAGTTTCTTAGAATTCTTGGGGTATTGTGTACCCTTGTTTGAGAGTATTGAACAATCATAAATTGTAATCTAGGTCTAATCAAAGTGTTTTCTCAAGTTAGGCACGCTAACAATAGAGCTATATTTTCTTAGACTTATTCACCAACGAACTTCATACAAATCAACATGTTCTCTTTCATAAGCCTGCCTTTTCTTCACATAATGTCTATGATTTAACTTCTATTTCACATGATATTTCTCCATCTATAGTTCATACTACACCTTGCTCATTGCAAACTTTAACACATCTGCATACTTATGAATATTTACAAGCATCTCATGATATTGGTGCTAAATCTTCTTCAACTATACCTATTGAGTTGGGTTCCTCTCCCACTTTATCTTATGATTCTTCTTGTTTTTTTACTCACTTTTGATGTTAGATTCATTCCTCTCTTTTTTCTTCACAACCATTTGAACTTGTTATTGTGTTGCCTTCACTTCCTAACCAACATCTTATTGTCACAAGTTATAATTAAGGCTATCACTCTCAAACTCAAGTCTTCTTCTAATAGTGATTGTAATTTTACCTAAGCCTAAAAATTATTGGGAAGCTAGAGGCATCTCAGAATAAAAGGAAGCTACAAGACTTGAGTTTGAAGCTCTTTTAAAGAATTCAATATGGGAACTAGTTGAATGCCCTAATGATTTTGATTATATTAGTAACAAATAGATTTATCGTGTGAACTTGTTACCAATATGAGTCTCTAGAAAAATATAAGGCAAGGGTGGTTACTAAAGACTATGAGCAGATTGAAGGGATGGACTATTTTGAGATTTTCTCTCTAATATTAAAGCCTCATATCATTCATGTGATTATCATATTAGCTATGTCACTTGTTTAGGAGCTCAATCAGGTGAATGTAAACAATGCATTCTTCAATGGTAAGTTTTATGAAATTATGTATACGAAGCAATCTGTGAGTTATGAGGATTCATCAAAGGGAAATCATGTATACAAGTTCAAAAAGGTACATATGGACTGAAACAAGCAAAGGGTTTGGTTTGACAAGCTTATTACAAGCCTATATGAATTGGGGTTCCAACATTTAGAAGTTGATACTTTTGAGCACATGAATGTCATTTTGATCTATGTGGGTCATATAATGATAACTCTATGAATGTAAATTCATCAATGCACTTTTATACTTAATATTTGTTCATTTTATTCAATAAATAATACTTTTTGGGTTAAAAATATTAAAATATAAATTTTCTAGTAAAAATAGATGAAAATATATTTTTTGTAATTTTCTTGAATTTTTTTGGATTTTATATGAACTTTTTAATGCAAAACCAATCACAAGACACCAGGTGGATACCACGCAAGCAAGGGAGTTGACCAGTTGTCACCACGTGCATTCCATACAAGTAGGGGGTGCCAATCAGAGCATATCGCATGGTGTTAACTCAACACATGTTCATTTTGAGTTTTGTCGAGCGATCAACGGTCGTGCCACACATCATCACAAGATTTGTCCCTTTGTTCCACTAGGGCACCACGCAACCAAGATAAGTAAATCATAGCATCCCACATAGTGTTAACTCAACATGCGTTGACCACAACCAGTTCTCTTGTGTCACATGTCGCAATTCCATTGGCCATCATTGTTTAATTTCCTTTTTTTCATCTCAGTCCTTGATCTGAAGCTAATTTGATGATCTAGATTCTATATGATATTATTTTAACCCCCTAATTACCCAAAATCCTAATGAGTCAAAATTAACATATTTTTTTATCAATTTTTAGTGCCAAGAAGAAAAAAAAATATAGAAAAATTTAAAAAGAAATACAATTTTTGTAGAGATTCAAGAGAAAATTGGTACTATAATTTAAGAGATTGTTTGTATTTATTCTTCTTCTCATTTCTTTATCAATTGTTATGTCTTTTTTTATTAAAAATATGAGATTTATGAAGAAAAATCATGTTTAGCTAATTTAATAGTCTAGGGGTCTTATGAACCCAATTTTTTACATGTAATTATCTAATATTTTTACCCCAACTATAATTTCAATTCAATTATATTATTTAATCTTATTTTTATGTTATTAATTGTTTGGCCAACAATTGATCAATAAGGGTAATTAGATAGATTTAAAAGAATTATTTAATTATTTGTCCTGATTAAATAACATGCAATGTTTCTAGATAAAAATATATGATTCTTATGTATGTGATCCATATTTGATGAACTTAGTAAGTAATATGCAATTTAATTTACATGAGAATGTGTAGTTTACTTGAGAGGGGAATACAGAATAGGTTAAATTCAATTAACCATATAATTGATTAGTTATTATATTGGGAGTATGTTAGTGATTCAAATGTTTAAAAAATTATGGGATTAAGTATTCCTAGATATTTTCCCATATGTCTTCTTAATCATCAATTCTGAGTTAAATAATTATTGTTATTTATTTTTAGTTATTTTAGTTTTGTTTTCTAAAAACACAAAAAAAAAATTGATTTTTATTTTTAAAGTTTAAAATTAGTTTATAATAATATAATCTTCATGGGAAAAATCTTTTTAGATTATTATATTACTTATTTGTGATATGTATATTTGCGTATCCATTGCACATAATTTGTGTCGATCACATAATCATAGTTATAAGTGATTTTGATTATATCAATTGTGTTATGAAACTTATGAATGATATATTTACACTAAAGGACTTAGGAGCTCTAAATTTATTTTTTTACCTTGATGTAACGAAAACTTCATATTCTTTACATTTGTCTCAACATAAATACATCAAACAACTCATCACTAAAACAAGACTAGGGCATTCTAAGCCTTCTAATACACCTATGTCAAATTCTTTTCATTTGTCTAAGTATAAAGGAACTCCTCTTTTTGATCCTAGCTTATATACGAATATTGTTGAAGTATTGCAATATAGTGTAATCACATGTCTTGAGATTATATGTGATCTAAAGGACAGACTTCATCATGGATTGGCTTTGCATAAGTCAGATATGTTTGGCTTAGTAGGATCTATAGACTCAGATTGGGCAAGTAATAGTAATGATAAATATAATACTAGTGGATATAGAGTGTATTTTGGTGATTCACTTGTGTCTTGGTCCTCTAGTAAACGAAAAGAGGTTACTAGATCCACTGTTGAAGCTGATTATAGAGCATTAGCTCTTGTAGCCTCTAATATTGTTAAGTTGAAGTCTTTACTCAAGGAATTGTAGATAGAAGAAACCCATGTACCAATTTTATTTTGTTGTATAGTTAGTGCCAAACATTTAGCCTCTAATCTTGTTTTACATGCTAGAATGAAACATTTAGAAATTGATTTTTATTTTATAAGAGATCTTGTTAAACATCATAAGTTACAAGTCAAGTATTCACCTAATGTGAAAGAAGTGGTATATAATTTTAGCAAAACTTTGACTTAAACATGCTTTCACTCTAAACTCATGGTTTTGCTACAACCTTCAGCTTAAGGGAGGTTGTTGGAATATGTGGGCCCATGGTAGTTATGGTACACCTATAGTGTACATTATAATTCCCTAAGTTGGAGTTTGTCATTATAATGTATGTATGTACTTATAGTGTACATTATAATTCCCTAAGTTGAGTTTGTCATTATAATGTATATATACATGCTTGTATCTCTCTCTTAATGTTATCATCATAAATCATTTTGTTTCTCTTTGTTCATTTGAATTGATACCCATTTCTTCAATTTTAAATATGCTTTTTGGTATATTTTCTCGAAAATCTCAAAAACATGTTATTTTGAGCCAAAATTTTTAATTTTATCAATATATATATATATATATGATGAATGAAATATGTTAGTTATGGCCTAAAGTTCCAAAATGATCTATTAACCAAAAATCTACTCTCTTTCTCTCATTCATGTATATATATATTGTGGCACCTATGGACACATGCACTTACCAATCGTACAGTTTTTAATTAGTTAGCTTTGATACTAGGTGAAAATATCTTGGTTTTTTATAACAAACTAATAGCACTACTTAAAGGCATCATTGCTGTAGCTAATTCTATCAAGCGATTATAATTTACAACATTGTAAAAACAGTTTGTTCTTGTTTTTACTAAAGACCAACCATAGAACACAATTATTATTCATGAAAGGTTTCCTTAATTACTTTTCATTCTTATTTTTGGAATGATGTATACATTAGTTTCCCAAATAAACTTTATGGTATCAGAGCTTTGCAATTCTTAGAAAAAGAAAATGGAGAATAATCTGAGAGATCCAACTAAAGAAATTCAAAAAAATAAGAGAGCAATAAAACAGAAAAAGGAGAGAATCATTTTTCACAATCTTAAACCATCAAGCAAGCTTGATAAAGATAGCTATCCAGAGTGGAGAAAACAAGTGATCAGGATTCTCAGGAGCTATGAGATCGAAGGATTTGTATCTAGTAAAATGTTATGTCCGATGAGGTTAAACCAAGATGGATCCATAAAAAAAACTACAAGTAATGGGTAAGATAAGACTAGATGATTGCTTCTTGGTTAATCAGTCCAATGCTTTAAGATTTCATCATCTATTTTTCTAATAAATAGATTACCAATTGTTGGAAATGAATTTAAAATATTTTTTATTATTTTATGACCGTTATTTCATAAATTATGTAACTGTCATTTTCATAATTATATGGTCATTATTTTTATGACCGTTATTTTCATAATTATGTGGCCATTAATTTTATGACCGTTATTCTTATAATTATGTAACCGTTATTTTCATAATTATGTGAGCATTAATTTTATGACCGTTATTCTTATAATTATGTGACCGTTATTTTCATAATTATATGCCAATTAATCTTATTACAGTTATTCTTATAATTATGTGACCGTTATTTTCATAATTATGTGGCCATTAATCTCATAATTATGTGACCGTTACTTTTATGACCGTTATTTTCATAATTATGTGTCCGTTATTTTCATAATTATATGACCGTTACACATATTTTTTTTTTACTATAAAAAGGTGCAATAGCCTCGCTTAGAAACAACTTAACAACTCAAAAACAGGCTTCTATGGTTTTTTATAGCAATCAAAAGAAAAGAAAATTCAGAATTATTTTCTTAGATTTCCGAGCAACATAAATATTTAAGAGGTGTAGTATTCCTCGACTTCATCAAGGCAAGGAAGTTCGAGACGTAAAAGATTCTGGGTCAGTTTATCCTCGGGGACGACAAGGTCAGGTTTGCTTGCATAAATTTGGGGCAAGCCGTAAACGTCTTAAAGAGAAATGGACTGGTTCCATGCGACCAACCCAAGCTCATTTCAGTGTTATCGGTAATATTGTTCCAATACTATTTTAACATACTTGTTCCAACAATTTTAAGACGTTTTATTATCTCATTATCTACCGAAATGTTAACTCATTGATTTCAACAAACCATTTTGTTTTTAGAATCTACATTTTAAAAAATGGAGACAAAAAATGTTATTTTTCTTAACCATGTAAAATGTCGCTTTTATTCTTATTATTGAAAAACCAACACTAACTAATTCTCATACTAAAGCTATGACAAAGGATTTAAACACCTGGATAGAAATTTATTTTCTATGCAAAATATTTTATTCTTAATGGATTAGCTAATGACTTGTATGATTATTATAACTCTGATATTGTCTGCTAAGGAAATTTAGGAAACACTTCAAAAGAAGTACAATATTGAGGAAGCTAGAACTAAGAAGTATGATGTCAATAGATACACGAAGTATCAAATGATTGATGGCAAATCTATGGAATCTCAATCACACGAACCTGTAAGATAGCACACGAAATAACTTCTTAAGGTATGACTTTAGATGAATAATGTCAAGTAGTTGTTATTATAAATAAATTACCCCATGCTTAGAAAGATTTTAAGAATACACTTAGACATAAAACTAAGGAATTTTCTTTAGAAAGTATTATAACCCGTTTAAGAATAGAATAAGAAGCCCGAAAATAAGACCAAAGAGATGAAGTATTCGTTGTCTCAAACAAAAGTACCAATAAGAAACCCCCATATGCAATTTTGATACCTAAAGGTAGAAATATGAAAACTCATAATCGTAGTAATAATCAAAACCGCAACCACCAAAATAGAAATAGAAACTATCCTCCCCAGAATGGACCTCAACTCCTTAAGGAATAACACATTCATGTGTTATAGTTATGCTGGACCGGCCACTTGGCTAGGAACTACCTAATAGAATCGCCCCGCCCCACAGCGAACCTTACCGAAGATCAACTTATTGTTATGATTTCTAAAGTCAATTTTGTTGATGGATCCGAGGCGTGGTGGGTGGACACTAGTGCTTCTCGCCATGCCTCGCGATGATCGAGATATGTTCAAGTCCTACTCGAGTCCGAGGATAAGAAAGTGTTGTTGAGTTTAATTCTACCCACTAAAGTTGTTGGTACCGTGAGGTGGTATCAAGTTTACCTCTCGGGAAAGATCACATTCATGATGTCCTACATACTTTAGAGATGAGAAAGAACTTAGTTTTAGGATATCTTATTTACAAAGTCGGGTTTACTCAAACTATAGGTGTTGATTTATATACAATAACTAAAAATAATATTTTTGTTAGGAAAGTGGTACGCCACTAATGTCATGTTTAAATTGAATGTTCAGTTCTTTTAATATTTGGTACGCTGTGACTTTGTCATGATAATAAACGCATAATCAAGAACATGAGTAGCTTAGAACTAATTCCTAAAACTATCTTTGAATGATTTTGGAAAATTTGACTTTTGTAGTCAAGCTAAAATAACAAAAACTTCACATGAGTCAGTAGTTAGAGAATCTGAATCTTTAGATTTAGTACATTCTGACATATGTGAACTTGATGGAAATTTAACAAGAAATGGAACGTTATTTTATAACTTTTATAGATGACTGTTCAGATTATACTTATGTATATCTAATGAAAAATAAAAGTGAAGCGTTTGACACATTTAAAATATTTATGACTGAGATTGAGAATCAACTTAACAGAAAAATAAAAAGGTTTCAAAGTGATAGAGGCACTGAATATGATTCCAATATCTTCAATGATTTTTATAAAACTCATGGAATCATTCATGAAAAAACTACACCTTATTCTCCTTAAATGAATGGCAAAGCTGAAAGAAAAAATAGAACTTTTACTGAATCAGTTGTTGCAATTTTATTAAACTCATCAGTTCTTCCCATTGGTGCGGGAGAATTTTATTAACTCTTTGCTATGTCTTAAATAGAGTGCCTAAATCTACAAATAAAATTTCACCATATGAAATTTTGAAAACTAAGAAACCTAATTTAATTTATTTTAAAACTTGGAGTTGTTTAGCCTATGTTAGAATCCCTGATCCTAAAAGAAATAAACTTGCTAGTAGAATATACAAATGTGTATTCATAGCATATGTTGTGAATAGTAAAGCTTATAAATTATATGACTTAAATGATCATAGTTATAGAATCAAATGATGTTGACTACTATGAACATATGTTTCAATTGAAGAATAGTGGGGGCTCGTCTTCTAGTTGTTTACCCATAACTAGAACTAGTAAATAAAAATGCGAAATTAAACATTGAAATTAGGAGAAGTAAACGAGCTCGAACCCTTAAGGACTTTGGGTCTGATTTTTATGAAATTAGGAGAAATAAATGAGCTCGAACCCTTAAGGACTTTGAGTCTGATTTTATGCTTATACCTTAGAGGAAGATCCCCAAACTCTTAATGAAGTCTTATCTTCTTTAGATGCCAACTTATGGGAAGAAGCCATAAAAGATGAAGTGGACTCTCTTGAGTATAATAGAACTTGGCATTTACTTGACTTACCTCCTAGTTGTAAAACCATAGGATGTAAATGGATACTAAAGAAGAAATTAAAACCCGATGGTACTATTGAAAAATACAAAGCTCGTCTTGTAGTCAAAGGGTATAGGCAAAGAGAAAATGTAGATTTCTTTAATACCTTTTCACCAATCACACGAATAAATTACATATGTGTACTTTTTTCTCTTGCTGCTATCCATGATTTAGTAGTGCACCAAATGGATGTCAAAACTTCTTTCTTAAATGATGACTTAGAAGAAGAGATTTATATGGACCAACTTAAAGGGCGTTGTTATCCCAGGTCAAGAAAATAAAGTTTGTAAATTATATAAATATCTATATGATCTAAAACAAGCATCTAAGCAAGTCTTGAAAAAATTGATAATATAGTTAATCCCATATGAATTCAAAATGAATGAAAGAGACAAATGCATTTATTATAAATAAGAAAATGACATTTGCACTATTATATGTTTATATGTGGATGACATGATTATTTTTGGGTCAAATATTCATGTTGTGAATAATGTGAAAACTTTGTTAAGTGCTAATTTTGATAGGAAAGATCTCAGAGAAGTGAGTGTAATCCTTGGTATAAAGATAACTAGGTCTCTAAAAGGAATTTCTCTAGATTAGTCTCACTACATCGAGAAGATCTTAAAGAAATATGATTACTTTAATCGTAAACCTGCATGTACTCCTTATGATCCTAGTGTAAAGTTGTTCAAGAACACCGGGATGGTGTTAGACAAACCGGGTATCATGAGCATCATTGGTAGCTTACGTTATGCTACCGATTGCACTAGATCGCATATACCCATGTTGTGGAGTACTATGTAGGTTCACCAAAGAGGATCTAGTGTAGAGCATTGGAATGCTATTGAAAGGGTTATGAGATACCCATGAGAACTATATACCCCGGATTAGATTATAAAATTTTCCTCCCTGATTGTGAAGGATACATCGATACGTATTGGAACACTTTATCGAAGACTCAAAGCAACAAGTGGCTATATATTTAACATACGGTGGAGTTGTTTCTGGAAGTCTAAGAAATAAACAATATTAGCTCAATCTACATGGAGTTGAAATGATAGCACTAACTACGCTAGTGAAGAAGTAGGCTAGTTAAAGTCTATCAGTTGAGATCCCTTCATGGGAAAGATCGATACCAATTTGTCTTGATCCACACGATAGTACGCGGCTATTGCAGAAGATTTAGAACCGTTATTACAACGGCAGAGATGACAGATACACAAGATCGCTAGAGAAATTCTCTCTACAAGTGAGCCGTAAGAATGGATCATATATGTACCGATGAAAATTTGGCCGATCCTTTGACGAAAGGATTAACAAGAGAAAAGGTTTTCAAAAACCTCGAAAGGAATGTGACTCGATGCCCTAGAATGAAGAGTCACTGCATGATGGTAACCCAACTTATAGACCGGAGATCCCAAGAAATAAGTTCAAAGGGTAATAACAAGTCATGAAGTGATATGAGATGAATCATGCTATATGAAGTCACATTCTATATTGTTAGAAGCATGAAGTCCTGGCCGATAGAAAGGATGAGTTAATTATTAAACTCTTAATGAGTTCTATACTCTATGTGGAGTGGAGTACGTAGCTACAAGAGTACTCTGATAGACTCACCTATGTGAATGTGGAAGTATGGTAGCTTCTATGAAAATTTTGGGCAAAATTTACTAGAGCATTCACTATACCTTGGGATACACGTGCATGGCCGTAAAGCACCTGGCTTTTGGAACTACACTTTGGAAAGGTCAGCGGTGTGTGATGTTGTTAGAGATAGAGTTCAAAACTACGAAGTTACTCTAGTATATTCTAAAGATCAATACTATGCAAAGGTTCAAGTCGATAGACACCTTTTGCTTATGCACAATCTTATACTTTTAACTTATCGGTTCCTCGATGAAGTATTTTTATTTAAAATTCAAGTGAGGGGTTGTTGGAAATGAATTTAAAATATTTTTTATTATTTATGATCGTTATTTCATAAATTATGTAATCACATTTTCATAATTATATGGTCATTATTTTTATGACCGTTATTTTCATAATTATGTGGCCATTAATTTTATGACCGTTATTCTTATAATTATGTAACCGTTATTTTCATAATTATGTGAGCATTAATTTTATGACCGTTATTCTTATAATTATGTGACCGTTATTTTCATAATTATGTGGTCATTAATTTTATGACCATATTCTTATAATTATGTGACCGTTATTTTCATAATTACGCGATCGTTAATCTCATAATTATGTGACCGCTATTTATGGACCGTTATTTTCATAATTATGTGTCCGTTATTTTCATAATTATATGACCGCTATTTAATATATTTTTTTTTACTATAAAAGGTGCAATAGCCCTCGCTAGAAACAACTTAACAACTCAAAAACAGTTATGGTTTTTTATAGCAAATCAAAAGAAAAGAAAATTCAATTATTTTCTTAGATTTCCGAAAGCAACATAAATATTTAAGAGGTGTAGTATTCGACTTCATCAAGTGCAGCAGTTCGGTGACGTAAAAAAGATTTTGGGCTGTTTTATCCTGGGGACGACGAGGCTGTGTTTGTTTGCATAAATTTGGGCAGAGCCGCGAAACGTCTTAAAGAGAGCGACCTAGTCCGCGACTCAACCCAAGCAGTTCATTTCAGGTTATCGGTAATATTGTTCCAATACTATTTTAACATACTTGTTCCAACACCAACTTTATCTCTTGATCTAAAGAGTTCCTATGAGATTTTAACATCCAAACTACCATAAATATTACAACCTTCTTTGGGTCTTTGGTTGCAAATGCTTTCCCTATCTAAAACCTTATTATAGTCATAAATTCAACTTTTAAAATGAGCCATGTGTGTTTATTGGTTACAACCCTGTGCATAAAGGGTATAAATGTCCACCTCTTTTGGAAAGTTGATTTTATCTTGTAATTTTGTGTCTGATGAAGGATGTTTCACTTTTGTTGAACCAGAAAGGTAAAGAAATTTTATGCCATGTCAAATGAAAGTTGTCCAACCTGTTCTCTGTAAACCTACAATAAACCTTGTGCCTAACTCTGAACCTTTTTAAAGATATATCCCTGAGCCTACATCTAGTACCTCTTCTTTTAATAATATCAACCTACCTTTAACACCTCTTAATGCATCTACCTATAGTCCTGTTCTAACTAGCTCTACTCTACATCCTATCGCATTGCCCACTGGACAAATGAAATCATCTGTAATTAATAGTTCAATGAATCCAGAAGGTTAAAGTTGGAATAACCAAATCCAAAGCATTCTTTTCTGCTCAGAAAATACCTTTATCCAAAACTATTAAGGAAGTTCCCAAAGACAAATGCTGGTTTAAAGCTATGAGATGTGAGTTTGAAGCTTTGGTAAAAAAAATTAGACATGGATATTGGTAACTTCTCTACCGGAGAGAAAAATCATTGCTAATAAATGGGTGTTTAGAGTTAAAGAATTCCCAAGTGGTGCACTAGATAAACTAAAGGCCAAAGTTGTACCATTATAGAAGAGGTTTACACGAGACAAGTGCCTAGTTTTGTTAATGTCAATCATCCCAATCATGAGTGCAAATTACTAACATTCTTATATGGATTAAAATAGATTCCAAGAGACCGGTTTGATAAATTGGATGCTACACTATACTAGAGTATGGCTTTATCAAGTCTTGAGTAGATGATTATCTGTTCTGGATTACCACAGATTTTCGTTTGTATGTATTGATATATATCGATGACATTATCATTACATGTATAATGATCATAAAATTTCATGGTTTATTGGCCTATTGAACAGCAAGTTCTCTCTTAAGGACATGGGTAGTTTGTTGGTTTGTTGTAACAAACTAATAGAACTACTTAAAGGCATCGTGCTCCAACTAATTCTATCAAGATAGCAATTATAATTTACAGCATTCTGAAAATGGTTTGCTCTTGTTTTACTAAAGATCAATCATAGAACAAAAGTATTATTCATGAAAGCTTTACTTACTTTTCATTCTTGTCTTTAGATTGAAGTTTACATTAGTTTCTCAAACAATCTTTAATACATATACATACATAAGATTACGTTTATTTTAAAGTCGAGAACATAATTTGATAAAAGAATATTAATTTAGATCATTTGTATGGGAAACTGTCGTTATATATATATATACAAAGTACCTGTGTTGTGGAGGTTTTGGTATCTTGAACCAGAATATGCCATTTACCCTTGGAGTCAAATGGCTTGCCAGATCCACCCCATAAATCCCATGACTCCATATCTTCAAAGGATTCTCCAACATAATCAATATGAATGACTTTGGAGTTGAACCTTATATAGGGAAATAGCTCAAAATGTTGAGCATAAGATTGAAGATACTCCACAACTTGTGAACTTCTTGGAAACATTTCTTCTATAGAAGATGGCCATGGAAAATCTGTAAATTGAAAACTTGGTCTGACATTTTGGAGTTTCGTGGACTCTATTGTTTGATTCCAAACTCCTCCAATGAATTCTTCAGCTTCAAACACTAATGGATTGAAACCCTTCTCTATGGCATATTTACAAGCAATAAGGCCACTTATTCCTGCTCCTACAATTACCAAACTTCTTGCCATATTTTTCTAATAACTCTAAAATTAATAATTCATTGATCAAAGAAACCCATTATATATATATATATATAAATTTGAGGATTTGAATTGTCAAGTATATATGATTCGTGCAGTCAAACAATATTATTGTCTAGCCATCAGTTTTTTTTGTCACTGTGTAGCTATCAGTTCAAGCAACCTAATTATTAGATGCCATGTTGATTTATAAGCTCTTGAATGGAAAACTCTTCGATCTCAATTTCGATCTTAAATCTTAATTTAAGATTAAATATTAAGTGAGGTGCCATCATTATTTAAATAACAAAAATGGGTTCTTTTTTATTAATTTAATTAATCAAATAACATCTCATTTAATTTCTTATTTTAAGTTAGGATGTATAAAGATAATCTTTTTTTAATATAAAATAGTAGAACGATACTCACTTTCAAACTTAGTTTTTTTTTACCTTAAAAGGAATCCAATGTGACTGCTAAAACAACTTCCGTATTCTGCAGTCTATGTTACACGGTGCATGTGACTACTTAGCCTTCAATATAGTGCAATTTATAAAATAAGTGTTTTAAATGGATACGTAATATTTATTCATTTAGTGTCTTAAAGATTAGAAATTATAGACTATTAAATCTTATAATATTTTAGATTAATAAAATTTATAATTGATATAATTTTAACAAAAATAATAAATATTTAATACTTAATAAAAATAATAAACAATATAATTAATTAGAATTATATTTTAAAAATAATAAAACATACAGCATTATAGTCAGCAGTGGAACTAAGTTCACTGCATCTAGATTAATTTTGAAAATCTGCCCACTTTAAGTATTAATTGCCATTCGTCTAGCTTAGATTTCCTCATATTTCTATAATCGATTATACAATTTCTTATTGGGTGAGGTTGTAGAAATTATTTGGTTTCTAGTGGGTATTTTAAGCATTTTATTTTAATAAGATATATTTAGGTCTTTTTTTAATAAAAATAAGATATTTTAATCACTTTTAAATGTAAAAATATTATTTTATTAATAAAAAATTATAAAATAATAATATAAATTTAATAGTAAAAATTATTATTTTATTTTAATAATTTACAACTGAATTTGAACACTATAATTATTATTTTTTATTTCTTGTCAATAGTTTTTGTAAATTATATATTTGATAGATCTGGGGCATATTTTTATAAATCATTTTTTTTTTAGGTTTTGTGTTTAGATAGAAATAAAAATTACAATATCATTGACGTGAAACCAAATAGATAAGTTTTTTTAGTCCACCATCATCAAATATCACACGGATGGTCCTACCACTCCCTAACTCCAAACAACACAGGTGTCATATAACTTTTAGTAATAATCTATGAACATAATAAAGAGAACTCGTGTAGATGACTCCAACGCCATTTGATAATTGTTTGACATATATAGTCACTATTTTTTTATATTATAAAGTCTAAAATTTTTACAAACACTAATAATTAAAGAAAATGTGATATAAAAAGTGATATAAAAAGTGTCACGAAAAAAATATTTCATAAAATATAAAATTTATAAAAACAATTTACCAAAAAGATATTGTAATATTTAAATTTATTTTTAAAATATTAAAATAAAATAATAATTTTAATGTATTAAATTTACTTTATTATTATTTAAATAAAAATTATTAAAATCTTATATATATAAAAAAGTGATCCAAATGTCTATTGTTAAAATAAAATTAATAAAATATGCTGATCACATAAATAAAATATCGTTTAGGTAATTAATCCTTTACTATTTGCAATTTTTTATTTCAATATTATATTTCCAAAGTTATCAACTTTTGACTTTTGTTTTATTATATATTTTTATTTTTTTTAATAATTATGTACGCCACTTTCCACGCGTGATTCAATTGGTTGTTAAATTGGATTCGCAGTAGTACATTTAAAAAGAAAATATCATATACATTTATTTATATAAATCAGCGGTGGTTATGGGGTTTCCTTCAATGAATGGACTAAATTTAGACAGAGACCAACATATATAAAAATATGTGGAAAATGTCATCCTTGACTTTTACATATCTTTAAATGTATCTTTAATTTTTATAAAAAAAAGCTCTAATATTACTAATACATTAGAATAATTTACTGTCTTAATTTTTTATCTAATAATATATATATATTTTTTTTTATGATTATGATAACAAATAATTTTAAGCTCTAATTAATTTTTTGATTTATGCTTAATTCTTATTTAAAAATTTTGAATAAATAAATATTGATTAATTTTTAGATTTAGATTTTAAACACATAAATATTATTTTTAACAAACAAAATTTAAAATTATATTGATCTTACCTTGTTCTAGGGAATATGAGTTCAACTACGTCTTCTACCACTTAGAGTCTTATCATTAATTATCTTACAAGAAGCCTCACCTTATGAATTTGGAGCAATGATTTCTTACTTATTGATATGATCCGTGTTTTTATTTAAGATATAAAAAAAGATAATGAATTTTGGTGAAAATAGAATTTTTATTAATTAAGGAAGTAAAATCATTACAATCCTAATTTCTACTAATTAACCATTTAGAAGTTTGTTTACACATTTTTTAAGAAGAGAGGGATATTTGACTTCTATGGTTAAAACTTGTTCTACCATTCTTCTTCATCCAAAAGCCCTTTTATAAACATAAGAGCAATTATTTTACATACATGATCTAAAGACACGTGAAAAAAGTAAGGGTTACATCTTATCTTTATCTCTTCCTTCTTTTTCTAAAATAATACAATTAGAAGGATAAGAGTTACATTTTATCTTATCTTATCTCTTCATTCCTTTTAAAAATTTATACTGATATTTATTTAATAAAAATCACTTGTTGACATACTTCATCTTGATCTTAAAGATGTAGATACATCTCTATCCTTTATACAATAAAAGTATTTATGGTCCTCATTTGCTTTTTTTCCGGTTGACAAAATTTCTATTTGGTTCCTTCAAACACGTCCAACACATTGTAGTTGAATGGTGCTTCATAATTAACAATTTTTTCAATATCTTCTTGAATTATATTCAAGTTGTTGTATGAGATCATTATGATCTTGCTTGTGGAGTAATTTATCCTACTATAGGAGGATGTTTCTATTTTTTTGGTTTCATAGTATATTTGGTTTAGCATTACTGCTCGCTCTTAGTTAAGAGCTTCTTCATCAAACTCTTCTTCTGATAGAACCTTGGGTTGATTTACTATTTTTGTTGAAGATGTCATTTGTATTTTAGTAAAATGATAAAGGTTGATAGGCTTTCCCTTATGTCAATCTATTATGGAGCTAAAAAAATATTAAAACTATTGAAAAATCGTATGCTTTTACTATTTTCTTAAAAAAAATTAATGCCTTTTCAAAACTTTTCAAGAAAATAGTTTGATTATATTAAATTATTGTTTGGATAAATATTTTCAATCAACCCATAATAAAATAATTGGTAAATAAGCTTTGGATCTATTCTTTTAGTGATAATGAATCTACTACATGTGATTGATTTTTTTCTTAATGTATGGACTTTTTCTATTATGAAAAATTTCATAATTTCGAGTTGATCTTTTCTTAATTTTCTCACCAAATTATAAAGATTTAATCATTGGTCTTAGTTTATATTTCTTTATCTTTCCTTTTGTTCCTCGGGGTTAAGAAACATAGCATTTATTTTCTTGAAAATTATTGATCTTGGTATAGGTTAGGGGTAATTTCATACATCCAACATGACAGTTAAAGAGTGATCCTAATCAGCAAATAGTTTTATGTGTCAAGTACAATAAATGTTTAATTATCGTATAAGTATAAAATCAATATAATTATCCTAAGGGGATAGTGGTCCAATGATTTTCATTTAGTTATATTAAAGAGATAAAAGCCCAAGGATTATCCTTATCTACTTTAAAATATAATCTAGTAGATAATAAAAAATAGATGTCTACAAATAATGAATCTCTACAATAGACAACTATCTAACAGATAGTTATACAAAAAGCTACAATGGCTCAATTCTAATCAAGCAAGGATAAGCTACTAGATTTATTCTTTTTCTTATATATAGTCACATATACATAACATAATATCATATCATATATCTAAAATCAAATATCATACATCTTATAACACAGAATCATATCATAACACTCTTTTTTCATATAATTAATAGAGCGAGACTTGGATTATCTCTACTCTTAATCTTAATGTTACTAACTTAAGGATTGTAGGGTTGAAGATTACCCTCCACAAGTTGGTCCAAGGTCCTAATAGTTTTTTCATCACATAGATTCTATGGAGAATAGTCCTACCTAACATTGACAAAAATCAATATCAACATCTTGCACTGTTAGGCGAAAAAAAGTGTATTCTATTTGGCTAAATTATTTCAAAATTATAGGACTTTCAAAAATTTCTCCAAGTTCTTGATCTAGTAAGACTTTTACATATCATAACACTTTCAAAAACCCTATACTGCTTAGAGATAGTGGAAAATGCACTTCAGGCCATCCTGGAGTGCATACTAAAGCAACTTGCTCCAAGATCAGCCATTATCTCAAAGAACATCCATGTGGCATCCTCTAATGCCTATAGTGCACAACGCCATACCTGTAGCCATCCAAGGCTTTAATCAAAAGATGAGAATTTGAGATAAGACCCGATTCCTTGGCCTAGTACCACCAACCAAGAAGTGGCCAATCAAATGGTGCTGCCCAAGCCAAGTATTTCCACCCGGGATTTGGCTGGTCAAACATTACCGCCTAAGACCAACACCATTGGAAAGAACATGGTCGATCAAGGATAGTCATTTAGGATGGAGGTTACCAACCAAGGTGTGATATGTTTGGAGCCACATACTAGGTCGACCTTTATCGTACGAATTTCACCAATTGACCACCCTCTAGTTGTGTGAGGTGAACCTGAGTTGCTTCTTTACCATTGCATGCTATCTACCATTATGGTTAACCTGGAACTTGATGCCCACCTAGGGCACGTTTCCATATTTTAACCAACAGATCAAACAAGTCTTTTGGTCCTATCTGAAAAAGAGCCTCACAAGACTGTCTATGTGGGTACATCAATGACACCGAATGAACAAGAAAGGTTAGATGAGTTCTTAACAAAAAAATAAAGATATGTTCGCATGGTCCAATAAGGTTATGCCTAGTATAGATCCATAAATCCTAGCATACCAGCTCAATGTGGACCCAAAATTTAAACCTATCAGGCAAAAGAGAAGATCATATAATCAAGAAAGATACATTGCCATGAAAGTAGAAGTTGAGAAACTCTTGAAAGTTGAATATATAACAAAAGTGTATTGATAAGTGCTTAAAAGTACTTAATATATCATGATTTTATATACTTTAAATGATGAAACATATTTGTATTTGTATAGCTTTATTATCTTTTAATGCAAATCTATCTTTTTAGAATCACGTGTATATTTTATTAGTTTTCAGATATTTTAGCTTTAAAATGATTTAATTAAATCAATACTCGAAGAATAATACCTAAAGAATTCTATTACAACATTGAAGCTTAAAAGATTTACATACATAAAGCTTACATATTTTCCAAAACCATTAAAAAGGGTGTAAATGAAAATAATAGATCCAATTGTTTAGAAGGATGTAGGATGTGACGTGGAAATAATGTGTACACGGTGTGGGGGAAGTGGATTGTGGCCAAAGCATTTGCAGTCTACCTCAAGCCACAGCATGAAAATAATGTGTGACATAACACCTAACCATTTGATTCACTTTTTCCTTCTCTTTTGTAGGATTTTCTAAAGCTACATAAAAGATCCCTCATTTATTATAAAAATCATCCCTTTTCTTTCTGCAGTTTCTCTTTAAACTGATTTCTTAGTTTCTTTCAAGTTTTTCTTTTCTTTTACTAGTTTCAAAGTTCTTTTCTAATTGAGAGTTGAAAAAATATAGTTTACGTAGTTGCTTTAGTTTCAATTCAATAAACAATGTTGGTAATTTTGTTTGGAGGTTTTACAGAATATTAATTATACTAAGATTTTGTAACGATACAATTGAGGTATAATTTAAATATAAATTTTTAGATTATCTCTAGATATTGTTTTACATGCTATGTTTAATTTAATTATCATTTATTAAAATATGCATGTCTAGTTATAAATAATATGGGATATTAGTAATATTATTATGTTTGTGAAATATTAAAGTAGGTAAACACTTTATAAAATGAATTAGGTTTTATCAATATTTAAACAAAAGTTTGTTATAGAAAAATAATTTGACTTAGTATTTTTCATAATAAACATTAGAGTTTGATTTATGATTTAATTACGTGAATTCTATTTAGAGTAATACTCTTGGATATTATATATTTACTATCTAAATCTTATATAATATCTAAGAGAATATATTGATGACATATTTTTCATAAAAAAATTAAAATGTGAAAAACAGTTTTAAAATATTTAAATAATAAAATTAACTTTTGCACCTTGATAAAAGTTTAAATTATCAGCCCAATCGAAGTTGGCAAATTAAATGATTTGGTAATTTCTTAGAAAAGGATTATAATTTATTTAAAGTTTAAATTATTGGTTTGATTGAAAGTGGTAGAATAAAGTTTAATTAAGAAAGAAAATGATCCATGCCTTATTTTCATTTAAAAAAGAAAATAATAATAATTTTAATTCATATATTTAATTTCATGAAGAATGTTTAGGCTTTTAATTTCATTTTTAAGAATATGTTGAATTATTTAAAAACCACATAATTCTTATATAGACAAACCTTGTAAGTACACTTTTTGTTTCTATAAGTGATACATGCATTTACGAGTAATTTATAAATATACGAATTCTTAAAACAAAAAATTTGTGTTGTAAATATTGTGATATTTATTCAAAATCTTAGAATATCTAGGTTATCAATTAATTTTAAAATATTTAAAATTTTCATATATATATATATATATATTCTTTTCTTTTATTTAAAAATAAATAAATAAATTAATTAAAAAAGAGAGAGATTTTAAATTTTAATTTAATTTTCTTTTCCTTTCTTTTATTCTTAATTTTCTTTTCTTTTCTTTATTTAATTATTTTATCAATTATTTTAAAGTTTAATTTTATTTTAATTCCCTTTTCTTTTTATTTATTTAATAATTTTTTAAATTTATGTTTATTAATTTTGTGTACTAACTTATTTCTTATATAATTTATTACATGTTTAGTATTTCTATGTATAAACATGTAATGTGTTATATAATTGTATATTTATTTTATCTTTTTATTTTTCTACATGACATATGATTTTAATTTCTGTTTTAAAAAGTTTATGTGAGGTAAGAGATCCTTACCGTACGCTCTCACACTTATAATAATAATATAAATAGATCCAAAGATTGTCAAGATGGATGGATTTTGAGATCCCACAATTTTTGGTTGATCAAATTTATGAACTAAATCCTAACCCTTTACCTGAACCATCAAATATGAAAGAGAATGTACCTCTTAAGGAAACAAAAATGAAGAAGTATGTAAGGCCAGTATTTGGCACTACTATTGACTTAATTCAACTAGATAAGGCTACTCGAAACTATGAATTAAGAAACAATCATTTTTTCATGTTATTTTCTTTCAATGGACCACCTAATGAAGACTGAATGTCTTTCATTAGGGACTTTTACTCAATAGTTCAAACTTTCCCCTTGATTTACTCAACATAGACCAACTCAAAATGCGATGTTTCCCTTACATCCTAAAAGATAGGACTAAGACATGGCTAATGTCACTCCTTCCAAGTTCACATGGCCTAGGAGGATGAATACGACAAGTTTATAGGAAAATTCTATTCCCACCAAAAACATTAGAGTAGAGAGAAAAGATTGTTACTTTCTCTAAGATGGAAGGAGAACCTTTCCATGAAGTATAGGATAGGTTCAAACTCTTTCTCACTCAATGCCCCCATGACAACTTTCCTTTGCAACTGTAGAATCAATTTTTCTATGATGGATTGACACAATAATCTCAGTTCATTATTGAAAACACTGGTAGAGGAGCAATGGGAGAATACTACCTTAGAAACTTACAATCTCTTTGAGATGTTAGGTGCTAATTCCTAAGATAAGAGCTTCCGAATGAGGAGATCCAAAATCCATAAAATAGACTTCGGTACTGAGGTTCAGATGTAGCTTGCTCAACTAACCAAGAAAGTTGTGCTTCTTCCAACACATGCCATAACAAATAATGAACAATATGGTTTGTGTAGTACTTTGTGATATGATGTTGATGCCTATCCATATTACGGAGAAGCAAGTGGTAAACCTAAGTAGGTCAATGTATTGGGAGGATACTAACAAAGACCCAGGTATGATCCCAATGCTAATAATTACAATCTAAGATGGAGGAATCATTTCAATTTTTACTAGAGCAAAAAACCCTTCATTTTCCCAGAGCTTAAACCAACAGAGCCAATAATTCCACCAAAAAGTGCCTAAGAATCCTCTCAACAAGCCAACTCTAGAGAATAACTTGAATGCATTCATTCAAGTTAGTAAAGACAAAAAATCATGAACTAATCAAAAGGTTGGAATCTGTGGAGGCTTCAATGAAAAAGTAGATAGAGCAGCTAATTGAGCACTTATAGAAGCAAGGTAAGGAATAGTTTCCAGGTTAGATAGAAAGAAAATAAAATTCAATAATGTAAGGATATTGAGTTTGCAAAATATAAAATCCCCCAAACAACGTCTTACTAAAGACAATAAACATAGTCCAGGATGCGAGGTAACTCATTATTTTTATTTTATTATTGCTTTAAATTAGTTCTTATTTCATAGATAAAATTTTACGTTTGTTATTTTATTATTTTAATTTAAATATTTATTTTTTGTGATTATTTTGTTGCTATAATAATATAATATTATGATAATATTTAAATAAAAATAAAACAAATAAAAAAAATAAAAAGAGGGAGTAACATAAAACTTATATTGAAAAACTTTTGGTTCCAATATGCGGCATGCTTTTTTTTCTACGCTAGTGTATGACAAAATGGATTGAAGTTCAAACACTGGCGACATGACATGCTATTTTTTGTGCGATGGCCTGCATACAATTTCTGTACATAAAAACCTCCCTCATGCGAAAACACCTCAATACCTTTAAAGATCCTGCCTTTCTTCAATATTTTTCAAAATCTTTCACAAAAATAACTTTTCTAACCATTTCCTACCCATACCATAAAGAAATTTTCAAAAACCATCAATAATTTCAAGAAATCTTCATCTTCAAATAAGGGTTCTCTTCATTTTCTTCAATCTATAACAACACAAGCAAGTATTTATAAATTTTTAGAATTTAAGCCTTAAATTAAATTCTCTAAAATTTGTGGATAATTTTGTAAATTTTTAAGAGTTCCAAATCCTAATTAGGACAAAAAGAGGTACGGAAAATATTAGTATAAAAATTTGTGTTGTTATTTGGATTTCCTATAAACTTTTTAACTTTAAGATATTGTTAAATTTTTGAAAATTACACGAAAAGAAGTTGAAATAGTAAAAGAAATGAGGCTTCAACCTCTAAAGTGTATGATAGGACAAAATTTACGAGTTATGAGGTGAGAATATGTTTTGAAAAAGCCACAGAAGTAAATAAAGGTTTTATACCTGAAAGGGGAATGGAATTTGATGCTCGACCTGAGAGAGTTGTGGATGTCAAAGCAATTCTAGGATGAATTTTTTTCTAAAAGAACTTGCTGCTACAATTGAATCCATTGTTCAAAAATTCTATGTGAATGTTCCCGATGCTATTGATAATGTGATAAAAGTATGGGATGTATTAATCCTATTTGCGTCAGAGGTTATAAATGTTCATTATTATTTGGTGAATATTGGACAATATGAGTTTGAAAATTATGTAAGTAATGTTGATAATACTTTAGTAATTCAAACCTTAACTATATAAGGGTTGAATGGATATATGCTAGTGGTAAACATAAAATTTTTGAAGCAAAGAACTTGGGAAAGATTGCTCATATTTGGCAATAATTTATGTGTTCAAGACTAATACCTACTGAACATTACAGTTTTATTGGTAGAAATAGGACAATTTTACTATATGCAATTGCATTCAAGACACCTATGTATGTAGGTAATATAATTCGTCATAGGATAAAGTTATCTACAAATAGTCAACATTTGAGTTTTTTCCCCTAGTTAATCACTATTTTATGTAAGAAAGCGAGGGTACCTCACTCAGAAGGTGAAATTATTCTATAACTAGTGAATTATTAAATTTGAGTTATTATGATGAACTCACTTTTGGTATGAACATTCTCTAAAGAAAAAGAAGAGCTATTCCTTCATCGAAACTACCTATGAAATAACAATTTCATAATTTTGGTGATAGATTGAGCTACATAGAAGAATACCAATAAGCTTGTAGTGCCCAACAAGTTGCATTCCTCAATCAACATCATCATGATCAGGTGGATCATAACCAGTTGATGCATGAAATGAACAGATTGCAATAAAGTCATCTTAGGGTGGATACAAGCCATTTAATAACACATGAGTATCATCATTATGATTTCATATTTACACCTCCAGAAAGATCATAACATAACCTAAAGAACAAGGTTTGGATGATTGGAGGAGGAGCTCTAAACTTTATATGGAGTTTTTTTATGTATTTTTCTTTGTTTATTTTTAAGAACTTTTGTTTTATTATTTTTGGATATTATATTTATTTTTATTTTATGTTAATTATTTTTTAATTATTTTTCTTTCATTTAAACATTATTTAGAACGGTTAATTTTATAAATATTTGTTAAAATTTATATGAAGTACGTAGTTTATCTATGCAAATTTAAATATTTGGATTGATATATATACCTACAATTCGATACCACACTTAAGTAGGTTCAGCAAACAAGTAACCTTTCTATTCTTTACTCTTTATTTTTAATTTACAAATATTACATTGAAGGTAGTGTAAGTTATAGATTAGGGGTAAGAAAGTTATACTATAAAATTGAGCTAATTTAACATTTTTATTTAAACATATGTTCACAATTTTATATTGTTTAAATTTTTATTTTTTTATGTACTTTTATTTATTTCTATTGGTTTTAGGAATTTTAGTTTAATTTTTAAAATTTTCTTGCAAAATTATTACACCTTTTAGTTAACTTTAAGTGATTATGTTTTTGCACTATTAAATTAATTTCTTTAACATTTCATTGAATAATGTGATAATTAGCTAGTTTTTATCATAATTTTTATTTCAAAATAAAATATTGAAATTACAATAAATTCGAAATCGGTGTTTAGGAATTAAATAAGAGAGATTATCTTGTGAGAATATTTTGAGCCATTATCCTCCCTTTATAAGTGATAGAATTACATGTAATAAAATTTCATATTTTTATTTTTGTTGCTTAAATTAAACAACTTAAGTAGAAATTGAAGGTAAATGCCCTTCTTTTTTCATGTGTGGCTTCTAAAAAAAAGATACATATGGGGTTACCTAAATCAATGCAAAACAAAGAAAAAAACAAAAAATTAGCTACTTACCGTATCTACAAAATATGTACAAACTTTACATGGGTTCTTTCTTTTAAAAAAGGAAAAAGAAAAATAAGAAAAAAGAGAGAAAAATGAATAGTATAAACTAAATGCTATGACTTAGAAATATCCTACAAAGTTGTAAGAAATGGCTAAATACAAAAGAAAATATATGAAAAAAATCCTTAAGAAGTTATTACATTTTCTTCATCTCTTAAAAGCGTATAACATAAAATTTTTATTTAATGAATTAGATTAATGCATGAAATAACATTTGATTTCTTTATAAATCCTTTTATTCAATTCCTTTCATGAGATCATTATTATGCACCACTTTGATCCTTTTATCATTTAAATATATGCGAACCTAGTAGTTCTTTTTTATGCATAAACTTTATTTGCATATACTAATACAACTATGTTAATCTATCATCTTTGGAAGACCTCATGAGACTTAAACTCGTCCACTAGGGTAACCTAGGGGTTTAAAGACTTGTGCATATACTAAATACAACTATGTTAATCTATGAATATGATTTAGGATAATATAATTTTATTTTGTTTTGTTTTTAGTTTTTCAATTTTCTTGCTAAGAGATTAGCAAGAAGCTGATTGAGGGTTGTGATAAGTGTTTAAAAGCACTTAATATATCTTGATCTTATGTTAAATAAATGAATAATTACGATTGTATTTGCATAGTTTTATGATCTTTTAATGCAAATCTCTCTTTTCCAAATCGTGGATATGTTTTGTTGTTTTCAGTTATTTTAGCTTCAAAATGAATCAATTAAAGCAATACTTGAAAAATAGTACATGAATGCACTCCATTATAACATCAAAGCTTAAAATATTTATGTATTAAAGCTTATATATGTTCCAAAACATTAAAAAGGGAGTAAAATAAAATAAGGGCTCCAGCTATTTAGAAGGACACGGGCCATGGCATGAAAATATAGTATGTCATGGCTAGGGAGAAGTGAATCGTGGCCAAAGCGTGTACAATCTGTCTAATGCCACGATGCAAAAAATAATGTGCAATACGACGCCCGACCATTTGATCCACCCTTTTCTCTCTTTTGCAGCTTTTTCTAAAGCTATATAATGACCTTTTCTTCATTTTAAAAAATCATCTTTTTTATTCAATAGGTTCTCTTAAGTCAATTTCTTAGTTTCTTTTAAGTTTTTCTTTTCTTTTATGCTGTGTTTGGTTGGATGGAATGGAAAGGAACCAGAGTTGATTATTTCCATTTGTGTGTTTGGTTGGGTTAAAAAATGAGTCAGGAAGGGAATCGATTCCTAAAGGAGAAGGAATCACAATTCCTTCTCCCCTTTTAGGAATCATGATTCCATTCTCATCTCAAAATTTACTTCCAATTTTATCCCCACAATTCCTTCTCCTTTAGGAATCATGATTCCATTCTCATCTCAAAATTTACTTCCAATTTTATCCCCACCCTAAATATAACCCTAAACTCAAATCCCAAATCCAAAAACCCTAAACCCTAAACCCTAAACCCTAAATCCTAAATCCCAAAACCCAAAACTTTAAATCTAAAATCTTAAAATCCCAAAACCCTAAACAATAAACCCTAAACCTAAAACCTTAAGCACTAAACCCTAAATCCTGAAACCTAAATCCCAAAACCCTAAACCCTAAACCCTAAATCCAAAAACCCTAAATCCTAAAACCTAAAACCCTAAACCCTAAACCCTAAATCTTAAATCTCAAAATCCTAAACCTTAAACCCTATATCCTAAATCCTAAACCTTAAAACTTAAATCCCAAAACACTAAACCATAAACCCTAAATTCAAAATCCTAAATCCTTAAACCCTAAACCCTAAACCCCAAATCCCAAATCCCTAAATAGTAAACCCTAAACCTTAAATCCTAAAATCCTAAACCCTATTTAGTAAAATAATAATTTTAACCCTAACCTTAACCCACAAATATAACCCTAAACCCTAAACCCTAAACCCTAAACCTTAAACCCTAAACCCCAAATCCCAAATCATTAAACCCTAAATCCCTAAATCCCAAATCCCAAACCTCAAAACCCTAAACCCTTTTAGAAAAATAATAATTTTAATAATATATTTTCTTTTTAAGTAATAATTATTTAGAAAAATAATGATTTTAATAATGTATTTTGTGTTACGAAAAAATAATAATTAAATGATATTATGTAAACTTTTCTGAATATAGGGGTATTAAGGTAATTTGTAGTTTTTTCCTTTCCATTCTAGTGGCAAACTAAACACTGTAATATTGATTCCTTCTTTGATTCCAATAGTCAAACCAAACAACATTATTTTCTTTCCATTTCATTTCATTCTCATTCCTATTCACATTGTGATTCCATTTTGTGAACCAAACGCCACCTTAGTAGTATCAAAATTCTTATCTCAATTAAGAGTTGAACAAAAATATAGTTTATGTAGTCGCTATAGTTTCAATTCAATAAATAGTGTTGGCAATTATGTTTGGAAGTTTTTTAGAATAGAAAAGATATTGAGATTTTGCAAGGATACAACTGAGGTGTAGTTTAAATGTTTTGTTTTCTGATTATATTTATGTATATATGTTTTACCTGTTATTTTTAATTTATTGATCATTTATTAAAACATGTATTTTTATCCATAAATGATATGGGATATTAGTAATGTGATTATACTTGTGAAATATTAAAATAGGTAAACATTTTTATAAAATAAATTAAGTTTTATTTCTTCATCCCTATCTAAACAAAAGTTTTTTTATATAAAAGTAAATTGACTCAGTATTTTTATAACAAATAAGAGAGCTTGATTTAGGATTCAATTAACTGAATCTAATTTAGAGTAATACTCTTGATATTAGATACTTACTATGTAAATGATCTTATATATAGTCATGCTCTATTTCAAGGATTTTTTTAAAGATTTATTATTGAAAAATATATTTAGGATATATTTTTAATGATAGATTTAAAATTTGAAAGTTAATTTTCAAATACTAAAATCATTAACCTAACTTGACACCTTGAGGAAAGTTTAAGTTTTTGGCATGATGGAAGGTGATAAATTAAATAATTTAGTAATTTCTTAGAAAAAAACATAATTTAAATAAAGCTTTACATGGGTTCTTTCTTTTAAAAAAATAAAAATAAAAATAAGAAAAAAAGAGAGAAAAATGAATAGTAGAAACTAAATACTATGACTTAGAAATATCCTATAAAGTTGTAAGAAATGGTTAAATACAAAAGAAAATATACAAAATAAATCCCTAAGAAGTCATTACATTTTCTTCATCTCTTAAAAGTGTATAACATAAAAATTTTATTTAATGAATTATATTGATGCACGAAAATAACATTTGATTTCTTTATGAATGCTTTTATTTAATTCCTTTCATGAGATCATTATTATGCATCACTTTGAGCCTTTTATCCTTTAAATATATGTGAGCCTATTAGTTTATTTTTATACATAAACTTTATTTGCATATACCATTAAATGAGTGTTTTAACCAATATGATCGATGTTATTGAGAATATGCCTTGTGAGGTCAGAATGAAAGCGAATTTGGATTCCATACAATAAAGTTGGGCAAATTTAATATTAATAAATTTTTGATTTGAATATGAAAATGATTTTCAACTAATTATTATAGTAAACTATGAATATTTAGAATATTAAAATGACTTATGCTATGGATTTTAATGTGAATTTAGAATAAATTATAAAGCATGAGAAGTTTATTCTTTTTATTTTGTTATCATTTTCATTTTTTTAATTTGTTTGTTTATATGTTTGTATTTAGTTTATGGGTATCATCTTTGGAAGCCCTTGTGTGACTTATAATGGCCCATTAGGGAAACTTATGAGTTTAAAGGCTTGTTGCATATACTAAATACAATTATGTTAATCTATGAAAATGATTTAGGATAGTATAATTTTATTCTATTTTTTGTTTTTAGTTTTTCATTTTTCTTGCTAAGAGATTAGCAAGAAGCTGATTGAGGGTTGTAATGAGTGTTTAAAAGCACTTAATATATTGTGATTTTATGTTCGTTAAATGATAAATTAGGATTGTAATTGCATAGTTTTATTATCTTTTAATGCAAATCTCTCTTTTCCAAATTGTGGATATGTTTTGTTGTTTTTTAGTTATTTTAGCTTCAAAATGAATCAATTAAAGCAATACTCGAAGAATAGTATATGAATTCACTCCATTACAACATCAAAGCTTAAAATATTTTTTGTATTAAAACTTATATATGTTCCAAAACATTAAAAAAGGTGTAAAAAAATAAGGGATATAGTTGTTTAGAAGGACACGGGTTGTGGCATGAAAATATAGTGTGCCGCGGCTAGGGAGAAGTAAATCATGGCCAAAGCATATACAATCTATCTCATGCCACAATGTGAAAATAATGTGCAATACAACGCCTGACCATTTGATCCACCCTTTTCCTTTCTTTTGTAGCATTTTCTAAAGCTATATAATGGACCCTTCCTTCATTTTAAAAATCATCATTTTTATTCAATAGGTTCTCTTAAGTCAATTTCTTAGTTTCTTTTAAGTTTTTCTTTTCTTTTAGTAGTATCAAAATTCTTATCTCAATTAAGAGTTGAACAAAAATATAGTTTATGTAGTCGTTGTAGTTTCAATTCAATAATACTGTTAGCAATTCTGTTTGGAAGTTTTTAAGAACAGAAAATATATTTAGATTTTGCAAGGATACAATTGAGGTATAATTTAAATGGAAATTTCTGATTATATTTATGTATGTTTTACATGTTATGTTTAATTTATTGATCATTTATTAAAACATGCATTTTTATCCATAAATGATATGTGATATTAGTAATGTGGTTATGCTTGTGAAATATTAAAATAGGTAAACATTTTTATAAAATAAATTAAGTTTTATTTCTTTATGATGATCTAAACAAAATTTTTTTATATATAAGTAAATTGACTTAGTATTTTTTATAACAAATATGAGAGCTTGATTTAGGATTCAATTAAGTGAATCCAATTTAGAGTAATACTCTTGATATTAGATACTTACTATGTAAATCTTATACAGAGTCATGCTTTATTTCAAGGATTTTTTAAGATTTATTATTAAAAAATATATTTAAGAAATATTTTTAATGATAGATTTAAAATCTGAAAGTTAATTTTCAAATACTAAAATCATTAACCTAACTTAGACACCTTGAGGAAAGTTTAAGTTGTTTGCCTGATGGAGGTGATAAATTAAATAATTTAGTAATTTCTTAGAAATAAAACATAATTTAAATAAATTTTAAATTATTGGGCCGACCAAAGGTGTCAATTTAAAGTTTAATTAATAAAAAAATGATCCATGCTTTAGGATATTTTTTTACATAAAAGAAGGAATTAATAATCTTAATTCATATATTTAATAACCTAATTAATATTGATAAATCATAATTAACTAACTAATATATCCCATAAATTATCCATTGAATATAAAATGTCTAATTTCCAATTGTTTTATTGAACCTATCTTTATTTTTATGTCATTAGATTAGATTTTTGAAACCTAAACAATTGTGACCAATTGTTTAGGTTTTTAATTTTGTTTTTAAGAGGTTGTTGAATTATTTAAAAATCACATGATTCCTATATAGACCAACCTTCGAAGTATAATTATCATTTTCTATAAGTGATTTATGCACTTGTGAGTAATTTATAAATATACAAAATTTGTACACTAAGTTTTGGCACATTAAGTTTTGCGAGTAATTTATAAATATACAAAAATTTTACACTAAGTTTTGGCACATTAAGTTTTTGGCACCATTGTCAAGTAACTCGTAATAACATCCAAAAATAGCTAAATTTTATGTCATTATGTACTATCCTGATTGGCTGATCAACCTTGGTGAAAAATGCCAACGGGTAATGGAGAATGTGTGTAGATTTTTCTGACCTAAATAAGGCTTGTCCAAAAGATAGTTTCCCATTACCATGCATAGACCAGCTTATGAATGTCATCATAGAACATGCTACTTTTATATCATGGACGCTTACTCTGGGTATAATCAAATTTTGATGTACGACTCTAATTAAGAAAAGACAAGTTTCATTACCAACTAGGGATTTTTTTTATAAACTCATGCTTGGCTTGAAAAAAGTCAGTTCTACATATCCAAGGTTAGTCAACAAAATATTCTCAGACCTCATTTTACAATCGATGGAGGTATATACAAATGATATGATTGTCGAAAGAAAGCATACCAAGGACTATGTCACTCACCTTGATGAAACCTTGGACATTCTAAAAAAGAATGGAATAAAGCTAAACCTAAACAACTGTATATTCAGAGTAGATTCAGAAAATTTCTTACGATTCATGGCTAACCAAAGAGGAATTGAGTCCAACCTTGAGAAAATAAAAGCATTGATAGATATGTAACCTCCCACAACTATCAAAGAAGTCTTACGATTGATAGAGAAAATGGCTATTCTAACATTTCATCTCATGAGCAACTAACAAATGTATACCTTTCTTCAAAGTATTACTTAGGAAATATAATTTTTCTGAGGACTAGAATTATAAAAAAGAATTTAAAGATTTAATGGAATATTTAAGTAGTCTATAGCTGTTCGTTAGTTTGCAATTAGTGATGTCCGCACCCTATACATGGTAGCCTTAGAAACACTTTGTTAATGCATCCATAGTAAAAGATGACAATGAAGTCCATATACCTTTCTATTATGTAAGAAATTCCGTACGGGATCAAAACAAAGGTAGTCATAGATAAAGAAAGTGGCCCTTGCATTTATAGTAGCAACTATAATGCTACACCTATATTCCAAGCTCATAGCATAATTTTAGTCCACAAACACCTAGCTTAGGCCTTTGCAAAAATGTGCTATTGAGCTTAATAAGTTTAACATTGAGTATGTCTCTTGTATGACCATTAAAGGCTAGGTCTTGGTTGACTTCTAGTTGAGAGTTCTATAGAAGAACCTTCCAATAAAGAAGAGAGTAGATGGAAACTTCATGTGGATCGCTCCTCCAAAAAATGGGAATAGAGTTTGACTTATATTGGTCACCCCAGAAGGTGATCCCTTATAGTGAGGTAGGATATGAAGCCCTCATCATAGGTCTCAACTTGACAAAGGCTTTGGTAACCCAAAAGATAGATTGTTCCAGTGGCTCCCACTCATTGTGAAATAAGTAATGGGTGAGTTCCAAGTTTAAGGGCATATCTAGCTTTTACCCTATATGAAGATTTGAATCGAATAGTCTCTATTCACTACCTCAATTAGCCTAGCAACACAACTGAGGATATAGAAATGCTTCCAATTGAGTTATATCCCAACTGGATGGATTTGATTAAGAGTTTTCGTGAAACCTTTCCAATAGATAGGAAACAAGTAAGAGAATTTAAGATCAAAGCTACTTATTTTTGTATGATCCATAATGTACTATATTGTCGTGGGTTCCATAGACCTTAGTTAAGGTGCTTTCCACCAGATAAGGCTAACTATGTCCTTGCAGAAATACATAAAGAGGTATATGGTAGCCATTCAGGTGTAAGGCGCCTAGACCACAAAGAAGCTAGGAAAGGATATTATTGGCCAACAATGCTCAAAAATGCAATTAGTCAGGCCAAGAATGTGACAAATGTTAGAGTCATTCACCTATGCCACAACAACCTACTAAACAGGTAACATATTTACAAAGTACTTGGCCATTCGCACAATGAGGGCTGATGCTCGAGTTTTGTATTTATAAAACAACTCGCAAGTGCATGAATCACTATGTAAGAAATGATAAGTATACTTTTAAGATCGATCTAAAGAGGAACCATGTGGTTTTTAAATAATTCAATAAAATCTTAAAAAAAAGTTAAACCTAAACATTCTATCATAAAGTTTGGGTTTTTAAATACCTAAGCTAATGACATAAAATAAAGATGGATTTAACAAACATCAGGCAAATAACATTTACACTTAATAGAGAATTTATGAGATAGATTAGTTAGTTAATCGTGTTTTCTCAATATTAATTAAGTTATTAATGATATGAATTAAGATTATTGATTCTCTCTTATATATACAAATAGGAGATTACTTATGTCTACTGTTCATTATTAATTAAAATAACCTAACACCTTCGGTCGTGTCTATTAGTTATTTTTAATTAAATTATGCTTCTTTTCTAAGAGATAAACAAACTATTTAATTACTACCTTAATTCGGGTCTAACAATTTAAACACTTATTAAGATGTCAAAGTTATGTTAATGATTATCTAAAAACTAACTTTTAGATTTCAAATCTATTATGAAAAATATGTCACCAATATATTTTTTAATAATAAATCTTATAAAAATATTTAAAATAGAGCATGACTCTAAATAAGATTTAGATAATTATATCTAATATCCAAGAGTATTACTTTAAATCAGATGTAGGTAATTAAGTCCTAAATCTTATTCTCATGTTTAATACGAAAAATACTTCCCAAATATATTTTTCTTTAACAAAATTAATTTAAATATTGAGGAAGATATAGAAATTAATTTATTTTATAAAAAAATTTACTAACTTTAATATTTCAGAGACATAATAACATTACTAATATCACATAGTATTTTTAGGTAGACATGCTAAATTTATTAAATGATTAGTAAATTAAACATAACATTCAATACAAAACATATAATTTATCTAAAATAAAAGAATATAATTTACTTATATCTCAAGGCTATTTTTCTAAGTACAAAAATTCAGTATCTTTCTTATTATCTAGATGACCTTTACACATATTTTGCAAACACTATTTATTAAATTAAAAGAAAACTACTATATAAACTAAACTATATTCAACTCTGAAAATTGAGAGAATAACTTTTAAACTAAGAAATCAGCTATAGAAAAAGTTGATGGAATGATAAGGGATGATTGTAATGAGAGGGTGACAGAATTCTTTATATAAGAGAGAAAACTCTGCAAAAGGAAGCAAAATATGAATAAGAGGGTTGCACATAGCAATATGAATATCTTTACATAGCGGCATGATCCAACCAATAATGCATCTGAAGTCTAGATTTGATTTTCCCATGCTACGATACACAAAAACCTTCGCTGCGACATGTGTATAGATGTGCTTCTAGAAACCTTTTTGTATTTAACCCCATTACATTGGTTTGGAACATATGTAAGGTTTATATATGTTAATAATTTTAACTTCATGGTTGTAATGGAGTGCTTCTAGGTACTATTCTTCAAATGTTGATCAGTTGAATCCTTTTAAAGCTAAAAATACTTAAAAATAAAAAAATATACTTATGATTTTTAAAAGATAGATTTTCTGAAAAGATGATAAAATTATGTAAATACAAATCTATTTTGACATTAAAAGTGCATAAAATCATGTTATATTTAGTGTTTTTAAGCACTCATCTCAACCCTAACCAATTTCTTGCTAATCTCTAACAAGGAAAGAGAAAAACTAAAAAAACAAAAACTAAAAATTAAATTAAACCATCTTAAATCCTTTTTGAATATTGACTTGATTGTAATTAGTAGATGCAGTAAGCTTTTAAACCTTTAGGTAGTCCTAAGTTTAAGTCTCGTGAGAGCTTTCAGATATAATACTCACAAACATCAAAATAAAATGTTTTTAAGATTTTGATTATATAAATTTAAAAATGTTATTCTTCCCTAACAATGGTGCAAAATACTTGATGCTCGAGTTTTGTATGCATAAAATAGCTTGCAAGTGAACAAGTCACTTTGTAAGAGATAATAAGTATATTCACAAGGTTGGTCTAAAGAGGAATCACGTGATTTTTAAATAATTTAATAAATTCTTAAAATGGAATATTAAAACCTAAATATTCTATCACAAAGTTTGGGTTTTAAATATATAAGCTAATGATATAAAATAAGAATATATTCAACAAACATAAGACAAATAACATTTACACTCAATCAAGAATTTATAGAATATATTATTTAGTTAATCTTGCTTGCTTAATAATAATTAGGTAATTAAATATATGAATTAAGATTATTGATACTCTCTTATATGTACAAATAGGAGATTAATTAGATATACTATTTTTTATTAATTATAATAACTTAACACCTTCTGTTAGATCTATCAATTAATTTCAATTAAATTATGCTTCATTTGTAGAGATTAATAAACTATTTAATTGTCGCTTTCAGTGGGGTCTAATAATTTAAAATCTTATCAAGTTGTCAATATTAGGTGAATGATTTAAGTATCTAGAAACTAACTTTCAATCTTTAAATCTATTACAAAAAATATGTCATCAATATATTTTTCAATAATAAACCTTATAAAAATATTTGAAATAGAGCATGACTCTAAATAAGATTTGATTAATTACATCTAATATCCAAGAGTATTATTCTAAGTCTAATTCAGGTAATTAAATCCTAAATCTAATTCTCATAATTATTTTGACAAATACTTCATCAATATATTGTTTTTTAACAAACTTCTTTTAAATCTTGATGAAAAAATAAAACTTAATTCATTTTATAAAATTGTTTAGTACTTCAATATTTTACAAGCATAATAACATTATTAATATCCCATAGTATTTTTAGTTAGACATGCTTAATTTAATAAATGACTAGTATATTAGACATAGCATTTAGAGCAACATATAAAATTAATTAATCTAAAAATAAAAGAATATATTTAAATAATACCTCAAATGCATTCTTCTACGTACAAAAACTTTGTATCATTTATGTTATTTGGAAAAACCTCCAAACAGATTTGCCAACATAGTTTATTGAATTAAAAGCAAACTACTATATAAAGTAAACTATGTTTAACTCTCAAAGTTGAAAGAAGAACTTTGAAACAAAGAAAAGAAAATTAAGAAATCAACTAAAGAAAGAGCTAATGGAATGATAAGGGATGATGGTAATGAGTAGGTGATGGATCTTGTATATAGGAAAACAAATGTTGAAAAAAAGGAGAAAAATGTGGATGAGAGGGTTGTGCGTTGAGGTATGAATTTCTTTACACCATGGCATGGGATAAATTGCAACATATCTAAAGTCTCAATTCGACTGTCCCGTGGTATGAAACATAAAAACCTTCGCCATGGCATGCATGTTGTTGCATTTCTAGAAACCATTTTGTATTTCACCCCATAAATTGGTTTGGAACATATGTAAGGTTTAGATGTATTAATCTTTTATACTTCATAGTTGCAATGCAGTGCTTCCAGGGAATATTCTTCAAGTGTTGATCAGTTCAATCTTTTTGAAGCTAAAAATAGTGAAAAACAATAAATATACCCGTGATTCAGAAAAGATACATATGTTAAAAGATGAAAAAACTATGCAAATACAAATTTATTTTAACATTTAAAGTGCATAAAATCATGTTGTATTTAGAGATTTTAAGCACTCTTCACAACCCATAATCAGCTTCTTGCTAATCTCTAAAAGGAAATCAAAAAACTAAAAAAAAACAAAAAACTAAATTGTTCTAAATCATTTTTATAAATTGACACAATTGTATTAAGCATATGCCACAAGCCTTTAAGCCCCTAGGTTTTTCTAGTGGATGAGTTTAAGGCTCGTGAGGGCTTTCACAAATGACAACCACAAACATCAAAATAAAATACAAAAGAAATAACAAAATAAACAAATAACAAACTACAATTTTGACAAAGTAAAAATTCAAAACAATAACAAAGTAAAAATAAAAAAGAAAAACTTATCCTGCTTCTAGTATCTTTTAAGTTTATAACTAAAATTTAAAGAATAATTTATTTTAACAACTTAAATATTCATAGTTTATTATAACAATTAGTTGAAAATCATATTCATATCCACCTCAAAAATGCATTAATATTAATTTTTCCAATATTAGTGCTCTAAACCTTACAAGTTATAATCTCAATAACACTGATCTTATGGGTTCAAGCATTCATTCAAAGGTATATAAGAATAGAGTTTATTTAATGAAACGTACAAATATGCTCAAAGAAGAAAATGGTCAAAGTAGGGCATAATATTGATCTCATGAAAGGAAACGAATGAAAGGATTTATAAAGATATCAAATATTATCCTCATGCATCAATTAAAATCATCAAATAATAATTTCAAGTTATATACCTTTAAGAAATGAAGAAAATGCAATGACTTTCAGGACATTTATTTCCTATTTTTCTTTTGTATTTAGCCATTTCTCGCAACTTTGTATGATTTTTAGGTCATAATATTTAATGTATACTATTCATTTTTCTCTCTCATTTTTGTTTTTTTTTTCTCTTTCTTTTTTAGAGATATTCTTTTTTCCTTTTTCATTTTTAGAGAGAAGACCCATGTACAATTTGTTCATATTTTTGTATCATATGGTGATTGATTAATTTTGGCTTTTCTTTGGTGTTGGCTTAGGTAACCGATATATGTCTCTTTCTATTTGGAAGTCATGCATGAATGAATAAGGGCATATACTTTCAATTTCTACTTAAGTAATTCAATTTAAGTAGAAAATAAATATTTGTTATGTTATTAGATGTTAAAAGAGTAGAAAAATATTATCACTTAGAATGAAAAGATAAAGGCTCAAAATATTCTCAGGAAATCTCCACTATTTAATTCCTAAACACCAATTTCAGATGTATTGCAATTTTAACATTTTAATATGAAATATAGATTATGACAAAAACTAACTAATTATCCCATTATTCGATGATATGCTTAAGAAACTAATCTAATAGTGTAAAAACTTAATCATTTGTTTAAAATTGACTAAAACATATGATAATTTTGCAACAAAAATTTAAAATCAAATGTAATTATCCCTAAACCAATAAATAAACTAAATAAAAAAATTAAATAAAAATAAATGTAAACACATGTTAAATATATATTTTTTAAAATTTCCTAAATTTATGTAAATTTTACTTCACCCCTAACCTAGAATCTACATTTTCTCACTGTAAAAAATATAAATTAAAGATATAGAAAAGTTACCCATTTATTTTAGCTCAACGTGATTACACATGTGATATGAAGTGTTCATCATTGAATTCATTTTTATTACATAGATAGAGTGTTATATACTTCTCATTCTTCACATTTTATCCAAAAATTATTAATTTAACAATTCTAAATACAATAAACCTGCTTCATATAACATAAAGTAAAATAAATTAAATTACAATAACATAAAAAATAAAATACAAAAATAAAAATAAAATTAAATTAAAGTACATAAAAATTAAAACCAAAATAAATGTCTTAGCTTAGTTCTCCATGTCATCTGGATCTTTTTGAAACCAAATAGGATTTAGGGTGAGAGAAAATTGGATTTGAGGAATGCGTTTCATTTGAAACGCATTTTCTGGGGTTTTTGGTTTTAAAAATTCATCGCAACAAAAATATAACCTAGCCTATTCAAATAGGGACCCATGTGCATATATGTTTTCCTTCAACCCATTTGTATCTAAGAGCCCCCTGATATGGAAAGCGAAAAAACCTTACTACAACTTAGGTTTTTTCAGCTAATTGTAAAAAATTAAATTTAAAATATCTAAAGTTCTTAATAACCTAGATATTTCAAGATTTTAAGTAAAAATCACAATTATTAGAATGATAAAATTTTTATGATTTTGATAATAAAAATTTAAAAATGCTATTCCTCTCCAATAAAGGTGTCGAAATTGATGCTCGAGTTTTGTAGTTATAAAATAGCTCAAAAGTGCATGAATCACTTTGTAAGAAATGATAAGTATATTTTGAAGGTTATTCTAAAGAGGAATCACATGGTTTTTAAATAATTTGATAAATTTTTAAAAATAAAAATTAAACTTAAACATTCTATCACAATGTTTGCGTTTTTAAATGTATGAGCTAATGACATAAATAAATATAGATTCAACAAACATTAGGTAAATAACATTTACACTTAATGGAGAATTTATGTGATAGTTTAGTTAGTTAATCATGTTTACTCAATATTAATTAGGTCATTAAAGATATGAATTAAGATTATTTCTTTTTTCTTGTATATAATATTTAGAGATTAATTAAGTCTACTATTTATAATTAATTAAAATCACATAATGCCTTCGATTGAGTCTATCAATTAATTTTAATCAAATTATGCTTCTTTTCTAAGAAATTAATAAACTATTTAATTTTCACCTTCGATTAGGTCTAACAATTTAAACACTCATCAAGGTGTCAAAGTTATGTTAATGATTTAAATATTTGGAAACTAAATTTCTAATTTTAAGTCTATTACAAATAATATATCATCAATATATTTTCAGTATGTGCCATTGCACTTGTGTCTTTATGTTGGCTTCCTATGTATAAATAATGTTGTCTATTATTTTACTTAGTGTTTTTATCTTTCTCTATGTAAGGTTGGTTATTACGTATCAGTAATTCACACACATATACTTAGGTACACTTTGTATGCAAGAATTTTCACCCATATCATGAGGTTAATTTCCATAGTGTGCATGCAAGATAGAGTGTTGGTTTTTGACGAGCAAGCATAGGAGTGAGGAAACCTATTTAGTTAGGGTTTTGGCATGTTTTGGGTGCAGATATTTATGGATTAAACTTAGCATTTTTGAAAACAAAAAATGCACCTTTTTAGCACCTCACCACTAAGCTTTCCACAACCCTTGCCACCACCCTTAATGAGGTGGTCGATGAGATGGTCGATAAGATGGAAAAATCGAGCCCTATAAATACCCCACTCATTTCTCTCTTCTTCACCCCTTGTTCAAGTGCTAAAATCCTACCAAAATACACATTGAGATTCATTTATGATTTTGAAATTATTTTGGAGAGTTTATATTTAAGAGTGGGTCATTTTTATGAGTTTAGTATTCAAATAGTTATCTGTGTGAGTACATGGTTTGATTTTGGGTCTCCTACACATGATTTGATATTAGTAGTTGACTATGCCCTATGAGGTTATGAGTTGATACACTTATTATTACTGATCATTATTTTCCAAGCACATCACATTAGGTGGCTATAGCTATGAAGGATAGTTGGAGTTGAGTGTTAAACCAAAATATTATGGAAGCAACAAGGGAAGAGTAGTAGTAGGTAGTTTAGATGAAGGTCTTAATTGATAATGGTAATAGTAATTTTACTATCTATTAGTGTTATAATCTATTTACTACTTAGTGAATCATTTGTTACTAGGTGGTTGTATTAAGCAACCCAAAGATGTTACCATATAGATATAGTCTCTATATAGGTTTGTCTTATTATATTGAATGTTATGCATGATCTTAGTTTGTGTTAGTATAATCCAAGTTTAATGTGTGTATGTTTTAACATACTATTATCTTAAACTTTGATTATAACACATTTTTTATTTACTTGCTTTTTATTTGACATATAATACGTACTATTAAACTTTTTCTGTTTCGATATTATATTGTTTGTACTTCTATTGCATGAACTATATAATTTTTATATTGTTCTATTCCTTTCGAGTTAGGGTCAAGTCCTTTAGGAGTCTATATCTCCTTACTTAGGTCATATATTGAGTCATGGGCTCTTTCAATTGGTATCAGAGATGGTGTACCCTTTAAGGCTTAACCAATATGGTGTTGATCATATTAACTCATATTTTTACACACACACACACATGCTCTCTTTGATGAAGTTAGAAGGGGGCGTAATGTAGGTATACCTCCACTTTTCAATAGGTTAAAATGTGCTTATTGGAATTCACAAAGAAAGGCCCTTTTTGTGCTCCCAAGGTGATCATGTGTGGTTCCTTGTTGAGAATGGATGGATATATCCTACCAAAACCCTACCTAATAACATTATAATTCCTAAACCCATGATTGAGTAGACTAAAGATAAGAGTAAGAAATTTGAATGGAAAGCAAGGTTCTTTATGCAATCATCATGACTATTTTGCAAGATGAGTACCAGCAAAATCAGAGTTGTACTTCTTAAAAACAATCATAGGGCATCTTAGAGACCATTCATAAAGGTAATTGAGCAGCAAAAAGGTACATAATTCTAAAGTTGAATAGAGATTTTGAACTCTGTATCATGCAAGAGAATGAAACCTTTGACAAATTCTATACTTACTTTTCAATTTTTTTTAATTATTCCTATAACTTAGGTAGATATATTAGAGAGAAAAAGAAAATTGAGAAAATCGTCACTAACTTTCCATATTATTTTCATGCTAAAGTTATTGTGGCTGATTCCTTGTACAAGCTAGGTGAACTTATTTTTAATGAGTTAGTTGCTGACTTGTAAGTCTTTGAACTGTATCATCTCTTACCAAGACAAGAGTAGATTGTTTTTGAAAAAGGAAAAAGCTTACCCCTTAAGACTATTAAGGAAAGTGAACTAATCAAATATGTTTGTATCATAAGTTGTGATAATGATGATTTTATCATGATGGGAGGAAATGGCATTCCTTGCTTAGAGATTTACTGGGTTTTTTAGGAAGAAGAAACCTTCTTTTGGTACTACTAGAAGAGATTCTTCCAATTCCAAAACCTCAAGATCTACTAGAGATGATGAAGACTTAGATAATGATTATGAGAAATCAAGTGAAGTTAATTTAACTAAAATAAGGTGCTTTGAATGTGGAAGTAAGGATAAATTACTACTCAATGCTTTAAGAAACTAAAATGCATAAACAAACATGCAATGAAAGTTAAGGTCACTATTTTGGATAGTACAGTAGTGATGATGAGGATGCATGATACTAAATTTATGGCCTTTGTTGCCTCTAGTCATATTATTGATCCTTCAAGTACTAACTTAGATATTCAAGAGGATACTACTAAAGATGATTACGTCAAAGATAAAAAAGACAAATTGCTCAATTCTTACAATGCTTTACTTTTGGAGCATATTCAGTATTAAAAGGAACAGAGAAATGTTATAGAAAACCTTGAGCAAAAAGAATGCAAGATCAACACATTGAGGAAAACTCTTGGGGAAAGGAAGTCCTCTATTGATGAATAATAACATGATCTCACAAGTAGGTATGAGGTCATTCAAAAAAGGTATGATGATTTGTTGGAAAATTTTAATGCAAATTAAGACAAAGTTGAAAAGCTTAAGGAATAGTTAATGGTTCCTACTTATGGTAAAGCCATTTAATCTGTGTTCAGTCTTGTGATTGCTTCTGATTTGAAGAATGAAATTGAACAATTGAAAAGAAAGATAATTATTATTAAGCATTCAAAGGATCATTTGACTGAGACTCATATGGAAAAGGATACTAAGATTGAGCAATCACATATGAGTGTCAAGATTCTTAATAATTCGACCTCTTATCTTGCATCATTCTTCAGAGAAAAGGAAGGCTTAGTTGTGACCCTGAAAGAAAAACTCAACATGTGGGAAAAAGAAATGGAACACTCCAACATTTCCATTGATAGAATGACTATAGGTTCAAAAATGTTTAATGAAATGAATAGTAATGTCAAGTTCTCTGGGGACAAGCATGAAATTGGGCAGAGTGAGAGGGTTTCAACTTTTACAGGTGGTTCTACTAAGTTTGTCAAAGCTTCTAATCAAGAACAAAAGTTTTCCACTACCACCCTAAGTTCTCCTAGCAAGGTGAACCCTTCATCTAAGTCAAACACATCTCGTCGCTTCAATGGTGGTCTACTACATTTATCTACTATTACTCCCACTAGTCACCACTGTGGTGAGCTTGGACACTTGAGACCATACTATGAGAAATTGACTTCTCATCCTCATGTGAAAGTAAATTTGAGTGCTTCCTTTTCTTCTCCTTTATGTACTATTCCTTGGAGTTAGGGACCTCATTTTCTTAACTCCATTATTTGTATTTATTATCGTTATAGCATTGCTGACCATAGTACTAGGCAGTGTCCTAGATTTATGAAGAGTACAAGTCAAAGCCTTCCACTTGCTCTTCCATATTTTCTCTATCAGGATGTATCTATAGTAGCTTATCTGAGTATATTTATATAGGTTACATTATGCATCTAATGCATAAAGTGAAAATAAATAAATCTACTTAAACAACCCACCTTGCCTTATTTATATGGATGACTCTTTTGGATTTTATAGATATTTTAAATGAAACAAACCATGAGTTTCATATACTCTTCACACTTATATGAGTTAAAGATTATCTCCTAGTTTAGTTTCCCCCCACAAATTCTTTAAATAGAGTGATGTCGTTTGATCACTATATTTAGATGATCTGTTGGGGTAGAGTTGTCTATGTTCTTTCTTCTTTTTGTTTGTCTTATCTCTGTATGTGAAATTTTTGTTTACTTGTTGTCTGTATGCTTCCTATTTTCCTATTCATGCATATATCTCCACTTCTTCTTATTTTGTTATCATACATTGAGCATTAACTATTTTACTTAATGCTATGTCTGACTATCTATCCTATTACTAGCTTTCTCCATTCCTTACTATTTACTTCTTCTATGGCCTTTTGCATGAGCATCATGTCATACGTTTTCATTATGTAGTCTCATTATATTAGGATTTTCTACCTACAGTCCTTTCTTTCTTATGATATGACATTTAGAATACTTCTCATCCACCTTACAAGGTTTTACATTCTTGCACCTAGCTTATTATGTGTTGATTATCTATTTGTCTCTTGTTGATTTCTGTCCTTCTTTTACCTATCTTTTTCCCATTATCCCTCTACTTTTTCAAAGTAGTTTCTTTGAAGTTAACTAAGATAGTTTTCTTGCTTCTTCCTTTGTTGACACTTATTTTGTTTTAGTTGTGTCCCTATCTAAGTATATCCTTGGTTTTTGTGTTGAAACTTTGGTTTTTCCCCCAGAGGTTTTAGTAGCATCCCTTTTTTCTTCCTTTTTTTAGGAATGTTACTTGTGTTTTTCACTAGTTAGTCAGTTTCTTTATTTCTCCTAAAAAGCAATGACATAAGTGTTTTTATTGATCTCTTTTGAGACAATTTCCTCTTCTTGTTGGGTCTAAATATGTTTTGAGTCCTTTCTTGTCATCTCACTTGGTAGTTATTGTTTTTTATGTTTTGTGAGATTGACAATTTCTTTCTCTTTGTTATGCTATTGCATGTAAAATGAAGACTAGATGGATCATATTTATATATCCTTGGCATGCATTTAACATGAATTGAAGTGTATATATTTGATATGTGTATTTCTTGAGAGCATGTATGGCTAAATTTTTCATGTTCATTTTATCATAAATACATCTTTCATTTTCTCATGCTAGTTCTTTGTAAACTTGTATGGTTATTTCAAGAAGCTTGTGTGAATCTCCTACTTTGATGATTTGAATTTCTTAGAGAAGCTTTAGAATCAACCTTTAGTGTTTCTCGAGGAAAAAATTAAGTTTTTGTTTGGATAAAAAAAGGATTTAGGCCACCTTTATTGGTTTGATCCTTATTTACCACTATTGTTCACATATCCTTAGTCTCCCTTCTTTGTGCCATTATATTATCCCTTCATTTGTTGTCCCTAAATACTAGCTTAGCCTAAATTTTTATTCCTATTTACCTTCTATACACTTTATTAAGCTTATATGTTCTTGGTTTTTCCAATTTACCCTCATGGTTTCAATTTATAAAAAAATAAGGGGAAAAAGGGTGATAATGAAATGATGATTTAAAAAACAAAGATGAATAAAATTAAAATAAAAAGAAATATTGTGAATAATTTTCTTTTAGAGACAAAATGAGTGAAAAAAGAAAAGAAAATATATGCTAAATGATGAGAAGTGTGAAAAAGGAAGAAGTGCATGATTCACTTAATTTTTTGTACTGCTCTCTCAACATCATTGGTTGAAATTTAAGAAGTAAAGAGAAAAGAAATCTTTTTTTAAGGGTATAAGTGTCATGGATAATATCTTATTCATTTCTTTGGATCAACAAAGTTGTGTTCAAGCCTAAATATCTTCTCTTCCCTATGCATTCCTTAGCGTTTCATTACATTATTTGAAAGACCTACTGATTTCTTCTTAGCTGACACTTACTTTAGTAGAGAGAGAGTCTAATTATTGACATATGAACCTTGGTTCAACTTGATTCTATATTTGATATTCTTATCATGATGTCATATAGAGTAAACAAAATTTTCATATCACACACAATGCATGTCATAAACAATTTAGTCATACCCTTATACGAATGCATCATGGATTAATGGACATATGGATATTTATGTTGAATGTTTTGCATATCCTCTATGGACCTGCTAATTCTTTGAACATGCTTTGTTTGCTTCCTTCATTCTGTGTTTCTTGTTGATTTGTGTAGATGATTATGTGTTAAGGGTTTTTGTGAGTTTATTGTATTGCATTCATACTTTTTGAGGGAAAGTTTTATGTTTTATGTATGCTATCAAGGGAAGTGATATGTTTGTTTTACTTCTGACTATTTGTCTTATTTTATGAGTCTTTATTTTTATGTCTTAATCATGTGATCCTTTTTTCTCTTTTTCATCACTTTATATGAACCATTCATAAATAGGATTGTTAGTATGGCATGTTGTAGCATTGTATACAATCTCTTGTTTCACATGTCTACCTATGTGTTTTCCTAGTTTTGCTTTCTTGTTTCAAGCTTCTTACATTTATTGTCCAATAACTTTTGTTAGATTACACGACTTATATTTTCTTGGGTAGTCTAAGATGTTTTCTATCTGTGTCTATCTTTGTTTTCCCGTGAATTTATTTTATTGCTTGTTGCATGCTTCCACTCTGCTAGTGTCTTGTTGCTTCACTATGTCTTTTTCTTTTGAAGCATGTGGTATTTCTTATTGTGAAGCATGTAGTATTTCTTATTGTGTTTGCTTTAATCTTACCTATTGCATTACATTAGTGTTAGGATTATAGTATATTTTTATGCCTTCTCTCCCTCATATAGGAGTGTTTCATTTGACTTTTAGTGTCAAAAAAGAGGAAAAGTTTTTGTGCATAAGTATGTGTTTATTTCCATGTTGTGTATTACATAGGTTATGAGTGTAGGATTACATTACATATTGTTGACTGACTTACATGCATTCAAAATGAGTGTTTCATGAAGTCAAGGGGAGTTATGCATTTTTACTTTTGTTTGTGCCTATCAGAGTGTACCTGTGTAGAGGTAACACGATAGTATGTAATTTGACTACATACTATTTATGCATGATACATTTACATGGTGTGTGTTTATTTTGAGTGTACAGGTTACAAGTGTAAAGTGAAGTCGTTGAGCTTCATATGTGCTTGGTATATGAGACCCTCTCACTTCAGAGTGGCAGAATTGATGAGTTGATAAATGAAGAAGGATGGAGAGCACATGATAAATGCACTTGTTTAGGTGTGTCTTTTGGGTTTTGATGTGTGTCATTGTGTTGATCATGGGAACAAAAATATTTAGGACATCTTCATGATCTTTTCATGCTTGATAAGTTTATGAATATAGTTATACTGTGTTTTGACAAGGAAAGCCAAAGGGGGAGAATGTATATCCCATTGTACTTGAATCTTTTTTTTATCTTACTATGTACAAAACATGTAGTTTTCTATTTTACTTAGTGTTTTTATCTTCCTTTTTGTAAGATTGGTTACTACAGATTAATAATTCACACAAGCATAAAGTTATGTATACTTTATATGCAAGCATGTTTACACACATCATGGGGTTGGTTTTCTTAGCATGCAAGCTAGGTAGAGTGTAGTTTTTTGGGAGAATGAGTGTGCAAGGAAGCCAACATTTTTACTTATGGTTTTTGGCGTGTTTTGAACATAGTTTATGTAGTAGTTTTTGCTTTAATTCAATAAATAGTGTTGGCAATTTTGTTTGGAGATTATCTATAAATAGAAACAATAATGAAGTTTTGTAAAAGATACAATTGAGGTATAATTTAAATGTATTCTTTTTATATCAACTTTATGCTTTATTTTACATGCTATGTTTAACTTATTGATCATTTATTAAATTATTCATGTCTAGCTGAAAATACTATGGTACATTAGTAATGTTTTTATGCTTTTGAAATATTAAAGTAAGTAAACATTTATATAAAATGAATTAATTTTTCTTTCTTAATCATGATTTAAACAAAGTTTGTAAAAAACATATATTGACAAAGTATTTTTATAATAAATACAATAGTTAGATTTAAGGTTTTATTATTTGAATATGATCTAAAGTCAATTCTTCGATTTTAGATTTGATTATTCGTATTTTTACAAAACTCTAATTCAAATATTTTTATAAGAATTATTATTGGAAAATATATTGATAATATATTTTTATAGTAGTTCTAAAATTTGAAAGTTATTTTTCAAATACTTAAATTATAAACCTAACTTTGGTATCTTGATATGATTTTAAATTGTTAGACTCGTCCAAAGGCCACAATTGAATGGTTTATTAACCTTTTAGAAATGAAGCATAATTTAATTAAAATTAACTGATAAACTCGACTAAAAGCATTAAGTGATTTTAATTAATAAAAAATGATATACCTAATTAATCTTCAATTTGTATATAGAAGAAAGAATCAATAATCTTAATTCATATCTTTACTAACCTAATTAATGTTGAGCAAGCATAATTAACTAACTAATTTATCTCATAAATTCTCCATTGAATGTAATTTTTTATTTATCAATTGTTTTGTTGAATCTATTTTTATTTTTATGTCATTATATTAGATTTCTGAAACCCAAGTTTTGTGACAAAATATTTAGGTTTAATTTTAATTTTTTTTAAAAATATTTAAAAATCACATGATTAAACTTTAAACCAACATTAGAAATATACTTATCATTTTTTATAAGTAATTCGTGCACTTGTGAGCTATTTAAAAATATACAAAATTTGAATGCTAAGTTTTGGCACATTAAATGCTTAGGGCCATTTTCGGGGAATTGGTAATAGCATAAAAAATTTGCTAGATTTTGTATCATCACCTTACATGATTACAACCAAGATGGCAAGAGAAGAAACAATTTTCTCCCTTACTTATAGTACTGAAGTCATAATCCCAGTTGAAATTGGACTGTCCAATGATAGAAAAACTATTGAGAACCTGGAGGGTAATGATGAAGGCTTGGTCCTAAATCTAGATATCGTTCAAGAGAAAAGGGAACAAAGTTAGATAAGGTTGGCCATCTATCAACAAAGAATGGCCAACCACTACAACCATTTAGTCAACCTATGAAAATTCCAACAAGGTGACATGGTGCTTAAAGGAAAAACATTATCAATTGTTGAGAAAGAGGCATAGACCTCGACCCTAATTGGGAAGGTCCTTACAAAATAAAATAGGTCCTTGTAAAAGGCATCTAATTCCTAGAGAAATTGGGTGAATTTGAGGTACGAAATGTGTGGAACGTGTAACACCTTAATAAATATTACTAACACAAGGAATGCCCTATTAGGTTTCCTATCACCCTAAAGTTGGCCATAGACCTAGGAAAAAAGTTGTGGCTCACATGCCATACCACCTCAGGTCTAGGATATATATTTAAATTTATGTAGCATACTTAGGCCTATAATGATTTAATGAGCTAGATGATAAGTCTCCAATAAAATGGTAGATAAATATTTTTCCTTATGTTGAGAACTATCTTATCTATAGACCACAAGTTCTCCAAGCAGAGGGCTTAACTAAGCAACACTTGAATTAATAAGTCATCCTAACTTAGAAAACTTTTAAACAGACACAATAAGGCCCGAATAGAAAAGTAAAGCTAGAGGTACAAGTTACATGCCACCTAAACGTCAAATGCATTCATCTCCTAATAGAAGCAATGCATGGTCTAAAGATCAAACCACTATATAGCTAGATAGGCTAGGATAAGGAAGTATGGTAAGCCAAAAACAGAATAGGGTAGCTATAAGGGTGGCTGACTAAGGGTGTGATTGGCAAAAATTGTGGCCGAGCAGAGGTGCGATCAATCAAGAAGTGATTAGTCAAAAGTCTCATTATCAACAAGGAAATAACTGACTAGAAGTTGGTTATCTATCCAAGGTATGGTTAGCCATGGAGAGGTTCCATGCATATTCGTTTGGCCAGGCTAGTTTGAGCCATGGCCGAGAATTCGTTCCTTATCTTCATACCTTGGGTCCAGGATCTACATTTCCTTTTATGCCTGTACATCCTCCCATACTCGCATGTCAACTCAAAGGTTCATGACCTTCTAAATATATAAGGCAACGGTTTGGTCTAGAAATAATCATTGAAACTACAAGTACAAGTTAGAGATGAGGGTATAATTTATTAAAGAATACCAAGATACTAGTCCTACCAGAGCTTGAGATGATCAAGATATGATCTCCACCTTTTAGACTTCCTAAAGGTGTCCATCCATTTATATCTCCATGTCACTTAATTCCAACAAGAAATGGGAGTGCATGAGTTAGGAAAAAGGTTATGAAAAAGAGTCTAAGTGCTAGAAAATAGGACTTTCAACACTTACGCAAATCCTTATGGAAAGAAGGAAGTCATCTTATCAACAGATTCTGTCAGGATCTATCTTTATAGACATGTCTAAAAATATTACATTGACTAGAAGTATAAGACCCATCAATCAATCTAGACCTCCCTAACTCGAACATTACCATTTAAAGGACTACTAGCCAATAATAGGCAGACCAAGAATAGGCCAACAAAAATGACACCATTGAGACTATTATAGGCAAGGTTTTTAGCCAAGACTTGGTATGCTAGAACTTGGTTGGCCAAGACTTGGTTGAAAAGGACTTGGTTTGCTAGAACATGATCGTCTAGGATTTTTTTGTCCATAACTTTTTTGGCTATAATGTTATTAGCCACCACTTTATTTGTCCATGATTTATTGGCCCAAAATTTTTCTATCAAGACATTATTGGCTATAAATTTTTTTTCACAGACTTTGTTGGTCATAACTTTGTTAGCAAGGCTTTGTTGGTCATAACTTTATTTTGTAAGACTTAATTGACCACAACTTCATTTGTAAAGATTTTTCCACCTAGGGTTGGTCAGCCAAGGTACAATCACCCAAAAGACTATAATTAGGGGAATATCGCCCAGATGATCATCAACTTAGATGCGACCAACCAGATCATCATTGGTAATAACATTACTAGCTAGGGCATCGTTAATCAAAACATCATTGATGAAGAAACTATTGGTTAAGGATGGGCCTACCTCGCCTTCAATCGACCTTTATTTGTCCACCAATGTTCATCAAGCACACTAATCCTTGTCTGTATTAGTACATGTCCATGGTGGGTGGACTTCATCCTATACATCCATAAATCTGATATCCATCATTTCCTGCACAAGAAAGTATAGTACGAGGGTCCTAGGGTACAAATATTTTGCGTGATGAAGAATAATTATCCTACACTACATGAAGACAAATAAGTGTCCAAGATCACTTAGCTAATCCTACAAAGATTATACTTAAGATTTTAATTTTCATCTTTTCATAAAAATAGGTAAAGTTTTGACATTTTTGATAAAAATATAAACTTCAATGTAAATTTCTAACAAAACGTTTGAAAGGAAATCCAAAGAAATCACTGGTATTAAAACACCACTATGGACGCTTTGAATGATGAGACATGGTATAAAGTTTTCTAGTTAGGTGACTGAAAAGGCACGCAAGTATAAGCTTAGATTCATTTACAAAAATGGAAGAAATATCTCACACAAGTATTGATAGAAATTACAATCTGACCTTCATGCTCAAGGGCTAAAAATTCATAGTAGTTGATATTGGGGGGTATTTTTGTACATCCTTACCGATGACTCTATGAAAATAGAGTCATCAGTGCACTTTTTTACTTAATATTTGCTTGTTTCATTAAATAAATAATTATTTTAGGGTTAAAATATACAATTTTTAATAAAAAGGGGTGAAAATATAATTTTTGGAATTTTTATGAATTTTTAACAATAGAACAATCAAAAGCTGCCATGTCCATGTAAGCAAAGAAGCAAGTCACGTGGATTCCATGCTAGTAGAAATGCCCAATTGCATATAACCACACCATGCCATCCATTACCACCAATCACTTTGTGCTCTGTGGCATTGACTCAGCATAAGTTGACCATAGCACTCGTCCCTTACTATGCATCGTGGTCAAATTTTCCTAGTGAAATATGTGTGCCACTTGTTGCACTGTTATTGGTTGGCATTATAAATTTTGGTTTTTTTTATCTCAGCTTTGATCTAAAGTTGATCTGAAAGTCTAGATTCCACTTGAGCTATATTTAACCCCTAATCACCCAATAAACACCAATGAGCTGTAATTAACACAATTTTTATCAGTGTTTGGAGCTAAGAAGAGAGAAAAATATAAAACAATTCAAAAGAAGATACAATTTTGGTGGAGATTAAAAAGGAGATTAGTATTACAAATCAAGAGATAGATTGTAAGTCTTCTTCTACTCCTTTCTTTATCAATTTGTATGACTTTCCTTATGAAAATATGAGCTTTATGAACAAAATTATGTCTAGTTAATTTATTCATCTAGGTGTCTTATGAACTCAATTTTCACCATGTGATGATCTAATATTTTACCTCAATTATGATTTTAATTTAATTATATTATTTAATCTGATTTTTATGCTATTAATTGTTTGGTTGACAATTTATCTATAGAGGCAACTAACTATATTTGAGAGAATTATGTAACTTTTTGTCTTGATTAAATAACATGCATAGCTTCTAAGCAGAGATGTATGATTCATACGTATGTGATCCATAATTGATGACCTTAATAATGAGTAATATGTAATTTAATTCACATAAGAGTATGATTAGGTTAATTACTATATAATGTCTAGTTTACTTGAGAGAGGAATACATGCTATACTATATTCAATTGATCATGTAATTGATTGATAATTATATTGGGGGGATTTTAATGATTCACATGTTTAGAAAATTGGGGGATTAAGTATTTCTATATATTTTCTAATATATCTTATTAGTTACCAAATCTAATTTAATTAATTATTGTTATTTTTTTTAGTTTTTCAAATTTTGCTTCCTTAAAATATAAAAATACAAAAAAATTGATTTTTATTGTTTTGTTTTAAAAATTAGTTTTTAATAATATAATCTTAATGACAATGATATCTTCTTATTATTATATTACTTGTTATGATACATATACTTGTATATTCATCGTACACAATGTGTGTCTCATCATGTTTTTGGCATCGTTGTTGGGGATTATAAATATTAGAAATTATTTTATTTTATTTTATTTTAGTTATTTTTCTTTATTTTAATTTTAATTTTGATTTATTTATTTTAATTTTTTCTTTTTTATTTTATTTTGATTTATTTATTTTTCATAATTTTTCATAATTTATTTATTTTTAATTTTTATTTTGTTTTAATTTAGATGTCTCTTTTAGTTTAAACACATTTGAGTCTATTGCATGAGTAGAGCTGTAAGGGAGAAATTTTGCATTTAGATCCCAAAATTAAGCATACTTTGAGATTAATAAGAAAGCAACAAGTTGTCATCTAAGTGGAAAAAAATAGCTAATCCATTAGAAATAAACAATAATGAGCTATATTTAAACAATCAGAAACTTTTGATGGAAGATAGGGATAGAGCTATGAATTAATATGCAATAACTACGTTTGAAACGTTGAATCCAAGTATTATAAGGCCAAACATTTAAGCTAATCAGTTTGAACTAAAACTACTGATGTTTCAAATGCTACAAACAGTTGGACAATTCAGCAGATTACCAACAGAGGATCCTCATCAATATCTTAAATTGTTTATTACAGTTGGAGATTCATTTAAATTCAATGTTGTGATCGTAGAGGCCTTTAGGCTTAGATTGTTCCCTTACTCTTTGCGAGACCGTGCTCAAGCTTTGCTAAACTCTTTACCACCTGATTCCATTTCAACTTGGAATGATTTGGTAGAAAATTCTTGATGAAATATTTCCTACTAACAAGGAAGGCCAAGCTTAGGAATGACATTATCACCTGTCAAAAATATCAACTTTTGATGGATGATATGGATAGAGCTATGAATTAATATGCAATACCTACGTTTGAAACACTGAATCCAAGTATTATAAGGCCAAACATTTAAGCTAATCAGTTTGAACTAAAATTAGTGATATTTCAAATGCTACAAACAGTTGGACAACTCAGCAGATTATCAATAGAGGATCATTATCTACATTTTAAATTGTTTATTACAGTTGGAGATTCATTTAAATTCAATGTTGTGACCAAAGAGGTGTTTAGGCTTTAGATTGTTCCCTTACTCTTTGTGAGACTATGGTTGAGCTCTGCTAAACTCTTTGCCACCTGATTCCATTACAACTTGGAATGATTTGGTAGAGAAATTCTTGATGAAATATTTCCCACCAATAAGGAAGGCCAAGCTTAGGAATGACATTATCACTTGTCAACAATATGAGGGAGAATCTTTATATAAAGCATGGGAAAGATTCAAAGAATTGGTAAGGAAGTGTCTTCACCATGGTATCTCTCATTGGATCCAAATGGAGACTTTATACAATGGTCAAACAAGAACTATTGTTGATGCATCTGCTAATGGAGCTTTGCTAGCCAAGTCTTACAATCAAGCTTATGATTTACTTAAAAAAATGGCTAATAATAATTATCAATGGCTAATGGATAGAGTGACAGCCATAAGAAGAGTATCCAAAGTCCATGAGGTAAATGATATCATGGCACTTACAATTCAAGTGTCATCTTCACAATATATTTTGATCACTCAAAACTCGCCAACGAGTATAAAGCAAGTCCAAGATTCAAGGGTGTCTTGTGTGTTTTTTGGTAGAGCTCATTTGTTTGATAGTTGTTCAAATAATCCTAAATCATTATTCTATGTGGGTAATGTGAGCTAACACAATAATCCATAATCGAACACATATAACCCAAGATGTAAACAACATCCAAATTTCTCTTGGAATAACAACAAAGAAGGTGGTAATCAATTCAATTGTCAATCATTTCCACCACCTAGTTTCCAACAACCAAAGCAATCATAAGCCTAAGAGAATAACCCACCCACTAAGGACAATACAAAAGCGTTAATGGGAATGATGAAATACTTCATCCAATCATTTATTACAAAAGTGTCCACTTAAGAGGATTCAATTCAGAATTTAAAGACTCAAATAGGGGTAGTGATCGCCACACATGAATTGTGTGTAATGAATACGCAAATATATGTATCGCAACAAGTAATGTAATGATAAAAAAGATCATTTCCACGAAGATTAGTTTTTAGAAACTAATTTTTAAAACTAAAAAATAAAAATCAATTTTTTATGTGTTTTTATATTTTAAGGAAGCAAGATTAAAATAACTAAAAGTAAATAGCAACAATTAATTAAATCAGATTTCATAACTAAGAATATGTATGAGAAAATATCTAGGAATACTTAATCCCTTAATTTTCTAAACATGCGAATCACTAAAATCCCCCTAATATAATTATCAATTAATTACATGATCAATTGAATCTAGCCTAGCATGTATTCCTCTCCCAAGTAAACTACGTATACACCATATAGTAATTAATTTAATCACATTCTCATGCAAATTAAATTGCATAATAATCATTAAGTTCATCAATTATGGATCACATACATAACAATTATACATCTCTGCCTAGAAACCATGCATGTTATTTAATAAAGACAAACAATTAAATAATTCTCTCAAATGTATTTAATTTCCTCTATAGATAAATTGTTGGCCATACAATTAATAGCATAAAGATCATATTAAATAATATAATTAAATTATAATTATAATTGAGATAAAATATTAGATTAGCACATGGTGAAAATTAGGTTCATAAGATCCCTAGATTAATAAATTAACTACACATAATTGTGTTCATAAAGCTCATATTTTTCATAAAGAAAGACATAAAAATTGATAAAGAAAAGAGTACAAGAAGAAATATAATCAATATCTTGAGTTGTAATTGTAGAATTAATCTTCTCTTGAATCTCTACCAAAATTGTGTCTCCTCTTAATTTTTTCTATATTTGTTTCTTTTATCTTTTTAGCTCTACAAATTGACCAAAATTATGCTAATGATGGCCCCCTTTGGGTTTGTGGAGTGATTAAGGGCTTAAATATAATTCAAGTGCGATCTAGACTATTAGATCAGCTTCAGATCAAGAGTTGTGATCAAAATAAGCAAAACTGATAGGGCTAGCCAATCACATTACTACTCAATGCTTTAAGAAACTAAAATGCACAAACAAACGTGTAATGAAAGTTGAGGTCACTATTTTGGATAGTACAGTAGTGATGATAAGGATGCATGATACTAACTTTATGGCCTTTGTTTCTTCTAGTCATATTATTGATCCTTCGAGTACTAACTTAGATATTCAAGAAAAGACTGCTAAAGATGATTAAGTCAAAGATTAAAAAAAAAGACAAATTTCTCGATTCTTACAATGCTTTACTTTTGGAGCATATTTAGTATTAAAAAGAAAAGAGAAATGTTATAGAAAACCTTGAGAAAAAAAATGCGAGATCAGCACATTGAGGAAAACTCTAGAGGAAAGGAACTCCTCTATTGATGAATAATAACATGATCTCACAAGTAGGTATGAGGTCATTCAAAAAAGGTATTATGATTTGTTGGAAACGTTTAATGCAAATTAAGACAAAGTTGAAAAGCTTAAGGAATAGTTAATTGTTCCTACTTATGGCAAAGCCACTCAATCTTTGTTCGGTCTTGTGAATGCTTCTTATTTGAAGAATGAAATTGAACAATTAAAAAGAAGGATAATTATTCTTGAGCATTCAAAGGATCATTTGACTGAGACTTATATGGAAAAGGATACTAAGATTGAGCAATCACATAAGAGTGTCAAGATTCTTAATAATTCGACCTCTTATCTTGCATCATTCTATAGAGAAAAGGAAGGATTAGTTGTGACCCTGAAAGAAAAAACTCAACATGTGGGAAAAATAAATGGAACACTCCATCATTTCTATTGATAAAATGACTCTAGGTTCAAAAATATTTAATAAAATGAATAGAAATGTCAAGTTCTCTGGGGACAAGCATGAAATTGGGCATAGTGAGGGGGTTTCAACTTCTACAGATGGTTCTACTAAGTTTTTCAAAGATTCTAATCAAGAACAAAATTTAAAGTTTACCACTACCACCCTACGAGGTAAATATTTTATGTGGTTAAAGCGCCACATGGCATTAGAAATTCACTGAATGATTCAAAGTGCAATGCATGGTAGGGGAGACGATCAGAGTCAACAATCACTGGGTTAGTGCCACACGGCACAACTTGATCCACAAAATGGATGATGTGGTGCACGGGTGGAACACATCAAGCGATCGGGTGGCAACACATGGTAGAGCGAGTTGACCAATATCTAAACTAAGATTGAATGCCATGTTGACATGTGGCGAGCAGTTTGTCCTCCTCATACATGACGTAACATGATTTGTTACCCTTACTTGCGTGGCTTGCCCAGTCAACTCCCCTACTTGCATGGCATGTCACATTGTAGCTCCTAATTGACCTTGTGTTAAAAATTCATAAAAATTCTAGAAAAATTTGAAAAAAGTCCAAAAATTATATTTTCACCCCTTTTTCACTAAAAAGTTTATTTTTTTGCCATAAAAATACTATTTATTGAATAAAACAAATAAATATTAAGTAAAAAAGTGTGATAATGACTCTACTTTCGTAGAGTCATCAAGAAACTTGCCTAAGCTTTAAGCCAAAGGCCTCAAGATAACCTTCAAAGTGACACAATTGTAAACCCAAGAAAAAAAAGTAAGGACCATTGTAACGCCATACCCTTGAGGAGTAGTAAAACTCTAGAGAAAGGTGAGACTAAAATGGATAAGGAGGACATTAAGACTTAAAAGGATGATAAGAAATAGGAAATTAACAAGGATGATGAAGAACTAGTGGATAAAGAGAGCACTAAAAAGAAAATAATTCAAACAAAGAAAAACAACCTCTACAAAGCCACTATTCATTTCTTTCAATGACTACAAAAGAAAAAGTTAGATACACAATTTTCAAAATTTCTCGATTTCTTTAAGAAGCTGCACATAAACATGCCATTTCCAGAGGCACTTGACCAAATGTTGTCTTATGCCAAATTCATGAAGGATATACTGTCAAAGAAAATGAGGCTTGGAGATCATGAAATAATAACCTTGAATGAAGGTTATAATTCCATCCTTGATAGAAAACTAGCACAACAATTGAAAGATCTAGGTAGTTTTGACATCCCATGCACTATTGGGAACATTCATTTTGGTAAGGCACTATGTGTTTTGGGTTCTAACATTAATCTAATGTCATTATCGGTGTTCCAGAGATTAGGGGTTGGTAAAGCCAAACCCACTTTAGTAACATTAAAAATGATAGATAGATCAATTAAGAGACCTCGGAGTGTGGTAGAAGATGTCCTAGTAAAAGTAGAAAAAAATCATCTTTTCAACATACTTCATTGTGCTAGACATGGAGGAGGACCATGACATTCTTATCATACTTGGTCTTCCTTTCTTAGCAACTGAAAAAGTAGTTATTGATGTATGAAAAGGCAAGCTTACAAAAAGAGTGCAAGAGGAACAAGTAACATTTAATGTGTTCAAAGAAATTAAATTTTCTGATGTTGACAATGGTAATGAATGCTTTCAAATAAATGGTATTGATGAGCTAACCATTGATGTGCTTTATGACATGTGCCCTATTAATGCTTTAGAGCATGTGCTTGTTATTTCTATGAACACACATACTAATGAATACCATAACACTCATGTAGGTGCACAAATTCATGTAGGTAGTTTAACAAGACTTATTGAACCATCCCCACTTAAAAATTTAACACATGATGCTATAAACAAGGACATAAACTCATTAGAAAACAACTCAACCTATTTTAACTTTGAAAGTATGGAATCAATGGTTGATATTGTGAACTGTGTGAGCGTTTTGGAGAACATGCCTCTTATATGTGTATCAAATATATTTGTGGAATGTCTTGAGATAACTCAAGGCTAAAACTATCCATTGAGGAACCATCCAAATTAGAGCTCAATAATAATCTCTACTAATCTAAGTTTGGAGAAAGTAGAAGCATTACTAAAGGTGCTAAGGAACTTCAAAAGAGCTATAGGTTGGTCTATTGCTGAAATCAAAGGCATAAGCCCATCTATATGCATGTACAAAATCTTAATAGAGGATAGAGCTAAACCCACCATGGATGCCCAATTCCACTTAAATGCCATTATGAAAGAGGTGGTGAAGAAGGAAATTATAAAGTGGCTAGACATGGGCAATATTTACCCAATATCAAAGAGTGAATGGGTAAGTCTAGTTCAATGTGTCCCAAAGAAAAGAGGAATCACTATGGTGGGAAATGATGCAAATGAGTTAATACATACTAGGAATATCATGGGATGGAAAGTATGTATTGATTTACGCAAAGTAAATAAGGCTACAAGGAAGGACCATTTTCCCCACCTATTCATGGATCAAATGCTTAACCGATTAGCTAGGAATTCTTTCTTTTTCCTTCTAGATGAATACTTTGGCTATAACAAAGTTACCATGGCACCTGAACACCAAGAAAAGACCACATTCACATGTACTTATGGAACTTTTTCTTTTAGGAGAATTTTGTTTGGATTATGCAATGCACCTACTACATTTCAAAGCTACATGATGGCATTTTCTCAAACATGGTGGAGAAGCATCGAGAAATCTTCATGGTTGATATTTCAATCTTTGGAAGCTCATTTGATGAATGTGTACACTATCTCTCCCTAGTGCTACAAAGATTTGAAGAAACAAATTTGGTTTTAAACTAGGAGAAATTTCATTTTATGGTACACAAAGGTATAATCTTGGGTCACAAAATCTCAACTAATGGTATTGAGGTGGATAGAGCTAAGATAGAAGTGGTTCAGAAAATACCACCACATACCAATGTACGAGGAGTAAGGAGTTTTCTTGGGCTTGCAGGATTTTATCGTAGATTCATAAAAGAGTTTTCCCAAATCTCTAAACCCTTGTGCAATATTTTTGAAAAAGACATGCCTTTCATGTTTGGTAATAAATGTTTAACGACATTCCAAGTTCTTAAAGATAAATTAATGTTAGCACTAGTTATAGTCAGACTAGATTGAGGCAAGCCTTTTGAGTTGATGTGCGATGCAAGTGATTTTTATATTGGAGTTGTTCTTAGACAAAGAAGAAACATAATGTTTTGTGTAGTATACTATACAAGCAAGACACTGAATGAGGCTCATATGAATTATATTACTATAGAAAAAGAACTACTTGCCATTGTATATGCCTTTGAAAAATTTAACTCTTATTTGGTTGGAACCAAGTAACTATTTACACGAATCATTCTGCAATAAAGTATCTCATGACAAAGAATTATGCCAAACTAAGATTGATAAGATGAGTTCTTCTTCTACAAGAATTTGACTTGGAAATCTATGATAAAAAAGAGAGCATAAAATTAGGTAGTAGAACATCTATCTAGACTGGAAATGGAAGTAAAAATGGATGAAAATATGGTGATTGGGGAATCTTTCCCATATGAGAAACTAATTTCTATAGCTCAAATAGAAATCCCATGGTATTTAAACATTGCAAACTTCCTAGCTGCCAACATTCTTCGATCAGACCTCACATGGAAACAAAAGAAGTTCTTCCATGAAATTAAACAATATTTTTAGGATAACCCTTACCACTATAAAGAATACAATGATGATATTTTGAGAAGTTATGTCTCTTATGATGAAGTTGAAAGTTTTCATTAGCTTTACCATAACTCAAACTATGGAGATCACTTTGGTAGCACAAAACCAGTAGCTAAAGTACTTCAATTTGGTTATTTTTATCCCATACTATTTAAAGATGCTTACAACTATGTAAAGACATGTGATAGATGTCAAAGGATAGGTAATATTCCAAAAAGATATGAGATGCCTCTAAATAGTATAGTTCAAGTGGAACTATTTGATGTTTGGGGCATCGACTTTATGGGACCATTCTCTTCATCCTTTGGTAACCAATATATACTTGTAGAAGTGGATTACATGTTAAAGTGGGTAGAAGCGAGTACCAACAACAAATGTGATGCCAAACTTATCACAAAATCTCTAAAGAAAAACATTTTCACTAGGTTTGGAACTCCTAGGATCATTATTATTGATGTAGGAAGTAACTTTTGCAATAAAGAATTTAATTCCTTATTGTCTAAATATAGGATTAAACATAAATTGTATATCCCCTACCATCCCCAAACAAGTGGGAAAGTAGAGGTATCCAATAGAGAAGTGAAAAGAATTTTGGAGAAAACTGTGAACATCTCTAGGAAAGATTGGTCATCTAAGTTGGATGATGCTTATGGGAGTAAGAAACTACATTTAAAACACCAATTGGTATCACCCCGTATAAGCTAGTTTATGAAAAGGCTTTTCTCTTACCATTATAATTGGAACACAAAGCATATTGGGAATTGAAATAGTTGAATATGTCCATAGATGCAGTTGGTGAGAAAAGAATGCTTCAAATAAATGAATTAGATCAATTACGATGGAATGCTTATGAAAATTCCAAGATTTACATATTAAAGAAAAAAGATGACATAATAAGAAAATTGTGCATCGTATCTTTAAACTAGGGTAGAAAGTGTTATTGTACAACTTAGAACTCAAATTGTTTCCAGGTAAATTAAAGATTAGATGGTTAGGTCCATTCATCATCACTAAGGTAACCAAACATGGAGCCATTAAATTAGAAAATAAAGATAGAGAGCGATTTATGGTTAATGGGCATAGAGTGAAGCACTATTATAAAGATCAATTATCAAATGAAACATCTGTGATAACCTTGGTGGATCCTCCTTAAGATTTGATATAATTGTCTATTCAAGGATGTTAAACGTGGCACTGGTTGGGAGGCAATCCAATGTTATTTTACTTATATTTTCATTGTTTTTGTTTTTTGGGTGAATAAATGTGTAGAGCAATGGCGCAACAAGATTCAGTAGATCCAACGATAGATATGGTGTGCCAAGACTAAGGTAGTTTTCTTTCCTTTTACTTTTCATATTTATATGTGCACATTGGGGAAAATGTGAAATTTAAGTTTGGGGGAGAGAAATTCATTCTTTACTTTAGTATTTATTATGCATTTTAAATATTTAGTGATTTTTTTATTTTTAGGATATTTTTAATCATGATTTGGGTAGAAATAATTGATAAATATATGAAAACTAAATGCATGCATGCTTGATATGAAACATATGAACTCAATGATAAAAATTGGTTGTCATGGCTAGTATATATAATGTAACATGCTTGTTAAGATACTTACAATAATCATATTATATGCTTGCTAGTTTTGATTGAATTTATTCAAATTTTTATGCACCTATTCGTGATTGATTTTGCTGTTCTTATTGAGAGAAAAAATTTAGTGAGTTATGTGAGTTGATGAGATCTACTAGGTTTGAGAATATATTTGATCATCCCTTAAGATGAAATCCTAAATAGTATTTAGCAATAGAGATGATTTATTCCTTATTTGGATCTATTGGGCCTTTTTTTCTAAAAATAAACCTTTCATGTCTTTAAACCAAGTTTTATGCCTAACAAATAAGGATTACCTTTACCCTTGAACCTTTAGCTTGTATGAAAAGAAAATAAAAGGCAATCATGTGTTATGCTATATAGTGAGGTGAAATGTAATGCACCGTATGAAAGAAAAAAAACAAAACTCACAACACACTTAACTCTCTAAAGAAAAAGAAAATAAAATTGGGGGTGTTGTGAAGTTAAAAAAAATGTTGAATAAAAGAATATGAAAAGAATGATAAGAGAGGATGCACTGAAATATCATGTTAAAGCTCATTTATAGTTAAAAAGTGCATGATGAACAAAAAGAAGCTAAGGTGTGGAAATAGCCTAAATGTCTTCATTTATCAATCCCTCATGTAAGCCTTACATTAAAACCATGTAAAGTCCTTATTGATTTTTAACTAAATGCATATTTATGTTAGTGGAGACGAATGTGAAAAATAGGCTTATGAGACTTGTTATAAGATTGAATTGATTAGCATTCTCATAAAGGTTGATTTCATGAGTGCATTATATGATATCACATGCCCTACATACACACGACTCAATTTGTCAAAAACCTTGCATATCATTGTATTGATGGAGCGTTGATGGATGAATATGTGAACCTCTTTGTCATAGAATTGTATGACATTTGAGGGGATATTTCTTCCTAAATATGCATGTATTAATATATATATATATATATATATATATACTACCGATATCATTTTATTTACGTAGACTAGGGCTTTACTTGAGGACAAGAAAAGAGTTAAGTTTAGGGGGTGATGACTATATGAATGTGGAGTCGTCAGTGCACTATTTTACTTAATATTTCCTTGTTTTATTCAATAAATAGAATTTTTAGGGTTAAAATTATTAAAATATAAAAATTTTAGTGAAAAGTGGTAAAAATATAATTTTTGGATTTTTTTGGATTATTATGGATATTTTATAAATTGTTTAACGCAAAACCAATTAGAAGCTAACATGTGGATGCCAAGTAAGCAGAGGAGTTGACTGGGCAAGCCACGCACATTCCACGCTAGTAGAAATCCCAATTGCAGATCATCACGTGTGTAGTATGATGCAAAACTACACCACTTTTCAGCACGACATTCAATTGGATCTCGGCTCTTGGTCAACTAGCCTGCCAGGTGTCATTACCTAAATCATTTTTCTTTCCACACATGTGCCATACAATTTGTTACCACAAATCATGTTGCACCGTGTGGTGTTGACTCACCTAGTGAATTTCGTGTGTCCAAATTCCACTTGAGTTATATTTAACCCCTTAATCACCCCATAAACCCTAATGAGCTATAATTAACACTATTTTTATCAGTGTTTGGAGCTAAGGAGAGGGAAAAATACAAAAAAAAAATCAAAAGGAGATAAAATTTTGGTGGAGATTAAAAAGGAGATTAGTACTACAAATCAAGAGATTGATTGTATTTCTTCTTATACTCATTTCTTTATCAATTTTTATGTCTTTCTTTATGAAAATATAACCTTTATGAAAATAATTATGTCTAATTAATTTATTGATCTAGGTGTCTTACGAACCCAATTTTCACCATGTTATGATCTAATATTTTACCCCAATTATGATTTTAATTTAATTATATTATTTAATCTATTTTTATGCTATTAATTATTTGGCTAACAATTTATCTATAGAGACAACTAAATAGATTTGAGAGAATTATGTAATTTTTTGTCTTGATTAAATAACATGCATAGTTTCTAGGTAGAGATGTATGATTCTTACATATGTGATCCATAATTGATGAACTTAATGAGTAGTATGTAATTTAATTCACATAAGAGTGTGATTAGGTTAATTATTATATGGTGTGTAGTTTACTTGAGAGAGGAATACATGCTATACCTTATTCAATTGATCATGTAATTGATTAATAATTATATTGGGGGGATTTTAGTGATTCACTTGTTTAGAAAATTAGGGGATTAAGTATTCTTAAATATTTTCTAATATATTTTATTAGTTACCAAATCTAATTTAATTAATTATTGTTATTTTTTTAGTTCTTTCAATTTTGCTTCCTTAAGATATAAAAATATAAAAAAATTGATTTTTATTGTTTTGTTTTAAAAATTAGTTTCTAATAACATAATATCTATGAGAATGATCTTTTTTTCTTATTATTATATTATTTGTTATGATACGTATATCTGTATATTCATTGCATACAATTCATGTGCTTATCACCCTCATAACATTCAAAGAATGGTTCTAATAAATAAATAGCCTAGGCCAAGCCCAATGAGTGTCTAATCATTGTACAAGTGCAAAATCAATATTATTATCCTAAAGGGCTAAGGGCTCAATGACTATCTTTCTGTTATCTTAAAGTGATAAAGGCCTAAAGATTATCCCTATCTATTTTAAAGGATAATCTAGTAAATAATAAATGATAGATATCTATAGGCAATGGATCTCTACTACAAATAACTGTCTAAAAATAGTTATTACAAAACTACAACTTCTCAATCCTAATTAGACAAGGATAAGCTATCAGAGTTATTATTTTCCCTATAGATAGTCATATATGTATAACATAATATTATATCTTATATCTAATACAAAATAGCATATATATCATAATAGAAAATCATAGGTAAACACTTTTTTTTTCATATAATTACTAGAGCAAGACTAAGATCTCATTTACCCTTAATCTTAAAATTACTAATTTAAGAATCAAGGGACCAAAAACCACCCCACAAGGCGGTCTAAGTTCCTAACAATTTTTTCATCTTTTAGATTCTATAGAGAATGGTTTTACCTAGTATCGATAAAGTCAATATCACTAGTAGCTTTCTTATCATTATCATCTTTCTTTTTGCAACTATTTGGTTTGTGAGTGTTTGTCCATAGTTTACTTCTAAGCTAGCTACTACATCACTGGGTTTAAGAAGCTTTGGACTTTTGAAATAAGTAAAACAACCTTCTTGTTCAATTCTATTAGTGAATGCCTTTTGTGTTACACCAAAGAGTCCAGTTATTGCTTTACTTGCTTCTGGCCATGTCTTCTATATTCCTGGGATTGATCCATTATAAACAACATAATGCTTTTCTTTTTCTACTTGATTCTTTTCTTTAAGCTCTTCCTCATCTGTGATTTTATACCATGAAGCTTTTAAGGAGTTACCCTTTTATTTTTTGGTTAATTATGAGGCTTTAACCTCTTCCTTGGAGATTTTAATCTCTCTTTTTGTTGGAGAACTAGACTTTTCTTGTTTTTCACATATGAGTGAATTTTTGAGATAAAAAATTTCTAATGATCTTTAAGAAATTTTATTTCCATTTTATGGATCTTATTTTCTATGCATGTAAAGATCATCTATCTTTCCTACAATTGTAAAAATTGTCTATGGGCTGATAAGTGTTTGAAAAGCACTAAAAATAACATGATTTACATGTACTTTATTGTCAAAATAGATTTGTATTTTGCATAATTTTATTATTATTTGAACAAATGTATGTTTTCAAAATCATGGGTATATTTAGTTGTTTTTAAGGTATTTTTGGCTTCAAAGTAATTCAAGTTAAAGAATTGTACATGAAAGCACTTATTGCAACCAAAGAAGAATAAAAGACAAAACATATGTAAGCCATACATATGTTTCAAACAAATGTAAGGGATGAAATTCAAAAGAGGTTCTAGAAGCGTATCCAAGTTCAACACATCTAACTAAAATGCATCAAGATTGAGTGCATCTAACTAAAACATGTCCAGATTCAATGCATGCCATGGTAGATATAATATGCGCCATAATTTTTCAATCAAGATTCACTTTTATCTTCCTTTCTACAATTATATAAAATGCCACCCCTTTCATTTGTAATCATCTTATAGCTCATTTCATTGCTAATTTTCTTAGTTTCTCTTTGGCTTTTCATTTCTTTCCTCAATTTGAAAGTTCTAATCTTAAATTAAGATTAAACAAGTATAGTTTATGTTTTCATTTCAATTGAATAAATAGTGTTGGCAGTTTTGTTTGGTGGATTAAATGTATTCTTTTCAAATGAACTTTATGTGTTGTTTTAGATGCTATGTTAATTTACTAATGATTGATTAAATTATGCATGTCTGGCTTAAAATAGTACGAGATATATTAGCCTTTAATAAAATAAAATATAATTTTTTTATTTAAAAAAAAACAAAAGAAAATACTAAAATATCTAAAATTAATTGATAACCTAGATATTATAAGATTTCATATAAAAATTACAATATTTACAGCACACAATTATTTTAGGATTTTGATAATAAAAATTTAAAAATGCTATATCTCCGCAGCAGCGGTGCCAAAAACTTGGTAATACAAAATTTACTAAGTTTTTAATGCTATTATCAATTATTTGGCAATGGTGCCAAGAACTTGATGATACAAAATTTTGTCAGTTTTTGATGCTATTACTAATTTCCCGATAAAAATGCTAAAAACTTGATGTGACATAACTTGGTGTGCAAATTTTGTGTATTTTTATAAATAGCTTCCAAGTGCACAAATCACTTATAGAAAATGATAAATGTACTTCCAAGGGAGATCTAAAGAGAAATCATGTGGTTTATAAATAATTCAACAAATTCTTAAAAACAATTCCTATCACGACTATTTGGTATGATAAATTCTAAACTAGCAACAAAAAATAAAGAATAGATTCAACCAAACAATTGAGAAATAAACATTTACATTCAATAAAAAAATTATAGGATACAATAATTAGTTAATTGTTACTGTTCAATATCAATTAGGTTATTAAATATATGAATCAAGATTATTGATTCTTTCTTTGACGTATGAAAATATCTTAAGCCAATGATCATTTTCTTTGTTAATTAAGATTTCACTTGTCACCTTCGATGAGGCTCACAATTTAAACTTTAATTAAATTGTACATATTTTAAAAAAAATTAATAAACTGTTTAACTTTCTACCTTGAGTCGGGTCGACAATTTAAACTTTTATCAAGGTGTCAAAGTTAGATTAATGATTTAAGTATTTGAAAACTAATTTTTGATTTTAAAACTACTAGTAAAAATATGCTATCAATATTTTTAAAATAGTAATTCTTATAATAATCTTTGAAATAAAGCATGACTCTATAAAAGATTTAGATAATTACATCTAACATCCAAGAGTATTACTCTAAATTAGATTTAAATAATTAAATCCTAAATCTAACTCTCATGTATATTACAAAAAATACTTTGTCAATACATTTTTCTTTAACAAACTTAATTTAAATCTTGATGAAGAAATAAAATTTAATTCATTTTATAAAAAACAATTTACCTACTTTAATATTTCAATAACAGAACAACACTACTAATATCCTATACTATTTTCAGACAGTTATACTTAATTTAATCAATTATCTATAAATTAAATATAACATGTAAAATAATGCAAAATTTTAATCTAAAAAGAATATATTTAAATTATACCTTAAGTGTATCCTTATAGAACTTCAGTATCATTTTTGTTTTTAAAAAACCTCCAAATAAAATTTCCAACACTATTTATTGAATTGAAAAGAAAACTTCTACATAAACTATACTTTTCCAACTCTCCATCTGAGAGAAGAACTTTAAAACTAAGAAAAGAAAATAAATGTTAGAGAGAAACTAAGAAAATCAGCTATGAAATGAGCTATGGAATAATTACAAATGAAGGGGTAGCCCTTTATATAGTTGTAAAAAGTGAGAGTAAAATGGATCCTCATAGAGAAAACATGGTGTACATTTTTCTCTACCATGACATACATTGAATCTGGACATGTTTCAATTGATGTGTTGAATTTGGATGCACTTCTATTAGATGTGTTGAATCTGAATGCATTTCAATTAGATGCATTGAACCTGGACGTGCTTTTAGAACCTCTTACATTTTTTTGAAATATATGTAAGGCTTACATATGTTTTGTCTTTTTTCTTCTTTGATTGTAATAAGTGCTTACAAGTACAATTCTTCAAGTTAAATCACTTTGAACCCAAAAATACCTAAAAATAATTAAATATCCCCATGATTCTAAGAATATAGGTTTGTTCAAATACTAACATAATTATACACAATAAAAATCTAATTTGACACTAAAATGCATGTAAATCATATTATTTTTAGTGCCTTTTAAGCACTTATTACAACCCCCAACCAGCTTTTTGCTAGTCTCTTAGCAAGGAAAGTGAAAAACTAAAAAAAACTAAAATAAAATTAAATGATCCTAAGTCATTTCAATAGATTGACACAATTGCATTTACTACATGCAAGAATCCTTTAAACTACTAGGTTGCTCTAGTGAACGAGTTTAAGTCTCATGAGAGCTTTCAAAGATGATGCCCACAAATATCAAACTAAAAATGAAACATTTAAAATAAATAACAAAAACAATCAAATAACACATAAACAAATAATAAACTATATTTTAAGCAAAACGAAATGAAAAATAAAAAATAATAGCAAAATTTCTCATGCTTTTAATTTTCTTTTAAGTTTATTACTAAAATATAAAGCATAAGTTAATATTCTAAACAATCATGGTTTACTATAATAATTAGTTAAAAATTATATTCATATTCATATCATAAATGTTTCCATATTAATTTGCACAATTTTAGTATTTATAATTCGAAATCGCTTTGACTCTAACCTCACGAGTCACTCTTAAAATAACACTGATCCTATTAGTTAAAGCACTCATTCAAAGTTGTATGCGAATAAAGTTTATGTAATGAAATGAACTAATAGATTCACATATGTTCAAAGAAGAAAAGGCTCAAAGTAATGCATAATATGGATCTCATGAAAGGAATCGAATGAAAGGATTTATAAAGAAATCAAATATTATCCTCATGCATCAAATAAAAATTTCAAGTTATATGCCTTTAAGAGATGAAGAAAATGTAATGACTTCTTTGGGATTTATTTCCAATCTTTCTTTTATATTTAACCATTTCTCACAACTTTTTAAGACATTTCGGGATCATAGTATTTAGTTTATACTATACATATTTCTCTCTTTTTTTCTCTCTATTTTTTAGAGATTTTCTCTTATTCAAAGAGGACCCATGTATACTTGTAGATATTTTTGTATGATATAGTGAGTGTCTATTTTTTGTCTTTTCTTTTGTATTGACTTTAGTAACCTTATATATGTCTCTTTTTTAAAAGTCATGCATGAATTAAAAAAATGCACAAACTTTCAATTTCTAATTAAATCATTCAATTTAGGCAATAAAAACAAATATATGACATTTTATTATATGTAAAAATATTGAATTCAATGAAAAACTTATATAGACCATCTAACAATTTGAAATTTATAAGAAGAGCTTTTAAAAGAGTAGAAAAATACTAATTATCACTCAAAATAGAAAGATAATTACTCAAAACATTCTCACAAAATAGTTTTCAGTATTTGATTTTTAAACATTGATTTTGGATTTATTGTAATTTCAACATTTTACTATAAATACAAATTATATGATAAAAACTAACTAATTATTTCATTACTCTATGAAATGTTCAAAATATTAATCTAAAAATCCAAAGACTTAATCATTTACTTAATATTAAACAAAAGACATGATAATTTTACAAGAAAAATTTACAATCATACTAAAATTCCTAAACCAATAAAAAGAAATAAAAGCATAGAAAAATAAGTAAAAAATGTAAAGACAATGTATAGACAATGTAAAAAATGTGAACATATAAAAATTTTAAATTAGCTCAATTTTATAAGATGTAACTTTTTCCACACCAATCTATAACTTATCAGCACAATGTAACAATAATAAATTAAAGAGAAATAGTAAAGAAATAAAAAGTTACCAATTTGCTAAACCTGCTAAAGTATTAATGTGGAACTACAGGTTCATCCCCTATTCCATACATTTAAATTTACATAGATGTAATAATGTATACTTCTCACAAATTTTGATAGACAATTATAAAATTAATAGTTATAAATAATATTTCCATGACAGGAATAAAAATAAATAACATAAAAAACATATAGAAAAAAAATAATTAAAATAAAAGAAATAATATTAACTAAAAATGATGGGTTTCCTCCCAACCATTTTAATGTCTTAGAAAAATACTTCTTGGGAAGATTTTCATTTTTAGAATTTAATATACTCAATGTCCTCCTCATCATTGACTTTATATTAGTATATGCTTTAAAATGTACAATCTTTACGTAAAGACTATCATTGAAAATCTCCTTTAATAGACACTAACAACTGTTTTGGTAGAGGCTTACTAATAAGTATATTATATCCCTTCTCCAATTTCAGGTTTCTTTGTACAAAATCGATAACAAAATTCACAGGTAAAACACGATTGTCTACTTGTACAATTAAATCATTACATCATACCCTTTGGATACATTAGAAATTTATCTGCTAATTTTAAGCACATGGTTATGGGACTTAGATCACCTATTCCTACTTACAAGTATAATGAATAAGACATTCAATTTACACTTACACCTAGATCCAATGTAGTAGCAATCTCTTTTTTATCACCAATTGTGATACTAAAATTTTCAGAACCTTTGGAGATAACTTTAGAATTTTTTTATTAATACTATAAATAATCTAACCTTAAGTACTAAACAAAAAATTTAATTACTAAATAAAAATAAATAAATAATAAAATAAAAGAAAACAAAAAAAAACTAAAAGTAAATAAATAAAATAAATAATAAAAATAAAATAAAGAAACAAATAAAAACAAATATTAGTGGGGCTAAGTCTCTAGTCAAAGCATGAACTAAACTATTTTTTTCTCGTAGATGCTCAACATCAAATTTGTAATTATTAAATAATTGCTACTATCTGATTAATCTTCTTTATTTGTAATCTTCTACAATATTATTTTTTAAGAAATATCAAAAATATTATTGTCTGTTCTAACAATATATGTTGAGGATATTACCTATATACAAACTTTTTTATTACCTTTTTTACAATTAAATATTCTTTTTCATTACTATAGTAATTTAGTTCAACTCCTTGAAAAACTCTAGAAGTAAACCTACACAAATATTCACCTTATCATCTACTCTTTCTTTTAATATGGCTCCCCAATATTCATTTGAAGCATCTTTTTCTATTATCATTTTGTCATCTGGTCCAAGATGGTAAAGTGTTGGTAAATTTTTTACATGTGCTTTTACCTTTTTCATGTACTAAGTATTTTGATTAGTCCATTTCTATACATTTCTTAAGTTATGCTTGTAAAGGTTTTCCCATTTCTACTAATTTTTTAATATATACTTTTGTGTATGTCAAACATACTAAAACCATTTGTAATTGGTTTTAGTGAGTGATGACACTGAAAAATCCTTGTATATTATTTAGCACATGAGGTCGAAGGTGGTGTTTTCCATCCTCTATTTCAAGTCTAATATACTTGATCTTTTACTAGGCTAATACTTATTTTTTCACAGTCAATATTATTCCTTATTTCTTACATTTTGTTAGGATTGTTATTACGTCTAAATAATGCTAGTTGATGTTATCATTAATAACTAAGGGGTGATATTCTTTAAAAATATTGACCATATATCGTTAAAATATTCCTGGTACCTATTTTTATCCAAATGATACAATAGTCCATTAAAATTTTCCTTGTGGATAGCTAAAGGTTGTTAGTAGTTGAGATTCTTTATCTAATTTGATTTGCTAGAATCCATTCTTACAATCAAAACTTGAAGAATATTTCTTTTCTTTGATTAAGGCTAATAACTCCTCCTATCTAAGGATAAAGTATCTATCATCTATTATTTTCTTTATTTAGTGATTTAAAATTTTTCACCGTTATTTTCTTATCTCATATTTTCTCAGCTTTTTTTTTTCAATTAAAAATGTTGGACTTGAGTGTGACTCATGATTCATTCAATTATTCTTAGTTTTAAAAGTTCTTGAATTTTTTTACTAAATTCTTCTTGATCTTCTAGAGTACATGATAACTGTATTTTATATAGTTATTTTTACCTATCTTATTAATCATAATTGCTATGTTCTTTCTATTTTTAGTTAATTTTAGTTTAATAAATTAGTATTTATTGTTTTTTTATATATTTTAAGAAAATTAAATAAATTGTATTGAAAACGTACTTAATTGCAAATTTGTGTCCAAAAATATAATTTCAAATAAAAGAGTGCTTAATTGCAATTAATAAAAGTTGAAAATATAATTTAAATTAAAATCAGGCTTAATTTCAATTATTAAAAGTTTAAAATTTAATTTAAATTAGAAAAAGGGCTATATTGTAATTAAGCAAAGTTTAAATTGTAATTTAAAATATATTTGTGGGTGAAAATGCAATTAATAAAAGTTAATTTCTGCTCAGGTGAGAAGAAGCCACGCGCCCTAGTCCAAGCGCGCAACGTGGACCGTCCGATCAAAGAAGTAACAGTTAGGATGCGCGCGTGTTATTCATACCCGACCAAAGAGAGTGGGTACAGAGTTTCTTCTATCGCGCGGCTCGGCGTGCCAGTGGGGCCCACCTGCCGCGCAGGCCGGTGTGTAGAGTGGGACCCACATGTCGGCTACGCAGAATTTCCCTCGAGGCACATCTCTCACCGTTGGATCGGTTGAACGGTCCAGATTGAAACGCGTGGAACCAAGCTGTCGCGCACCGAATCGCTTGTCTAAAAATCCTGTGCGACGCGGGTCATCCAAGGAGGGTGCACCCTCGAGTTTTACAGAATCAAAAGAAGCCACGTGTCTCCTAAATCATCCAGCGAATAACATGACGACACGTGGTATGTTCAATTGAGCACGAACGCGTAGGATCACGCCCGCGTTGCAGCCGTTGTCTCCCGTGCGATAATCCTTCGCGCACCCGTTTCCTGCAACCAATGAAATGCTGCCACGTGTCCGCATTAAATCCTTGCAGCGAATCAGATGCTGACACATGGCATGTACTTTGAATTTAAAAAAGAATCAGAAACGGCGCCTATCTCACGCGTGAAAATAATGTTTTCGATATCGAATTTCGATACGCATCGATTTTATTTTTGATGGAATATTTTTTTTATGCGTTTCGGAAAAGAAAAAAAAGAAATGTATTATTTTAGATATTTTTTTTTGCTATAAATAGGAGATATTATGATAGAGTTAAAGAGTTTTTGGAGTTTTGGATTTTTAGTAGTATTCGGGGTTGGACTGTGGAACACGCAAAAGCCATTTTTGGCTTCTGTTGTGTTCTGCCCGTGCCAAATATTTACGATCCGAAGTTATTTAATTTTCTTTTGTTCTTCATCTCATTTTCTTGCATCCTATTTGTATGTAAGTACTATTAGGATTACTTATGTTGTATAGGTCATTCATTCTCAAATATTTCCTTTGAGTTTGTTTCTTCTTCTTTAGTTTCACTCATTTAGTATATTGATTATGTTTCATCAATGTATGATTCTTCTATGGGTTATAATTCCATCTTATAGGCTTGTTCTTATATCTTTAAATTTTCATTATATTCTTTTTTTGGACGTTCATTGGTATAATGACCTTCCTTATTACATATTCACCAACTACAAGTTTTATTACCTAATGGACAATAATTTTTTTGGTGAAATTTTTTTCTTCCAAAATATCTTTTCCTATAAGGTTCTTGGTTATATCTTTTCTTATATTTAGAAAAGTCTTATTTTCTGAATTTATATTTTTATAACATTTTATATTTTTTATATTTTGTTTTGTAAGGCTTTATACTACATCCATAATTTCATAACATTTGAAAATTCTTACTATCACAACATATTTTAGAATTTCATTTAGCATAATTCTACTCACTTCTTCTTTGACATTGTAGAATTATCCAATCTTTTAGTTCTTTATTCTTCCTCCTAAAGTACTTAGTACTGCAACAGTATTTCTATTTCTCCATTTTTCTTCAAGAGTTTTATATAAAGTTCTTGGTAACTTTTTATAAAATATTTCTTTAAACTACTATTGTTGTAATTTAGGTATCTTGTGATAATACAATTCATATTCATATATAAAAGAACCTATGTAGCACATATCACATATTTTCATATTTGATAAATGCCATTAAGCCTCAATTATTTCTAATTCACTTTTTTCAATAATATGGGTTCCTTTATCTTCTCCTATGAACTCTTTATTTATTTCATTTACAACTTTATGTAAATATTATCTTCCTGTTGTAGATTCTCTTTGTATCCTAAAATGTATATCATCTGGTAGATTACTAAACCATACTTTAACATTTTTAGTCATTTTATAAGTTAATAATACTCTATAGATTGATGGATTTGTACTAGTAGTTCCAGATGTCTGGATTAGCACACTCATTGCACTAGCATGTTCATCTAATGTCTTTTTTCCATCTCTAATACAATCTAAGTCTAGATAGTCAGTTTTATTATTATTTTCATAAATTTTGAATTATGGTGGTATAGATCCTCTAGTATCCCAGTATAATCCTTCTTCCACTTTTGGTTGTTGCCTTCTTCTAATTGGTGGATTAGTTTCATTTGGTATTTTCCTATTCCTTTCATTTTCATAATTTGTTTCACTAATTACTGTCATATTATATTATTCTTTATTAGAGCATATTTTTTCTTCATAATGTTTTCTTAATTCCTCAACCTTTGATGTTAACAGACTTACTACGTTCCAACATCCTTATTTTTAGGATCCATAAATTCTTCTAATTTTTTTTCTATATTTCATTATATTGTAACTATATATTTTTCTTCATTTTTATTTTCATTACGAGTAATAATTCCATTAGATCTTCATGGTGGTTCTTCTTTTAATCTTTCTAATGGATCTCCTTTTGGAATGTTTAGTTGTAATATTTCGTCACAAGTATTTTTTTTCTTATCTTTTTAAGGATTTCTTCTTGGTTTTTATTTATATTTTGTAAATATTTTATTTTTCCTTCTAAAAGAATTAAGTCTTTCATTATAGCTTTTTGGTTATTTGATATATTTATTAGGGTATCATTATTTTCTAATTATACTCCTTATAATCTATCTTTTCACATTTTTGAAAGATTTTTATTTTATAGTTTATCAATTTTCCTATTATTGACTTATTACTTTAGGGATAAGATTTTTGACTTCTTTAATTTCTTGTGTTAATTCTTTTATTTTTTCTTATGGTCCCGATTCTTGTTTACTTATTTTTATTTTATCATTTGTAAATTAAATTCATGATACATTACTTTTTTTTACTACATTATTTATTCTTTTTGGTATCAGATGTTTTTCTTTAACATCTAAGTTCCAAAGTCTATTAATATTTCTAGTTTTATTATATGTCCAATTTATTGGAAAGTGTAATCTACTTTTATGAATTCATTTTGTCCATATATTGAACTATTATAGTTGTTTGTTAATGATTATTCTACTATGTTATGTACTAAAAATGGATGATTTCATTCTTTTATTAAATCTCCTCTTTCAAATTCATAGGCTAAATTTAATACTTGATTTAAGTTCTTATCATTATATTAATGGAAAATATAGGGTATGTTGTGAATTTTAATTTCTAACATCATAGGTTTCCATGGATCAATCCTAACAAAGAAATTTAACTAAAATGCCCCTAGGATAAAACATATCTTCACTTATGCTCTTGAGATTTGAAAACAAATGCTATAATGCCCCTAGACTTTATGGTTAATACCATTGATATCCCTAAATCTAATTGTGTTAACTTTTTCATCCATATTATGTTCATAATATTATGGTTCTGATACCAAATTGGGGACTAGTTGTTAATTACTATAATTCCTATATATTATTGATTACAGATAATTCTTTAATTTTCTTATCATAACATTGTGTTTTTTCTATCTTCATCTTCTTGTTTATCAGTATTATAAATTGATATAAGCAAATATTTAAACATTCAAGATTCTTAATTGGCCTAGAGGTTATGATTAATATATCTGAATTTACTTGGTCCACCACGATCTTTCCTTGTGTTCATCTTCTCTTGCTACACCAATTATGCCTCAGGTTTAATCAAATCTTAGTAGCCTCCTGGTAATGGTAAGCCTTCTACATCCATACAAAAATAGTGTCCAACTTTAACTTACTAGAAAAGAGTAATTACACACTATTTTATTCATAATATAATAATTATTACAATTCTAAGGAAGAAATTCTTAGCCACTCATAATTACTAGATATATTATTACTAATTGGAATTTCTGGGTATAAGGGGTTATTATGCTAGAAGTTGTGTGTTTTCTAAGTTTTATGCTCCATTTTTTCGATTTTCCCTCAAATGAAAATAAGGGTTCTTTTATAGCACAATGAAAACCTGTATATGAGATGTGAATTACTATTTTATGCCTATTCTAATAATTCATCTACTTTACTTCTTTTTGGCTCATCAATTTCAACCATTGCTTATTATTGGCACATACTACTGACTAAAGATATGGGTACTACATCTTTTTCTTTCTTTGTCATCTTCTACCTATAGTTCTTCCTCTTTATTCTTCCTTGTCATTTTCTATCGAAAGTCCTTTGGATGACATTAATGATAATGCATCTTCATCTTCTTGATCTTTGATGTAATAAATGCATCTATGATCTTTGGTCCCTAAGATGATCCCAAAACATCAATTTCTTGGGCTATTTTAAGGTTTTCTAGATGAATCGTACTCTAAGTTTCTTTTTAGGGTTTCTTTCCTAGTTATGAGTTTGAGTCATTTTTAGATTAATGACGTACTAGATAGCTACATTTGATGGCTTTGGTGACTATGAGATTTGAAAAAAGAAAATGAAAGCTCTCTTGACACAAGAGGATGTGCATAGTGGTCTCAACTATAATGACCTCCCTAATAATGTCATTGAAAAAGGAAAGAAAAAGGTGGAATAAAAGGCTTTTCGATGCATTACTTTTGAATGTCTTGGAAAAGATGCTTAGAGAGGTTTCTCAAAAAACCACAACTACTTCGGTACTCTCTAAACTTGATGACTTGTGATAAATTAATATTTCCCAGTATTTTGCTATATTTTAGGCATTATTTTAGCATTTTATTTAATCAATTTTCTATTTTGATAGTTTTTTTCATTTTATAGGTGAATAAATATTTGAGAAATTTTCTAATTTTTTAAAAAAAGTTTGCAAATTTTTACCATTTTTTAATCAATTTATCCAAATGGTGGTTGTAATTAGAAATTTTTTGGGCTTCCTTCAGAATAAAATAGGCCCCAGTAGATTTCTTTAACACATAGAAAGATAGACTTAGTTAAGCGAAGGGTAGTAACTTATTAAAAGGTCATATGGAGTAACACAACTAGTGTTATGATGAACTTAGAAAACTTGCCCTTAAATGGAATCATTTCATGGTAAGTCTTGCATGCCTCTTGCCTTTAAAACAACTTCGTTTCACATGAATCACATACTACATTATTTTTATGTCATTTTTTTCCCAAATTTAACCCAGGTTTGTATTTTTGGCTTAAATCACTCTCAACCGTAGATTTACCTTGTTAAATGATCCAAACATTTTAAGGTTATTATGTTATCTATTTATATTTATTTAAGCTACATTTGAATCAACTTTTGCACAAAAATTTGCTAGAAAAACACCTAAATTGCAAAAGCAACTAAGAGAAGAAATCTAGCATTGTTAAGGAATTATTTCAACTTTTGGAGTACGAAGATCAACCAATTCAAGAGTTTGGATATCTATTCCATCAAGAGTATTTTATTATTTAGTTTTATTTTGATTTGGAATTTAAAGATAAGAAAAATAGGCTCAAATAACCCCTATCACTATTTCTATTCTATAATGGACCCCTAACTAGCAATTTTAATATTATTTCAATTATACCCCTACCTACCCATACCATCTTTATGCTCAACCGACTCTCTCATCGCCTATGTCCAACCCATACTCTCTCTTGTTATATTCCCTCTCTTCCCTTATCAATTTTACAACCAATCACTAACTCCTACATCGACACGGCCAGCCACTACCCTCTATAACTCCTTAGTGAGCCCAAACTTCATGATTCAAATGGATAGCCTTAGCCTTTCTACCTATGCTTACGATTCCCCTTGTCATTTTTATGGTTTTTTATGAACTCTCTTTTTACAGTGGTAAATGCAAAGAAGGTAAAGATTAATAATGAAGAACTAAGTTCGCATAGAAAATCAAAATCGGGCAGCAAATCGGCTTGTTCTTTAGCTTCATCATTCTTGAGGTCATGTTTCACCGAAAAATATTCTTCAAGTGGATCCAAAATGAAAAAGTCAGTGAGGTTTTTTCCTACAAATATTATGATTTTGGATGAGGATTGTAAGTCACATTGGAACAAAAGTGTATTGAATAAAAATTCAAATGATGAGTTCGAGTTTTATTCAATAGAGGAAATTCATCGACACGTTTAGGAAGTTGCTAGGGATTGTTGAAGAATTATCATAAGCAAAAGGAAAAATAAATAAATGAATTTTATATGGGAGATGTTCATGATTAGCGTAATGAGGATTCAAGAGAAGATGATGTAGCAAGTTGTTCAAGATTTAATATGTTTTAAGTTAGATAATTTTTAAGAATTGCTTGTTTATGAAACTACCTATTTTGACTCCAATCGGGCCATTGCTACTTTAGATTTCATCTTGTAATATATTCTTGAAAATTAAGAACAAATAAAAAAATTTATCTAGCCTTTTTCAAGTAATATGGTGTGGACGATACTAGTAGATCAAAATACAACCAGTTGGATAACTTTCAACTCAGTTGGACATAATTTGGTTTCAAAAAGTAGGGCCATTAACTGATCTAACTCTACCTAGTTGGATAACTGTCCATTTAGTTAGACATGTGTTCAATTCAATTCTGATAAGTAGGATCACTGTCTGATCAAAATTTGCAATTCAAAAACTCACTATTTCAGTTGGACATGTGTCTAACTTTGCTCCAATGAATGGGATCATCTACTTACCAAACTCCAACCAGTTGGACAATCATCTAGTTCTAACCAACCAAATTGGACAAATGTCTAGTTAAATTTTAATCATGATTTTGAATTTAATTATGTCAAGTTAAATTTTCTATGGGATTTTAGTATGCTACCATAATTATTGTGGATTGCAAGGTTAATTATTATTTTTAATAAAGATTGAAATTATTTTTTGATCTCATTTTTTGATTTCTTTAATTATGAATGATTGATACATCAAATCATTATTTATGATTAAAGAGAATATATGTGGATTAGGTTATTAGAAAAATCATCTTGGCCTAATTTTGTTCTCTTGGACAAGAATATAAATTAATTATATGATCATTGTATTAGTTTAGATGAATTTATAATTTCTTCATGTTTCTTCCAATTAATTAATTAATTAATTGGATAAAAGAAATTGGTTACTTATTATATATGGGTGAAAATTGTCATGATCATTGAAACTTTCTAGTTTTATTAAAAAAAATCAACTATATCAAGGTAAAAATAATTTTTAAAGTAACCTAAATAATCAAAAATATGATTGGATAGCTAGCTAAAATTCACATTAGTTATATTTTTTCAACTTTCCCAATAATTTGTTTATTTTATTTATTTGTTTTAAAAAAATAAGTAAATAATTTAAAATCACTATAATTTTGTGAGAGATCGACCGCGATGTAAACTTATTACTAATCTATTAGTGATTTGTACACTTGTAAGTATTTATAATTTGCACATCAACTTGTATCTTAAAAAGACCTTGTTTGGCAAATTCACATAAACCATAATTTTTAAACATTTAAGATCGATCATTCTAAAATTCTTGAGTAAAACATTGATGATTTTAAAAGATTAACTAGTGATCTTGTTTCTATTACCACAAAATTGAAGATGAAACTAATTATTTTATTAAATTTTTTTATCTAACAAGTAAAAAGAAGTTGAACCTTGGCTACTGTATAGGAGAGTTGAGTTGTCCCTTGATATGGCCACTTCAAATTTGAGGCATATGATTTAGAAATAAATATCACTAAAAGATCCACTATTATTGATGGTTTGTATACAACGGATAGATTGGTTAGAAAAGAGAAAGGGATTAGTCATTAGAAAGATGGACTATAGACGTGATTTTCATGTGTTAAAGGGTAGGAGTCAGGATAGTGAGAGCTATAGTAGTAATAGATATATGAAATTAGTCTATGCTAGTTATTAGCTCTAAAAGATTAGAAAGTTAATGGGTTTTATATTCATGATGCACTTTTCACATGAATCCTAATAGACACTTGTTTATAGACAAAGAGGAGTGTCGTATAGGTAAAGTCCTTTTGGGGAATGATTATGAGTGCTAGGTTAAAATAATTAGGAAGGTTATGTTGTGTCTAGATGATTGAATTGAGAGAACTCTAAAATATGTGAGGTATGTACCCCAAGTTAGAAGAAAGCTGATATTGCTAGTGTAGGGTATTATGAGATTTAAATATTTTCGTGGAAATATAGTTAGAGCCATTTTTAGTTGAAGAATTATCGTAATGAGAAATATTGTATTTTGGTAAATATTTTATCCAATTGAGTTAGATTTGCAACGCATTTTAATTCCCCTCAATTGGATATTAGATGAGAAAGATATGACAATATTAGTGATTGTTGCTTAATAAGTATCAATAATCTTAGTTGGAGTATGAAATTCTTCCTACAAGTTCTCATATTATAGTCATAATTTTTCTTATAAATACATTTCATTACTCATCGTTACAACACACTACACAAATTAAAAGCACATAAAAACTGCATGCTTTTATTTCCCATGAATTTCATTGTTTATACTCATTATTTTTATGATCATTTAGCTTTTTTTATGATTCTTTAATTAAAAGTACATAAAAACTGCATGCTCTTATTTCCTATGAATTTCATTGTTTTTACTCATTATTTTTATGATCATATAGCTTTTCCTTTTTCTATGATTCTTTCATGCTTGCATTAGTTCATCATAAATGTGGTTTTGATTTATTGAATTAATTGTTAAGGTTTAAGGAAGTTATTTTCATATATATTGATCAACATCTTTTGTTCTATGTTTACTAGAGATTTTCTTTGATTAATTTATTTGTTGAATCTACTAGCTTTTAATTTATCTTTTATTGAAATCCATCTTGAATACACACAGGTATTAGTTTTTTGTGCTAACCATATTGTAGGTTATTTTGTGAAGAACTAATTGTAACTTTGGTCAGTTTCTACTCACGCTAATCTTAGAGGTTGTGAAAATAAAGTAGAGCTCGTAAGTAAATTATATGGAGGCATTATCTTTTTAAGAGTAGTATAATATTGAGTTTGTACTTGAACATTTAATTTTTGCAATAGATAGATTAGATGATCTAGTGGATCGATAGTTTCTTCTAAGGTCAATGTTATGGCCTGGGTTGTTACCACCTAAAATTATTTGTATTAAATTTTAATTTATTCACTTATTTTTTATTTGATATCGCATTTTTGGTCGCTGTAATTAAGTTTTAAATTTATAATTTATAATTTTTTTAAAATAAATTATTTATCCCCATCTAGGTTTATTTTCTCTATTGTGAACTTTCAATTGACACTTAGTGATGTTTTTAGGGATTATTATTATGGATTATTTTATTTATAATGATAGCTCAGATGACGATGGAGTTGATTGCTCTATCATTCTTTCTAAATTCAATGTTGATAACTCTAATGATTTACTTCTCAGTGTCTTAGAGCTAAGAGAGATTAAGGTAAATTATTAGTTGAGATATGTAAACTCAATAAAAATCTTAGAACTCAAGAAATTATATCTACTAAACTAAAGGAAAGATAATTTTCAAGAAAAAAATAATGCTTTAAATTTTATTCTTGTAGATCTCAAGGAAGAAAATATTAAGCTTGTAGGTGAAAATAATAAATTGTGCAAGAAATCAAAGACTCAAGTGACACAATCTAGAGACATACCATTGGAGCACAATAATTGGATAAATTTTTTAGCATTGGTAAGTCACATGGTGATACACATGGAATTGATTATGTAGATGAGAGTACTACACCTTCAACATCAAAAACTACATTGTATTGCTACTAATTGTGCAAAATTACCCATTACACCTATAGTTCTAAAACAATTAAATATGTGTCTATATGTTATTATTGTGGTAGGAAATATCACATAGAACCAAAATATAGGTTTTTGATTAATTCATATCAATTTAATAATTATTTTCATTTCTCATATAGTAGGACTCTTTATTATCATTCATGTATGCATGTTGGACCATTTCTTAGAATGAATGAACATTATAGTTATATGTCCAAACATTCTATTAGTAAGTATGATGTTATATGTTCAAAAAGGTAAGAGAAAATTAATGCAGTTAATTCTAAGATTCATTATCATGATCCTACCATGCATGTTCATCTTCATTTAAAATAAATTTGAAAATTAAAGTTATGTCTAAGAACATGCATATGCAGCCTAATGTAGTTAAATTCCAATCTAAATATATGAAGAAACCAAAATTTAAAAAAAATTGAGATCTTGAAAGATTGTATTTTTTGATCATTTGACCATCTTTTTCATTCACCTTTGAGTGCGTAGATTATCCTAGATGAGTATTTTCCTTGGTTTATATTTATTTTATTGTTAGAATTATTTTTCTTTTTTATTAAGGAATAAATAAATAAATAAGACAATGTTTTTAACCATCAAGATAACGAACTTAGGGACATCTACGTAAACATAACCTTGTCTTTAATGGCCTAACTTACTAAGATTATCTACTATATAAATAATTTTATATTTTCATCTTGTTCACATACTTACAGTTCTACATGCAATGGTTGATGTTGATAAGAAATTATTCATACACTTATTGAACATACAAATATATTATGCTAGAAGTTTATGATTTCTCTTAAAATATTTTAGGATTTGAGCTAATCTTGATTGCAAGGTGGTATTGATCCTATTCCTTGCACTTTGAAAAAAATATTTGTACTAGGAGACAACTAGTTTTGAGAGGACTATCTTCCATGATTTTTGAAGCTACCATTGTGATTGAAGAGGCTGACTTCACAACTAGTATGAAAATCATCATACTAAGCACATGACTCATGTTTAGAAAAATAAAAAATTATTATTCAAAAAATAATAATAAAATAAATAATAATTTAAAAGTGAATATGCTTATAAGAAAAATATATGTTGTAAGAATGCATCAAAAGAAAGATCCAAAGATGTTACAAATTTGTACATTATCAAAATTGTTTCACCCTTGATCGAAATTCTTTCTTGATGTTAAGATTAAGGACTCAATTATAATTTTGTAATATATGTGATACTCTTTTGATTGGGTTTTTCTTAGTTGACAACAAATGAATTAATCGGCATTCTAGTAGAGTTCAAACTTATATATTGTTTTGAGTAAATATCAATATATCATTGTATGTGCTAGTGTGCTTGCATGCCTTCTCTATAATGCTTGCTTATTTATGTAATGGATCATCAAAATTTGAGAAAAAAATTGAATTTAACTTTGTTGTGTGCTTGTTTGTGCTAAATTAGTGTCATTTAAAATAAAGATAAAATACATAATATAAAAATATAAAAAAAATATTTTTTAATTTTTTAATTACAAGTTCTCCATTTTATTCCTTATTAAATTGGTATTATATTTAGGGAGTCATTTCATTTAGGCGGAGTTTATACTCCATTATATTTTACGTACATATTACCTATTTGTCTTACTTATGAAATTTCTCCTACGCACTTTTCCTCTTTCATATGTCAAAAAGGGTAAGAGCGATGTAGCAATCCACATCAATGTTTCAAATCATGTGCGCACATGCTTGCATTATGCATATACGGGAGAATGCACTTATAAGGAGAATGCTTCTCATATTCTCATATTACGCTATTATTTTGATTTTAATGCATGCACTACATGATCTTTGATTACTCTATTAATCTTAACTGAACTCATAAATAATGAGGCTTCTAGCCAATTTATAGTGTTTTGTTTATTAGATTTTAGTTATATACAAGCTTTTCAAGGTACCTCAAAGTTGATTTCACCAAATCATAGGATAGTTTCACTATAGAATTTAGTTGATGTAACACTTTATATTCCTACGAGTTTTATGTGAGTGATTTTTCCACATGAAAATGTTAAAGATGGAGTTTGTAAGGCATTATGAGTATTAGAAATTTTTGTGGACAAAAAAATTATTTTTAAACTAGCTTATAGGCTCGTTATTACATCCTTCAAGTAAATCCGAAGAAACACACAAGTTTTATTAGTTTCACTTTATGTATAATCTCTATAATATCACACTTGAAATTTTATTTATGCATTTATAAGCATATTACATAGTATTTAAAATTATTTGTTTTGCTAAAATATAACTTAAATCCTAGATTTTTGGACGTATATTGAGAGCCATTTTTCATAGGAATTGCTCGAATTAAAAAAATATATTTTATTTAAGATTATAGCCCATTAAGTCTGCTTTGGGAAGAAATTTGACTAACCTTAATCTGATTTTGGATGGAAAACATATGAAAATAAAAGTGATAGTTGCTGAATAAGTATTACTAATCCGATTTGGAGTATAATTGTCTTTCCACAATGATTTAGGATTAGGGTTTTAATTTTTCGAATAATAAATCCATTTCTCATTTTTATAGCACACCACACAATTCATAAGCATAAAAAATCTACATGCTTTTATTTTTGTGAATTTTGTAGTTTTTACCCATTATTTTGTACGATTATATAGCATCTTCTTTTTAAGATTCTTTCATGCTTGAAGTAATTCATCATAAGTGTGGTTTGATTTATTAAATTAATTATCAAGATTTAAAGAAGTTATTTTCATTAATCTTAACCTACATCTTTTGTTCTATATTGGCTAGAGACTTTGTCTGATTTATTTATGAATACTTGTATTTTTGTGCTAACCATTTTGCAAGTTATTTTGTGAACATGTCTGTTTGGTAAGGAGCTAATTGAAATGTTGGCTAGGATATGCCCACACTAATCTTGAAAGTTGTAAAAATAGAACAGTGGCTCGTAAATAAAGTATATTGGGGCATTATCCGTGTAAGGATTGTATAAGATGAACTTTATACTTGAATATTTGATATTTGTAGTAGATAGATTAGATGGTCTTAGAGTTTGGTATTTTTTTGTCTTAGATCATTGTTTTGGCATAAGATGTTTCCACTTAAAAATCTTTGTGCTGATTTTTAATTTATATACTCATTATTTATTAGTTATTGCATGTCTGACCATTATGATTAGATTTTAAATTTAGATTTGATAACTTTTTTAAATAACCTATTTATCCCCTTTAGGCTTACTTGTCTAAGAAGGATGCTTTAGTAGACACTTTTTCATAGTTTGAGGTTTTGTGAACATTGTATTTTAGGTAAGCAAACTAGAGTTATGCTTAACAAAGGTAGTCATAACTCTAAACATAACCTTGAATACATTCATTCTGATTTATGTGGTCTAGTTTTCACTCAATCCCTTAGATGGGTCTATGAATTTAATATCTTTCATATATGATCACTCTAAAAAAGTGTGGGTATATTTTCTTAAGTATAAAGATAAAACCTTTAAGACTTTTTAAAAATGAAAAAACCTAATTGAAAAATAATATATGGTAAAAGAATTAAGATGACAAATGATATATATATATATATATATATATATATATATATATATATATATATATATATTGTAATGGACCTTTTGATTTACACTATAAGGAACATGGTATCCTTAGACAAAAGATAGTTTCCAAACCATTACAACAAAATGGATTAGTTAAAATAATGAATAAGATCATCTTTGAAAAAGGTTGGTGTATGTTGTCTTACTCTAGCCACCCAAAAACTTTTTGCGTTAATGTTGTCAAAATAGTTGACCGCCTAATTAAGGAATGTCCACCCTCTGCATTAGATTTTAGGACTCCTTAACATGTATGGTCTCGAAAATTAGCAAACTATGGGAATTAGATGACTTTTGAATGTGTTTTCATTGTCACGTTAAAGAAGATAAAATGCATCATAGATCACTAAAATATGCTATCTTAGGATACCCTATGGGAATCAAAGGGTACAAACTTTGTTGTATAGTCTTAAGAAATGCATTGTAAGTAGGGATGTTGTGTAAATGAGAATCAAGTGTAAAAAGATATTAGATTGGGGTGGAGGAAAATGTAGCCTTCCAATCTAATAGAGATGTATCTAAAATTGAGATGGATACACCCGTCATCCCTAAAACTGAAGAAACAAATACTACATATGACAAGAATATTGAGATTGTTAAAGATTCTCCAGGTGACCTTGTAGATCTATTAAACTAAAAACTGGTCAGGGATAGGGAGAGGAGGCATATAACTCCTCCCCTTAAGTATGGTAATATCACTACTATAGAAATAGGTATTAAAGTCGATTAAAAACCGACTTTAAATTTAGCGACTTAAAATGTAAAGTCGGTTCACGGGATGAACCGACTTTATAGGTAAAGTCGGTTCATGGCGTGAACCGACTTTACCCGTACATTTTATGTTTTTTTTTAATTTTTTTTTAATTTTTCGTATTATTTAATATATATATAGCATAAAAAAACTAAAATATAAATAATAATACAAATAATTAAAAATTTAAATATATTTAATTACTTGATAATTAAATTTATTACAAAAATAAATAATGTATATTTAATACATATAGTTAACTTAAATTACAAATAAAATAATGTCGTCAAAGTGTAATTATGTGATCGAGTAAGCTTGGTTGGCCTTCACAAGCATTATAACAAAAAAACAACTGATCCATATAACAATTCATATTCTCATACATACATGAGCACATAAAACATCCATCAAACAAGTAGTCTAAACTTCAGACATACGAATAAAGAAATTAAATCATTATAAATATTACCATAAAAAAGAGATTACCACGCACAATGAGATATTAACTCATATTAGCACTTTATTAATCATTTGTTCATATATGAAGTTATCTAGAATCTCTACTAGTATTTTTAAATGCTATATATAATGAACTCTAAATATGAAATCAAGTGTAACTCCGATTTCTTACTTGGCTTGTGTGAGTTTTGGTGCCCTTAAACATATGGAACACGCTCAAGGGCACCAAAACTCATAAAACCAAGAAACAAATCGGAATGCATACATTGATTTGTCCATTTAGAAGCTCATTATAGTATTAAAAATACTAAAGGCAGAGATTCTAGATAAATTCATATTTATAAATAAATGATTAATAAAGTGCTAATATGAGTTCGTAAGGAAAGTAGGAAAGCAGAGATGAGATGTAGTTTGGGCCAAAAATAGGTCCATAAAACAATGCATTCCCCTAAATACATTTAGCATATAATCATCAATCAAACAAGTGATTTCGCATAATATGAATAGATAGAGAAATTAAATCATTAAAAAATTTACTATTATGTTGTCATATGCTATTCAAGATCATCGACTTTCATTCTTCTTACGTATGATATAATTTAAGCATGTGTTCTCGCCATTCTCTCGTAAATCATCAAAATTTGCTGATCGTACTGCCTTGTTCCAACCAAAGAACTACATGTATTTCAAATCAAAATAAGAATATAATTTCATTTATTTACAAAAACAAACTCAAATATGTTAAAAAATTATGTATATGGGTAAAAGATATTACCACATCATCAATTGGAATTTTGATATTTGTGATGATTTCTCCATAAACTTCGTGACATAATAACCACACATGACTCCATTATTTTGTCAGGAACCTACAAAAACAAGTGTACATGAATTTTCATATTCGAACATCTTTATTATTCAATTGTAAAATTAATAAAATTATTAATATTGACTTGGTACATACCATAACTTTTGTCCATAAGCTTATGAGATTTTTTTAGGGCAATGCCCTTAAACTTGTTCCACAACTTCCATGCCCTATCAAGGTTTAAAACGGTTAGTTTTTATTAAATATTACAAAAAATAATAGAAGATACTAATATGTAACTATAACTCTTACATTTCAACAATTGCTTTTGTATCTTTACTCAGTTCTATAGAAGCTGAGCCACAGTACCAAGCATGATTATTGAACAGATCAATGATTACCAACATCCAATGATCTTGGCATTGTTCAAACCTTAATGGCCAAGGGATTATCAACTTTTGATTTCTGTTAAGCGTTAATGTTCTATCACATAATTGTTTAGCTTTGATGCTAATATCCTTCTCTTGATATTGATTGACATATGAAGAATCATAGAACATAGCTAAATGTGATGAATGATTATGTTAAAGTCGATAATAGCACGCCCTATATAAAAGATATATATATATATATATAATTAGATAATATAAATATAATTATATATGTTCTGCATAAATAAAAGAAAAATAAATAGATTGAGGACTCACCTTGTCCACACTTGAATTATACTTAAATCGATCATTTGATATTCAAATAGTTGCAATAAGCACTCGATTGATATATAAGTTTGGCTGAGGTCTACACCAGAAATTTCTATAGGAATTGGCATAATCCATCCATTATTTATGCTAGATGCCCTCCCAACAATAGTCATCAAAGTGCCAAGATTTCTACTGAAGTTTAACGCATAAATATGACTATACTTTTTCCAAGGCTTCTTCTTGAATGACTTGGTGCACGATGATTGGCCACTAGACATAGATTTAGCACGAGATACTTGTTAGACTTTAAATGTGCCACATTTAAGAGTTCTGGTATAATAGACTAAAAAAAGTATTATATATGTATTTTTTAGTAACAATATAAGATATAATAAAATAATAGTAGTAAACAAGTGTTATCTTTTAAGTTAAAAAATAGCACCACGTCAAAATTTAGAACAACTTGAATCGACGGCCAAGCCACATACTGTCCAACCACCTCTTGGACTATGGTAGCATCAGAAGGCACAGGTAGTGGAAAATCATGAAACAATAATTGATTAATTACTATTCACCAATGATTAGGCAAATATTGATTATGAATCATCCGATCATCGCTCAATTGTTGTACCATTCCAATAGCAACATAGTCCCGCTGATTTAAGGATGTTTCAACAAACATTTCATATTCTGTAAAAACTTTAAGTGTTATATATAAAAAATAAAACATATAATAAGAATTTAAAAATAATAGATTATATACACCATAAATTAAAATCTTACCACATATGATTCATCAAATAGAAGAGGACTCTCATGTGGGGTAGCTATTGGATGTACATTCTCACCAAAATGTTCATCTTGGTTTGATTTATGGTAAGAATGTGCAGATTGCATTGGAGAAAATGAACCATTACTTGATTGCATATGCATTCCTGGCATATAGTGAGGTCCAATAGGATCGCTATATCCTATACTGGATGTAGCCTGAGAAAGCAATGAGATTGTACGGTGGCATGCTCCGCATGGATTGCCTCCCAAGTGTACGTGGCATGCTTGGCATGAATTGTGGCATGCCTGGCATGGAAGGTGGTATGCCTGGCATAGATGGTTGCATGCTTGTCCAATATGGCATGCCCTGGTTGTAGCATGATGCCATGGCTGACATTTGTTGTGATTGATGTTCTTTTAGAGTGGCATTCTCACTTATCACTAAGGTCTTAAAGAAGTTGAATTCTTCTTCAATTTTAGTGTACCTCTCCTTACTTACTGTCTGAAGCTTTTGTTTTGGAATGTTAAAATACTCCATAGAACCATTATATTGGCTACCTCCCCTAACACAACCAGGATGCTCGCGGCAGAATGCATGATATAAAGCATCTCTCCCAGGCTCTTCGATTATTTCACCTCTGGATACTTTTTCTTGAACGACTCTCTACAAATAATAAAGCCATCAAACATATCATTCATTATTACATCAATTATTAAATATCATTAAGACTTTTTATCAACCAAAATTACTAACCAACTTATTTAATTGTTCTTCTCCTTGTTGAGTCATTAGTCTTGAATTCTTCGTTTTGGGAGTCTTTGTTTCTATATATAATTCAAGCCGTGTAAATGTGTCTACCTAATTCAAACTTCCTACATAAATTATGAAAATTTTATTAACAATGACATGAAATTAAATTGAGAAAAATAAATATAAAAATATTTATAAATTAAGACAAATTAATAATACCATTCTATATCTAACTTCAGGATTTGAAGACCTCCCAGTACGGTTAGGAAGAATGTTATGCATTTGTACATTCTGATGATCTTCTCTAATAATTTGAAATTCATCCGAACGTCTATAATCCACAAAGTCTTTCCAAACTTGAGGTGTAATCCAGGGGTGTCCTTCAGGAATTTTGTAGATTTCGTTCTCATCAAGTGTTTCCAAATATGGAAACACATAATTTCTTGCCAATCTGGAAGTCTTGTATTCCTTCCACACCTTATTTGCAATCTTATAACACTTTCCCTTCCAACTGTCATCGACTTTGTAACGATTCTTTAAAAACACAATACAAAAGATTAGATATACACCTAATACAATATATATTGATTATAAAATATAAGAGACTTACACAAATGGTTATCCATATTTTGAACTTTTCTGCTTCGTCAACCTCAGACCAATCATTTATATTGATTGGTATACTGGACTTTGCAAGTCGACCAATAGAGGATTTCAATTGTTGACCATTTTCCCCTATTGGATTACCAGTAGCATCAAATAGAACAGGTATTCTATCATCTGGGTTAAGTGGAGCATCAGGTATATTCGCCCAACCCTTTCTTTTCAAATACCTCAATGAATCATTTGGATCTACAAGCCTCAAGTATCCGAATATCCATGAAATATCTGCAAACAATGAAAAAATATAAATTAATTGAAAATTTTAGGAACATACATATATATAAGAGTTATTACAACAATATAGAACATACGTTATGTTTAATTAGGTTGTTGACCATATACATATATTCCTTCACAATCACTTCAAGCCCATGACGAAGAATCATCATCATCAATTAGATCATCACATACATTAGGCAATTTATTTAAGAAATTACTAATATTGGTTAATGTATCAAGCATAGAGTCATCATCTTCTACAACGTCACAATGGTAAAACTCTTTTTGTGGAGGTGTTAACACAATAGACCATCTTGAATCAATCTGATCGCTCACGTAAAATACTTGTTTTGCATGAAGTGATAATGTGAAAGGATCATCAGTGTGACTTATCCTGGATAAATTTACAAGGGTAAATCCAAAATCATCTATTTTATATCCAACATTGATCTTCGACCCAATCACACAAGAAAACTGTTTCATGGAAGACCTCATAATCCAATTCCCAAATCTCTTGTATTATACAATAATATTTTCTATCAGAAAGTATAGGATTAGCATCTTTTGAACTGGCAAATTGCATAGTTTGTGCAACCATATTCATCCCACTATTTTGATTTACTTGGACTTTGTCCCTAGTTTGAGTCGTAAACCTCGATCCATTTATTGTGAAACTATAAAATGATTTGACATCGAATTTTGGCCCACGTAAGCCATTGTAAACTTTCTTCGATATTTTATGATCGGGTTTCGAAGTTCATCTCGAATCTATGTATACAAAAACACAAAATATGTTTGAGCAAAGTTTTAAAACATTGAATAAATCTAGGAAGATACATGCATGAATTTTTGTTTTGTGATACTTACATGGTTGCGAAACTAATTAATAAGCTCTCGCTATGTTCATCATACAACCGTTTTCTCCTCCTTTTTTTATAATCAGGATCGATCTTCAATAAGTTTAAATGCATCCCTGTAATGTTATTAAATATATATTAAGTTATATATCATCATTAATAGTTAAATAAAAATGATTTTTGCAATCATGAAACAATGAACATCACTTACTCTACGTACTATTGCGGTTCTCATTATTATTTACCAAAATGATTCTGTGCTTTTTCCCATCGAAAGTGCGATCAATAAATAATTTCTTACTTCCACCAAGCATAGGGTTACCTACTTCGATCATGTGACATTCTAAGAACAACTTATGCGTAGGATTCCCAATTTCAATGCAACCACTAAAGTATTCAGAACAAAACTCAATGGCCTCTTTCAATGTGAATGTTCCACCATGCATCCTTCAGTCGATTTCTATTATTTACATATCCGTTAAGGACTTGCATATATCTCTCAAAAGGATACATCCACCTTAAGTAAGTAGGACCACACAATTGAACTCTCTCGAACTAAATGAACACATAAGTGAATCATTATATCGAAGAAAGCTGAGGAAAATATTTTTCAATTAGACACAAAGTCTCTACAATTTCTTTCGTAAAGAATTTAACTCACAATTGATATAGATTTCTTTCATATTGTATTGAAGAATGAACAAAGCCGAATTATTGATAATCGAACATGTTTTGGAAGAATTGATCTAATATAACTGTAATAATCGTTGCATTAAGATATGGTAGTCATGTGATTTCAATCCATACAGTCTCTTATGATAGACACAAAATTTTTTAAGTTGGATTTAGTAACCATCGTGAACTTTCACACCCTCCAAACATTTACAAAACACATCCTTCTCTTTTGTTGACATTGTATATGATGCTGGTGGTAAGTATGTTCGATTCTTATCATTTTCCACTCTTGGTTCCAATTCAGGTCGTATGCCTAGTTTCTTTAAATCCAATCTTACTTTAATTCCATCCTTTGTTTTTCCAGGTATATTAAGTAAAGTACTAATCAAGCTATCACATACATTCTTCTCAATATGCATGACATCTAAGATGTGACGAATGTGTAGGTCTTTCCAATAAGATAATTCCCAAAATATTGATTTTTTTTCCAACAACCATGTCTGTCAAACTCTTTTTCATTTTCACCCATTTCATTAGTTGACCTCTTTCATTTCCCTACCTTAGTGAGTTTTTTTCATCTTTTCATATCGTTTGAATGTCATCCCATTCAATTGCCTTAATATCTCAATACCTCTAAAGGTCGAGTTGCATGATCACGATCTTCTTCACCATCGAATCCGCTTTTTGGTATCTAAACTGTGTCCGAGATGGCAAAAATCTTCTATGTTTTCTATAAGACATCTTTCTTCTGCGTGAACAAGATAAGTTGCAGTTCCATCACTACATATAGACATCCCTTGTAACCTTTGTTACATGTCCCGATAAGTTTCCATAGGCAGAAAATCATTAATTGTCCAGCACCCTCTCCAAGTTAAAGTATTCTTCTTTTGTGCATCAGAACATTTACACCATCATTCCACAACGCCTTTAAATCATCTATCGTAGGCCGCAAATATACATCAATATCAACACCGGTTGTTTCTGGTCCCGAGATCAATAATGTTAACATCATGAATTTTCTTTTCATACACAACCAGGAGGAAGGTCAGATGTTACCATAATTATCGCCAACAACTATATCTACCACGAGGAACTATATGGATTAATTCCATCGCCAAGACAATGGCAAGACGAAGATTGCGCTGACAGATGAAAAATCGAGGAGATAATTATCTACTACTTTCCAATTTGGAGAATCACAAGGATGACGTAGCACCCCATCATCGATCGATTATCTGAATGCCAAGTCAACATCTTTGATGTATATTTACTATTGAACAACCTTTGAAAGCGAAATCGGAGGAAAGTACCAAAGAACCTTTACGTGCACACCTTCTTACGTGTTGTACTCTCATTTGTACCATGCTTCCATCTCACTCCTTACACATAGACAATCATGTAATGTCTCATATTCTTTTCTATAAAAAATGCAATCATTAGGACAACCATAAATCTTATGATATTCCATTCCAAATCGACTAAAACAATTCTTCACTTCATACATTGAATATGGCAATTCAATACCCTCAGAAACATATCGACTAGTAGATTTAGTAATTTCAGAATCCCTTGTCGAAAAACCATGTTTTGCCTTCACATTGTACAAAATGAACCAATCCCGACATTTTAGTGTATTTTTTGCATTTTGGATACAAACGCTTTTTCAAGATCTTCTATAAGTTTATTAAAGGTTTCGGGATCATCCTCTCGTAATTCATCTTCAACATCATGAAACATATTTTCTATCTGTACATTATGATAAGATGTATGTAATCCACTCACATTCTTATTTATCTTTTCTCCATGAGTATTATCAATATTTTCTCCATGATAATACCAACATTTATAGCTCAATAGAATACCATTATAGATAAGGTGATACTTAACCTCATCAAATTCATGAAATCGCTCATTTTTACATTTAACGCATGGGCATCGAATCATACTAGTTCCAGTATTACTATTTCTACAAGCAAATTCCATGAAACTTTCAACCTGTAAATATAGTCTTAATCAATTCTACACTTTGACATCCAAGATTTGTCCATTTTCTATTAATGACATTAGATAAACATATTACTTAATTATGTATACAATGAATATATTTCAAGTATTATTATATATAAGTTTCCTAATTATTAGAATATATATCAAAACATACATAATGCAAAACAGTTATCATTTTAATCATTTTACAAAACCATTTCTATACAAATTAAAAAATAAGTAACATGTTAGCATGAATATATAAAAACCAATCACGCACTTTGGTTGATTCTAATTTCTAAGCATGTTACTATATCATAATTAAAAAGTAATATTAATTATACGTATATAACATTCTATATAAGTATATAGGCACTACTATATATAGTAACATATTTGTAACATTTTAACACATAAGTAGCATATATAAATAAAAATAATAATACTAAGTTTTTTAGTTATTATTTAATTTTTATTAATATATATATATATATATATATTTATAATTTTTTAAGAGTCAATAGATAGCACGTATAACTTTTATACCAATATAATTTCTTACAAATTTAAAAAAACATATATTTTTCCTCTATTTACTACTTAATAAAATATAATTATTTATATATAAATAAATTTATCCACGCATAGTAAACCCACAACATTTTAGATATTATTTTCACATAAAATAAGTCAAACATAATAACAAGAAAAATAAAAAACATACCTAAATCAAAAGTTTATACAAAATATAAAATAAATTGAATAATATAAGCTGCAAAATTCTACTTAATAAAATATAATTATTTATAATAATATATAAATAAATTTATCCATGCACAGTAAATATATATAATCCATCAAACCCACAAAATTTTAGATATTATTTCCACATAAAATAAGTCAAACATAATAACAAGCAAAATAAAAAACATACCTAAGTCAAAAATGTTTACAAAATATAAAACAAACTGAATAATAAATTACAAAACTCTACTATAATTATTTATTATCCACGCATAGTAAATATATATAATCCATCAAAACCACAACATTTCAGATATTATTTTCACATAAAATAAGTCAAACAAAATAACAAACAAAATAAAAAACATACCTAAATCAAAAATTTATACATAAAATGGGTATAAATTTTTTCTAATATTTCACTCAAAAAAATAGTAGATCTGAAAGATAATGAGAAGAGGAATATAACTTACAAAACGACGTTACAAATTGGTGGTCGGAGGTGGCCGGAAATGAGGTTTTGTGTAAAAAATTACCCGATTTGGATATATTAGGTGGATAGCATCGGTTGACGTGGAGAACCGACGCTATCCACGTTGGACATAGCTTTGGTTGGCCACGTCAACCGACGCTACCCACGTGGATAGCGTCAGTTGACATGGCCAACCGACGCTACGTTAGCATCGGTTCTACACCGAACAGCGACTTAAATACCTCTTTTTGTAGTAGTGTATGGACTTGGTTATTTTTACTTTATCTTTTACTATTGATGTTGATGATTATGAACCTCAGTTTTATATTGATATCATGAATTGTTCTAATTATGATAAATGGTATGGTGCTATGCATGATAAAATGAATTTCCTAAAGGTGAATAAAACATTGATTATACTTTATAAACCTAACAATGTAGGCTAGATGCTTCTAGATGACTATTTAGAAGGAAAGAAGATGTTCAGGATGTTAACTCAATTAAATACAAAGCTAAGTTAGCTACTCAAGGGTTTTATTGAAAGAAAGATGTTGATTATAATGAAGTGTTTCCACCTATTGTTAGTTTACTTCAATTAGGATATTGTTTTCTATGGTTGTTAGTGTGACATGCATTTAGAATAAATGGATGTTAAGACTGCTTTCAACACGGTGAATTAGAAGAAAACATTTATATAGCACAACCTGAATGTTTTATTGATAAAAAAAAATAAAATCATGTATGTTTGTTAAAATGATCTTTGTATGACTTAAAATAGTCCAATAGGCAGTGGGACATAAGATTTAATTACCTCATATTTGATATTGGATTTAATATTGTAATTATGATAATGTGTGTATGATATGTTAATTACAAGTATAAAGTGAAAGTAAAATACAATCTCTTAAATCCAAATTAAACTTTGTGTTTAAAATGAAGGACTCATTGTATGTTAGCAATATACAAAACATGAATATACATAGAAATATCTATTCTTTTGCACTTTGTGTTTCTCAAAGATGTTACATGGAAAAACTATTAAAATATTTTTTATGCATAATGTAAAATTTATTCAAATTCATTTGCTTGCACATTTTAATTTATCTTTCCATAATTGTCCCAATACTAGTGATGATATTGAATATGTATAGAGTTAAATTTTCTCGTGTTGTTGGTTCTATTATATTTGTCATGATTTGTACATGACTTAATCTGGAAAATGTTGCGAGTGTTTTAAGTTTATAGTAAACTTCACTTATTAGGAGCTAAGTAGATTTTGAGATACATTAAATGCACTTTAAGTGTCGGTTTGGTATATAGTAAAGGATTAAAGAGTTTTCAAGTTGTGTAGGGTTACTATTAGGGATAATGCAAGATAATAATAAAGTTATTTAAAAATTAGTTAGATTATCTATATTAAATTTATTATTATATTTATTTTAATTTTAATTTTTTATTTAAATTACCAATTAAGATGTTATTTTGAATTTTGATAATTATAAATAGATTTGAATAATTATCTCGTTTCTTGGGACTTTGAAAAATAGGAAATATCATATACTTTTATTTTTAGATTAGAGTATTGAATTTAATATTTGTTTTTCCTCTATTATGTATGTTTTATCTTTTTCCTAGTTTATATTAATCCAATTCATAACTTTAATTTCATCATTATTATTACCCATTTAATCTATTTCTCTCCCTTTTCTCTGTCTATTCCACACCAATTTGGTATGAGAACAAATAAATTTTCATTTTCATAAAAACAATTATCTATCATTAAAAAAAATCAATCCAAAAAATACAAATATTCTATTTTAATATGGAAAAAAACATTCAATTTGTAATGTTAATATCTTTTCCTAATTTTCCCAAAAAAAAAAAGGATGATGAAGATTTAGAAACTAAAATTTGGAAGAATATGTTTTCTTTGATTGGTAAGCTTCAAACACATGTGGACGGAATAGCTAAAGGTTTAGCTAACATTCATGACATTCTCGACTAAATTTAAGATGTCATTCAAATATTCTTATACTAATTTCTATCTTTCATTGAAGTTTGTTCGATCATGTCAAGGTCTACAAGTCTCAAAAGGTCCATTTTAGCTACCGTAAGTTTGGCAGATAGTTACCTAGATATAATCCAATTCCTGAGCTCCACCAAAAGCAATTTACTCATTTCTCATGGATATCATGCACCTCTTAAATCACATTTAGATATAAAATTATTTGTATAACTATTTGTTACCTTTGCCTTTTCATCCTCAAAATATTTAAGAATAGATTGTCGATATACATAAAGTTTCATTTATTGATTTACAATTCAACTCAATAGAGTGGAGTTCTTTTAACGGGGGATACTTGATAAGAATAGTTCAAGATAACAATAAAGTTATTTAAAAATTTGTTAGATTATATAGATTAGATTTATCATTTATTTATATTTGAATTTTGTACTTAGTATTTACATTATCAATTAAGATATTATTTTGAATTTTAATATTTATAATTAGATTTGAAAAATTATCTTGTTTCTAGACTCTTATAAATAAGAGACATCATGTACTTTTATTTTAGCTTGAAAAAGTAGATATTTTAATTAGTATGGAATTATTATCACATGAATTGAAATAGTATGAAAATATGATTAATAAATATGTGGCATATTGCATCGAACATAAATAAAGTGTGAATGAAATACCATAACAATTTGATTGTTTGCATATAGTCAAACAAATGCTTGACAAAGATTCATAAGCATATAACCAATTAATATTATATGTAGAGCGGTTAGGAAATTTATCGATCCCAATTTCCGAAACATTGTTTACTTGATTATTAATTGTTACTTTGAATCCATTTAGGTTAATTCGTAGATTAGATATTTCTCTCCTATTTTTTGCCTAAATAGTATTATGATTGCTACATATTGTTACTTAATTATAGAATACACTCTCTATAGGATGATTCTCATGCTTCAACACACTCTCTTAGTTGTTGCCTTAGAATTATCTTGTGCGTTATTTATGACATCTTTATAGTTTTTAAGTAAGTTGAAGATCATCCAAATTGGTTTAGGATTCATATTAACTTTGATCCAATGACTGAGATTGATAGTTGGATGCAAAATAAGGATTAATGTATCAAATTTTCTCTACTTTATTGATCAATATCCTTGCTCAATCGATCTATTAATGCTATCATTCCAGCTTGAGAACATTGGATTAATGATCGAGTGAAGTTTGATCAATCGATCTAACAATGTTTATCGTTCATAAGTATGGTGCTCTGCTTCCTCGATTGATTGAGTCCTTTTTTAATCTATCGAGGGGTGTTTTGATCTATTGAGTCTTGTTGATCCTAAATTGCTCCAATTTTCCTATTTTTACTCTGTTTGACATCATTTTATCTATATTATCATAGTTAATATAAGAATTTTAAGCAATAAGATAGACATTTCTAACATAAGATAGGCCTTTTAAAAATATTTATCTCAAAATAAGACATATTGATTGTTTATAGCGGCTAAATAATGCTACTCTCTTAGAATTATTAACACCTTCGAATTTAACTCTTTGTGTGTCCTCAAGTAGAGACAAAGCTAAATTATTATAATTAAATACTAAATACTAAATACTAATGAGACATAAGAAACATATTAATAAATGCATATCCTCCAATAGATGCATATTTGATAAGAACTCATTTCCTATAAAGATTGTACATTCTTATGAAAAAGAAGTTCACATGACCATTAATCAACATTACATTAACACAAGAGTATACAAGTTTATTTTTGTAAGTCCTATTATTTTGGTGTTGGCATTCTTGTATGAAAAACATGGTGCCTATATTTTATTTGATGTTTCTCTTTATCTTTTGTAAGTTAGTAACTAGTGGCTCAGTATCACTTAAAACACAATTTTGGTTTTGTCTGTTACCATTGCATTGTTGGGTGTTTGTTGTTATGTTTTCCTTTTAGGAACTTTATTTGTTTTCATTGTGTCCCACTAGGGACTTTTTTTATTGGTTGTGTTATCCCATTGGGGAATCGAATTTCTCGTTCACTCATTGAAGTTCTTGCCACCCCTTCACCGCCATGATCGGCAAGTGTGTATTGGCTATTACACTTATAAATGCATAGCATCGTGGATGGAAAAGTGGTCGATAAGGATTTGAGAGGCTGAATTTTTTATATAAATTATCCTCTCCTTCTTCTTGTTTTCTTGGCTATAATATGTATGGATGCTTTGTCGATTTGGTACTAGACTTCCTGGTTTGTTCTTGGTTTATTTTCCTTTTGAATGTTAGGTTTGGGAAACAATGTAGCATCTGGGTAATGTAGGACATCAGAGTGAAGTCTTTCTCATATTTTTCAAACACTAGGTTGAGTGGAAAAAATGTGAGATTGAGTAAGGTTTTGTTGAGGGTTCAAATGCTTGTTGGCTAATGAAGAGCCACATCATTTCAAGGAGTATCTCCCAGTGTTTAGTTTCCACGTGTCAACTAGTAATTGTAAGAGTGCAATAGTTTGCATAGGAGATGAGCCTATATGGTCGTATGTCATGTGTTAGCTAGGTGTTACGAGGTTGCAATGTGGTACATAGGTGAGAAGCCTATGTGTTTGTGAACCATTTGTCGATTAGGTGTTGCAGAGTCACAACTAGTATACATGTTAGTATGTTGAGCTATAAGTATTCAATCACATCACGTGGTAATAGAGCTTCATGGATGAGCTTGATTCATTTGGATCAGGCATTTTGTTGATAACAAGTGAAGGTAGCTTAGGCACAGTTAGATTAGGTGTCTCGAATATTAGAGGTATTTGCGCTTATACTTTTATTGAGTTATATATTATTGATTTACTTTTTACTAAATTTCTTGTTGTCAAGTGGTTGTCTTAAGCAACCTAAGAATTTTACAAAATGATGCATGTGTGTGTGAGACTTGCAAATAAGGTTATCTAATGCACTTATGGGAGAGGCTTTTTTGAGCATGCTATAGCTTAAAATCTTAGAGCAAGTTTCATATGTCTACATTTCATATTCTTATCTACTAATATAGATTATGGATTTAGCTAGAGATTAAAGGAATTTTGCAAGCTTGTAGTATGCAGTTTTGGTGAGGGTAGATAAATTAGTACGTTTAGGATTGAATTCAAATCTTAGCATACTTTTCATTACCATGCAATTGAGTTTTTCTTCGATAAATACTGCATCCATTTTTTTCCCTTCTTTCTTTCCACATTTCTTTTATTTTTCTTTTTCTTTGCAACCTATCGCCCCTAAACTTATTTTTAAGTTTATTTATTTTCTTTTTATTGGGGATCATGGTGTTGAGAATTTATCTTTTTTATTCTTGTATTATTTTATTTTTTGTTGCATCACCTTTCATCTAACTCTTTGATACTACACATGATTTCACATACTTACTCACTAAAGGTGTTAGGATAAAGGTAATAGATTCAGGTTAGCCTCAAATGTGGTTTAAAGATATAAATGGCATCAAATTAGGCTCAAGTGGCTAACTAATATTATATATATATATATATATATATATATATATATATATATATTATATATATATATTCAATAGTTGATCCAATTAAGACCTAAATTATTTTTCAAACTAAATATTATCTATGATTTCGCCTTGATAAATGATAAAATAGATTCTAAAACATGAAAGATTCATATCATATAGTATTATTCACACCAAGTGTTCTCCTTATAAGTATATCAAACAATCAATCACATGCATTGTACATATATAGTGAATTATTTCAATTAAAAACAAGCAAGCATACCACATGGTTAATGTAAACATCTTAATAGTTATATATTAGATTCTTTATCATAATCAAGATAGTCAACTTTATCATTGGGTTATATATTTCGTTTTATTTTAACATGTTCATCAATTTTTACTCATATCTTAACTAAAAAAATAGCATACTAATAACCTAACATAGATAATGGAGTCCTTCCACTTGAATTGTACATTGTCCTTAATTTGTATTGTAATAAAGATAAGTAAAAGATATGAAAAAAGAAAACCCCTTCAACATTGATGTATTAGTATTTATCACCAAATATATCCATGTCCCTCTACATTTCATTCACCTATAAAAGAAATAAACATAAATACTAAAACATTGTTAGGCTAGCTACCTCCTAACAAGCATCATGTTTAAGGTCCTTGGCTAGACTTTCTTTGATTTTCAACTCGAATATAACATAAGGTAGTCTAGATGACCGTCTCCACCACCGGTATTGTTGGCTTCCTTAATCACTTAAATTATTTGTTAATTCCATTTCGACTTTCTTGGTAGGTATCACTATTCAATAGATGCTCTATCATATATAATTCCTCCTTGAAGTTGTTTGCTCCATATTTTTTTTTATCTTTTTCATTAGCATAGAATACCTACCTAACCCATACTTTCTTCATCTCTTTCCCTTTTTAATTTCCTCTTTTTTTTTTTTTTGGTAATCTCATTCTTCACCTCTTCTCTCTTCTTTTTCAAGTATATTGCTTTCACTTCTTCCTATTCTTTAACTTTACCGGGTGTCTTTAAAGCTTGAATAACTTGAATTTTAATTCATCCTTTTGAAATCAAATGCATAATCAACTCTCCCTTTTCTATATCAATTAAGAAGGATGGCCTAAAATAATAGAAATATCCTTGTCTTTTATATAATTTTTATTTTATACATGGATCTACTCACAAAGGTGCATCGATGTAGCTAGCAAGAGGCATCAAAAACGACACCATTTTGAGTCCTTCAACAAGTACGATGTAAGCCCAGGTCGTCGTTTCCTCGACATCACTGCAAACATGTGTCATTCGCCCGTCTTGACAGCCCAGCCCATATTGTTAAATGACGTGCCATTTTCTCATAATTCCTCAGCTTCGTTATTCCTTCACGCATGCACTGTTCCACTTCTAATTTCTTTGCCTGATGTATGTCCAAGAGCTTGATCACTCAATAAAATTCTAGCATCCCAACGTGATTTTTGAATGTCCTACTAATCCTAATCCCACTTTAAAAAACTAATTTTTTCTTATAAATACTCAAGTAACTCCCAATAAAATACATTGGTGTCAAAATTACACACAAAATTTAGAAAAAAATTCAAACTTGATGCAATATTGCAAAATCTTTGAAGGAAAATTCAGAAACAAGTAGAATATTGATATTTTTTGTTCCTTTGAGTGCAATAATTCAACAAAATCAATTTTTTTTCAATTTTTTTCTTCTTTATAATGAAATATTTAGTTATGTTTATGGATTTCATAAATTTTATATCTAATTAAATATATATTGTGATTGTGAAAAAATTTCAAACCTTAGATTAAAATTTAATTAATTTAATATCATAAATTATTTTAGTTTCAATTTTTAATTTTTGATGTGTTTAATTTGATATCTGAATGACAAAACTATACATATATGAATTAGAATTATCAACTAGTTTATTACATTAGTATATTTATATTTAGTCTAAGATGTTAGTATATAATTACTAATATTTTTATTCTAGGTGATACCTTATGGTTACTATTATAAGTAGAATTGAATACCTACGTTAAAGGTTATCAATCGTTATAATCTTGTCTAGTTTAGTTATCACTTTTTTAGAGCTTAATGCAATGAATGTATTAAATATAGTACACATACCTCTAGGTTGTTCAAGATTTAAGTTGATTAGCGGATCTTACCATTAATTAATTACAAGGTAAGAAAAAATAGGAAGTCTTAAACGTACCTACACTTCTAAAGCTAAAATTAAGAATTTAGGAAAGATTTTAAATTATAAAAATGATCTAGAACCTAAGAAACTAATTTTCATTCATAACATGATTAATAAAATTGTAGGCTAGTGGTAAAGACAATCTCATAATCACATCTCTCTCATATTTTTATGCAATCGACTTTATTATTTTATGTTATTTTCTTCAAAAATAACCCAAAACCCTTCATTTTTCGTATTTTAATTAATTTACTAGCGAATTAGTAATTAAAAGTAGACATTATTAATTATCCTCGTGGGTTCTTAAATTACTTATTGATTGTGCTTGATCGAGTATAATTAAATGTGCTTAATTATATCAACATTAAGTTGATCCTAGCTCCCAAATCACATACTACCTTCCCCAAGTGATGATCCTATATTATGCATGGAATGCAAAATGTACATAAGAGTTATGATAGATATATGATTATGAAACTATCCTTACTACTAGCTTACAATTTTATTTCATGTCATGTATGTAAATTAGTTTCTTAAGTTCTAAATTACTTTTATAATTTAAAATAATTCTTAAATTCTTAATTTTAGCTTTAAAAGTGTAAGTCCGCTTAAGGCTTTCCATCTTGTCTTACTATGTAATTGATTAAAAGTCCATATATTAACCAACCTAACTAATGAATAATCTTGATGTACACTTATTAGATTTAATTAACTTATTGTATTAAATTTTAAAAATATAATAAATAAACTAGTAAAGATTAAAACATTCGTTTAACATTTAACGAAGGTATTCAATCCTACTTGTGATAACAGCCTAAATAAGAATGTTAGTGATTACGTACTAACATCTTAGACAAGGTATAAACATATTCATGTAGTAAATTAGTTAATTATTGCAATTTATACATGCATAAATTTGACGATTTTCAACCTACTTAAACACTATGAGAGTGTTTGTATTCTATAATTAAGTAACATTATGTAGAAATCATGATACTATCTAGACAAGCAATAAGAGAGAAATATCTAAATTAGAAATTACCCTGAATGGATTCAAAGCAACAATTAATAATCAAGCAATAAGAGAGAAATATCTAAACTATGAATTAACCTGAATAGATTCAAAGCAACAATTAATAATCAAGTAAAAAATGTTTGGCAACTTAAGATCGATAAATTTCCTAATCGTCCCACATGTAATATCAAATAATAATGAACATTTTCTCTACCTAATTGATTGGTTATATGCTTATGAATCTTTGTAAGCATTCATTTGGCTATATGTAAACAATCAAATTGTCATGCTATTTTATTCATATGTCAATTATGATAATATGAAATATGTCATATATTCATCATATTGTCGTACTATTTTAATTCATGTGATAATAATATCATGACTAATTCAAATATATACTTCGAAAAGCTAGATCATAAATCTCAAATGATATAATTTTTGGTCAAACAATCAAATCATTAAGATCAAGATTATTATATCAATTAATAGTAGAGAAATTTATTCAATTAAATAAAATCAACCATATAGTTTATTGTTAGGTTCATATAATATCCCAGCTAAGAACATGGTGACTTATTGCTATAAAAATCATCATTAAAAATATGAGTGTATAAGGATTACAATAATGAAGAAATTAATTGAATCCAATTTTGACGAAGAATCTAGCTCCTCTTTAATTTTCCTTGCTAGTTATTCAATTGTCTCTTTAATTTTGCTCTCTTTAATTTTTCTTTTTCCCTTAAAATTCTTTTATATTCTGGTTATTTGTGTGCTAGTAAACACTCTTCTAAGAAGAAAAGTGTGTGATTTGTTGGGCACAATGGGTATAAATAAAATAAATTAAATAGAGTAAAATAATGACAGGAAATTTAACATGGTTCACGTTTTAATTTGGACTAAGTTTATGAGCCAAATTCAAAAAAATATTTCTTCCACTAATAAAATTAATGGATATAAAGTGAAAGGCAATCAACAAATTGAGATAAACCCAAAATAGTGTCATACAAGTGTTTCCCAAACTCATTATTTTGTCACTCCACTTTTAGAAAAATATCCCAATATTTTTCTAAAATATTATCTCCTACTCTCTTACAAACACAACACTATTTTTTTTCAAAGAAAATTGTTCATTTGGCTTTTCTTTGCTTCTCTTATTTTGGTGTGTTGGTGTATCTCTCTAAAGCAAAACATTGACTATTTATATGCAAAATTGCATATCTCTTATATGGCTAGAAATTGGCCACATGGCTAGGTAAATTTTAGCCACAAAAATATTTGATGCTTTTGTCAAATGTGGTTGCACCTAACATTTTCATTTTATTCTTATTCCCTATGGGAGGGACCTACAAGTCTCCCTCTCCCGACTACATAGAGGACTCCACCAATCCAACAACTAAACGACTGTATTCAAAATTCTATCTTGGAAGAATTTTCGTCAACATATTTGATCCATTTTCCTCTGTATGGATCTTCTCAAGCTGTAGTAGTTTATTCTCCATTACATCCCTAATCCAATGATATCTCACATCAATATGTTTTGACTTGAATGAAATAAGGTATTCTTTCCAAGGTGGATAACACTGTGACTATCACAAAGTAACTGGTAACTATCTTGCTACAATGCAAGTTCTTTCAAGAACTTTTTCATCCATAACAACTCTTTACATGCTTCCTTTGCTGCTATAAATTTTCTTCTGTAGTGGATAGTGCAACACATTTTTGTAACTTTGGTTATCATGACACAACCCCTTTGTAAATGTAACCAGGTAACCTGAAATGGATTTTCTAGAATCTATATCACCAGCCATATCTACATTTGTGTATCCAACTAACACAGGTTTTTCATTTCCAAAACATAGGCATATTTTAGAAGAAGCTCAAAGATACCTGAAAATCCATTTCACTACAGTCCAATGTTCCTTTTCAAGATTTGAAAGGAATTTACTCATAACTCCAAATGCATGAGTGATATCTGGCCGTGCACAAACCATGGCATAAATCAAACTTCAACTTGCTAAATCATATGGAACCTTTTCCATCTCTTCCATCTCTTTGTCTGTAGAAGGGCTTTGCTTAGAACTTATCTTAAATTAACTAGCAAGATGACAACTAATCACTTTAACCTTGTCCATATGAAATCTCTAAAGTAATTTCTCAATGTACTTCTCTTATGACAACCATAATTTCTTAACGCCTGTCTCTACTAATACTCATGCCAATAATCTGCTTTGTTGGCCCCAATTTTTTTTTGGCAAAAGAATTACTCAATTTCTTTTTCAAGTTGTTGATTATGAAAATATTCTAGCAAACAATCAACCTATCATCCACACAGGGCAAAAGAATAATGAAATCATCATCACATAATTTTTGCACAAAAACACAATGGTTTGAAGTAGTCTTTTTGTAGTCTTGCTCCCCTATAATAGACTCAAACTTCTTATACCATTATCTTGGTGTCTGTTTTAAGCCATATAGGCTTTTCTTCAATTTGCAAACATAATCCTCTTTTTCATTTTACTTGAAACCCTTTGGATGCTCCATGTATGATATGATCCAAGGGTGATTCTCATCAATGTATATCTCTTCTTCCAAGTCACCATATAGGAAGGTAGTTTTGACATCCATTTGCTCAACCTCCAGGTCAAGACTTATTTCTAACCCTAACATAGTACGAATGGTTGTCATTTTCACAAATGGTTAGAAAATCTCATCAAAGTCAACTCATTTTCTTTGGCTGAATCCTTTGACAACCAGTCTAGCTTTATATTGCAGACTGGAAATTAAATATGTTCTTTATGCTTCACCTTGAACACCCATTTATTTTTCAAAGCCCTCTTCCCTTTGGGTAGCTTTATCAACTCAAAATTTTTATTCTTATGCAAGGACTTCATCTTATCTTGCATGGCTTCAATCCATTTTTTTTGGAGTCATCATCCATAGCTTCTTTATAATTCTCAAGTTCTCCCTCATTAGTGAAATTTACATACTTATTTGGAAGATATGTGGTAGAAGGTCTTCTTGGTCTACCACTTCTTCTCAGTGGAACAAAAACATTTTCATGTGTTGGTACTGGATAATTAACATCATCATTTTTGCTCGTCTTCATAACCAACTTCTATGGGAGTATCATCTTCATCAGATGGATAAACCTGGTCTTCATCTCCAACTTGTCTTGGCACTAATGTTGGAGGAATAAATTACAAATATGATGTGTCACCGTTGGAATTAGAAACATCCTTCTTCATTTTGAAAATATCTTCAATGGTCGCATCTTCAACAATTATAGCATCACGGCTCCTGACAAGTCTCTTTGCAATCGAATCATAAAATCTATAGCCAAATTGATCTTGACCATAGCCAATAAAAATACATTGTCTTGTTTTAGCATCAAGTTTCGATCTCTCATCCTGGGGGATATGAACAGATGATTTGTAGCCAAACGATTGTGAGTATGGCTTCACCCAAGAAAGTACTAGGAAATTTTGCATGTAAGAGTAGACATCTGACTCTCTCTATCAAAGTTTTGTTCATCCTCTTAGCTAAACCATTCAGTTGCGATGTCTTTAGAGGTGTCATATGATGCAGAATATCATGCTTTTTGCAATAAGCATGAAAAGGTAATGTGTATTCTCCATTATTGTCTATTCAAATGCACTTCAGTTTCTTCCCAATCTGTCTCTCAACTGAGGCATGAAATTCTTTGAATACATTTAGCACCTAATCTTTTGTCTTCAGAAGATATACCCACTTCTACCTTAAATATTCATCAACGAAAGTCATAAAGTATTGAGTACCACCAAATGATTTTGACATTGGTTCACACAAATCTGAATGAATCAAATCTAATATATTATTCATTCTAGAAGAAAGGGAGCTTTTGAAAGCAACTTTGTTTTGCTTTTCTGCTAGAAAATCAACACATTTCTCCAAATGTACTTCATTCATTCCAGACAGTATCTTCTTTCTAGCTAGACTTGTCATACTTTTTCACCCATGTGATTGAGTCTTTTATGTCATAATTCAATTGCATTGTCTTTATCCACTACATTTACTATGTTGGTGGAGAGCCTTGCTTGTATTATATACAAAGTTGTATGCTTCTCACATCTAGACACTACTAAGGAGCCTTTTGTAAGTTTTTGTTTGTCTTAAATGAAGGAGCTACAATATCATTCATTTGAAAATTTGTATACAAAGATTAAATTCAGGCACATATCTGGATTATGCCTAACATCCTTCAAAAATAATTTGGTTCCATTCTCTATTTTCAAGCAAACATCGCCTCTGCCAATAACCTTTGACAGGCCTTCATTTCCCATTCTAAGAACACCAAAACTTCCAAGTGTGTATAATGAGAAAAATTCTCTATGCAATGTAGCGTGAATTGTAGCACCACTATCAATCACTCAACTAGTCTCGTGTGATGCAAGATTGAAAAAATCTTAATCATAAACGTTATTGAACTCGTCTGTGGTATTTGTTTGCTCATCATCACTACTGTCGTATTTCTTCACTACTTTTCCTTTGTTCATTTCCTCTTCCTTCTTGAACACCCAATAAAATTTCTTGATGTAAGCCTTCCTCTTACAGTGATGGCATTCAACATTGGCATATTTGTTTTATTTTCCTCTACTCTTGCCTCTGGGTTTTTGTTCTTTGTACTGTCTCCTTCCTCTGGGCTCTATGATAAAGGCTTATGCTTCTAAATCTCTCTTCTTGTTTTGTTTCTCATATGACAACAAGGCTTCTACAACAACTTCAAATGTCAGCTTTCGCATAAGTTAAAGTTATTGTGAGATGATTATATGATGAGGGTAGTGATGCCAACAACATCACAACTTTCTCTTCATCACTGAAACTCACACTGAATCTTGCTAAGTGAGAAAGCTAGCTATTGAAATCGCTAACGTGATGTATCATGCTCACATTATCTTCCTTCCTCATCTGTTATAGCTCTTTTCACAAATAAAATTTATTGGCAAGATTCTTTGACCTGTACACATTTTCTAAAGTCTCCCATGTTTCTTTTGCAGTCTTGCAATTTTTTGATTCAATATTTTGCAAGATACTATCTGAGAGATTTAGAAAAATTGTACTAGCTGCAATCTCACCTATCTCTTCCCATTAATTCTTTGGTGGCGGTTGCTGCCTTATTTTCTTTCCTCAACAATGTCTTATAGATCTTCTATTGAATGAGAATATCCTTCATCCTCTTTTTCTATAAAGAGAAATTATTATTGCCATTAAATTTCTTAATATCTACTTTCTTGCTTGACATTTTTTTTCACCGTGTTTCTTTTTCTGTAAAATAAATAGGCTCTAGACCTAATAAAGTCTTTTTTGATGTTGAAGAACAACCTATACTGCAACCACATAACATATTAAGAATTTTACTAGACCTAGCTCTAATACTAGTTGTTGGGCACAACGGGTACAAATAAAATAAATTTAACATAGTATAATAATGACACCGGTAATTTAACGTGATTTATCCTTTAATTTGGGCTAAGTTCACGGGATAAACTCCAAAAAATATTTTTTTTACTAATAAAATTAATGGGTATAAAATGAGAGATACTATAACAAATTGAGATAAACTCAAAATAGAATAGTGTCACATAAGTGTTTTCCAAACTCACTATTTTGTCACTCTCCTCTTAGAAAAATATTATCTCTCACTATCTTACACACACAACACTATTTTCTTCAAAAGAAATTATTCATTTGGTTTTGTTTTTCTTTTCTTCTTTTGGTGTGTTAATGTATCTCTCTAAAACAAAACAAAAACATTATCTATTTATAAGCAAAATTTCGTATCCCTTATGTGGTTAAAAATTGGCAACATAGCTAATCAAATTTTAACCACAAAAATATTGTATACATTTATCAAATGTAATTGCATCTAATTTTATTTTGTTAAATGTATTTACACCTAATATTTTTATTTTCTTCCTCTTACGTGAAGTAACTACGTGATTAATTCCAAAGAGGTATTGTATTGGCATCTTATGGTTATTGAGTCCATGAGTACTGATTTTATATGAGTCCTCAACTTTGATTATAGATTCTTCTTCTCCTTCTTTCGTCGAGTAATATGTTAGTACATAAATTATGTGCCATTTCTATTATCTAGTTTGTGTTTTTGTGTGATTGTAATTTTCGAGTGAGTTGTCATGAGTTGGAGTTGTTTGTATTCTTGACATTCTTGTGAGATTGAGTGATGAATCCCAAACACAACATCAAAGAAGACTCAGTAGTCCATATGTTCCTATGAGAAGTGAGCATTGATAACGAAGACCCAAAGTACAGGACACGTGGAATGAAGTAAAAATGAGTTTTATTTATATGTCCCAGGAGAGCATTATAAGACTGTAGCGCTAACATGTACGCTATAAAAACCAAGAAATGGATTTGCATGTTTAAAACATATGGTCATAATAAAATGTAGATAAACAAATATTAACTGTCTAAGCCTAGTCGAGACAGACTGGAAAATGAAAATGGCTACTACTTTTCAGACTCTGCTTCCACTTTATCCTCCATTAAAGCAGGCCATATCTTTTCCTGCTCACTGGATTTTCTGCAGATCCATTTCTACTTCATCTTCTTTGGTCAATTCTCATTTAATTTCGCAGAGAAAACAAGGTGCAGTCTCAGTTGCCTTTAATCCTTCTGGAAATTTCGACCTCTCTTTATTTGATGATGAAGATGGTAATTAACAATCTTCTCCCTTCCATTAACTGTCAGCTCTCTTTTTCCTGAATCACTACAATTTACTTTGTAAGAACTTGACTAAAATTTTATGAATATAGAGAAGAAAACCCAATTAAATTTGATGGTAATCATTAGAATTTAGCTACACAAATACTTCCTTTTTTTTTTTTTGCATGCTACGTTTTTTATTCACTTTTTTTTTATATGTCCATTTACTTTTTTTTTAAATCACACGTTGTTACTTATTTTATCATTACAACTTAGTTGCTTTATTTTTTTCTTTTTTAAGTATTTTAATTTTATCTTAAATTTTGGATTAAATATTGGAAAAATTAATATATAAATGAATAAATTGTAAGAAAAGAGTAAGAAAAATAATATAAATAGTATGTTAAAACTTAAAACAATAAAAATAATATTATTTATATTCATCTCATATATTTTAACAATCGAAAAAAAGTTAAACTTATTATTTTATTTTAAACATTATTTTATTTTAAAAGTATTATTTTTCATAATATTTAAAAAAAAAAGCAAGCGGAAAAAGGGTAAAAAAATGACCAAATTTTAAGCATGTTGTGGAAAAATTTAAGGAGTATTAGTTCAGCCTAAAATTTATTAATTAATTATAAAGTGAAGTTGAAGCTAGAGAGACTAACGGTGCTCTTGTTATAATTGACAGTGTCGTCGAAGGCTGAACCTCCAGTGCCACCAACTGAAGGTAGATATGAGATTGTGATAGATAATGATGTAATTCAACGTCTTGACTTGTGCCCATTTCATTCTGTGACTGGGATTACCTCCCCTTCATCAGGTAGGTAGCTTCATGAAAACTGTTTATGTTAAGATTCATTTTTGTACACATGTTTTTAGGATAAAGAAGTAAGTGATTAGGTTAAAAAGCACTACGAAAGTAGTTAAGTAAATTACTGTTTTTATTCTAAAACTTTTTTGTCCTTGTCAACAGCCTTCTTAGAGGGTCTAATTCTAAAAAAGCAGAGAGAAAGAAAGAAAGAAAGGAAGAAAGGAAGGAAAAAAAAAAGCATATATTATGTTGTATTTTATGTTGATATTTTATAACTATTTTGGTGGAGGGAAGAGAGACAAAAACAATTTTTTTCTTTCTTACTAATCAAACACTCTTTTTTATTTCTCTCTTCTTGCCTACTTACAAAAGAATACAACTCTACATTTATAGCTGTGAAACAAGACTCTTAAAATTGTGATTAAAAAACTTTAAACAAAACAGTAATGATTCTGACCCTTCCTTGCTAAAACTTCCATAACTTATTGTAGGTAATACCAAATGACACGAAACCTTCACCATTAAAAACTAGACTTAAAAACACACGAATTAGACTTTTCATTTGCTCATAACGATCTGGAATTGCCCCTTCAATTCCTCATTCAATACTGTCTGTCCGTTTTTAGTAAATTCTGACCCTTCCTTGCTAAAACTTCCATAACTTATTGTAGGTAATACCAAATGACCTGAAACCTTCACCATTAAAAACTAGACTTAAAAACACACGAATTAGACTCTTCATTTGCTCAAAATGATCTGGAATTGCCACTTCAATTCCTCGTTCAATCTTGTCTTAAAATCTGTCCAGTTTTTATTTGAGTTTATTTTCCACAAATTCCTCCCTTAAACTCAAATTTCTTCCATCCTTCATGCCATGCCATCTTGCATTTATCCAAAGAACCGTGGGTAACGGCTTTGTGAACATGTCGCTACTTGATCATGACTCGCTACATGATTCAACTTCACACTTCCTGATTTGTTCCTCGAATGAAATGAAATTTCACATCGATATGCTTGCTCGCTTTCGTGATGTCTTTGGATTCTTTGCGAGAAGTTCAATTGCCGACCATGTTATCAACTCGGATCTCTGGGGTTCTTCTTGTCCGAGATTCAACTCGCTTAAAAGTTTCCTTAGCCAAACCGCATGTCGCACACACCGGATGTCACATATTCAGCTTCGCATGTCGAGAGTGTCACATTGGGTTGTTTTTTCGACATCCATGCGGAATCTTTGTGTCTCCCATAAAGAATACATCCGATGTACTCTTTTTCGATCATCTATGTCTCTCGACTCCTTCTATCGAGTATCCCACGCCATTTATACTCTTCTGTTTCTCGAGAAAATAATCCGAATGATTACGTGCCCGGATATATCGCAGAATTCTCTTGAAGTTTCTAATGTGTATGGGACCGGTTCTTCCATGAACCGACTTACCACTCCAACACTGTAAGATATGTCCTGTCTCGTGCATGTGAGATAACGCGAGACTTCCCACCAAACTTCGGTATTTGGTCGCATCTACTCGTTTCTCCACCGTCAAACTTAGAAAGTTTAGCCCTGTGTTCCATTGGTGTCAATACCTGGTTATGCACTTCTCCATTTTGTTCCTTTTTAGAATTTCTTTTGCATATGTTTCTTGTGATACAAAAATCCCGGTATTTTCTTGTCTAACCTCCAGCACAAGGAAATATTTCATCAAACCCAAATCTCATTTTCTCAACTCTGAAAGTAGCCTTCTCTTTAAAATCTTTTATCATCTCCTCATTATTCCCTATGAATATAAGATCATCAACATAAAGAGCTACAAACAACAAGTTACCTTCTTCTTCTTCTTCACGTACAAAGCATGTCTCGTATTGGCATTGAGTAAACCCGTTCTTCTTGAAGTAGTGTCGATGCGGGTATTCCAAGCTCGAGGTGCTTGCTTTAGTCCATAAAGTACTTCTTCAATTTCGGACCTTCTTTTCTTCCCCCCCAATTTTGTGTACCCGGGTGGTTGCTCTACATACACCTCTTCTTCTTAGCACACCATTCAAAAAGCCGATTTGACATCCATTTGAAAAATTTTCCATTTGAATTGAAATGCTGGAAAGCAACGAGAGGCGAATCGTCTCCATTCTTATGGTAATCGGGGCAAAGACTTCATCATAGTAATCCCCCTTTGTCGATAGCCCTTGCAACTAGCCTTGCCTTGTACCGCCTATCTCGCCTCTGAGCATTCATCTTCTTTTGTATACCCATTTTACTCACCAAGTGACATCCTTTTGGTAATTCAACCAACTCCCAAGTTCGGTTTAATTGCTTTTATTTCTTCATCATGGCTACTTGCCACTTACCGTTCCGCATCGCTTTTCCAAATGTAATTATTTGCATCCGCCAAAAGACAAATTAAATGTACCTCACTTGTTGAGTCGTCTATAAATCTTGCATGCTTCGCATTTTTGGTTGTCTTGGCTCTTCCTCACGTTTGTTTGAGTATTTTGCTATCTCGATCTCGAGGTTTGTTGATGTGGTTGATGATTCTCCACTTTCTACTATCACCTCGGAAAGAGTTTTTCCGATCCCACTCGCTTGCTTCATTCACCTTAACATCTCGGCTTATTATTACCTTCTTGTTTATTGGATCGAGAAGCTTGAAACCTTTAGTCTTCTCGTCATAACAACAATGAACACAAATTTCTTGCTCTTATCTTCTAGCTTTGTTCTTCGTCGATCCGTGCGTGTGCATAAGCCACACTACCGAATATTCTCAAATGTGAGACCGTCGGCTTTCTACCACTCCAATTTTCTTGTGGAGTTTTATCTTCTAAACTCGCACGTGGACATCGGTTTTGGCTACATACATAAATTGCGCATTGTTGACTTCCGCCCAAAATTCTTTTGGCAACTTCTTACTTTTGACATTGATCGAACCATGTCGAGAATGGTCCGATTCTTTCTCTCGCCACACCATTTTGTTGAGGAGAGTACGGTGCGGTTAGGAACCTTCTTATTCCATGTATCTCAAGAAGATCTCAAAATTCGTCGAGTTGTATTCGCCACTCGATCGTAACGTGAAAGCTCTAATAAACTTGCCAGTTAGCCTTTCTACCATTACTTTGAACTTTTTAAACACTTCGAATGCTTGATTTTTCTTTTAGGAAATAAACCCAAGTCTTTACGGAATAGTCATCGATAAAAGTAATGAAATATTTTTACCGAATGACTCAGAGTGATCGCTCCACAAATGTTTCGGTATGTATTAATGCGAGATGATCTGTTGTTCGGTATTCTCGCTTCTTTACGAAATGAGTGTCTCGAAAGTGCTTCCCAGTACACAGCTCACCATAAAAATTCTCGATGTAGTCAATCTCGGGTAACCCATGTACCATTCCTTTCTTCGACAATTTTTGTAAACCACCATAATAAAATGACCATATCGCAAATGCCACAGAACGCCTTTGTCTTCTACATTAACTCGCAAACACCTTTCGCACATAACACAGTTGATTTTGTACATTCGATTCTTCGCCATCTCAACTCGTGCTATTACTCGCTCTCTTTCTTGTCTTTCGGTTGTAATACTCGATTTTTCATAAACACCGAGTATCCTTTCTCCATGAGTTGTCCCATTGCTCAGATGTTGCTTTTGAGATCGTGTACATAATAAACATTCTCAATTAATCCCTTTAAACCATTCTTTTGAAAATATGATATTGTACCTTGACCTTTCACTTGAATCTTTGACGCATCTCCAAATGACACGTGCCCAACCTTCCCCTATCTCTCTTGCATCTCCCACAAAGAGGTGTTTTGTGCCGCGCATATGATTACTAGCGCCGGTATCGAGATACCACACCGTGTCACCGTCAGGGGAATGGTATTTTTGTAGGCCATCAGTGAGAACACCATCTTCTCTTGTCTCCTCTTTCGCGACTAGATTCGCGTTTTTTCTACCTTTTTCTCGAGAATAGCACTCCTTTGCATAAGGTCTACGTAGCCACAATTATAGCATTCGATATTTGATTTGCACTCTTTTCGCGTAGTGCCCGTACTTCCACAGTTGTAGCACTCAACATTTGAATGATTTGACCGCCGCCTCTCCCATGACCACGTCCTCTACCTCGCCAATTTTGTTGGCTTGACCGCCCTTTCTCCTCATAGGTGTGCATCTCGACCGCGGCCTCCACCACCGCGACCATTACTGCGACCTCCACTGGGCCGCGCCTCTACCACGAAAGTTTTGAGTATAGAGTACCTTTTCATCTTTGATAGATACCTTGGCTTGCAGTGCTTCCTCGCGACTCGTTCTTCTTCTTCTTCTTCCATTGCTCATTGCGCCTAAGAGAACCAACAGAGATCATCAAGGGTCATCTCCTCCAGATTTTTCGACTCCTCAATTGCACAACGACATTCTCAAAATTCTGTTAATGACCGCAAAATTTTCTCCACCACTCTTGCATCGGTTAGAATTTCTCCATTTCGTTTTAGTTGATTCACCACCTTGTTTGCACACGCGAGATGTAGCCTGGACACACCTTCCGACATCTTCATCTTCATACTCTCCAATTCACTGCGTAGAGTTTGGAGTCTTACTTGCTTTACTCGGTCGGCTCCTTTGAACACTTTTTTTCTAAAATGTCCCACGCTTTTTTTGGAAGTAGTTGCCTCGGCAATCTTCTCAAAGCCCGACTCAACTCAACGGCCTGAACAACATGTATAGTGCCGCCTTATCCTTTGATCGCTCTCTTTCAACGCCTTGTTTTGAGAACGTATATCTGTGGTATTTGTTGGTTCTTTGAAACCTTCTTCGACCACCTCCCCACGCATCTTGAGATCCGAGAAGAGCTTTCATTTGAATGCTCCAATTCCTCGTAGTTTGCCTTCGTTAGTCGTGGTAGCGGCATTTGTCCCATCACATTCGGCCATCGGCTCGATACCAATTTGTTGATATTTTATAACTATTTTGGTGGAGGGAAGAGAGACAAAAACAATTTTTTCTTTCTTACTAATCAAACACTCTTTTTTATTTCTCTCTTCTTGCCTACTTACAAAAGAATACAACTCTATTTATAGACCTAAACAAGACTCTTTAAAATTGTATTAAAAAACAGCTTTAAACAAAACAGTAAATTCTGACCCTTCCTTGCTAAAACTTCCATAACTTATTGTAGGTAATACCAAATGACCTGAAACCTTCACCATTAAAAACTAGACTTAAAACACACCTAATTAGACTTTTCATTTGCTCATAACGATCTGGAATTGCCCCTTCAATTCCTCATTCAATACTGTCTGTCCGTTTTTAGTAAATTCTGACCCTTCCTTGCTAAAACTTCCATAACTTATTGTAGGTAATACCAAATGACCTGAAACCTTCACCATTAAAAACTAGACTTAAAAACACACGAATTAGACTCTTCATTTGCTCAAAATGATCTGGAATTGCCACTTCAATTCCTCATTCAATACTGTCTTAAAATCTGTCCGTTTTTTTATTTGAGTTTATTTTCCACATTTTATATATCTTATTTTATATTATTCAATATATTTTTATTTTTTAATCTAAAAAATATATATTTATTTTCATAAAATATTAAAAAATATATATATTTATTTATATAGTAAGAAAAATAAACATATATATTTTTTTCTTGAAAACATTAAAAATAAATATATATATAGGAAGTAAAAATGATTATATTATATAATTAAACCCATATTTTATATTCTCCTCTGAAATCTTCCTTTCAATGTTGTTCTAGCCAAGCCTAAAGAGTTTCTTGAACGCACAATTGGTTTTACCATTAACTATAAGAGAGAAGATCCTCGTGATCCTCGTGAAATGTCGGAATTACCCGATGTAAGACTTTGGTTTTTGAGATTAGATGCTTCATATCCATGGTTACCTGTCTTGTTGGATTGGCGAGCTGGAGAGCTTGCTCGTTATGCTGCCATGTTAGTTCCTCACCAGGTAATTGAAATTTCAAAGTGAGAGAAAGACTTAAAAGGATGTGAATTTTTTTTTTTTTTAGTCTAACTTTGGAATATGTTTATGACAGATGAATATGAAAATGGGTATTGTGTTCAATCCTGAGGCCTTGGAATTATTTACAATGAATAAAGTTTTTGTGGTGTACTCTTGGTTGAAGCAACATGATATTCCAAAACCTAGATTGAAGACTAGTGACATGGCTAGAATGCTTGGATTTGGAATAGGTGATGAACTCTTTGACTTGATAGACAAAAATTCACCTACTACTTCATAACAATCAAGTAACCCCACTACTCCAACTTGTTAATATCCCATTTTCATAACAATTGAATAATGGTCATGCTGTGTCTCATGGGCACTCTCTTTGTGAATGTGAGGCTAAGCAATGTCAAAGAGAACATGCATGAGAGTTTACACGTATTTGAAAAAATTATCCATTTTTGAGATTGTAGGAAACTTTTCTAATTTATAGAAATTAATATCTATATTATATTACTCTTTTAGAACACCCAAAATTATAACATATTCAATTAATTTTTTGTAAATTTTTATCAAATTAAAATATTGAATACTTATACTCATGTCCATGTCGCGGGTGGTTTTTGAAAACTATTACTAAATTAGAATGTTATCAATTCAACAAAGGAGAATTTCATGGATTCACAAATGATATTATACATTAACATGTCCAATATCTACATTTATGTCGATACAGTATATTTTCTTCTTTTTCTTTCTTTTTTTTAATACAATATATTTGTTTGTTTCTAAAGTTTGAAAAGTTAAATATATTTACATGAGCTTCAAGTGAAGTTGTTCAACTGAGACTTGTTTTGCTGAAAACATTTATGCATAATTTTACAATGAGAGACCGAAGACGTCTTTACACAATTAAATCTGCAAATTGACATGAAGAAAATAATCATAATCACATGTTCAACATTAGATATTAAGTTCAAATAATTGGAAGTAATTGAACCTCACCATATACGATAGAAAATTAACTTCAAGTGAAATGCAGTAGGCACTTCAATTGTCTGAAAGTGAGATGTCTGTAGCATATAGACCACTAGATTTGCAAAAAGGACAAAACATTTTTATACCCTAGCCACTGTGTGATGCAAGTAGTGTGAAATCTGTTGATTAAAATTTAGAATAAATAATTTTAAATTTACTAATATTAGATTCAAACAGTTAAACAAACTAATTCTACTATACCTATTATAACATCTTTCAAAGACAACTCACAAATTGAAGAGAAATACAAACATTTAAAGAGAAAGCTCTCAACTTACACTCAAACTAAGAATACAAAGACTTATTTATTTTTGATAGAATGATTAAACCATACAAATATAAAACTAAGAAATAATTCTAGCTACACAAATATTATCTACACACTTCTCTTTTTTACATCCTTCAACTACCTTATTTATTCATCTTTCAACCACCCTATTTATTCATCCTTCAACCACTCCATTTATTTCTCTACATCTTTCAATCACTCCATTTATTTTCCTATATCCTTCAACCACTCCATTTATTATGTTGGTGTTGATTTTCAACACTCCCCCTCAACACCAACTCTCACTATTTTTACTGTGTCAAGCTGACGGCGAAACATTTTGAACTTACCAATGCTTAAGATTTTTGTGAATAAGTCCGCAACTTGATCATCTGTCTTGATTTGCCTCATCTTAATTTCTTCTTGCAGAACCTTTTCTTTGATAAAGTGATAGTGTACTTCAACATGTTTAGTTGTTGCATGAAAGACCAGATTCTCTACCAAATGAATTGCTGATTGATTGTCACAGTACAATGATACTGCATAATCTATTGGTTGATGTAGATTATTCATTAGCTGTATCAACCATGTACACTCTTGAGCTACCACTATCGTTGCTCGATATTTAGCTTTAGTGGTTGATAATGATACCGTTGGTTGTCTCTTGCTACACTAAGAAATTATTCCAGAACCCAACTTAAACACATACCCAGTTGCTGATCTCCTACATAGTCTACATCACAGTAACCAACTAACTTGCAGTCTCCACCTTTCTAGTACAAAGTACCATAGTTAATTGTACTCTTCACATATCTCAGTATTCATCGAACTACATCCAAATGAGGCTTCTTTGGATTTTGCATGTACCGACTCATCACATTAACTGCATAAGAAATGTCAAGTCGAGTCAAGGTTAAGTATATCAGATTGCCTATCAATTGTCAATACATTATTGCATCTTCCAAATCTTTTCCTTCACGTGTACACATTTTGGAATTTGGTTCCATTAGCGTCGAAATCGGCTTGCATTCGAGCATTCTGAACCTCTTTAACAAATCTTTGGAATATTTTTGCTGACAAAGAAATATTCCTTCTTATGTGTAATCAACCTCTAAACCAATGAAGTGCTTGAGCTGGCCAAGCTCATTCATCTGGAAACGGATTGACAAATTCTCCTTCATCCAAAGAATTTCTACCTCATCATTACCGGTTATGATTAAGTCATCCACATACACTAGTACAATAACTAGCTTTCCTTCATTGGCTTTGACAAACAAGTTGAAATTTGCAGGTGTTACTGAATAATCACTTTGTGTTAGAAATTCAGCAATCTTACCATACCATACCCTAGGTGCTCGTTTCAATCTGTAGAGTGCTTTCCGCAACTTACACACATATTCAGGATGATCTTGGCTCTGAAAACCCATTGGTTGGATCATATAGATCTCCCGATCCAACTCTCCATGAAGAAAAGCATTTTTCACATCCATCTACCATAACTTCCAATCTTTGTTTACTGCAAGTGCAAGTAGGAGTCGAACAGTTGTAAGTTCAAACTCTGGACTAAATGTTTGATTATAATCTAGTCCATACTGTTGAGAGAAACCACGAGCTACCAATCGTGCCTTATACCTCTCAATTGACCCATCTGGATGAAATTTTATCTTGTAAACCCACTTGTAGGATATGAGTTTCACATCTCTTGGCTTTGGCACGAGATCCCAAGTCTGATTTTACTGAAGTGCATCGTTCTCTTCTTTCATAGCTATCATCCACTGAGAACTCTGCGATGCTTCTTCGAACGTCTCAAGCTCTGTTGCTTCTTCAATTATGGTTGCATTGGCGTATTTAGGATTTAGCTTTCGTGTTCTTGTTGACCTACGGAGTTGAGATTGGGGAGTTGATTCTTCCATTTCACTATGCCCACCTTCTTCATTTAGTTGTTGATATATGCCAGTTTGCCAAGGATTCTGAGTTACTCTTTGTTCGGCACCATCATCGTCTAGATCTCTGGATTCATCTAAACTTGGTTGGAATTGAATAGTATGCTCCCCCATCTTTTGTTGCAGCTTGTCACCAAATTCTCTTAAGTTTGGCAACACCTTCTTCTCTGAGGACCACCAAGAAGATGCTTCATTGAACACCATATCTTGTGAAGTGTAGTATCTTTCACTCGTTGGATCACAACATTTCCATCCTTTTCTCTGGCTGTCATATCCTACAAAGATACATCTAACAACTTTCTTGTCAAATTTGCTTCGTAAATGATCAGGAACAAATACATAACATACACAGTCAAATACTCGAAAGTAACTAACTATAGGTTTCATGTTCCATAGTTTCTCAAAGGGTGAAACAAATTCTAACCTTGGTTGAGGAAGTCTGTTGATCACAAAGGCCGCAGTCCTTATCGCTTCAGCCCAAAACCTCTCAGGTACATTCTTTTCATGTAGCATACTCTATGCTATAACTTTTTGTTGTGGCGTGTTAGCATAAGTGTACTGATGACGTATTCGACATTCCCTTAGGTATTGAGAGAACTCGCTTGAGTTATATTCTTGACCGTTTTCCGTGCGCAAGCAACAGATCTTTCCAACTTCTCCTCCAGTTGACTCTCTAAAATCTTTAAACTTTGAGAATACGTCAGATTTTTCTTTCATAAAGAAAACCCACACTTACCTTGAGAATTCGTCAATGTATGTCATCATGTATCGCATACTGCCAATTGATGGTTGCTTAATAGGACCAAATACATCAGAGTGAACTAACTCCAATGGTTCTTTTGCTTTAAACTTTGATTCCTCATATGGAAATTGGTGAGCTTTACCATATTAGAATGCTACACAGATCGTGTCTTTTCGCACGTCTTATTAAGGAAGCCCTTTAAACATCGACTTCTTCACCATCACACTTAGCTTGGAATAGCTAACGTGACCTAACCGCATATGCCATAGATATGCTATCTCATTTCTTCTTGTCTTGTCTACATATGTAGATTCTGCTGACATCACATAAACGATTCCAATCGTTGCCCCTCCATTGTCAGTGTTTCTAAGATTTTTAGATCACGTTACACCTTCATATCTTGGGGACTGAACAAGACATAGTGACCTAATGATGTTAATTGAGCCACAGATAGCAATTTTTTCTTCATTCCTGGGACATGATAAACATCTTGAAGTGGTACTTGGTTAGTACTATATTGAGGCGTAACTATCGTCTTACCAATGTGGGCTATCAGTAACCTTGAGTTGTCACCTGTCACCACTATGATGAGCAGAACCGGCATCACCGATCTTGCCAATACTTTGGTTTTATATTTATAAAACTCTCACAAGTGTATGAATCATTTCAAAGAAAATAATAAGTATACTCCCAAGGTCGATCTACACACTTCTTTTTTCTACATCCTTCAACCACCTTATTTATTCATCCTTCAATCACCCTATTTATTCATCCTTCAACCACCTTATTTATTTATCCTTCAACAACTTCATTTTTTTCTCTACATCTTTCAACCACTCTATTTATTTTCCTACATCCTTCAACCACTTCATTTATTAAGTTGGTGTTGATTTTCAAAAGAAACTATAACCACAATGCAATGTCCCTAGTTCATCTTCTTCGCCATAGTCCTCCTACATTAATCGTCATACAGTTCAAGGTACTATTTGTAAGGAAAATAAACCTTGTATATATTAAACGATGTTTCAACTAATGGAAAATAAAAAATAAAAAAATATCTGACAAATGCTGCAAAAATCTTTATGAGAGTTCCTCTGCAAACACAAAATATTTACTTTGTCTGAGAGATGATAAAGCTACCTCCTCAGATAACCCTGTGCTGACATTACCTATATTGTCTTCCAAATCCAAAAGTTCCTAAAGAATGGCATGAGACATACAGATAAATAAGCTGTATTAGTTCAGAATTATGGTGTAAACAGAGTAATGCAATAATACCTCATACGACATGTTATCCACATCAATCCACATGTCTCCATAACGGTGGTGTCCTTCAGTCACATATGTGGGTGATTGGTTAGAAACTACAACATCTTGATAAAGTGATAGTTTATTATTTTAAGGAGAAATTGAAATGAGTTAAGTGTTAATTTATGACTAGGATATAATGATTTAGGGGTTTGTATTAAATTATGTAATAAGTCTTTGTAAAAAAAAAATAGCATGATAATATATATTATACTTTAAAATAACACGTTAATCAATCCAATTATATGTATAAATGTTATTTAATTTAATTATTCTAAGTATTGTGTATTTTATTATTAAAAATGTATTTTTTTATCTAATTATATATTTATAAAAAAAATATTAATATATGTTCGATTTCGATTAACTAAAATTTTAATATTGTAATAAAAATCTTACTTTACGTCTTATTAGTTATCATTATTTTTGAAAAAAAAACTTTAAATTTTTAATGATTTCAGTTATTTGGAATTAAAATGTCATAGCCACCTAATGAATGTTTAATAGTAATTTAATTAAAAGATATTACTGAGAAGATGAAACTAACAAACCTCTCTGACAAACCTGAAGTCCATTCCATTGCCAGCTGTGACAATCATTAATGATGCTGAACCCTGCAATGAGCTATCAGCCAATCTGTATGTATAAAGAGCTGATTCTGCAACTATATGCCTCATAAGATCCATTTGGGTTACATTTTGCATGCCATCATCATTAGAGGGATTAGAAGCGTGCCCGGGTTGAGAGGTGGAATTTTTACTTATAGAAGGGAAGAGAGTTGCAGATAAGAAAAACCTTGTAAGAAACTGTGGTAACCCAAGAGGGTTTTGAGTGAGCGAAAATCTAGGACCGAGAAGTTCAAAAATTTGAGGGTTGGATTGTCATGGCGGAAACTTGTAAAGCTACTTGAGTGTACTGCTGGAGATGGAAGCAAACCCCGAGGTACTATCACTTGTGAAGGTGATCTATTTCTTGTCAAGTTACATGTTTGACTCGGTACCTCAGAAGAAAGCATGCATTCACAAATAGATTGATAAATAGAGTTGGACTCTTCTTTGTTGGAAACCTGGTTTGTAGGTTTGGGAGATTGATGCGACCTATGAAAAGATATCAAACAAGCCTGCAGAAAAAAGAAAAGAGCCTCTGGAAATTAATAAGCATGATCAAGAAAATTGAAAGAAAAAAATCAACTAATTGTAAAATTTTGAAAGCAAAAGCATATACTGGAAATTCTATAAGAATGGCTTTCCTTGAATATAACTATTATTGGACCTTTCAAACATGACACAAGATACAGAATGGAAAAATAACCTCTATAACAAAAACTAAAAGAAAACTTAAAAAATAGGGTTGAATTAAACCAATAATCTAGTTTAATTTAATTTCAAAATAGTTTCGGTTACTTCTGTTCACGTTTTTTCCCACTAATTTTTACTTATGCACAACTAGCACATGAAAAATTCGATACATTTGTATCTGTTAACATGGGTATGTGAAAATTCTGCACACATAATATAACTTGTACTATTTTCCAATTCGACACGAATATGTAAAGATTATACACAATAATTTTAGATTGTGAAATTCGCTTAATTGGAACACCAATGTAAATATCACCCAAACTGGAACCTATTTTGGCTAATTTCCTAAAACTAAAAGATAAAGAATAAAAAGAGGGACATAGCAACATAGGAATTAAGCAAGCAGCAGTAATTCACAATATGATCCTACCCTCTAGGAACATGGATCACGAGAAATAATTTTTTCTTCAAAATCCTTTAAAGACACCTTAATGTCACGACCTTAAATTTCAAGCAGCGATCGTGCGGTACTTAACACGGTTCGTTGCATTAAGTCTGTCTTTCAACCCAAATGAAACACTCTAAAGAGAATAGAAAGATAGTTTGTAAAGAATGTCTTGTATTACTCTAGAGAGAGTTTATCTTACAATTTCTTAAGATTTCCCAAGATGAATACAAATGAAGACTAATAGGTCTATTTATAGTATGACTCTAAGTTTAAGGCTATGCCACAACTTTCTAGATCCTTCTAAGTCTAGAATATACAAGAGTGTTCTAGTTTTATTTACAATATGCCACAAGGTTCTAGGACCTTCTAGCCAACTCTAGAGTCTTTTAGGAGTGTCTAGTTCCTTCATGCAAGTTCTGGATGTTCCGTAAGCTTCTAGAGACTTCCACATCCTTTATGAACCATCCAACATGTTCTAGAATATTTCAACCCCTTCTAGCACCTTCAAGCACATGTTAGTATACTCTAGAGCATTCTAAAGTCTTCAAGGCTTGAGTTGAGTCCATCCAACCCTAACTCTTTCTAGACATCTCTAGTCCACTCTAGAACTTTCCCATGTAGAAAAGTCTAGCTCCTTTAGGCAACTACCATTTCTTTAAATTTTGCGGGACAATTTGAGCGGGACGTAACACCCTTCCCTACTCAAGTTCGCGATGCCCTCATCACGCCTTCAAGCTTGAACCTCTCTATGTCATCTTTAAATTGCCACAAAATGTCTTCAAGTTTCCAGCTTGTCTCTATGTTTGGAGCATTCTTCCACTTCACCAAGATTTCCCGATAACTTGGTACGCCCCTACGTCGGATTAGACCGTCTGCCAAGATTGAGTCCACTTCTTTGTCAAAGGAGGTTACCACTATAGTGGGTGCCCTTTTTGATTCTCCCCGACTTATATCATCCTTGTCTCCATGACAAGACTTCAACATGCTTACATGAAAAACTGGATAGATTTTAAGTTTCTGAGGGAGTTGTAGCTTGTAGGACACCTTACCAACTTGCTTGAGGATTGGAAATGGCCCTTCATACTTCCGTACCAACCCCTTATGAACCTTCCGTAGAGATTTGAATTGTTGGGGCAATAATTTAACAAGAACCAAATCTCCTTCCTGAAATTCCACCATCCTTCTTTTCTTGTCAACCCATTTCTTCATCTTCTTAGATGCCTTGTTCAAATAGGCTCGGGCCAACTCAGCTTGTTCGTGCCACGCCTTGGCAAATTTGAAGGCAACGAGACTCTTTCCTTCATAACTCGTGGTCAAGGTATGAGGAGTCATGGGTTGCTACCCCATGACGATCTCGAAGGGACTCTTCGTGATGGACTCGCTTCTTTGTAAGTTATAAGAGAATTAGGCTACATCCATCAACTTATCCCAATCGTGTTGGTTGGCACTAACAAAGTGCCTGAGATAAAACTCCAGTAATGTGTTGGCACGTTCCGTTTGTCCATCGCTTTGAGGATGAAACTTGTAGAGAAGTTCAAGTCTGATCCCAACAACTTGAACAATTCCGTCCAAAATATCCCAGTGAATCGAGGGTCTCGATCACTCACGATATTAGATGGAATCACCCAATGCTTCACAACATGTTTGAGGAACAACCGTGTCGTCTCATCCACCGTACAATCCGCTAAGACAGATATGAATGTTGCATACTTGCTGAAGCGATCAATGACTATTATGATGCTGCCAAAACCCTCTGATTTTGCCAAGCAAGTGATTAAATCCATTGAGACATTCTCCCATGGTCCCTCTGGAATAGGTAGCGGCTCTAGCAAACCTTCGGGTACATGCTGCTCCGTCTTGTCTTATTGGCATACAAGACAAGTCCTCACATAGGCTTCAACATCATCTCGTAATTGAGGCCAATAGTAGATTGATTTGATTAAGGCAAGAGTGCGTCTCATTCCTGGGTGTCTAGCCCATAGAGAATCGTGGCACTCCTTGATAAGCTCCTTCCTTAAGTTGCCCCATTTTGGAACAAAGATACGATTCTGCTTGGTGTAGAGTAGTCCGTCACTTAGCCAAAATCACCTTGTCTTACCTTTCTTAATAAGGGAAAGGAGGTATTGAGCTAGGGCATCATGTTCCAACCCTTTTTTGATTCTTTCCAACAAGAGACTGCTTGGCCTACTTAAGGCTACTAACTCCACCTTTCAGCTTAGCGCATCAGCCACCACGTTGCTTTCGATGCACCACTCTAATTTTACCATTTGATAAGGACTTATTACTGGTGGTCTTATGCCATGTTCCAACTTAGTTTCGTGGTCCACCTCCCTCTTTGGAAGTAACTATTTGGACAATGCCTCAGGCATCATATCATGGGACTTATCTAAGACAACTTGCACTTCTGTCGGCAAGCTTGGCTTTGGTGAAGCCTCATCATCGTCTTATTCCTTTAAGATGGCCAAGTAGCTCTCTTCATCCCTCATCAATCCCTTCTTGAATTGAAATGCTGAGAGAGCTTGGGTCGTAGGTCTAGTGGTCCTCTCCGTCGGTACCACGCAAGTCTTTAGTCCATCCATGATACACATAGAGTTTGAACATGGCACTAGGAAAGCTCTAACCTAGTCCAAGAACTCCATGAAAAATACTACTGAGAAGTCATCCATAGGTGCCACTGATAAGTCCACTTGGCCAGTCCAAGCACCAAGATTGACCTTAACTCCATGAGTAACTCCTTACAAAGGTAGTGCTGTCGAGTTCACTACTTTGAGCGATCCTCTTCCATTGACAACCTTAAGGTCGGGTCTCTTTGCTACCTCTATTGAAACAAAGTTATGAGATGCATCTATGTCAACCAAAGCTTTGGCGACCTTCCCGTTGATGGTTGCATCTACGAACATCATTCCCTTGCGGGTCTTTGGGGCGCTCTACAATGCACCAAGTAGGCGCAAAGAACCCATCTTTGCACCTTCGTACGATGCACCTCCATCTTGGTCATGCGTGGAGGCAACTAAGGCACTCAAGGCCTTCCTTTCCGGACATTCACGCGTCCAATATGGTCCATCGTATATGAAGCACGTCACACGGGGCTTCGAGGCACCACGATCCTCCCTCTCCTTCCCCTTATCTCTGGATTTGAACGAGGGACCTTCTTTATGATTTTTGGGACCCTCACTTTTAGCATAACCTCCTCCACTCTTTCCTCCAACAAACTTTCTTTCCGTGGCCTTTGAGCTCTCTTTGCTGATGGAGTAATCTATAAGGCTTTCTACAATCGCAATGGCCGAAGATAAGTCTTGGACACCACGTCGCTTGAGCTCTAGGTTAGCCCACGATTGGAGATCATCCATGAATAAGAATAGGGCATCTTGATATGATGTGTCAGGGACTTCTAGCAACAAAGTTGTGAATTACTTCACATAATCCCTTATGCTACCTATTTTCTTTAATCGTCGCAATCAGCCTTTTACCTCATCTTTAGCATTTACGGGGAAGACTTGCCCTTTGAACTCCCTTTTGAAATCATCAAAAGTTTCAATTATGCAAACCTCTCATTGCACATTACCATGCCTCCATCTCCACCATAGGATAGTAGTGTCAAACAAGTACATGACAGTAGTTCAGATCTTGCTAGCATGGTCTGTTATGCCAGTAGCCTCAAAATATTGTTCAAGCCCCCATAGGAAGTCCTCAACTTCCCTAGCATTCCTAGCACCATTGAAGGTTTTTGGCTTGGGAACATCCACCTTCTTGGCCTCAATGATGGTGGTTGTGCTAGTTCCCGCAGCCATAGCCCGCTTACAAAGAGCTAGGTCACCACCCATATCCTCCACTCTAAGCAACACATTAGCAATTTCTCTTTGGACTAGATCTCATACCTTGGAAACTTCGGCCTTTAACCCATCGATCTCTTGCCTTAACCCACCATCTAGCTCATTGAGGGAAATCTTGACTGCTACATGGATCTCCACATCCTTGGCCTCCAAGCCTTTGCAACGTTCCTCCAAGTTGTCCACCTGGTCGAACAGCTCCCCCAAGCTATCCTGAGCACTCCCAAGCTAGAAAGCATGTCTTTTGACTTGGCTCGAGACTCCTTTGGTGGTTTCTGACCTTCCTCATGCCCACGTTCCATTGGTGGAACATCCACACTTGGTGTAGCTGGGGCACTGTTCTTCATTATGCCAAGGACAATAATGCTTCAACCTAAAGCTCTGATACCAACTGTCACGACCTTAAATTTCAAGTAGTGATCGTGCGATACTTAGCACGGTTCGTTGTACCTGTCTTTCAACCCGAATGAAACACTCCAAAGAGAATAGAAAGAGAGTTTGTAAAGCATGCTTTGTATTGCTCTAGAGAGAGTTTATCTTACAATTTCCTAAGATTTCCCAAGATGAATACAAATGAAGACTAATAGGTCTATTTATAGTGTGACTCTAAGTTTAAGGCTATGTCACAACTTTTTAGATCATTCTAAGTCTAGAATATACAAGAGTGTTCTAATTTTATCTATAATATGTCACAAGGTTTTAGGACCTTCTAACCAACTCTAGAGTCTTCTAGAAGTGTCTAGTTCCTTCATGCAAGTTCTGGGATGTTCCATAAGCTTCTAAAGACTTCCACATCCTTCATGAACCATCCAACACGTTCTAGAATATTCTAGCCTCTTCTAACACTTTCAAGCAAATGTTAGTATACTCTGGAGCATTCTACAGTCTTCAAGGCTTGAGTTGAGTCCATCCAACTCTAGCTCTTTCTAGATATCTCTAGTCTACTCTAGAACTTTCCCATGTAAAAAAGTCTAACTCTTTTAAATAACCACAATTTCTTTGGATTTTGCGGGACAATTTAAACGGGACGTAACATTAAGTACACATATCAATAGATCTACTTCCAGCGGAAAGTTCACTTATTTTGAGAACCCGTATTCCTTTCACAAACTTGTGCCATGAATGTAGATATATTTAGCAATTCTATCTCCGGTAAAATAAATCAAGTAGTTGAAGTCTTATGATAAGTCCTCTGAAATTAAATTATGCTATTGAAGTCTATGAAAATCAACTCAACGGGAGAAAGAAATAATTTCGGTTCTCTCTTTCCGATCCAAAAATGGAAAATAACCCATGGCCTACATTGGACCGAGAGCCTTCATTTTTCCCAGAAAGCAAATTTCTAGAGCTCTTTGCTTCACTAGTTTCGCATTGTTCATCATGTGAGCATCTGTTTATTCTGAATACAAAGCATGATATTAGTAGCCCACTTACTCCTTGTATTCACTATAAAACAGTACAAACTCATGTCGACTCATTGATTACAAACATGAGTAACAGTTTACATTTTCATGGTTTTTATACTACAATACACATCATAAATGGGTTGTCCTAAAAATGTGGGTCTGAATAGTAAAGGTTGGCCTGTGAATCTCAGTTTCAACCGTTGAACATTTTCACTCTTCACTCAGAATTTCTTGACACTGCACAACCAAAAACTACACTTGTCTGTTTGGTCTTAGAACCTAATTGTTTTATATTTTCACAATTTCTGAACACAAATAGAACACCATGGGTGACATGAATGCCCAGTTTCTTTTGATTTGAGAATTGAGACAGATAAGAACAAAACTAAATGTGAAACTACTTATACGCATCAAAATCAAACATATATTGGCATTTGTGGGTTTCAACCGTTCAGCTAATACCCAAATCCCAAAATCTAAATTTTCATAATAATTTTTGAAACCACCATTGATTATATGAATGCCCATTTTGCCACATGATATCTTTCAACTTCGAAAGAGCAACGTACCTGATTTGCTCAGATGTGTGTTCTTCATGAAAAACCTGATATGGATTTGGATGCATTGACACAAAAGATGAAAGCAAATGGTAATTCAATATTGAAACAAAGCACAAGTTGTATTTAGTTTGAGGATAAGATATAAATAATGAGTGATGGATAAAAAAAATAGAGGGAAATTAATGCAGATTAATTAGAGAGGAGGGAACTTTGTTTGGATAAGGGAGGGCTTTGCTGTAATGGTGCCGATAGATTTGTAACTATAATTAGCCAATCCTTAAACTCTATTCATAAGATGTTTGGCCTTATTATTTTTTATTTTTTTGCTTTCTAAATTTATCAGTGATTAAGAGAATCTGAATCCCTGATTTTATGTTCATTGGCTCGTGTAGTGTGATGGACCTATGTACCATTTTATAAAGAAAAGAAAAGGTAATTTGGGATTAGCTAAAGTCCAGATGGTATGAATCATCACTCTATCTTCATGTAATAAGTTAGAATCGAATGTTTCATTTATTTAGTAAATATATAAATTTTAATGACTCTTTTAAAAAAAGCTAAAAAAATAAGGAAATATTACACAAAATAATGAATTTATGTATTTTTCAAATAACCACACGTTACAATTAGGGTGACAATTTCTGACACGATTTGATAACATGACATGAGATCGACCCAAACACGAAGTAATCTGACATGATCTAACACGACCTATTTGTTAAATTGGTCAAACATGATACTATATGATAATTTGAAGTTAATATGTTAAATTAATATTTTAATATTATTTTATTCATTACACCTAACACGAACACGAACCCTAATACAATTGAATTTATTAAGTTATATTTGCCTAAAATATCGTATTTTTATTTTGAGTTAATGACAAGCTAACTTGACTCAAGATAACCCAAACTCGAAATAACCCAATATTATAAAAACATTTTCATTAATAGATTGACCTGATATAACATGTTTATCAAATGAGTTGGCACGCAATCTAAGATGTGAGAACTCAAAGAATTTAACTCAGCTCACTCTCACAATGACGCTCTCACATTGAAGAAAATTTGCAATGGGAAACTACCCATCAATACATGACTCACACAATCATGAATCACTAATACCAAACATCACATAAGGTATTAGTGATTCGAAAATAAAAAATCGAGATGTCAACTTGACAAAGCTTCACTTCATGTTTTCTAAATGAAGAATCAAGAGAAAAGGTGGTTATTTAAAGACCTTGCCAACCATCTTGCCAAGGGTGGTGGCGAGATGTGTGGAAAGGTGCCAAAAAATGTCGAGTGACAACGTTGACTTGCTCGCACGTCAAAAACCACAACACTCAACTTACCATGCACACTACGAAAACCAACCCCATGATGTGTGTAAATATGCTTGCATACAAAGTGTACATAACTATGTGTATATGTGCATTATTGATCCCAATAACCAACCTTACATAGATGAAGATAGAATACTTAGTAAAAATAAACAGACATTGTCTTTTGTACTATGGAAGCCAACACATAGACATTGAGAACAATAGGACTTACATTCTCCCCATTTGGCTTTCCATGTCAACACACTGCACAACTAAATACATACGCATATCTATTATGAGATGATCATGAACATAACCTAAAGATGTTTGTTCCCATGAACAATACATCGGTGCACACCCAAACATGAAAAACACACCTAAACTAAGTGCATCTAACTTGTGCACTCCATCCATCTTCATGTAACAACTCATCCACTCTGTTACTCTAAAACACGAGGATCACAACACCACTATACACAGCACATATAAAGCTTCGAGACTTCTGTTTACATCTATAACCTACACACATGAAACAAACACACATCCCGTGAATGTATCATGTAGTCTATCAGATACTATCATGTTACCCCTACACATGTACACACTAAGAGACTAAGCATAGTCAACATATAGTACAAACAAACGCAATCTACTTGCAACATAAGTATACAAGCTTTCCTTGAACATATACAACACTCCCCCTAAGTGTATGCAAATCAGATAACCATGATGCAGTGCAAACTACACTCACCACCCCATATAGCAACTACCATGTTAATAACAAATACAATGCATATATAAACATAAGTTATGCACACTTCTTTCCCTTTTTGACATAGAAAGTCAAAGTAAGCACATACACAATATGCAGCATACCATACCTCCATATAAAACAAAGAAGTCAAACAAAAATGCAATAATCCTAAAACTCATGTAACACAACAAAGAAGATTAAAACAAACACAATAAGAAACAACATATATAGTCATGCAAAAAAGACAAAGAATAACACCGAGACAATAGCAAGGTAAACATCTCCCAAGAAAAGTGCAGACAAAAAACATCTCCCAAATATGATACATAGGATGGAGCCTCACATCTATACGTGCTATGGGAGGAAGGACATAAGAGGCTTTGTAATGTGCTTACAACACATTGATAGGATGGGCAGTCGAGCACCAATGCCACATAGATATGTCAGCGAATCTGTAAGAATTTAACTAGTAGTCCAACTATTTTTGAAGTTGATAAACTCCTAGTGACTCAATTATCTTCCCCCAAACATCAACACCATATAGATGCGTCAACAAATCCCTAAGAATAAGTTGACTAGGATTCCAACAATTTTCCAAATTGACACACTCTTAGTGATTCAATTATCTTCCCCAACAACAATTGGATATATTCAATCCTTCAACCTCACTCCATACTATGTACACACATACGGAAAGACATCTCAATTTACCAAAGAAAACATATGTCATGCATTCCAACAAAAAAATACTAGGCTATTAACTATATGCGAGAAACATGCAATTACTCACTATAGTAGGAAAGTAAGTAAACACATAGGAAGACATATGAAGTAAGAGATTGTAAGCAATGCATGTAATAAATCATACCAATAGTCCTATTTATACATGGTTCATACAAAGTGATGTCAAGAAGAATGAAGCATAACAACATAACATAAATACGACACATAATAAGGATGTAAAACAAACACAACATTCCCCTTTCCAACATGCATTTTACACATGCTCTGCCCCTAAATATATGCATGTGAGGCAATAAACATATAATGTAGGACTCAAAACTCTCCTAAAACAAAAGCATTTACACACAACAAAAAACAAATAATACAGAAAGAGGGAAGTAAACTAATCATTTTCAAAGAACTAGAAGGTTTTTAGATTAACCAATACACTTAACATAAATATCCACATGGCCATCAATCCATTATGCATTCATGTAAGAGTATGACTAAATGTTTTGATGACATATATTGTATGTGATATGCTAGACTTGTTTACTCTATATGCCATCAATATATACTTATGCAAACCAACCAAATATAAATATAGACTCAAGTAGAACCAAACTTCATAAGTCAGCATTTCACATCTCTCTTCACTAATATAAGTACCAATTTAGATGAAATTATTAGGTCTTTCAAAGCTTCAAATGATAGGCTAAGGTATGAGTACGAGAGATGATATCTAGGCTCAAACATACCTTTGGCAATCTAAAAATAAATCAATGAGTCCATGTCCAAAAATATTATACCCTAAAACACGAATTCTTTTTCTCTTCACTTCTCAAAATTCATTCATAAACATAGTTATTTTGATAAATGCACATCAAATTCAATAACAAATACACCCTTATTACTTCCCCCTTTATTATTATTATTATATTTTAATATTGTCATTCTTTTCATTCTTTTTTTTATTTTGGTTAAAACCAAGAGAGTAAAACATACATTTCTAGAATATATATACTCAACAAAGGGTGTACAAGGTAAGTGGGATAAACATTTGGGCAAGGTTAATATATAGGTACAAATAAAAGAAGGATTAAAATAAAAGCTAAAAGAGGGATAAAGAGAAAACATAAATAATCGGTTGTGGCTTGAAAGGTTCAAACGATCCAAATAAGATTGAAATCTTCTCTTTATCTAAGCATCACCTATGATTTCGCCTCAAGAGATACTAAAGTGAATTTTAGAGCTTATTAGAGACATATATATCATCAAAGTTTGAAATCCACACAAACTTCTCAAATATCCATACAAATTCACAATGTTATTGCATATGCATAAGAAAAAGTTCATTTCAAATGCAATACAAAAATTTAGTCATATTTACACTCAAGGAATAAACATGTCAAAATAGCTACATTTCAATCCAAGTCAAATGCATGCCAACCATATATCATCATTAGTCCCTCTGAAATTCATTTTACATGTAGTCATTTTACATGTAGTAAGTTAGCTGAATAAAAAAATGTGCATAACTATCCTAAAAAAGATAAAAAAAAGGGGAGAAAGAGAGGGCTATCTTGTCAAATACAATATTTTTATTTATTTTTAAAGTAGTAAAGGAGGATAAAATAAGTAGACAGTCAATAGACAAAAGGCAAGACAATGATGACCTTAAAAAAGATCATAAACCAAAACAAGGATGTGCCTAAAGAGAGATCATCAGCACAAACCATACAATGTTTCCACCAAAGAAAGAAATGGAAACCAATTGCACACAATTGACTCAAAAGAGATCATAAGAAACACTCATAGCAAGGTTAGTTAAGAGAAGAAAAGAAATTAACTAACTAGTAAGTAACAAAAGTAACATCCCCAAGAAGAGATGAAAACAAGGATGCTACTAAAACATCTAAACAAGTGTGGAAGACTCAATTTCCAACACCAGAAACAAGAAACATGCTTAGATAGGGTAAATACCCCAAACACTAGGTATACTAACAGAAGAGGGAAGATAAGAGTCCTAAAGATGGGTAAATAATCTTATGACATATAGATGCACCTATAAATAAAAAAATACAATAATCTCCAAAGATACATCTAAAGCACAAGAGAAGGAAGATAAGGTAAAAGATGAATAAAAAACAAGAGATAAATAGAGAACCAACACTCAACATACTAGGTACAAGAAAGAACAACCTAGTTATACATAATAGATGCAGTCTACATGACATGGCATATGAATGACAAGATTGTATAAAGAAAGATCCTATAACTAATACAACATAATGAAAACATGTGACCTGATGCTCATGCAAATAGTCACAACAGAAGAAGCAAGTAGTGAGTAAGAAAAACACACATAAATAGCATGTTAAAGCAATTAGTAGAGGAGAAAAAGATATGCATAAATAATAAAACAGAGAGCATACAAACAACAAAAGTTCACGGAGATAAAAAATCTCACAAAACCACAATAATGCACACACTAGAGACAAAGGGCATAAATACACAAGGTATGTGTATGTGAAAATATAGCTCTAGGATTGAGCACCCAGGAGATTCAGCCTAAATAGGGGTGACCCGTGGTGACACCAATTGAAGATTCACATACATAGGAACAAATGCATGAAATTTAATTGTTCTTCTAACTCAAATAGGTAACCAGGATCTAGATGAGGAATGGAAATACCAACATAAATAATCTTTTTGTGAGCTTTATACCAATTCGCCCAGGCAGGCCTTAATTAAGCAAATTATACAATAGGAGTACAAAACTACATGCTTAATTCAACACACAATCTGATCATGCATGACTACAAAGAAGGAGTCCAAGACCCAATACACAATCAGGTTAAGGAGATATTGACTCCTTAAGAATTCAACCAAAACAAGCAAACAACAGAGAAAGAAAATCATGATAAATAATCACAACTTTAGTAAAAATAATCAGAAATAGATACTATAAAACGTAAGTAATATTCAATAGTCAAAAAGCTGGAAAATAATATAAACTTTCTAATCAGAGTTTAAACTCTAGTATGTAGTAACATATACCATTTAAACTCTTATTTTCCTAGCCACACATTAGAGTATGTATATCACCAAATATAATGAGAGAAACCCATATATAAACCATATCTATGTGTATCATCCTCAGGTTTCTCAAGGCAACCACTCAGTAGCCAACATTCCACTAAATAATAAAACAATTACAAATATAATAGAAATAAAACCACTAATACCTCTATCAGTTGGGATCTCTGTCCAAACTATCTATTTTTGTTCTTACTTGTTGCTTTCACAATGACCTAATTCAACACATGAACTCGACTTACCTCCAAATCCTATACCATATATTGTGGTGTGATTAGAAACTACAAACCAGTAATGTGAGCAATGAAGACTACTCTTAATCACTAATAATCAACCATCACCGTGGGACACATAGTCTACCACAAATCATTAAGGGACACATAGATCAAGATGTAAGAACTCAAATAATTTAACTCAACTCACTTTCACACAATCACATGTCATTGATATTGAACAACACACAAGGTGTTAGTAATCCAAAAAAAGAAAATCAAGATGTCAATTTGATAAAGCATTGCTACATATTTTTTGGACAAAGAACAAAGAAAAAGGGAAAGGTATTTATATAATTCGACTGGCCACCTCACCAGCCACCAAACCATAGACCTTGCCAACCACCTCGCTAAGGGTTGTGGCAAGAGGTGATGGTGAGGTGTATGACAAGGTGCCAAAAAATCTCATTTTTTGTTTCCAAAAAGTGCCAAGTAATTTCCATACATACTCGCACCCAAAACAAAACAAAAACATGAGCAATAAAGTTGGTGAGAAAATACGAAAATCGACCCTATGGTATATGTATATATGCTTGCATACAAACTATACCTAACTATATGTGTACGTACATTACTGATCTGTAATAACCAACCTTACACAGAGTAAGACAGAACACTGAGTAATAATAAATAGACACCATGTTTTGTACACAGGAAACCAACACACAGACATTGAGAATAGTAGGAATTATATAGGTTTTTTATTTTCTTCCATTAACTAATCATTTTACACTTATTTTTGCTCCAGATTTTATCAATTTTGGTTTCACCTTCCATTGATTCATTATCTTTGATATTTTTTCCATAAATTGAAAGAGATAATTTGATCTAAAAAATTTCGAGAGACTTCGCCCTCTTTGGTGCTCTCTTTCCAACCTTTAAGTGTTGGCTTCTAATACACAAATTTTAATTACTTGTAAGTATGCGAATCACTAGCAGACTAATGATAAGTTACCTCAAGACCAATCTCTAAAACATTGGTCAATTTTTTTAAAAAGTTAAATTATCTCCTTAGTTAAAAACATTGTAAACAATCTAACAATGATCGATTGATATATAAAACTGTACATATTAAATTGATGGTCTTAACTAAATTAAGCAAGTAAATTAAATTATAATTGAAAATAAGATGATGATGAATGAATATGGGATTTTAGCAAACATAATCATTCATGGAAAGAAAAAATTAAATAATTCAGATAACAAATTAGATCTACTAATTTTTTATTTTTTAAATAAGCGAACCCCCTGCAATATTGGTAAGCCTCTATAATTCTCAATTAGTCTATAATTTTCTTGGTCAAGCTTAAAATTAATTAATTGAAAAAATTAAAGAAAAAATATAAACCAAGATTCTCAATTAATTAATAACTTCCTTGGCCCAACTTGAAATTAATTAATTGGTAAACCTAAGGTAAATATATTCTTTCACATGCACAATTAAGCACCAATTACATGTTTAATACTTAGTTCTAAAATATTTTCTTTAGTTATAAATCAAAAACTTCACCTATCCTGAATTTATAAATAAAGATTTGAAGAATATGAATAAGAAAGAAATGAAATAAATTAAACTTTTATTTATTTAAACCATAAAATTCTTCTTCCAATTATTGGAAATAAATACTAAAATTCCATATCATAGAAACTAGCCAATCATAGTTAAATTAACAAAAGTTAATTCAACTATAAAAGACATCAAATTATAAATTTAAATATAATATAAAACAATAAAAATATCCCTTCTTAATAAAGATGATTTCAAATCTTTTAATTGGTTGTCACTACCTTATTTAAATCATTGGATCTTCTTCATAATTTGGAGGTTTTTTCTTTGTATCTATAAATGGAAATTGGAATGTCTATGAGAATTGGTGGCTATTATATGGATTTATTGATATATGTTTAAGAGGGGTTAGTGTTGCATTTATAGGTTAAAATTAGGGTTAAACCCTTTTGGAATGGGTATTAAGGTTTCTAATAGATTTTTATACTCTAGTATTGGCATGCTATATTCTGTGCTACATCACATGTTGATTTTTGATTCTTCAGTTGCACCCCGAGAGTGTTGTGCTAAGGTATGGAATAAGTTAGGATGCAGTACACAATGATCTTTAGAAAACACAAGTGGATCCGAGAGGCTTTTTCCATGGCATAGATATTGTTGAGCCATGACATGCATAGAAATCCCAAAATCACATGTTCGAACCTAAAGCACCACACCACAACATGAAATATGTCTAGGCTATGACAAGCACAAATTTTTTTATTGTTGACATTCTAGTTCATTCTGACTTGTGTGAGTTGCATTTAGTCATCCCTTTTCACACTTTTACTTGTGTTTACCAAAAAAAATTTGAAAAGCCCCTTAACCGACAAAATACAAAAACACCCTCCAAAATAAAATAATAATAAAATAAATGCTTAAAATCATAGAAAATAATAGGTTTAGATAATGCTCTTCAAATACCCCTAAATCTACATTTTTCTAACACTCAAGAAAAACTAAAACAAAAAAATATTATAACAAAACTGCAAACTTAAATCAACAAAAATTCTCATGCTTTAATTTTTTTCAGTTCATAATTAAAAAACCAAGCACATATTCATCTAACATCTCAAAGGATCAAGGTTCATCATGTAAATTAGTTAAACATTACAAATTTTTGCCCATTCCTTGAAACATATCAGCAATAATTTACCAAACCTTGTGTTTGGAATCCAAATTTTCTTTGACTCTATTCCTCACAAGATACACTCTTAATATCACCCTGATCATATGGGTTCAAGTACTTAACAAAACATATGTGAACAAAAGTGATATAAAAAAGAAAGAAAATAGGTTCGCATATGTTTATAGACAAGAAAGGCTCAAATGTGCATAACATGGATCTCATGAAAGGAATCAAAGGGTAGGATTAAGAAGACATCATATTGCTCATATCATACTTCAGTCAAAATCATTAAGCAATAAATGTCAAATATGTACCTATAGAAGAATGAAAATGCATTTGACTTCAAGGGGTTATTCCTACTATTTGGTAATAGACATGTCACTACTTTCAAGAATTCAATACCGTACTATTTAGTTATATTATTTTTCTCTTTTTTTCTTATATTTTTTCTTCTCTATTATTTTAGAGAACATATCCATGTATATATATGTTATGGTGAGTGGCTATTATAGCTTCCCTTTTTTCTCTAAGGGAACCCTATATGTATCATTTATTTACTAGAAGACAAGCATGGAATGAAAATAGACTCACACTTTCAATTTCTACTCAAATTATTTAATCAAAGAATGAAAATAAGTAAATGATACTTCATTATATGTTTAAAATCCTAATATTCAATGCATAACTTATAGTAATCGTCTAAAAATTTAAAATTATAGGAAAAGTGTTTAAAAGAGTACAAGAAAGATTATCATTCAGAATAAAATACTATTGACTTAAGAACTATCTCACAAGATAGTTTCCACTATTTGATTCATAAACACTAAATTTGGATTTATCTAAATTTTAAAATCTAAGTATGAAACATAAACTATGAGTTGAACTAATTTTTACAATAATCCTTGACCATGTTTAATAAATTAAACAAAAATGCATAGATTCAATTACTCACCCAAAGTTTACTAGAAGTATGATAATTTTGTATCAAAAAGTTTTATTGGACCTATCTACATCCCTCCAAACATTTACTAAACATTATCCTCAATGCTTTCAACTATGTATATGTTTATAAAAGCAATCCAAAGAGGCAAATAGAAAATTAAATATTAATAAATAAATAAATAACAAAATCGAAACAAAATAAAATAATACTATCAAAAATAGTGGGTTGCCTCCCACTAAACATTTTCTTTAACATCTTAGCAATGCTTTTTTTCTTCATGGAGTTTTCAATGTATCCTTGAAGTACATGTTTCCTCCTTCATCCCAGCCTTTCTCAAAATAAGGCTTCATTGTGTCTAGAAAAAAATTATCACGAGTATTGAATATGGCATTCCTTTCCAATATAAGAGAACTTACAACTCAGGTTTTTGTCAATACATTCCTTGTAGGCATCATCTTGAATTGAGGCTTTTAATTTTTCCTACATCTTCCTTTTATTATGTGAATTATCAATGTTATTACTTATCTTCTTCTAAAAATTAATGTCAGAAACAGGTGAGTCTACATAATCAATACAAAAATATTTATCAACATTAGAGATAAAAGGACTAGATGAAGAATGAAATTTTTTAAGTATATAGTCTCTTCCAAGACTATCATGGTTAAAATCCCATTATGGACATCAATTATAGGCTTAGTTATGGCTATGAATTGCCTACCAAGAAGAATAATTTGTTCCTTGTCCTTAAAAGGGTTTTCTTGTATATCTAACACAAGAAAATCAATATGTATAATTAGCTTAACTACCTATACAAGAAAATTAACAACCATTCCCTTCAGATATTTAATGGACATTTAAGTTAATTGAAGGGACATGGTTGTGGACTTCAACTCTTCCAAACCTAGTTACAAGTATAATTGAGTATGACATGAGTTTAATTCCTACACCTAAATCTAGCATAGTCATAATCACCTTTTTACCCCTAAAGTAATGTTAGTATTAAAGCTATTAAGATCCTTCAAGTGGTGTGGAAATGGAATAAGAGGTTTATAAAAATTAGGTGACTTATGTAACATACGAAGGGCACTTGACTCTCCTAGACTTTCCTTATTTTCTTTAGAAGGCTTTAAAACTTCATTGTCCTTAGCTTGGCCTTCATTATGATTTACATGCTCCCCAGCTATATTTCTTACATCAAGTGGTAAATTATCAAAAATTTCAGGAAAATAAGTATTGTTTAAAATCTTACCACTTTGAATGACCATTATAGACATGGCTTGTTCTTGCATATTCCATTTATCTTATTTGCGCAAGTGCATAACTAGTATCCTTGCTTTCACTTCCACCCTTTTCATAGATGGCTCTGAAGAATCCAACATTTAACTATTCTTCATGTGATTTTCCATACTCATTTGAAAGAAAGCATTCAATTTATCTTCCAAGGTTTGCTTATTAGGTTGGTATTATGGCATGTTTTGTTGAAAATGTTGGCCTTGATTATGATTTTGGGCATAGGTAGGGTTATTGTTTCCCTTACAAGAGAAATTGGGATGATTCCTCTACCCTGGATTACATGTGTTTACATAGGGGTCATTTTTAGGTCTAGGTTGGTACCTTTCCATTGAGTACACTTTTTCTTCACTAGTACTTGTATATGAATCAATAACAAAAGGACAAGTATTAGTAACATGTCAATAAGTACTACAAAATCCACATACTTATTGAATTGGTGCGTTTCGGGAGGTGAAGAGTGCGACTTGTTTGGTTAACTCAACAAGTCGCATAGCCTTCTCATTACCGTAGTCTATCTCATTGACTCCAACTCTTCTCAATCTAGTACTCATTTGTTAGGAATTAGCAACCAAAATTTTAGAGCTCATAACTTTCTAAAGTTTTCTTTTCCCTATAGCACCATTTACAACTTTGTCAACTGTGAATTGACACTATTGTGTCAACAATCATAGAAGAACTAATTTTGCAACTATGATAGGAAGTGGTGGTGTGGGAAATGAATGAGAAATATCTTGAACCTATCTTAAGCTTCATGGAATGGCTTTCCATCCATTTGAGAAAATACATCAATTATGGCTCTCAAATCGGAAGTTTTCTTATGGGAATAGAATTTTCCATGAATTTGTTGTATATTCCCTCTCAACATATTTGGGAACTTGGTAGGAGAGTAACTAACCAAGAATTTGCCTTATCTTCGAGCATGTATGGGAAACACCTCATTTTTGAGTTGGTTTTTATTTATCCCTTTCAAAGGGAATGTATATATAGTTGAATAGAAATCTCTAATGAATGTTAAAGAATCTTCATCAGGAATTCCATTGAAGGAGGGTAATATGGAATAATAAATATTTTTCAATTCAAAGTTCCTAGTTGTCTCCCAAAACTGTATAAAGGAAGTAGTGGTGCCAATGATTGGCCTTGCGTACTCTTTCATTGCCATCTCACTTAGTAAAGCATCTCTATCTTAAATGACTCTAGCTCTAGCTTTTGTGTTTACTCTTGAAGTGGCTCTTGGATTTCAATATCAAGCCTATTTAAGTACTCTTTGGATCTATTAACGTTGTCTATGCAAGGTACAAGTTGATTTCCAAGGGATCTCATAACTTGTATATACTAAAAAAACAACAATGTATCAAAGCACCATAAAATGTACGACAAAAAAATAACAAAAAGAAAGATTAAAAATTAAAAAGAAAAAGTAACTAAACAAAATACATATATTCACAAAATCACAAAAAATAAAAAAATTATGAAAAATAACTAAAAAATAAATAAAAATTAAAACACAAATCCTTTCAATGGTGCAAAAATTGATATACAAATTTTAATTGCTCATAAGTGCACAAATTATTAACAAATTAATGATAAGTTACCCCGAGGTCAGTTTTTAAAGTAATTAGCCAATTGCTTTAAAAAGTTAAATTGTCTTCCAAATTAATTAAGAAAAATAATCCTTAACACTCTAACAATGATCAATTGATAGAAAAGACTGTAAATTTTAAATTGATGGTCATAACTAAATTAAGCATGTAAATTAAATTATAACCAAAAATAACATGATGATGAATGAATATGGATTTTTAATAAAAAATAATTTTTAATGGAAAAAACAAATTTAATTGTTCAATTAACAATTTAGATTTCTTGATTTTTTCTTTTAAATAATATTTTTAAATAAGCGAACCCATATAATCATAATGAGTTCCCATAATTCTAAATTAATTAATAACTTTCTTGGTCGGGCTTAAAATTGATTATTTGATTAACTAAGGAAAATATATAAACCAAGATCCTCAATTAATTGATAACTTCCTTGGTTGGGCTTGAAATTAATTAATTGTTAAACCTAAGGTAAATATTATTTAATTATAAATCAAGATTTGGTTTATCATTAATTTATAATTAAATATTATTTTAAGTATGTAATTTAATATAGGTCAATGAAATCAAATTATATTATTATTCATTAGGAACAAATATGCACAAACGACGTATCTAATGCTTAGTTCTAAAATATTTTATTTAATTATAAATCAAGACATAATTCTATCATGAATTTATAATTAATGATTTGAAGAATATGAACAAAAATAAATCAAAATTTTATTAATTCAAATCATAAAATCATTTTTCCAATCATTGAAAGCAAATACTAAAATCTCATTTTACATAAACCAACCAATCATAATTAAATTAACAAAATTTAATTCAACTATAAAAGATATCATATTACATAGAGAAAAATAATAAAATATTCATTTTTGATAAAGATAATTCCGAATTTGTTGTCAATAACTTCTTCAAATTCTTATATCTTCGTCACAATTAGAAGGTTTTCTCTTTGTATTAGTATATAAATGGTGACACGTCTATGGGAGCTGGTGGCTGGTATATGGATTTATTGATATCTATTTAATAAGAGTTAAGGTTGCAATTATAGGCTAAAGTTAGGGTTAAACACGTTTGGAATGCATATTAGGGTTTTTTGGTAGATTTTTACACTCAAGTCATAGCATGCTATATTATGCACCACGGTATGGAATAAGTTTAGAGAATCCTCAATTGAAACTCGAGAGCACCTTACTGCATCATTAAATATGCATGGCCACGACGTGCATAGAATTTCTAGTTTTTTATATTCTAATTCGTTCTAACTGGTGTGAGTTGTCATTAATACCCTTTTTTACTCTTTTTACTCATGTTTATCTAAGATTCTTCTCGAAGCACTTTAATCTACAAAACACGAAAATATCTTTCAAAAAAAGATAATAATAAATTAAGACATAAAATAAACTCTTAAAATCATAGCAAATAATTGGCCTAAATAATGTTTATGAGCTTTTCATTATCAATTTAAGATTTTCGATCTCATCACAAAGCTTTCAATTTTTCAATCCTCTTACCCTAAGTTTTGTTCCTCTTTCCTTGCTCTGTTCTGTTGCTTAATGATTTTGAGCAGGGATGGATGATTCGAGAACTAGTACGTATCATGTTGATCTCACAATCGATCATGACGATTCTATTGAAAAAGAGAAAGGATCCTTAGAATTTGAAATTGATGCTCAACTCTTACCTCATAGGCCTGTTAATCTTGATGCGCTGCTTCGAGTTCATAGGAAGAATTGGACAAAGAATTGAGATTTGGATTTGAAAGTGGTGGATCGAAATTCTTTCATCTCTTTATTTTGAAGTGCTAGCTGAGATAAAAATATGATGCTTCAAAAGGCTTCATGGAACTTTGATAATGGCTTACTTGCTGTGAAGCAATTCACGCCAGAAATTGGGAAAAAGGTTTAGGAAAGGGATAGAAGACAGCTCCATGGAGGTTCCTACTGATACCAATAGCTCCTTGGGTGATCTGTTGCTGAGTATAGTTGAACTTGTGGTGTAGTTGACGTTTTGCTGGTTTTGATCAAGTATAGATGTTGCTTGCCTGCACTGTGGACTTTTCTTTTGTGGTCCAGCTGGTTTTTTCTTGTTTTTTCAGTTCCTAGCTATTGCAAGGTTTGGTTTGTACTGCTGTGTTGCTTAAACTTATCTTCGTTTGATTTTCTTATTTGTTTGGTTTTGTTAGTGTTTATTCGGATGTTTTTAGGTCTTAGTTCTTTTATGTTGGTGAGGCTGTCTGGTCTGTAGTCTTTGCTAATTGGAGTATTAGTATTTCGGATTTCAGCTAGTTTGAGATTACTAGCATGTTTGTTTGTCAACGTTCCCTTGGCGGCTGCTTTCATTGAAGCTGGTTTTTGTGTTTCGTTTTCTTTAAGTGTCTATATTACTTGCTCTTTTGAGTGTTTAATGGATATTCTCTCTATTTGACCTAAAAAATAAATATTACATAAAATAATATATTTAAAATTTAATATAACAAAAAACATAAAAATAAATAAAAGATACTAGCAAAAAAACTTTATCAAAATAATATTAAATTTAATAAATTTTAAAATTAAACAGATTTAAATGATCGTAAGTCATCTTAAATTTTGTCTAAATAGAATGCATCTAACATGAGACGATGAGTTGAATTTTTTTTATATTTAAAATATATAAATGGGATATAATAGTGTTATTTTTATACCTATAAGTAATAAGATTTACTATTTTTATTATTTTTTCAAAAAAAAATTAATTTAATTTATTTATTTTGTTAATTAATATTTTTATTTTAAATATTTGATACAATATTGTAATCAGAATGCTCCCAATATCGTTCTTTTCGGGTTTTTTTTTTACATATTTTTCTTTCATATCATCGTTAGGTCCCTTTAATTATTAGTTACTCCCATGTATACTATATATTAATAATAATATCAATAACCTTTCACATTCTGCATTTCAATTCTAAACTATCTTCCCACACCTCATTTCTTTCTATTTTTCCATCAAATAAATTTTTATCTTTTTTATTTTCATATTTTTACTGTTTTAAAAAAAATCCATTTATTATACTTTTTGTTTAATAATTTTTTTACAAATTCATTTATTTTCAAATAATTAAATAAAACTAATAACTTCAGTTTCATAAATTTCCACTTACGTTTTAATATATTTTTAAATAAATAAAGATTGAGTAGAACTAACAACTTCAATTTTATATATTTTCTACTTAGGGCACACAAAGGTTAATATAAAAGATAGAAGCTCACCGATCAATTTATTTCTAAAGTTATACAATACATGTTTTGGATTTAAAAGGTCCACAAAAAGCTCTCACATTCAAATATCATCAAAACATAAAGTATCTTATCTCTAGGGACACTAAAGACTAAATAGGCTTTTAACAATAACCCTCTAAGTTTAGGTAAATGAAAATACATTGAAAATGTTAATAGAATGTTAATTAAACAAAATATTAAAGGAAAATAATAGCTAAGTCTTTAATATGAAAATATTATCAAAGAAATTAATTAAATTTAAATATGAATAATCTTCATTAAAATTAACATAACTTTTTTTAGGAATCTTTATATTAAAAATTAAGAGATTTCTAATGGCATATAACATCTCAAAAATCCAAAAAAATTAATATCGTTTAATTTTTAAAATTGAGTCAAAATTTTGACTACAATTGTACCGAATACAACTGATATTTTGTAAAAAAAACAACCAGGATTTGCTTTTTGGAAGTTTGGCATAATTTTTGAAAACTTTCAAAAAAAGGACAAAAATCTTCAAGATTGTAGGGCATAAATAAAAAATGTCAAGTTTTAGCAAAAAAGAGAGCATATGTATAACAATAGAATTATTCTTTATTATTACAAAAGTATAATCCTCGTTAACTTTATCGAGCATTGTATACATGCATTTTTCAAAAAAATTATTACATTAACCTTAAATTTTATTAATCACGTATCTCATAAATAATAAATAATTTCTCATATCCATAACCTAATGTTGTAAGATGATTAATGATCATTATATAATATAATCATTAATATCACACAAATTAATAAATCTAGCACCTAATCCATTCAATTCAATAGTTAGTTTATATATCTATATATTTTCCAAACAACTTTGATATTCTTCAATATCTTGAAGAAGTTGCGGTTCATAATTATCATCGTCATTAAGAATAATACCACATTGAACCTTGAATAATAAGTCTTATGTAAATTTTAATCTATCTTCACAATATCTAACATGATGTTTATTTTACCTTTTGAAATTTTTTGCTAATTAAATTAAATTTAAATGAAAATTTGATTGAGCAACATTAAAGTTAGTAGAATTATTACACTAAGAAGCAATAAATTGAAAAGGTTTCCAAAGAATAGTAAGAGATTCATTGAGAGATAATAAAATAAGAGTATCATCATAGGCCTCGATTTATAAATTCTTAACTATGGTAAAAATAAATAAATAAATAAAACCAATCCACAGAAGAAATAACTCTATCAAGTCTTTGTTTGATATTAAAACGTCATTTTATTTTATTAGTCCAACTGAAAAGAAAACCCATAGAGTCTAAATTCAAAGCTTGAAATTCATCCATAAAGTCCCTCAATCCATTTGGCCATAAAGAGATAGAAGTAACTCCTTTTTTTCATGTTGATATAGAATTTCATTAAAATCACTCGAACAGAACTAGAAAGAATTAGAAGCAATAATCAGTGCAAGTAAGTTTCACTAGAAATCATCTTTTTGATCATTATAACATGAAGAGTAGAAACAAAAGCGATTATAATTCCTTTCATTAGAAAAACAATTAAAACTTATAATTCTATTACATGTTTATTATAATTTAAAATTAAAATTTGACAACCTAACCTCCACACGACAAAACGTTCTCCATCACTTTGAAGTAGGTATACAAAAACTATCATAATAACATAATCTATGTTGAATTGAAAGACAAAAAGCAATATTAGCTTTAGGTTCAGAAATGAAAATGCATTGGAGTTATAAAATCTAATTAATTTATACAAATATTTAAAAGCTAAGGATTTTACAAGTCCATGACAATTCTAACTTATGGTTTTCATTTTCCAATTGGGAAGATGTTATGTGTTGCTTCCTAACCCAATTAGATTGTAGGGTTGTAATCAAAGATGTCCTATTTCATATGGGTTCTTTTAAAACTCTAGGACCATATGGTTTGTCTCCTTCCCTCTACAAAAATTACTGACATATTCTTGAAAAAAGTGTAATTCTTATAGTTCAGATTTTCATCATGTTATCTTAATCCTATTTTAAATAGAACATTTATTACATTTATTGTCGAAATAATTAATTAGTCTCATGATCATCATTTTAGACCCATAAGTCTCTACAATGTGATTTATAAAGTTATTTCAATAATCTTGGAAAATAGACTCAAATCCAAACTTGATAAATTCATTTCTCCCTATCAATATGCTTTTAAACTTGGTACATGAATTTCTAAAAATGTTATTATTGCTCAGGAAGTAGTTCATACTATTAAGACAAGGTAAGGGAGGTTCAATGATAATCAAAATACATATGTAAAAAACTTATAATGTGATGAAATGGAATTTCATTATCAAAATTTTAAAACAACTCGGTTTCTTTGAAAAATTTTGTAAGTTAATTTATACTTGTTTGAGTGTTGTCTCTCGCTCAATTTTGTTAAATAGAATTCCATATAGCAATATTATTCCTGAAAGATGATTTCATCAAGGTGATCCTATTTCTTCTTATCTTTTCATTATTGGGGTGAAATGTTGTCTAGATTATTGATCTATGCTAAAAACAATAATGGGTTTCATGGGATCAAAATTGCTCAAAATGCACCTCTTATAAGTCAATTTTTTTATGCAAATGATCACATTCTCTTTTGCAAAGCTAATCTCACCAAGTTAATGTCATTTATCAAAATATTAAAAAGTATTTCAACTGGTCTAGATAATGAGCAAATATTTATAAATCATGTATTTATTTCTCAATAAATGTTTCTTCTTTTTTAAGAGGCCAAATTCAATCTACCCTTAGAATTTCTAGAGGTGTGAAATATTTGGGTCATAACTTATTTTATTATAGAAAGAAAAGTAGGGAATTTAAAAGATTATTGATATGCTCATTTCAAAAATGGATAGCTGGAGATCGTATCTTTTATCTAGATTAGGTAAAGTCACTTATATAAAATCTGTGCAATTGGCTTTACCATATTATTCCATGAGTACTCTTAAACTTTTCAAAATAGTTTGTCACAGAGGTGATACAATTATCAAGTAATTTTGGTGGAATGCATCTATAAAAAAATTCTTTTAGATACATATAAAAGTTAGGATATTCTTTATCTACCTAAAAAAGTTGGAGGTCTTGGTTTTTGGAAACTTGAAAATATTAATTAAGTCTTTTATTTAAATTGGGTTAGAAATTTATTAATCATGATAATAATGCTTGGGTTAATATCTTTCGATGCAAATATGAAAATCCCAAATATTTTCTTAATTATGAAACACGGTCTTCTAACTCCTAGATTTGGAAAGGTATTTGCTCTTCTTTGAATCTACTTAATTTGGGTGCTTGTCTTAAAATTGGAAATGGTTCTTCAATAAACATTTGGCATGACCCTTGGTTCCATTGGTCTTCAAATTATAAATTCCATCCTCTAGTTATTTTATTGGATAATCTACTTAATGTTCTTATAGTTGTTTAAGATCTTCTTCTGTCAAACTCTAATGATTGAAAATTTTAACTTATTTACTACATTTGGGGATTTAACATGTGTTTATATATTTCAAGACTTCGTCCTCTAGTGGAAGAAAATTTTGACTCTTGGTCTTGGGCTCCTAATTCCAAAGGTAATTTTAACACCAAAGCAACTTATCGATGTTTAATTTCAAAAAGATATCCTCATGTACATTCTTCTCATTGGAAAAAGCTTCGGCAACTAAAAAATGCATAAAAGGATAAAAACTATTTGGTGGAGACTTCTTTTTGATTTCCATCCTACTAGATATAATATTTACTTAAGAATTCACCTAAATGATATCTCATGACTTTTTTTCATTCTAAACCTGAAACTATTCAACATCTTTTCTTTACATGTCAATTTACTCTATCCATCTCCACTGAATGGACTTATACAATCAACTTAAATTTCAGTAATATATTTTTTTTTTTGTACTTTTATTTGTGAACTTTTTAATGTTTACTAATACAAAATGTGACATTTAAGTCGATATGTAAAGTTGGTTTTTGGAAAAAATTGACTTATAATCAATTTAAAGTCAGTTCGGTAAAAAAATCAACGCTATCTACGTAGTGTAGCATCAATTCTACATGTCAATTGATGTTATCCATGTATAAATTTTTTATTTTAACAGTTTTTAAAATTGAAATTACACAATACAAATTTTGTTTTTGGTCAATTATTATTTTATTAATTTGAACTGTTTAAAATTAAATTTAATTAGATATATAGTATAATTATTTTTTCTTCTTTTAAGTCAATTGATTTTTAAAATTATATAATGTATAGAATTTTGTGTATTTGTTTGGATATTTAATTTTAAGTACATGTTTTTCATACGTACTTATCGAATTTGGGTAGCATGAAAAACGCAATACAGAAAAGTTTTCAAAAAAGGATAAAAGATCTATAGTTAAAATCTTAAAAAATAATTGACCAAAAAAATAAAAAAGGTTGTATTGCTTAATTTCAATTTTAAAACTGTTAAAATTAATAAAAAAATTAACTACGTAATGTTGGTTGACGTGTTGAACCGACGCTACACACGTTGATAGCATTGGTTTTATGTGTCAACCGATGCTATCCACATGTGTAGCGTCAATTGACACATGGAACCGACGCTATCCACGTATGTAGCATCGGTTCAACACGTAAACCGATGCTATCCACATATATCAGAAAATGAATCTAAAAAGCTCAGCAAAAAGCACTTAATAAAATCAGATGCTTCGAATGTAGGAAGCCAGGTCAAATTTCTACAAAGTATTTTTATAAACAAAATCATAAAAACAAGTATGATGTGAAAACCAAGGTTATTATTTTGGATACTACCGGTAGCGATAATGAGGATGAGACTAATTTGCTAGCTCTAATGAGCTTTAGTAGTGCCATTGATCCTATGACTACTGCCTAAGATGTTCAAGAGGTGATAGTTATTGTTGATGATGTTGATGAACAAGATAAATTGCTTTATTCATGCAATGTGCTCTTTTTTTGGAGAACATCAAGTCTAAAAAGCAAATAAAAAGGCTTTGGAAAGCCTTGGTGGAAAGGAGCACTAGATATGCATATTGAAGAAAAATCTAAAGGAAAAAAGTCCTCTATTGATGGTCAACAACTTGATCTCAGCAAAAAATGTGAGGTTATTCAAATGAGATATTCATATTTTCTTGAGAAATAATCCTATCTCTAATAAAGTTACATAGCTATTTTTTAACCTTGATCTCTCTCCTAATTAGAACGTCAAGATTAAAGAATTGAGGAATAATAGTCCTTGAGAGTACAATGGAATATATGGTCTACTCTATTACCCAAAAGGAAACTGAGATTGATCAACTAAATAACAAAGTTGGGATTTTGAAAAATTATGCAACTTATCTTGAATCATTTCTCAAAGAAAAGGAAGATTTGATTATTGCCTTAAAGAATAAACTTAGAGTGAGTGAGAAAGAATTGGCTTATTCGACCTCTAGATGGAAAAAATAATGACTGGCTATAAAAACATAAATGAAATCCTCAATAACTCAAATATTTTTAGGGACAAACATGGTATTGGTTATAGTGAAGAGGTTTCAACCTCTAAGGTGGGTTTTATTAAGTTTGTGAAAGCTTCTGATCAAGATCCAAAGTGAAGTCTGTTACCACCAACCCAAGACGTAAGTCTATTATGTCTCCTCAAATGGATTCCTCTAGGAAGGTGAAACATTCACCTAAGGCTAGCACTTTATGTTGCTCTAATAGTGGTCTATTAACTCTACCTACTCTCATTTCTAATTGTCACCATTGTGATGAACTCGGGAATTTAAGACCATACTATGGAAAATTGACTAGTCATCCTCATGTGAAAGTTAATGTAAGCATGTCTTCCTCCTCTCCTCCACATACTACTTCTCAGAGTCAGGGACCTAGATTATCTAACTCCACTATTTGTGTTTGTTATCTATGTGGTACTATTGGCCACCTTGTTAGGCAGTGTCTTAGATATGTGAGAAGTACTACTCAAAACCCATATTCTCTATGACAGACTGTAGCTATTGTGGTGAATTTGAGAATCTCTAATCATGTTGCATTGTGCACCTAAGACATAATGTGGAAAGAAATAAGCCTACTTCTAAAATTCCACCTAGTCTTGTCTATAAGGGTAAATCAAATGGATTTTCAAGAAATAATTAACAAAATAAACCTCAACTATGTATGCTCACATGACACAAAGGCTATTTCCTAAATTAGTTTTCCCTCATAAATACTTTAAATGGAGTGATGTTGTTTAATCACTATTTTTGGGTGATTTGTTTGGGGTTGAAATTTTCATTCATTTTCTCTCTTAGGTTTATAGTTTTTCTTTGTGTATCTTTTATTATTTGTCTACATATTTTATCTCCTTTTGATTACTTTAATAAAAACTCAAAAAATATTGTGTTTATTATATTGATGCTCTCTTTATCTCCTTATTTTCTCTTCCCGAGACTGTTTTGCAAGTCTTTTTGTCTAGTTGTCATACTACTCAAATGAACCTTTTTGTGTTACCACTATTGTTTTATGGCTAAGATACTTTTGCATATTCCCTAAGAATATGTGTGACTAAATTCTTGTGTTGAATTTAGAAAGAAGTTTCTCCTATACACATGCTATATAGTTATTTTGAGAAGCTTGTGTGGCTTTCTTACTTTGATGATTTCTATGTCTTTAACAAGCTCTAAAATGAACTTTAGTATCTCTTGAGTCAAAATCCTAAGTGTTGCATAGACAGAAAGAGGATTTAGGCTATCTTGGAATCGTTTGATCCTTTCTTGCCACCAATGTTTTCTTATGCTCAGTTTCCTAATGAGTGCTCAAAAAGTATTAAAATTATCATGATTTAATGTAATTTAATTGAATAAATAGATTTATATGTGTATGATTTTATCATATTTTTATATAAGTTTGTTTTTTCAGAATTATAGGTATTTTTATTGTTTTTCAAGTATTTTCGTTCAAAAATAACTTAAAGACTCAAAGAAAAATACTGGAGGCAATACATCACAAATGTGTTAAGAAAAAAATGAGGAAAAATAAAAAATATGAAAAATTTGGAAAAACTGGTCAAAACAGTCAAAAATGTCAAAAACTCCGAAATTTTGTGCATAGCCACCTATTCACGTTGAAGTCCCATGTACACCAGCACATACTGGTATTGAGTCCCACATGTACATGCCTATCCCACGTCCACACGCAGCCAACAAAGGCCCAGCACATGCATGCATGGGAAAACTTGTGCACATAGCCAATGCACACGCAGCACACGCCTGCGCATAGCCAACATAAATCGTGTTGATTTTGATGCGTGCCTACGCTTGTCCCATGCGAGCCCACGCACGCCAAACGCCCGTCTATGACAAATTTTGCCCCCCACACGTGTGTCAGCCTATCCAAACACATCCAAAATTAAAATTTTGAGATATTTTCCCACCCTTTTTGGCCTTTTCCTCACCTATAAAAGGACTGTCTCCCCCATTGTACAAAACAGACAATTTTCTCAACTCTTTCTCTCTAGAAAGTTTTCTTAGTTTTTTGTTTTAAAATTCTTCTCTTTTTGAGAAGAACTAGCTATGATTTTATAGATTTTTATTTTTTTATTCAATAAATGGAAATGTAAATCCATTTAGAAGTTTTCCATCAACATAATTAGCATCAAAGTTCTTTAAGGATTCTTTTGAGATATAATTTTAAAATGATTTTTTTATAGTTATTTTTATGTTTTATTCTTATATGTTATATTTAATTTATCTGTGATTAAATTTAACATAGTTTGCTGTTTGTAAATATGATATAATTTTAACGTTGTTATATTTGTGAAATATTAAATAGGTAAAACATTTCTATAAGATAAATTGATTTTTTTTATTCAAGATTTTATATTAAGGATGTTAGAGTGAAATATATTATTTTTCATTACAAACTTAATCTGAAAATTAGATTATTTTTCATTACAAACTTAATCTGAAAATTAGATTATAAGGTTTAATTATTTGGTCTGATTTAGAGTAGTACTCTTTTATTTGTTGGTACAATCGCCCAGTAGTTAGAGTGAAGCTCTATTTCAAAAGTTTTTATAAGAATTATTATCTGAAAATGTATTAACAACATATTTTCAGTAGTGGTTTTAAAACTTGAAAGTTAGTACTCAGATAATTAGATTCTTAGGTTTAATTTGGACACCTTGAATAAAGTTTAATTAATTTACTTCCCCTAAAGCTGTGATTAGATGGTTTGCTATTTTCTTAGAAATAAAGCTAAAATTTAATACTTAATTAAATAATAAGCCCCGCCTAAGAATATTAGTTAGTTAATATTAAACAAAAGAATACGGGCCTAAGGACATTTTCATACTAAAAAGAGAAAATTAACAAATATCAATTTATATATTTAATAACATAAATAATATAGGCTCTTCCCCATAAATACTTCATTGTTACTAATGTTAAAAATTTGCATTATTTTTTATTAAATCATATCTATCTTTATTATTTTTATTAGATTAGGAAATAAAAAAAATATTGTGACAAGATGTTTAAGATTTAATTTCATTTTTAAAAGTTTGAATAATAAATTAAAAACCACATATATTCTTTCCTTAGATCAACCTTGGGAGTATAGTTGTCATTTTCTATAAAATGATTTGTACACTTGCGAAAATTTTACAAATATAAAACCAAAGTATTAACAAAATCGGCATTGCCGATCTTGTTCATCATTTCCCCTCTTGAGCCTTGTTTTTATCCCTTCATTTATTTGCATCTATTGGTTTAGCACAAATGATATACCCCACTTACCTTGCACATCATCAGTTGTGTTTCAATTATGTTACTAATTAAACTTATTTGTTTTGGGATTATCTATTTTACCCTCATGTTTAAGGAAAAAGAAAAAAAAAATAGGGGTATCAGCAAATGAATTTCAAGATGAATAGAAAAAAGATCCTATATTTTAGGAATTTAATTGCCTAAAAATTGAGAAATAAAAGGAAAAGAACCTAAGTTTGAAGGTTTACTTTCATGGTTGTGAGCTCATTTCTTAAAGTACTTGTTTTGGTTCACTAAAATTTTATTTGAACCTAAATGTCTCTTCTCATCTACCCAAAATTCAGCCTTTCATTATAAGCTTTGAAAGACCTCTTGATTTCTTCTTGGTTGGTACCAACATTAGTGGAGAGAGAAGCTAAAAATGGACTTATAAAGTTTGGTTTACTTGAGTCTATATTTCTATTTGCTTGGTTCGTATAAACATATCTTGATGGAAAATAGAGTAAACAAGTATAATATAACACATACATTGCATATCTTTAAATATTTAATCATACCCTTAAATGGATGCATTGTGGATTGATTGTCATATGGATGTTTATGTTGAATTTAACGGTTATTTTTACTAAACTATGTGGTCCCGTTTTACCCTACCTCGCCATATGCTCTCCATTCGCTCACCATCACCTTGCCAAATAGCTCACCAATCACTCCAATGGGGGGGATGGAGAGGTATGCAACAAGGTACTCCTCTTTCTATAAATATAACCCCCTAGTGTTTCTTCACACCTCATAACAATTTCCCTCTCTTCTCATTTTACTAGTATATCTAATATTCTTTTTGTAACCATATATAACCCCTAAATGTATCATAAGTGGTAAAAAAGTGTATGCAACTTGAGTCTATCAATCCTTATAGCAGTACGCCTATTTTGGCATAACTTCCTATTAATATTCATGAGTATCTTGAAATTGAGCTAAAGTTTTTGATAACTGTATTTTATATAGTTATTTTCACCTATTTTAGTAATTATAATTGCTATGTTCTCTCTATTTTTAGTTAATTTTAGTTTAATAAATTAGTATTTATTGTTTTTTTATATATTTTAAGAAAATTAAATAAATTGTATCAAAAACGTATTTAATTGCAAATTTGTGTCCAAAAATATAATTTCAAATAAATGAGTGCTTAATTACAATTTATAAAAGTCGCAAATATAATTTAAATTAAAATCGGGCTTAATTGTAATTAAAGAAAGTTTAAAAATGTAAATTGAAATAAATTTGTGGGTCAAAATGCAATTAAGGAAATTTATATTCTGTGCAGGAAAAGGAAGTCACGCGTAACATTAATTCCGGGCGACACCGACCGTTCGATCAGACAACCAACGGATACGATGAGGCGCGTGGATTACAAGCGCGACAAAAGAGCGTAAACACGAATTTCACGGATTACGCAGCTCGGCGTGCCAGGTGGGCCCACCTGCCGTGTAGGCCGGCGTGCAGGGTGGGACCCACGTGTCAGTTACGCGTCTTCCAAAGGTTGTGTTTGCGTGCGGCTGAACCACGTGCAATCGTTTCCTCCAACCAATTAAAGTCTTCCATGTGTCCCACTTTCCCCTTGAACGAATCATCAGCGGACGCGTGGCACATTTCGGTGAACCTAAAAGCGCAGAACCTCGCACGTGACACGTGGCAGCGTGGATTGAAAATAAAAACAGAAACGCACAGCTCTCTCCACTCACATTTTGAACGCGTTTTCGATACATTTTTGTCCCCCACTCGTAATTTTAAATTAATTTCTCCATCATTAGTTGTCTCACGCGTGTATAAAAAAAATATATTTTTAAATGTATTTTTTTTAGAAATTTAATGTTATAAATAGGAGATAAGATGATAGAGTTAAAAAAAATTTGGTTTAATTTTTTTTTAGTTTTCGAAAGTTTTTGGAGTTTTGGATTTTTAGTAGTATTCGGGGCTGGACTGTGGAACTTGCAGAAGCCATTTTTGGCTTCTGTTGTGTTCTGCTCGTGCCAAATATTTACGATCCGAAGTTATTTAATTTTATTTCTTCTTCATCTAATTTTTCTTGAACTGTTATAAAATTTAATTTCTAATTTATGAAGTAATTTAATTTTTCTAGGGTTGTATTTGATCTAAATTTATGAAGCTTTAATTTTAATTATTGATAGATTTATAAGACGTTCGATTTGTTCGATCTATTTCGTGCTTAATGTTTTTTGATTATTTACGAATTTTATCAAAACGATCTGTGGCACATAAATAAACTTGGAAGAGACATTTGTGTGTATATTGCTCGTAGATAGAATGACATGTATGATGAAGGATAGGAATATACCCTAATTGTATGTGTGGCCATTTGAAAAATTATAACGTAATGAATCTCGGTAAATTTAATTCTCATAGAGATATAGTGAATTAATTTAACAAGGTGTGTTTATACGGAGCTCGGAAGAGATGTATAAAAAAAAAGAAGTTTTCGGTTGACAAATTAAATGTACTAAAAAATATAAATCAAAAGAAAATAATATGATAAGAGTGGATTAATTTGGTGAAAAATTGCAATCCTAGATTTCTTTTATTTTGTTAACTCTTTTCTTTTTGTTCTAAATCAACGATTGTTTTGAATAAAATCAGAGGGAAACAATTTTAGTACTCAACAAACTATAGTAACAAATCTCCGTGGGAACGATCTTTACTTACAAATCTTATTACTTGTGACCGTGTATACTTGCACATTTTATGTTCTACAAAAGAGACAACAATTTTCTTACTATTCCTATGTTTCACTCTGTTCTCTAACTTATTACTATAATGATGAGTTTCTTAGGGAATTTTAAGCTACCTTTCCTCGTGTCTCTACTATTGATTTCTCTACCTCTTTTTTCCTTAGAAGATGTAGATTTACCTTATCCTGAGATGATATTTTTAGTTTATTATCTCTTCTTGATGTTTTCTGTTGACATTCCTTGTTATCCCATTTGAATTTAGATATATTGCTACCACTTATCTCTCTGAATTTAAGAGTGTGAATTTCTGCAACACTATTGAGATGGTGAACCAGTTGGCTTGGTTTAACCACACGTATACTATTAATTCCATTGTTGTTAGCTCTTCTTTCCTTGGTCATTCTCTTAATATTTTCATAAGTGCAATCATTCATCCCCATTCCTATCTTCATACTGTCTTTTGTGCTAAGGAGATATCCTCTGTGTGATTCTAAATGATGATGATATATATTGTTGGTATGATCGATATAATTATCATTTTTCATACCATTACTCTACCTTATTCTATGCTCCACTATCCATCTTTAATTTTTAGGTGGGGTTCCATTATCTTTCATAACATTTCTTTAAACATTCCAAGCAAGCTTGTTCTCACTTGCACTGTTATTTCTAATAGTTAGTCTCAGTGTAATCTTGCAATCCCTTATTACTCATCATTCATGAAAGCTTCTCAATCTACTCATTGTGAATCCACTCTTATCTCTTCTTCTCCTTCCACATTTGTCTCTCTGGATGTAGAGCCCACTCGTCTTTTATCTACCATTGTTTAGGAGCTACAAACTTTGAATAGGAATGTCTTTGATATGCATCATTTTCATGATTTTTCTTAGGTTGTTACATCTTCTTATCATCCTATTATACTTCCTTTTCATGGCTCACCTATTTCTTTTACCTCTTTTATACCTTGACCAACCTATACTATACCACCTCACTATTGTGTTTCATCCCCTTGGTCTTTCTTCAATTTTCCCTTTTAGACCGACCATTCTTTTGATCTGTTTGCTAATAACTTTCTCTACCCATAAGTTATTCCACTACCAACTACTTCCTCTTATGATGCTGGACAGTCTTCTCATAGTGGTGTTTAAGGAAATGATGATATTAGAAAGGGAGATAAAGAGTGTTGATCTTAATTATTTCTTTTTTACTTTCAGTTATTTGCTATTGCTTTAGTTTATTTATGAACTTCTTTGTGTAAAATAAAGTTTATATAACTAGTATGATTTTGATGTTATTCTTTCATTTTTTCCCTAGTTATTTTTGGTTGTTTATCTCCTTTAATTCTACCTATCTTATTTCATTTTTATTAGAATTATTACATATTTGTATTTCTTCTCTCCTTCGTATAGGGGTGTTCCTTTGACTTTTAATGTCAAAAAGAGGGAGAAGTTTGTGTGTAAAACTTTGTTTTTGTTCCTATTATGTATGTTGCATGGATTATGAGAGTATAATTGCACTATATAGTATTGTGTGACTTGTATGCATTCATAGGGAGTGTTGCATGAAGTCAGGGCAAGTTATGCATTAATGGTTGTGCTTGACTTATCGTTGTGAACCTATATAGGGGTAACATGATAGTATATGGAATTTGATTACACATTATTTCTATATGATACATTCCTGGGGTGTGTGCTTGTTTCATATGTGTAAGTTATAGGTGTAGGTTGAAATCATCGAGCTTCATTTGTGTGGTATGCATTGGTACTAAGACCTTAGTGTTTCATAGTGACAAAGTGGATGAGTTGATCCATGAAAATGGATGGAGTGCACAAGATGGATGCACTAATTTTAGGTATGTCTTTTAGGTTTAGGTATGTGTTGATATTTTGGTCATGGGAATAAACAACTTTAGGTCATCTTTATAATGGTGTGAGTATGTATTTAGTTGTGTAGTGTTTTGACATGAAAAACTAAAAGGGAGAATGTAAGTCCTATGTACTTTGGTTCCGCTTGTTAGTTTATTGTGTACAAAACATTGTGTCTCTTTAAATTTATTTAGTATTCTATCTTCCTCTATGTCAGATTAGTTACTACATATCAGTAATAGATGCACGCACATAGGTAGGTACACTTTATATGCGAGCATGTTTATGCACACCACGGGGTTGGTTTCCATAGTGTGCATGTTAGGTCAAGAGTGGTGGTTTTTGGTTCATTTTGGGTGTAGGTATTTATAAAAATTACTCGACATTTTTGGAAATGAAAATATATCTTTTTTATCACCTTACCACTACCTTTGGCAAGGTGGCCACCCAAGACTATATAAATACCCTCACTTTTCTCAACTCTTCACCCATGTTTTTAGTGTCAAAAATCTATCAAAATTCCTACTATATTTAATTCTATTTTTGAATTTTTTATGGAGAGCTTACTTTGGAGCATGGGTTATTCAGTGAGTTTATTTATCACATCATAAATTGTGTGCACACATGGTTTATCAGTGTTCTCTTCTATACGATTTCAGTTCTATAAAGGATAATGTGTCCTTTGGTACCCTTAAGATCAAGATTGATCCTCAAGCTGTCACATTCTATATATTTCATGATATTGATCTTTGGTTACTAATCAGACCATATTTGGTGGTGTTAGCTGTGGAGGATAGCCTGGTTCGTGTGTCGAACCAGGTATTTACGAAACCAACAAGCAAAAGCGTAATAGATAATTCAAACAGTGATCCCAGTTGATAGGGGAAACAATGATTTTATTTCTTTCAGAGTTAAAAATGTTTCATGGATTAGTGAATTGTTTAATACTGAATGGTCTCTATATAGGTTTACCTCATTACATTGCTTGTTGTGAATGATCAATTACTATGTTAGTACAATATAAGTTTAATGTGTGTATGTTACAATATACTGTAACTTAAACTTTGATTAGAAAGCGTTTATTCCTTCCTACCTTTGCTTGATATATAATATCTATTGTTTAAAGTTATCTGATTATTAGATATTATATTACTTATATTTTAGCTATATTTTATTTTTGTGCGAGTTAGGGTTAAGTTATTAAGGAGTTTGTATCTCCTTACCCTGTTAGTGTACCATGTCATAGACTCTTTCAAGAAACATCAGGCATAATGATAGGTAAGGAATCAGACACATCCAATGCACCAATGAATGATAATATTACAACCAAAACTGATGATGTAACATCATATTCAACAAGCAAGACCATGTACATGGAAAGAGAAAAATCAAAAGATGCAGAATGAGAAATAATAGGTGAAGCAATAAAAGGTGTACCTGATACAAGAACACAACTGAATGGCACCACACATTGAAGACCAAAATGAGAAAAGACAAGTGAAGAATCCCTCAATGACACAATAGTAGAGGAAACATTTTCATGAAAAGGGAAAGCACCCTCAACAAAAATGTGTCTATTTATGTAGACCTTCTCAATAGCTTTTCCTATACATACATATCCCTTCCAAGAATGTACATAGCCTAAAACACACAAGCAACATATTCAACATCAAGCTTATTTTTCTTATATGCTTCGAGGTAAAGAAAACATAAACATTCAAAGACCCTTAAGAAAAAGTAATCTAGTTCGCATTGATAAAGCAAAGAATATGGAGACTTATAGGACAAACCTCTTGAAGGCACACAATTTTGGAAAAATAATGCAGTACAAAATGGATACGTCAAATAAGATTTAGGTACATCTAATCTAACTAATAAATTTATGTTCCCTTATATGTAGACAAGTAGTTTTAAATTGAATACCAAACTATTCAAGAGCAAAAGCAAGAGCGTTAAATTCTCCATCATTATCACTTTGCACCTATTTAACATGTGTATCATACTAACATTCTACCATCTTTTTAAACTTCAAGAAAATAGATATGGCTTGATCCTTTGAAGACAAAAAATACATCTATAAGGACTATGAGTGTTGGCTATTTTCGTGGACAAAATATTTATCTGTAAATTTATTTTTAGGCCTGCTATCAAGTCTATCAAGAAAATCCAAACAAATGTTCGAGTTCTAGATAATTATACTTCAGGTATATCTTTGATAACTACAACATATAAGATTACATTTATGCATTTAATAGCACATGTTTATAAATCTGAAATTATTTTTTGTTCTTAAATATGGAATAAGATATGCTAATATATTAGATAAGATATACTCTAAATTATAGCTGAAATCTTTAGCATAAAAGAAAATATACAATCTATTTTAAAAGAAATCTATTTTATATAAGAGTTATCTTAATTAATGAGTAATACTAATACTATTTGTAATAGAAAAGATATTTATTAATCATATATGAGTTACCTTAATTAATAAGTAATACTAATCCTATTTGTAATAGAAAAGATATTTATCAATCATATATGAGTTATCTTAATTAATGAGTATAATTAATCCTATTTGTAATAGAAAAGATAACTATCAATTACATAGGATTAAGGGTTTTAATTTTTCCTATAAATAAAACTCATTACTCATTGTTTCAATTAACCACACAAAAGCATTCTTCTAATCTTCTTAATTTCTCTCTCTTGTTTTACAAATATAAGATCATAATTCTTTAGGCTTCGTTATTTAGTTAATCTATCAAATATTGGTGATTATATTTGATTGATTAATAAGCCTAATTATTTTTATGATATTTTGATAATATGTTCTTATGGATTTTTCTTTATTTTTGTTTTTAAATTGTTAGATCAAATAATTATTTTTTGTCATATCATAGTTATTTGATTTGATTATTAATATTTAAAGAAGCTATTTTTATTGAACTTATGTTTGATCTTTTTGCTCTAGGATTTACTAGTTGATTTGATTTAAGTGATATATGTTTTGAATCATCTAGTTAGGATTATGCATTATTAAAGCTGTTCTAGAAAACACATGGGCACTTGTGTTTTTGTGCTAACTATTTTGCAGTTACTTCGGGAACGTATCTGATTAGCGGGAAGCTTATTAGAACGTTGGTCTGAAAACCGTTCACGCTAATATTGGAAACTGTGAAAACATAGCAAGGGCTCGTAAGTAAGGTACATTGGGGCAGTATCCTACCGAGGGTAGCATAAGACCGAGTTTGTACTTGAACATTTGATTTTTATAGTGGAAAGTTAGGTGGTCCGGTGGACCGGTGGTTTTCCTCTTAGGTCATAGTTGTGGCCTAAGTTGTTTCCACCTAAAAATATCGTGTGTTATTATTTTATTTTCACACTTATTTTTACACAAGATTGTATGCCTGGTTGCTTTGTTTAGATTATTAAATTATAAATTAGTAAAAATTAAAAATAACCTATTCACCCCTTCTAGGTTAATTAGGTCCATAATTTATAAACTTTCAACATCCATCAAAAATAACTAAAGTCATTAACAATTAAAAATAAATATCCCACACCATGCATTGATTGTACAAGTGAGGGCCTCTAAATGTCTATATATAATAATTCAAACAGTACATGAGTATAAACATGAATTCCAATAGGAAATGATTATTTATGAGATTTGGAAACCTTGCATGACTCACATAAAGAATTGGCATGAGACTTTATTGTATCAATATTACTAATAGATAGTTTTTTTTATACAATAAGATCAGATATATGATACAACCTCTCATGCCACGTAGACATCATAGTCAGATAGGCCATTGATGTATCAGCTGGTGGCATAGTATAGCTATCCTTTTATCTAACAGATAGCATCATCCTATACAATCATCAATGAAGTGGACCTTGAACAACCACCCTCTTCGAAACATTGTTCTTAATCCAGTAGAAATTAGAATGAAACTCAATATAAATGTGATTATATTAACACAACTTATAAACAGACATCAAATTGGTAGTCTTGTAAGGAGTATATAACACATCTTAAAATTAAAATGCATATTGGGTAAAGAAACTATAGAATCACCAAAGCATTTAATTGGAATAGAATCACCATTACCTATTGTAACTCCATTTTTCCCAAGATTACATCCATTATAAGTCAGATGATGAGTAGCTCCGGTATCAAGAACCCAAGCACTATCATTACCACTAGAAGATGTAGCAACATAGGTAGAGAGCTGTGAATTCTTGTTCTAAGACTAATTCCTAAAATTACTAGCCAAATTCTTGATTTTCCAACAAATAGAAGCCATATGTCCCATTTTGTTACAATACTAAAATTGCACATTCTTCTTGAATCTCTACCTTGAACATTATATCCTTTACCTTTGACATGGCCACCAGAAAGCTGATTTAGATATTAAGCATTAGAATTTGAGTGTTTAGAGAATACTTATCATTAGAATTGGTAACATTCATAGCACTCAATGTTTCCAAATTTTCTTGAAATATTTATTGTTACTTATCCTTATCTTGTTATTGCAAATGGTGTTCAAATACAAAAGGCTTGCTTTGAAAATCCTCAATTGTAATTGAACTATCCTGATCAATAATGTAACATTCGATTTAATTATAGCAATTATTCAAGCTAGCTATGGAAAATAGGAGCAAATCCTTGCATGGATCAGGCTTTCCAATTACACCAAGATTAGCAGCCAAAGTGTTGAGGCACATGACATAATCATCAACACTCAAACCTTATGAGATTATGCAAAGGAAGAAAAACATATTCATACATTTCCAAAAGCTCATAAGTAGTTTTGGTTCCAAATAAGATAACCATATACCTCAGTCAAAATTGACCTATAAATTCAACTATAATTGTTCCATTAATACGATTCTGAATCGCACAACAAGAAGAATTCTAAGGAATCTCTTTTGTATCATCAACATACTCTTCAACTCTATAGGTAGCAGTTACAAAAAGCAAATACTCCTTATATATTAGATATTTGGAATAATCAAGCTTAATTGGAAAAGACAAGTTCAATGAAGGAACTACCACAGATTGATTGGCTACCACTAGAGAAATATCAATAGAAACACTTCTAATAGAATCAGATTGAGGAATCATTATGAATGAGTAAGACAATCAAGAAAAGGAATCTTGATGAATAAGATGCTACCACTCAAGATTCAAGAGACACAAAGGAATTAAGAATCTTTAGAAAAGGAAATCTTAACAAGTTTAAAACCTAAGCTTACCATAGTAAACAAGCAGATGGAGATTAACAAGAGTTTTTGTATATTGAAAAGTAGTAGTTACAAACTATATATACAACTATTAGGGTTCAACCTTTTTCTAGAAAGAGAACTTAAAGAGAACTAAGATAATTGGCTAAATGTGTGGATCCCATAAGAGGTCCATCTATTTATAGAATATTACATATATAAGTGTCGGTTACGTAATGTGTACATATATTTACACATCAGAGGGGTATGATTGGTATAAAGTATAACATGCTATGGGTCAAGGTCAATTCCCGGTCTTGTGGTCAACTATATAGGGGATTCAACTCCTTAAAATTGACCTTTTACTTAGCATTCTGAGTTATTTCGTCTTATGGTTCCATCTGCTTATAGGCTCGGGCTAATTACTGAGCTCGAGTTGGTCTACAATTTGGACATTTGGGATGCTTTTCCTTCCAACTAAGGTTGATTATTTTCTTGAGCGGTTTGAATAGGTCATGCACTTGGCCGGTCCATATGTCCAAACATCTAGTCCCCCTACTCTTTCAACTAGAGCTCTAAGTTGAGGTGGAAGAGTAATTCTCGAGCAACATATATGAACCATTCATCTCTCCTAATAAATGCATGTTAGATGATTGGAGAGAAAAATTTGCTGCCTCTATTTAAAAAGGTGCTTGGACTGGGACTCATCATTATTTCCTACACATCATACAAAAAATAAGAAAAAACACTCTATCACATTAGATCGAGCCATCAAAGGTTTTTTTTAGTTCGGTGGTAAGGTTTCAACTCACACTATAGTTTTGTTTGGTTGAGTTTTTAGATCAAAACCCTCAAGTCTAATTCTTTTCTACTTTCTTTTTGGGTCAAAGTTTCAAAGAATCACTTCGTTTTATTTTTCCAAACTTGATTCTAGGTAAACCCTTCTTGTACCTTACTCGTTCTTTTTTTGTGTTTTTTGGTTTTTTATAGATAATGCACCAAGAAGAGGCTTCAAGCTCAGGCTCTTCGAAAAGCCCTCAATATCAAAGTGCTAGTGATGACTCAAGGTCATCTAAGTAGGGCTCTTCCAGTGGGATGAGTCAATCTCTACCTCAGAAATCTACCTCTACCACTCATACATAGGCCATTTCAACCATTAGATTAAGCATGCCTGATAACTGTATTTTATATAGTTATTTTCACCTATTTTATTAATTATAATTGCTATGTTCTTGATGTTTTTAGTTAATTTTCGATTAATAAATTAGTATTTACTGTTTTTTATATATTTTAATAAAAGTAAATAATTTGTATCGAAAATGTACTTAATGTCAAATTTATGTCCACAAATATAATTTCAAATAATATAGTTCTTAATTACAATTTATAAAAATCGAAAATATAATTTAAATTAAATTTGGGCTTTATTTTAATTATTAAAAGTTTAAAAATTTAATTTAAAATTAGCAAAGGGCTTAACTATAATTAAAGAAAGTTGAAAATGTAATTTGAAATATATTTGTGGGTCAAAATGCAATTAATAAAGTTTAATTATCTCATACAGCAGTAAGAATCTACGCCAATCTACACGCATTTAATCGTGGACCGTCCGACTGATAAGAAACGGCCGAGATTCGCGCGCCCTTATCACACCCGACCAAAGAGAGTATGTACAGTCTCAATTTTTTCACGCGGCTCTCAGACGCTGAATTGGGCCCACTCGTACAAGCAGTCGGCTGCGCAGTAAAGGGACCCACGTGTACAGCGTTGCGGCAGCCTCGTCCCCGCTACGCTGCGTGCCTCGATCCCGTGCGCCGATTCTCCACGTGTGCCCGGTTATTCCACCAACCGACCGCCATGTTTCCCACTTAATCTATCATCCAATCATGTTAGACATGGCATGTTTCTGGTGAACGCAAAAGCGCTGAATCCTGACGCGTCCAGCGAGCCGTCTCCACGCCGCGCCGCAATCCGTGCGGCAATTCTTCGTGAGCCCGTCCATTCTATCCCGTTATATGCCGCCACGTGTCCCACCATTTCTTTGTAGCGAATCGTACGCTAACACGTGGGTACGCGCATTAAATTTAAAACAAAGAAGACGGCGCCTCTCGTTTTGCCGTGCACGCGTAAAAATACAATATTCCAATTGCAGACGGTACATGGAATTTAAGAAAAATGTCTGGTTTTAATTTCGATACAAATATTTTACGCGTGTTTAAAAAATGTAATATTTTAGATGTATTTTTTTGGCTATAAATAGGAGATAGTTTTTAGTTTTAAAAAACCTTTTTTGGAGAGTTTAGTTTTGGAAATTATTTTGTGTTGCTCGGTTTTGGACTCAAGAAACACGCGAAGCCATTTTTGGCTTTTGTTGTGTTTTATGTGGTGCCAAATATTTGTTCTAATTGTTGTTTTAATTTTATTTCTCGCTTCTTCTTATTTTTTCTCGTAGTTGCTGTAATTTTTATTCTTAATTTACGGCAATTTAATTTTTCTGTAGGGTTGCATTTGATCTAAATTTATAAAGCTTTGATTTTAATTATTTTTGATAGATTTATAAGACGTTTCGATTTGTCTGCTCTATTTTGTTCTTAATGCTTTTTTGATTATTTACTTAATCTTATCAAAACGATCCGTGGCACAAATAAATAGAAAGGCATTTGTGCAGTGTATTGCTCAGAATAGAATGACATGTATGATGAAGCATAGAAATATACCCTAATTGTATGTGTGGCCATTTGAAAACTTAGAACTTAATGAATCTCGGTAAATTTAATTCTCATAGAGATATAGTGAATTAATTTAACGAGGTGTGTTTATACGGAGCTCGGAAGAGATGTATGAATAATAAAAAAAGAAGTTTTCGATTGACAAATTAAATGTACTAAAAAATATAAATCAAAAGAAAATAACATTATTTGAGTGGATTAGTTTGGTGAAAAATTGCAATCTTAGATTTCTTTTATTTTCTTATTACCTTTTTGGTAAATCAACGATTATTTTGGATAAAATCATAGAGATACAATTTTAGTACTCGACAAACTATAGTAACAAATCTCCGTGGGATCGATCTTTACTTACAAACCTTTATTACTTGTGACCGTGTATACTTGCACGAGTTTGTGTGTTGAAAATCACACAACAATGCCTCATACTTAAATTTCGGTGGCTAGGACTTAGAGGAAGAAACATAGGAACATTGGGTCTAGTGAACCTATAAGTCCTATCGGAGGTTGGTTAGCCCAAACAAAGACTAGTAGCTTAATACCCTAAGATGAGAAGTAGTTGAGAAAGACCTACAATATCCATTCCTCTATTCATATAATGATTCCACCATAAGAAGCCTGTGATAGTGACCAACCTTCATCCAGGTGGATAGTTTTTCATGAGAAGGTGTTGTGGTTAGGGTTAAGGTTCCCTTTGTATCCCTTTATTATGAGATTTTTAGTTAGGTATCTTATTTTCTTGACCTTTATTTACCAAGAAATTAGGGTGGGTTTGGAGATGTATACGTTTAATTAGTCGTATGTTCTGAAGTATAATCCCAAAGACCTGAGAAGGGTATATATGTTTGTGAAGCAAGACTGGGGTATTAACGTGTCTCTACCTGAGATTGAGAAAAATTGGAAGGAGTACTTTTTCTTTGTCTCACCGCGGTGAAAGTCCCTGACCAGTAACACTAGGTTGATAAGGAGTGTTTCGAATGAAACTAAGGTCGTTCTAAGGAATATGGATTTCTTATTCATGACCTTAAGTCTAGACGAGAAGCAACAACTGGTTGATATCTAGAACTATCTTCCCTAGAAAACCCCTTAGAGGAGCTTTCTCAACACCTATCGCTTTGTTGCTTCTAGGCTGATGAGGCATGGTGTAATAAAGCCCCCTTTTAGGATTGTTTGTATACCTCAAGCTTCTCTAAGGTGCCAAATCCTTTCCACAGAATTTGAGGAACGGTTTGAGGTGGTGGATGATGATGGTGACCTAGTTTTAAGACTCCACCACCCTTTTTTATTTTTATAGTGAGATCTGATGAAAATAACCTTACCCTAATTTTGTTTTGTAGATTCTATGGATGTTATGGCCGCTCAGTTGCTGTCTCACCTTCAGAGTAAGAAAGGTACCCCCTATGTTTCTTAGTAAGGCTCTTCTAAGGAAAAAAAGAGGGACAAGTCTCTGATCATGAAGGTCACCCCGTGTCTCTACAAAAGAAGAAGAAAAGGAATAACGTAGTCAATAAAGTGGCCGTACTTAGCCTTCAGCCTATAAATGTCTTTTCCCCTCTATCCATGTCGAAAGAATGTGCTCTATTTCCATATCCCTACTCAGTTCCAAAAATGCCTGCCTATTTGAGGAAGGCTAAGGGCATTGTTAATGATCTTACCACCGATGTGGATGTGAGTTCCTTGTATTAGGGCTTGGAGCCCGAGAAATGCGATTAATATCGGAGCCAACTTCCTACTAAAGTGTATGAGAAGTAGCTCAAGGCTATATGTGAAGGTATGGGTTTTGACGATGTCATTTGTCATCACCTATACTAGGTATGTGACCTTGCTTTATAATGACATTTGTTTTTCTCAAGTTTGACATTGCGATTTTTTGGTTAATTATTGAATTCGTACCCTTTTCTTGTTTTGGTTGTAGCTGCTTTATGATTTTGACAGGGCTCAGAGCATGGGTAGACTAAAGGATGATCTGGAATAGGAAAGGAAACTCACACATATTCTCAATATATATACACCGAGCTTCTAGCAAGGTCACAGAAATGGAAAGGTGATGTCATTGATAAAGAGGAAAAGTTGAAAGGGGTCACCACCGAGCTAAATGAGTATGCCAACCGTCTTATTGAGCTAGATGAGGCCAAAAGGTGAGCCAAGTTAGAGAGCAAAGAGGCATAGAAAAAATTCGATGCTGCAACTAAGAGAGACCTAAAGGCAAAGGCTGAACTTGACTTAATGGCCAGGCAGCTTCAGTTGAGTTGAGAGTAGGATACAACCTTACCATGTAATCTTTCAAGAGAGATTGAGAAGAAGGACCTAGGAAACTACTATTATCATATTTTGAACATCTTGGTCACTTCTCTATACATGTGCTCTCCCTCTTAAGAGGGGGATGAAGGAGAGGACTCAAGCTCTAGTAAGAGCGCGGATATGCTAGAGGCCACTGATGTAGGGGCCGAACAAGAAGATCATTAATATCCTGGGTTTTACCCTTCTTTTCTTTTGAGCTCGATGCCACTTATGATTGAATGGTCATGAACTTAGACTTGGAATTTTATTTGAATGAGAAATCAATCTTATTAATGAAAAGTTAATTTGTCTGAATTATTGTGTATTTATGATGTTGACCTACCGACTTGATTTTTGGGAACATTCCTTTATTATTTTATTTTTAATTTAAATTTTTTCAACTTCATCCTCTATAAAAAGAGATCAAAGGTACTTGCTTTATCAGTGTAATAAAGATTTTTTCTAATTTCTCCCTCTCTTTTTGGTCAATCTTTATGGATTTTGATCAGTCCTAAAGACATTCAGTTTGAGCTTTAAGGGTTGACAATAATAGGCTTCAAAGTGAGGTTATAGCACAAAAAGCCAAGGTGCTCAAACTTGAGGGAAAGGTAGGTCCTTTTAAGGAGAGCAAGTGTGAGCTCGCTTCTTGTAAAGACAAGTTATTGCAAACTTGATCTCAAAAGAGGAAGGTCATGGATGAAATGACTTCCCTTGTAGGTAGGGAATCTTATTGGGCGATCTTTTATATGAACCGAGTTAAGAAAGTGTTCCTCAAGGCGATGGAGGTCACTAAGGATTTAGAGTGACCAGTGCTCATATATAAGAATAAAACATAAAAAATAACTATAAATAATCCATTAAAATTATACCTTAAAAGAATCCTTATATAATTTTGACACTAATTCTATTACTAGAAAACCTCCAAATAGATTTGCATTTCTATTTATCGAATCAAAAACTAAAAATTTATAAAAACAAAGTTAGTTCTTCCCAAAAAGAGAAGAACTTTAAAACTGAAAACTAAAAAAAGAAAACTTTCTAGAGAGAGAAAAAACTCAAAAAATTGTGTATTTTACAAGGGGAAATATTTCAAAATTTGAATTTGGACGCATTTAGACAGGTTGGCACACGTATGGGGTGCGGATATCTCAACAAATGGGCGGTTAGCAAGCACGAACGCATGTGGGAAATAGTGATGAGTGTGCTAGAACTTAGGATTCAGTGGTGATTGGCAGTTGCATAGATTAGTGTGCACGGGATTCTACGCGGATGGGCTACTACGCATGGGATTTCGACCTTTTGGACATTTTTAACCGTTTGCACCCATTTTGTCCAATTATTTCCATCTTTTTTACTTTCCCTCATTTCTTTTCTCAATATATGTGTGATGTATTACCTCTAGTATTTTTCTTCATGTCTTTAAGTTATTTTTGAACAAAAATACCTAAAAAATAATAAAAATACCCGTGATTCCGAAAAGCTAAATTTATATAAAAAATAAGATAAAATTTTACAAATATAAGTCTATTTAATCAATTAAAGTACATTTAATCATGGTAATTTTATTGTTTTTTAAGCACTCATCACAACCCTCAACCAACTTCTTACTAGCCCCATAGCAAGAGAAGCGATAAAAACTAAAATAAAAATTAAAAATTAAACTATCCTAAATCACTTCCTTGGATTGATATGGTTGCATTTAGCTTATTAAATAAGCATTTAAACCTTTAGGTTGCCCTAGTGGACGAGTTTAAGTCTCGTGAGGGTTTTCAGAAATGATACTCACAAACATTAACAATAAAAAAAATGAAAACAAAATAAAACAAATAAATAAGAAGATAACTAAAATTTAAAATATAGTAATATTTTTTAAATTTCATAATTAAAATCTTAAGCATATATTATTTCAACTTCCTAAACATTTATGATTTATTATAATAATTAGTTGAAAATCATTTTCATATTTCGTATAAAAAATGTATCAATTTAATTTCACCCAACTTAGTGTCAAGAAACTGAATTTCCTTCGACTCTATTCCTCATAAGTCAATATTATCAAAAACACTAAATATTATAAGTTCAAACACTCATACTAATTTATATGCAAAAGAGTTTATGTATAGAAATGAACTAATATGTTCGCATGCATATAAAGAAGAAAAACTCAAAGTGTTATTTTAACGTTGATCTCATGAAAGGAATCAAATGTAAGGATTTATAAAATATTATACATTACTTTCATGCATCAATCAAATTCATCAAATAAAAAGATCAAGTAATATGCCTTTTAAAAAATGTAGGAAAATGCAATGACTTCTTAGTATATAGATTATACTATTCATTTTTATTTTCCCTCTTTCTTTCTATTTTTTTTTTCTTTCTCTTATATTCTTATTTTTTTATAAGAGAATACAATTTTATATGGTAAGGTGAGTAGTTAATATTTGATTTTTCTGTTTGTATTTGTATATGTAACCCTAGATATATCATTTTTTTAATAGAAGTTATGCATGAATGAAGAAAGGCATATACTATCAATTTCTACTTAAATCATTTGATCTAAGGAAATGAAAAATAAATGTATAACACTTCATTAAGATGTAAATCCTATAGAGATCATCTAATAATTTGAAGAAATAAGAAATATATTTGGAGTAGAAAAAACATATTTCAGTTAGAATAAAGAAAATTAGGCTCAAATTATATCTCACAAGGATAGTCTCTACTATTTGATTCCTAAACAGCGATTTTGGATTTAACATAATTTCCACACCTTATCAAGAAATACTAGTCATGACAAAAACAAACTAATTATGATATACTCCATGATATTTTTTCAAAAATTAATCTAATAGTGTAAAAGACTTGACTATTTACTTAAATTTGATTTAAAGAAATGATAAATTTTTGTGAGAAATATTTTTAAAAAAACTATTCCTAACATTCTAAAAATACTAAACTAGATAAAGAAAATCAAACACAATAAAAATGAAAAAGTGAATAATTTTTTTAAAAATTGTTAAAATTTTTGAAATTAAGCATGGTAACTTTTCATCACCCCTAACCTAGAATTTAGATTACTCTCAATGTAACAGTTGTAAATTAAAGATAAAAAGAAAAGTTACTTATTTCTTGAGAATGTGCAAGTACTAATAAAGAAATGCAAGTGCATCCATTATGTTTATCATTAATGTTCACACAGGCAGATCGCTATGAACTTTTAATATCTCAACAAATATTTTTAGTTTTAACAATTCTAAAATTATTCACATGTAATTAAACTAAAATAAATTAAACAAATAAAAGGAAATTACCTAAAATGATGTGTTGCCTCTCATCCAATGCTTAGTTTAACATCTTAGCAAGACATAACTTGGGGGATTTCATTTTAAGTAAACTCAATATCCCCACATCATTGAGTCAATCAGCCCTATAGGTAGGACAAGGTTGTCTACCTATACTTTTTTAGCCATGCCCCATGGATTTTCAAAATTTTCTTTACTTAAAACTAGAGACATGATTGTGGGTTTTAGATAACCCACTTCTAATTGCAAGTCAAATAGCTATGAAATCAAAACACAATTGTACCTAGATTTAACAAAGCAACTACCTCCTTTTATCACAAATTGTGATTAAAAACTTTGAAATTTTGGAGATAACTTTAGCAGTTTTATTTATTTACTTATTTATATTTGTATTTATTTTTTAATCTCTAAGCTAAATAACATAATCAGTATTAACCAAGAGTGCCCCCAGGAAAGAATGGTGGGGAAAATACTCTTTAAAAATCATCCTCTTAAACATAGAAACGTTCTCAGGAAAGACTAGTGACACAAAAGCATCTAAGAACTAGTCTCCTAGATAGAACTCCCTTAGATCTTTACTTTTCATGCTATTAAAATCTAAGTTAATTAAGTTAAGAAATTTAGTTAAGTTAAAATCTAAGTTAATTAAGTTAAGAAATTTAGTTAGTAATAATATAAGTTAATTAAGTTAGTAATAATTTAAGTTAATTAAATTAAGTTAAAATCTAAGTTAATTAAGTTAGTAATAATTTAAGTTAAGTTAAAATCTAAGTTAATAAATTAAGTTAAGTTAAATATCTAAGTTAATAAATTAAATTAAGTTAAATATCTAAGTTAATAAATTAAGTTAAGTACAAAATCTATGTTAATTGGTTTTTTAGAGCTCATTATTAAAATAAAAAAAATTATTATTATTAAAAAACAAAAAACTTTCTAGAGAGAGAAAAAGCTCAGAAAATTGTGTGTTTTACAATGAGAGAAGATTGTCATTTTATAGGTGAGAAAAATGCCAAAAAAAGGGGGAAAATATTTCAAAATTTGAATTTGGACGCATTTGGACAGGTTGGTATTCGTATGGGGTGCAAAAATCTCGACAGATGGGCGATTGGCATGGTAGATGGGCAATTGGTACACACAGACGTGCACGGGACACAATGATGAGTGTGCTGGTGTGCGGGATTTGGCGAGATGAGCGGTTTCCACTACTATAAAACCAAGCATTAAATTTGGTTAAAAATTGACTTTAAATGGTAAGACTTAAAATTTAATGTCGGTTCACGCGTTGAAAGATTAGTAGAAGAGATTAACACATCGACACCCGAGTGATATAATAATAACCTTATCCTTTCGAAATCATATTAGCAATGTATTAATCTTTTGTCTATAAATATGAAGCTATCTGGAATCAAGCTAGTATTTTTAATACTATAAGGAGCTCTAAATATGAAGTCAAGTGTAACTCCAATTTGTTACTTGGGTTGGTTGGGCAAACAAAAATTGTTCCATAATATTGGCTAACTCTCCTAACAAGACCAGGATGCTCGCGTATGAATGCATGATATATAGCATCTTTGTTTCTATGTAAAATTCAAATCGGGTAACCGGTCTACCCAATTTAGCTTCCTATATATATTAAATAAATTTATTAACCATGACATCAACTTAAATTTGAGGAAAATAAATATAAAATTATTTATAAATTAACACATATTAATAATACCATTCTATATCTAACTTCAGGATTTGAAGACCTCACAGTATAGTTAGGAAGAATATTATGCATTTGTATATTCTAATGTTCTTCCCTAATAATTTAAAATAAATCTGTACATCTATAATCCACGAAGTCTTTTCAAACTTGAGGTGTAATCCAGGAGTATCCTTCAAGGATTTTGTAGAGATCTACTTCATCAAGTAGTTCCAAATATGGAAACACATAATTTCTGGCCAATCTGAAAGTTTTATATTCCTTCCATGCCTTATTTGCAATCTTATAACACTTGCTCTTCCAAGTGTCATCGACTTTATAACGATTATGTAAAAACACACTACAAAAGATTAGATATAATACAAAAAGTTATAATATATGTAATTAGTTATAAAATATAAGAGACTTACACAAATGGTTTTCCATATTTTGAAATTTTTAGCTTCGTCAACCTGAGTCCAATCATTTATATTGATTGTTATACTTGACTTCACAAGTCTACCAATAGAGGATTTCAATTATTAGCCATTTTCCCCTATTGGATTACCAGTAGAATCAAATAGAACAGGTACTCTATCATCTAGGTTAAGTGGAGTATCAGGTATATTTGCTCAACCCCTTCTTTTCAAATGCCCTAATGGATCATTTGGATCTACAAGCTCTGGTACCCTAAGATCCATGAAATATCTACAAACAATGAAGAAATATAAATTAATTCACAATTTTAGGAACATATATATATATATATATATATATATATATATACATCCAATAGTTATTAGAACAGTATATAACATACATTATGTTTAATTAAGTTATTGATCGTATACATATATTCCTTCACAATCACTTCTAATCCATGACGAAGAATCATCGTCATCAACTATATCATCACATACATTAGACAATTTGTTTGAGAAATGACTAATATTGGATAATATATCAAGCATAGAGTTATCATCTTCTAAAGCATCACAATGGTAGAACTCTTTTTTGTGGAGGCATTAACACAACAGACCATCTTGTGTTAATTTGATCGCTCACGTAAAATACTTGTTTTGCATGAAGTACTACCGTGAATGGATCATCAGTGTGACTTATCTTGCATAAATTTACAAGAGTAAATCCAAAATCATCTATTTTATATCCAACACTAATAACATCTTCGACCCAATCACACAAGAAAACTATTTCATGAAAGACCTCATAATCTAGTTCCCAAATCTCTTGAATTATACCATAATATGTTCTATCAGAAAGTACAGGATTACCATCTTTTGAAATAGCAAATTGCATAGTTTGTACAACCATCTTCACACCACTATTCTGATTTACTCAGACTTTGTCCCTTGCTTGAGTCGTAAACCTCCATCCATTAATTGTGAAACAAGAAAATGATTTGACATCAAATTTTGGATCATGTGCAACCCATTCTAAACTTTCTATTATTTTATGATTGGGTTTTTTGAGTTCAACTCGAATCTATATATGCATACAAAAACATGAAATGTGTTTAAAGTAAAGTTTTAAAACATTGCATAGAAGTACTAATGAATTCTTGTATGTGACACTTACATGGTTGCAAAACCAATTAATAAGTTATCGCTTATGTTCATCATACAACCATTTTTCTCCTCCTTTTTTTATAACGAGGATCGATCTTTAGTAAGTTTAAATGCATCATGTAATGTTATTAAAGATATATCAAGTAGATATCATCATTAATAGTTAAATAAAAAATAACTTTTGCATAAATGGAAAGGTTAAACATCACTTACTCTGTACGATTTTGCCTCATTATTATTTACCAAAATGATTCGGTGTTATTTTTTCCATCAAGTGCGATCAATAAACAATTTCTTACTTCCACTAAGCATAGCGTTACCTACTTGGATCATGCGACATTCTAAGAACAACTTATGTGTAGGATTTCTAATTTCAGTGCAACCACTAAAGTATTTAGAACAAAACTTAATGGCCTCTTCAGCAATGTAACATTCCACCATGCATCCTTCAGGTCGATTTCTATTATTTACATATCCTTTAAGGACTTCCATATATCTCTGAAAAGGATTCATACACCTTAAGTAAGTAGGACCACACAATTAAACCTCTTGAACTTAATGAACACACAAGTGAATCATTATATCGAAGAAAGAAAGAGGAAAATATTTTTCAATTAGACACAAAGTCGCTACAACATCTTTCTATAAAGAGTTTGACTTGCCAATTGATATAGATTTCTTGCATATTGTATTGAAGGATGAACAAAGATTAATTATTTATAATCAAACATGTTTTGGAAGAATTGATCTAATAGAAACTAGTAATAACTGTTGCATTAAGATATGACAATTATGTGATTTCAATCCATAAAGTTTCTTATCGGTGATAGATACAAAATTTCTTAAGTTGGATGAGTAACCATCAAGAACTTTCACACCCGCTAAAAATTTACAAAACACGTCCTTATCTTTTGTTGACATTGTATATAATACTGGTGGCAAGTATGTTTGATCCTTATCATTTTCCACCCTTGGTGCCAATTCAGGTTGTATGCCTAGTTTCTTTAAATCTAGTCTTGTATTAATTCCATCCTTCATTTTTCCAAGTATATTAAGTAATGTACCAATTAAGCTCTCACATACATTTTTCTCAATGTACATGACATCTAAGATGTGACGAATGTGTAGGTCTTTCCAATAAGGCAATTCTCAAAATATTGATTTTTTATTCCAATAACCATGGTCTACTGATTCAGTAACATTTTCATTTTCACCCCTTTTTATTAGTTGACCTCTTACATTTCCCTACCTTAGTGAGTATTCTTTTTTTCATCTTTCCATATCATCTGAATGTCATACCATTCAATTACCTTAATATCTCAACACCTTGCAAAGGTCAGGGTTCATAATCATGATCTTCTTCACCATCGAACGATTTATTTTGGTATCTAAACTTGTGTCCAAATGGAAAAAAAATCTTCTATGTCTTCTATAAGACATCTATCATCCATGAACAAGATAAGTTGCATAAGTGTCATCACTACATATAGGGCATCCCTTGTAACCTTTTTTTGCATATCTTGATAAGTTCCCATAGGTAGGAAAATCATTAATTGTCCATAAAAGGACCCCCCTCAAGTTAAAGTGTTCTTTTTTATATGCATCGTAAACATTTACAGCATCATTCCACAACGTCTTTAAATCATCTATCAAAGGCTGCAAATATACATCAATATCAACACTAGGTTGTTTCGATCCTGATATCAATAATGTTAACATCATTAATGTTCTTTTCATACACAACCAAGGAGGAAGGTTGTATGTTACCATAATTACTCCCCAACAGCTATATCTACTACTAAGGGAACTATGTGGATTAATTCCATCAGCAGCAATGGAAAGATGAAGATTGCGTGTATCAGATGCAAATTGAGAGGATAAATTATCTACTACTTTTCAATTTGGAGAATCACAAGGATGATGTAGAACCCCATCATCAGATTGATTTTCTGAATGTCAAGTCAACATCTTTGATGTCTCTTTATTTTTTAAAAAACTTTGAAAACGAGGAATTGGAGGAAAGTACCAAATAACCTTTATGGATATGCCTTTCTTAGGTGTTGTCTCATTTGTATCATGCTTCCATCTCGATTCTATACACATCGAACAATCATCTAATGTCTCATATTCTTTTCTATAAAGAATGCAATCATTTGGACAAGCATGAATCTTATATTCCATGCCAAATCGACTAAGAGATTTCTTCACTTCATACATTGAAGATGGCAATTCAATACCCTCAGGAAACATATCTATTAGTATATTTAGTAATTTTGTGAATCCTTTGTCAGAAAAACCATGTTTTTCCTTCACATTGTACAAATGAATCAATCTTGACATTTTAGCGTATTTCTTTCATTTTGGATACAACGGTTTTTCGACATCTTCTAGAAGTTTTTTAAAGGTTTCGAGATCATCCATATGTAGTTCATCTTCAACACCACGAAACATATTTTCTGTCTGTACAATATGATAAGATGTATGTAATCCACTCACATTCTTATTTATCTCTTCCCCATGAGTATTATCAATATTTTCTCCATAATAATACCAACATTTATAACTCAAAAGAATACCACTACGGATAAGGTGATATTTAACCTCGTCAACATCATAAAATCGCTCATTTTTACATTTAACACATGGATATCGAATCATACTAATTTCATTATTATTATTTCTACAAGCAAATTCCAAGAAACTTTGAACTCCAGAAATGTAGTCCTGCTCAATTCTACACTTTGACATCCAAGATTTGTCCATTTTCTATTAATGATATTAATGATATTAAATATTTATCCAATCAATATATTTCATGTATTATTATATATGAATTCCCTAATTATTAGAATATATACCAAAACATACATAATACAAAAATTTATCATTTTAATCATTTGAAAATTATATTACTTTTACTAAATAAAATATAATTATTTATATGAAAATAAATTTATACATGGTAAATATTCTAGTCCTTCAAACCCACAACATCCAGATATTATTTAATTTTCCATGGCCTACCTTGCAAATCAGCCAAACAAATAATAACATGCATAATACAAAACATACATAATACAAAAAATAACACAAAGTGAATAATAAGTGTGTAGGATTAATAGGTATAAAATGAAGTGACAAAATGAAGGAAATGAAGAAAAAAATTAGTGTTATGTAAGTGAGAAAATGGGTATAAAATATTTGAGTATTTTACTAAAAAACAATAGGAGATCTGAAAGATAATTTGGAGAGGAAGAAAACCCACTAAATGACATTGGAAATGGTGGTCATAGGTGGTCGGAAAATGTGAAAGCGTGGAGGAGGTGAAGCTCGGTTTTGTGTTTTTGGGTGCTGTAAATTAAAAATGATGTCTCTGATGGAAAAGAAAGAAGTGAAAAGGAAAAAATCCACGTGGATAGCGTCGGTTGACGTGTTGAACTGACGCTACACGACGATGTTGCGTCGGTTCTATGTGTCAACCGACGCTACACGTGTGGATAATGTCAGTTGACACGTAGAACTGACGCTATATCCTACGTGTAGCATCGGTTCAACACGTCAACCAACGCTACGTAAAATTACTCATTAATTTTATTTTTTTACAGTTTAAAATTGAAATTAAACAATACAATTTTTTTTATTTTTTTGTCAATTATTTTTAAAAATTTAAATATAGTCCTTTTATATTTTTTTGAAAACTTTTCTGTATTTTTTTTTCATGCAATCCAAATTCGATAACTACGTATGAAAAACATGTACATAAAAGTATCCAAAAAATACACAAAAATTCTATAAATTATAAAATTTTAAAAACAATTGACTAAAAAAAGAAGAAACAATTATGCAATATATCCAAATTCAATTTTAAGCATTTAAAATAAAGTAATAATTGACCAAAAAAATAAAAAAATTGTATTGTGTAATTTCAATTTTAAAAACTGTTAAAATAAAAAAATTAACGAGTATTTTTACGTAGCGTCAGTTGACGTGTTGAATCGATGCTACGTCCTATGCGTAGCGTCGATTATACATGTCAACCGACGCTATCCACGTGTGTAGTGTCAGTTGACATGTCGAATCGATACTATGTCCTACATGTAGCGTCGGTTCAACACATCAACCGACACTACATGTAGCATCAGTTTTTCACCAAACCGACTTTAAATTGATTATAAGTCAGTTTTCTCCAAAAACCAACTTTACATATTGATTTAAATGCCACATTTTGTAGTAGTGTGGACACGCTGGTGCACGCGGGACTCAGCTCGATGGGTGGCTATGCACGCAGGACTCTACGTGGATAGGCTGTTACACGCGAGATTTTGACCTTTTTGACATTGTTTTACTATTTTGACCCATTTTGTCCTATTTTTTCCATCTTTTTGAATTTTCCTCATTTATTTTCTCAATATATTTTTGATGTATTGTCTCTAGTATTTTTCTTCATGTCTTTAAGTTATTTTTGAACGAAAATACCTGAAAAACAATAAAAATACCAGTGATTCCGAAAAGATAAATTTATATAAAAATATGATAAAATCATACAAATATAAATCTATTTAATCAATTAAAGTATATTAAATCATGGTAATTTTAGTATTTTTTTAAGCACTCATAAATCTCCCTCTTTAATGTCAAAGCACCGATTTGATTACTAACCGAGGTGGAAAACTTATGACCTTTTCAAGTTCCAGGATGCTTTAACTAGTTCTTAACCGAGGTGATCAACACGTGATGAAAAACTATGGCAAAACTCTGGGAAAGGACCATCTATTGAGGGGGTTTATTTCGTAGATATATATATATGTTGATGTTACAAAAAATGGTAAATTAATGCACATTTAAAAATGGTATCTCCTCAAGTGTCTTGCATTCCAGCTTGTACCCTCCTCAGTGCCTTCAATATTTCAATACATAGGCCCTTTTTAAAGCTTCATCCTTTTTTTTACAATACTAGGGTCAATTTGGTTACTCTTCTCACCTCATTTTGTTTCTCTGTTAGAACTGATCTAGTAGTCGATATTGTGACCTTTGTTGGTATAACCGCTTCGATCCCGTAGACCAAGGAAAATAGGGTCTCGTTAGTGCTCTCCCAGGGGCTTGTCCTGACAGACCATAACATACCAACCAGCTTCTTAATCCATTTTCCCTTTGTACTTTCTAACCTCTTCTTCAAAAGGTTGATAATTATCTTGTTGGAAGACTCTTCTTGACCATTAGCTTGGGGATAGTATGGTGTTGAATGGCACATCTTAATATTTTATTTGAGGGTGAATGCTTTGATGTTTTGGCTAGTGAATTGTCTCCCATTATCTATGAAGAACTCCCTGGGAAGGCTGAAATGAAAAATTATAGACTTCCTCTCGTATTCTTCCCAGGGGTTTTTCTTCGATCCATTTTTAAAAGTAATCATTAGCCACAAGGAGAAACTTATTTTGGCCCTTACCTAAGGGTAGGGGTCCTACTATGACAAGCCCCCATTTGTAGAAGGGCCAAGGATTCACCACCCCTACCATGGTATTCGGAAGCGTGTGTGACAATAGGGAAAACTTTGGCATTTATCACATTTTTGAGTGTATTTGGTGTAATCTGCCAGCATTGTGACAACTTCCTACCTCCAAAGTGTGAAATTTAGTCTCCTTCATGTGCTTCAAACATCAACCTTTCATATCCCTCCTTAGCTATGCACAAGAGGCCAAGATCGAGTGAGGTTTTTTGGTATAGTTTCCCTTATTCGATCATATACCAACCTGTCTTGGCCTCAATTTCTTTCACAACCTTGTGATCTTTTGGTAGGTTCCCATTTTTGAGGAAATTATAGATTGGGGTGAACCATGTGATAGAAGGAGCATCCATACACATGACCTTTCTTTCGGCCTCCTCCAAAAATGCTTCTACCAAGACCATTACTGACACTACTCTATTGTGCTTGGTCTCCCGTACTAATGCCAAGGTTGCTAGGGCATCAGTGTGACCATTCTCATTTTGAGCTATTTGCTTGATCTCGAACATAGAGAATTTTTAGCACTCTTTCTTTATTCTCTCCAAGTACCTTTTTCATTTTTCTATCCCTTGCTTCAAATGTCCCTCAAAATTGGTTGACTTCTAGAATGAATCACTATGTAAGGTGATCCTATCTGGCCCTAGATTTTTTGCATTCATGGCCCTAAATATAGATCCTCATATTCTGTGACATTCTTAGTTTATTGGAAATCAAGTCTGACTGCATACTCAAAGTAGTTGTTTTCATGATCAACTATGACCACCCCTAGTCAGACAGCATTGAAGTTATAAGCTCTATACATAAATACCTTCCAGGTTGGGGTTCCCATTGGTCTATTCCATATACCGCCTCTTGCTTTTTCTTGGTTATAACCTCAGGTCTATTGTTGAATTCAGCTACAAACTCAACCACAACCTACCCTTTAATGGTTGTTCTAGCCATGTATTTAATATCATACTCTCCCAATTCTACGACTATTTGGGTCAGTCTCTCTACGACATCTAGTCTCATTATGACACTTTTAAAAGGATGTAAGGTGTGTACCATGATATATGCTAGCCTAAGTAATGCCTGAGCTTTTGCGCACTAATCTTAATAGCAAAAGCCAATTTATCAATGGCAGGTTGTTTGTTTTAAGCCTCTGTTAGAACTTGGCTGATGTAGTAGATATGTGCTGAATTTTGTCCCTTTCAACTAAGAGCACAACACTGCATATTTGGGGTTTCACTGCCAAGTATAGATAAAGAATTTCTCCAGGTAGGGGCTGACTAAGAAGGGTGCTTTCTTAGGTACTTCCTTTCAAAGGCTATGTCACAATCCTAATCCCAAAAGATGGACGTGTTTTTTCTCAATATTTTGAAGAAGGGCATACATATATCAGTGCATTTAGAGATGAAGTTTTTTAGTTCCACTATTCTTCAATTTAATTGTTTAATTCCCTTAAGGCTAGTGGGTGGGTTCATGTTGACCAGTGCTTGTATCTTGTCTGGGTTGGCCTCAATCCCCTTTACTGACACGAGATACCCCAAAGGTTTTCCTACATTAACACAAAAATACATTTTTCAAGGTTAAGTCTTATGCCATACCTTCGGATTACTTCAAATACCTCCTTTAGATCCTTGATTTGGTTTAGGGGTTGAGTTGATTTCACCACCATGTCATCTACATATGCTTCCAGATTCTTCCCCAGTTGTTTTTTGAACATTTTGTTTAATAGACGTTGATATGTAGCACATACGTTTTTTAATTTAAATGACATCCTTATGTAGCAAAATTCTCCTTCCACTGTGATGAAAGAAGTTTTCTCCTCATCCTCAGGGTACATTTTGATTTGGTGGTATCTGAAGTATACATCCAAAAAACTCATTAACCCAAACCCAGAAGAGGCATTTACTAGTTGATTAATGCTTGGAAAAAGGGAAGCAATCCTTGGGATATGCCTCATTTAGATCTATGAAGGCCACGCACATACGAGATGACCCACATGCTTTCTTTACCAGTATCACATTTGAAATCCATGAAGGAAAATTGACATCCCTAATAACCCCAGCCTCTTTATGGGTACTCACATGGTGTTTGACCAACTCATTCTTCTCTCTAGGGAATTTTCTTTTCTGTTGTTGAATGGGTCTAGCTTCTAGGTTGACATTCAGTTGATATGTTATGACTTTTGGATCAATTCTTGGCATGTCTTTTGGAGACTATGCAAAGACATCTACATTAGCTCTAAGTAACTGTGAGAGTTGCTCCTCAAGCTTTGTTGTCAAATCCTTACCCATTTTCAAAGGGTGGTTATTGCCCTCAAAATCCATTGGAAGGTCCTTCACTTTATTTAGGTAGATTGACCTTGCCAAGCCTTTGCTTCTTGGTCTCCTTTGAGAGATACCCCTCGATGAATGCTATTTAGGGGTAGTCCTTTTCATAGTGGCATTAGAACAACTTCTGACCTTCTTTTGATCTCTACATACCTCTTCGAGACCCTCGAAAATGGGGGATTTGATCACCTAGTGAAAAGTAGATGGAATTGTCCTCATTTTATGTATTCATAGACTTCCTAGGATGGCATTGTAATATGTAGGGACATCAATAATAAAAAAATTGGTCATTATTATTACCCATTTTCCATGATAGGTAGAACCACCATTCCTTTTGCAAAGGTGGTACCGATGTTGAATCTTACGAGATGGAGCTCTATATTAACGATGTCAAAATCCTTTACTCCTAAGGCCCTAGCAATGATCAGGAAAAAAAAGATCTATTGAACTCCTCGTGTTGATCATTATTCGGCAGACATCATAAGATCTGATCCTTAAAGTTATTACCAAAAGGTCCTCATGATGGGATGAGGTCTTATCCTTCTCATTTAAAATGATTTTTGTAGGATGTCTCACCTTATCCAAGGTGTATATATGAGGGATATTGTGTAGCTCCCTTGCAAATATTTTGTGCTAGTTATTGGAGATCATGTTAACCATAGGTCCTCCATGTATGGTATGTATAGTCCTGACGTTGAGCTCATTATAAGGCTCTCTGCTACCTCCTAACGGATTTTTTGATTTTGGCACCCCTCATCTGCCTTGGTGGTTTCTTCCATCCTCATTTTCTGTAACGAGGTCTTTTAAATATCCCCTAGCCATCAGCTCTTCTATCTCTTTTTTTAAGTGCTTGTAGTCTTTTATTTTAGTGGCTCACATCCTTTTGGAAGGCATACCATTTTGATGTGTTACTAAGGGGAGATTTCATCTTTGTTGTCCATCTGACATTGGGCTCATCCACCATTCTCCTTATAACTTGAGCTAGCTCAACCGTTAAGGGAGGCCTTTTAAAAGGGGAGAGTGACTTCCCTGAAGGTCATATTCTTCTTAGCTATTGTCTGACATGTCTTAGTTAGCTTCACAAATAGGTCAGAGTTCTTCAGTAGGCTATGCCTAAAGGCCTCTATTGCAATAGAACTAGAGTAGTTAAAGATCTCCAATTTCTCTTCTCTGAACCTTTTCATGTATTCCTTAGTGGATTCCCCTTTCCTTGAATAATTGAGAAAATGTGGTGAGACTCTTTTCTCAAAATTTTGTTACAGGTGTAGTTTGCGATGAATAGCCTAGCGAACTATATGAATGAGGTTATGGATCTGGGGCTAGGTTGTTAAACCATTTCTATACACCTTAATATAGGGTGGCAACGAATAACTTGCACATCATGGCATCTCTCTTTCGCTGTGTAAGACTCACAAGAGTCATGGTTGTTTTAAAGTGTTGAACATGTATTATTGGGTATTTTGTCCCAAAATAATCAGGGCATTTTAGGGCGTTGAACTTAGTTAGTGGGTCATCATTCTCTATTACATCAGAAAGGGAAGAGACGCATAGTTGTTCACAATCTTTGCCCACATCATAAGGAGTTTTTCCCTTATTATGTTTCTCATTTTCTGCCTTCAAGGCTTGATTTTTCCCCTTATTGGTTTCCCTTAGTGCCTGGAATCATGCCTCCCAGCCTTTTCTTTCTTGAATCCATTGTTCTTCATTAGGTCTTACTAAGCTAGATAAGGGGTTCCCCTCATCTTCGGGTTCAACTTGTTGGGGCTCAGGCTAGCCATGCCTAACTATATTTCCATTGGACAGATCAATCGTTTGGTCATCCAAGGTCCTTCCCCCTATCTAGAAGAATAGCAGCCTATTTTCTCTTATAGTTTCCTCAAACCATTTTCTCAACTCAAGGATTTGGGGAGCCAACTCTAGGTAGTGGGCGTTATCTTTTGCTCTGGTTTCATTGAGGGCTGGTGAGGTAAGTCTCCATTGCTTCACGGTCAACCAACCTCAACCATTGTCCAGCATAAGTTCCTACCATGGTAGTGTGTGCCAAGTATTTATAATTCGTGAATGGAACACGATTGGTTTTCTAAGTTTTTCTCAATGAGCGAGGTGAATCCCAAAGGATATGGGTTAGAAAGTTACACTCGACCTCAGAATCTGAGCCCTATGTTGGGTGCCAAAATGTTAGGGTTCAACCTGTTTCCAGAGAAAGAACTTAGATAGAAGTTAAGATAATTGGCTGAATGTATGGATCCTATAAGAGATTCATCTATTTATAAAACATTACAAATACAGGTATCGGTTACATAATGTATATACATATTTGCACGTCAAAAGGGTATAATTGGTATAAATTATATCATATTACTGGTCGAGGTCAATCCGAGCTCGGTCTGGTGGCCAACCATACAGGGGATTCAACTTCTTAAAATCGACCTTTTACTTGTTGATGCATTTTGAGTTATTCTGTCTTATGGCTCAATCTGTTTATAGGTTCGATCTAATGTCTGAGCTCAGACTAATTACTGAGCTGGGATGGTCTACAGGTAAGATATTTAGGATACTTCACCTTTCAGTTCCGATTGATGACTTTACTTGAGCGGTCTATATGTCCAAACAATAACTATTAGTTAGAATCTAACCACTAGTATATAATTACACACAACAATAATACTTATCTAAATAAATACATTCTCAGTAGTTATTTTACCAATATAAAGTTGTAAATTTCAAATTACATCTATCACACAATGTCATTTTTGGTACTATACTAGAGAAAACAAATTGAAAAACTAAAGTCTTATGATCTTCCTTTTTTCATCAAAATCAAGTTTCACACGTGGTTTTCATCGCACATCATCCCATGACTCTAAAATCCACTTTAACAAACTAGAATACCACCTGGCTAAATGTTCAGTGTTAAGTTGTATGCTCTTCCAATATTAAAAATAAGCATGCCAATTATCACATCCATTTGGGAAAAAAAATTTGTTTCCATTCAATATATATTTTCTTATTTGTTTTGCCAATCGAGTGATTACCCAGTCGGTAAATTGCCCTGAATGCAAGATGAAATTGCATCCTTTCGGATAAGAGGTATAAAGTTTGAGTCTTGGCAGCTGTATGCCTCCATGTCGAACTGAATTGCAGTTAATTTACTAGTGCAAGATTGGTATCAAAAATATTAAGGCAATGATCCTACAATAAAGGATAAGCTTTTTTATCAAAAAATAATAATTGCTTTTTATATTAAACATCTATAAAATTTCTCTAATTCATGAAAATAAAGCCAAACATTTTTAGGCTATTATGAGTGGAAAAAATTATATTGTGTAGTAAAAATTAAACTACATAAAGTTCGACCCTATGTTATGTTAGGTGGTATGTCTTAAAAAATATGTATTTGAAATATGTTTAATATTTGATTGTACTTAATTGGTAAAATAAACATTATTTAAGAATTATTGTATCATTATGATATTATTTAGCATTAATGGTTCCATAATAAGAATTGTAGGTGGCATGGTTCTTAACATAGGGGGTTCGTGTATGATTGTTCATCCCTCGTATAAATGGTGTCCACATGTTGAGTAAAGCTTAGTCAATGATTTCTGATTATATGTCCCTCGTAAGTACACCACGAGGTGGTGGCTTAGTCTAAATATAGTGAAGGAGGCACTTCACAATCAAAAATAGTGTGATAAAAGCATTAGACTAGATCACTAGTTGTACAACTTCACCAAATGAATTTAGCTAGATTTGTACAAATTAATTGATGATATTCTTAATCACATGAAAAAGTGTAGTCAAGAGTATGCAAGTTGGGTACTTTAATTGACTCATAAGTGTGTTACTATTGCATATATCTTTGTATTCTGGGTAACCGAGTATGCTATGTGATAAAACTTCTACGTGAATCAATGTCATCATTATGTGAAGAAATATTATTTATACAATGATCATACCTAATCATAGGCATCATCACGTCAGATTTTTATAAGAAAGTCAATGATTTAAGCTGCATAAGAAACATGATCTGTACAAGCACAATCTTCCTACTCACAAATAGTGAATACCCAACTTAATCATCATTACGCTTAAAAACAATAATTCCACTTTATTATAGACTTTGGGCCTCTCTAATTTCATAGCCATATATATATAGAGCCCATTTTTTTCCCACTTTGAGGCTTCTGCTTTAGAAGAAGTATCAAACAGGCTAGAATAATATGTTACAATTCGTTAATTATTTGACATGTTAATCCATTAGATCGACATGACACAATCCACTTAAAAATTGGCACATCGTAATGCGCAATTTATAATGGGCTAAGTTGTGCCTTGCTAGCACGAGAACCTCACTTGTACAAAATCCATTGGATTTTAGATAAGATATATAAATGTGTAATTATATTATAGTGAGTGGCTTAGTGGCATTGGGGTGTGCAAGTATCAAAAGAAGAAGGTATTTTTTCCTCGTATCCCTTCTAATAGTTTAGAAAAAGATTGAATTATTTTTTAGTTTAAAAATAGACAAAATTTAACTTTAAACTTGAAATCTCATTCTTTAGTTAATTTTATTTAAAAATAAAATAAAAAAAAATCTTATTTTACCAAACATAATTATTATAAACATAAAAAATATTAATATCTTATAAATTTATAATTAATTTTAAATATAATATAACACGTTATTATTAATAATAATAAATATAAATATAATTATAATTATATTTAATAAATAAATATAATATTAATTATAATTATGATATAAAAAATAATATTCATAAAAATAATTAAATTATTAAAAAAAATGTGAAACTTATATATCCAATTTTATACAAGATACAATACAAGCATAGAACATTATATCACAAATTTTAGTAAAAATATTATCTAATATAATAATAATATTATTATAATTTTAATTATTAATATAATAAAATATATAAATTATATCTAATTAATTATATTTTAATAGTTAAATAAAATTATTATTAATAAATATTTGATATCTTAGTAATAATTAAAATTATAATAATATTAGAGATATGTGGTACAATGTAATTTATTTTTATTTTTTTTTAATCTTAAATAATTTATTTTTTAAAATGTCAATAATTTTTATGAAAAATTATTGTAACTATTTAGTAAAGTTTTTAATAATTTAAAATTTTATAATATATTATTATTATTTTAAACTATTTTATAATAAAATTTTGATAAGTTATTTGTTATAAAAATATTTTTTTATTATATAAATATAAATTATTTTTATTATTTTTTATTTATAATTAAAATGAATATTATTATTTATTAAAAATTGGTGGATATGAGTATTTTATTTTTTGTTTTCCTTTTGAAAATAAGAAGAAAGAAAAAGAAAATAGTGCTGGAAAGTAAGGAAGGAGAAAGAAGAGAGTGGAATGGTGAGTTAAAAAAAAAAAAAAGAGAAGAGAGTGGAATGATGAGTTGAAAAAAAAAAGAAAAAGAAGAAAAAAAAATTTTGACCCGTAAATTACTGAATTATTGAATGAGTTTTAATTTGTTTATTTTTAAACTAAAATTGACTTTAGCTTTTTTTTAAACTATGATATAAAATATGCCTTATATAGACAAATCTCCAAAGAAAAAGGTGAAGTTTTCTTCTTCTTTTTTAATTTTAAATATTTAATAAAAAATATATTAAAATTATTATATAATGCAAAATAATTGACCAAATAGATTAGGATCATGTTAGCATATTAAATCTCATGGGTTAAGAGTAAAGATACGGTTCAAGTACGAACCACGGTCAACACTATTGATTGATGAGTTGGATAGTGTGAAATTAAAGATTTCTTTTTATTTATAATTCATAACAAAAGAATGATAATTTGAAAGTTATTTAATGCTTTCAGTTGTATTTAAAATACCTTAAATTTGAGTTTGTATTTGTAATTAAATTTTAAAACTATTTGTTAATTATCATTTTTGAAATAATATTTATACATTTATATAAATCATATAACCACAACATCGACAGTGTGGATCGTAAAAAGTTATTTTTTAGAAATTTTAGACCCAAGCTTCCTATATGCTTAGATTTTCGAATAATTTAGCACCAACTCTTTAATATATTTCTTATTTGATAAATTAAGTATTTTTATATTAGATAAAACTGTATTAGATTGTATTATAATTCGTTTGTATAATATTTTATCATAACATATATAATATAATTAAATAATGATAAATATTTTAATAAAATAATATTTAATTTATTTTATATAGTTTTCTTACTTATCAAAATAATATTATTATAAAATTTTAGAACACTCATTTTTTTAACTATAAAGACCAAAACATCCTTATTATATATTAGATATAATTTAGTGCATCATATGTGTTATTTTAATTTAATAAATAGTATTTTTAATTAACAAAGAACTCTATGAACCAAGCCTAATAAACTTTGAATCATTAGATAAGTATGACTACAAAATAATTTTAATAAAGAAACAAAAATTTAATAATTATCCCTTAATTATCTACAATGGATATCTACGATGCTATAACATGTTAATCATATTCTTAGAATGAGGTCATAGATCTCTTCTAAGTTTCATCATCTTGTTAATGATCTCAATAGTAGATCTTTCCTAAGTTTCATCAACTTGTTAATGATTTAAGCATTTAAGAACCAAGATCATCTAATACAGTGATCTGAGATCTTAATAATTTATTCATCTTATATATCTACGGAGCATAATCTTATTTGATATTGATAAAAATTGACATGAAACTACATAAATTTGATAAAATAAGAATAATATTAAACACCAACGGTCACCACCAACAAAGTTCTAGTGATCGTTGCCATCGATTTGTTAGAGTTTCGATAACTTTACCTAAGTTCAAACGAGATTATCGGATGTAAGACCTTATATATTTTTAATAAATATATATAATGTGTTGCATATTCTCTAGATGTAAGACTTTATATATTTTTTTAGACTAAATATAAGACCTTATATTAAAACTCCAACAAAATCGTCGATGATGGTCGTTAGAATTTTAATGAAATCTTGATCTATTTTTATGAAATTATAAAACGAGAATCTTTTAGTTTTTTTATTTAACAATTAGCCATAGAACTGTGTTTTAATATGAATTGTTGACAGTTATCATATAAAACTCATTTTAAACAACTTCTCCAATTAGGATGTTTGACCCATTAAGGCTTGATTAGCGGATGAGTAATGGCTATGATATGATATAAACCAATTTATTACCATATTTGAAAAATATATAATTAAATTTAAAATAATAAAAATATTTCAATAATATTAAATTATGTTGAATTTAAATAGTTTTTAATATTAAAAAAATTTAGATAATAACGAAATTTAAATTTAAATGTGTCATATTTTGTTATTAATAATATTATATATATTTAAAATAAATAATATTATTTTTCAAGCATCCCTTTGTCTCTAACCTTCATATATATATATATATATATATATATATATATATATATATATATATATGTATTAACTATGGTTGATAAGATTGATCACCATGTCTCATTCCTCAGCACAATCTGCCATACGATTGATACCATGTAATTGATAGGTTACTTTTTGAGAGGACTAGTCAAACTAAATATAATATAATCTATAATTCCATATATAGATATATGATATGATTGAGCAACCAAAACAGAATGCCCTACAAATTTAGCCACATGATCTGGTTTCTCATCAAAGAGCAAATTTGTTGACTTCTCAAATAGCAAATCTTTGGCATTTGGCAAATCACCTATATATCTACAGCTCTATGTAGCTATGAACAGTCTAATTTGTTCCTAAGATTCAGAAAAATATCAGTAATATTATTCTATATTTTTTTATTTTTTTAAAATATCAAATATATTCTTTAAGATATTAAATATAACGTTATTAAATAAAATTTATATAATATATTTTTAGTTGAAGTGTATTAAAAATAAAATTTTAATTTCTCTTATTTTTAACATTAAATAATTAATTATACTAAAATAATAAAATAATGATGATTTTTTTTATGTTTTATAAATTATATATATATATATATATATATATATATATGATTACAAATTAAGAAAATAAAATTAAAATATAAATAATAAATGAATTTTTTTATTACTTATCTCACATCAAAGTAGTTAATTTTTTATTTTTTATTTTTTAAAATAGTTAAATATTTAATTTTAATTAAATTTAATCACATATAAAATAGATGTAATGATAAAAATAATAATAATAATTTAACACTTAAAAATAATAATAATAATATAAAATTATTAAAATATTTTTAAAAACATAAAATTAATTATATGAAATTAATATTTAAAAATTAATTTACTTAGATAAATTATTATCATAGTGTTATAATAAACCAATTATTACAAACACATAGGTTGTTTGTTGAATGGTAAGTGATTTTTTAATTATATTAATTGTAAGTAATTTTTTTAATTAGGATAAATAAATCCAAAAGTAGACAATTTTTTATAAGTCATCGTCAAAAAATTGAAAATATTTCTTCTCAATCTACTTTATTGATTAATATAACAAAAAAAATTATATTTTTTAAAATTAATAAATAGAGTAAATTATATTATTTAGAAAATAAATAAATAATCTAAGGTTCGTTTTATGGATATTTTTAATTTAAATAGACTTTTAATTTGTTATATATCTTTTAATTAAATTTTTATTTTTAATTATAGCAAACACAATAAATAAATAATTTTTTATTTTAAAATATGATATTTCATTAATTTAGCAAAATATTATAAATATATGTGAATGAAAAAAATTAACGGTCTTATTAACTAGATAATTTTTAATAATATATTTAATTTCATTATAATTAAAAACATTTTTTTCAAATATTAAAAGTTGGTAAAAGAAAATAGAAACCTTATAAGCATTATTAATATTTTAACCCCAAAATTCGAGGTATTCTAAAAAAAACATTAATTTTAATCTAAAGTAACACGACAACTTTTTATTCTTTTCAATAAAATCAAATATCAAGTCATACAAAAATATAAGTCATCTACACTACTATAATTTGTGATTCACGTGGATTTTAAAAACCCACTTAAATAGCCGCCTAGTAAATTTTGCTTATTTTTTGAAGAATTCAAGCAAATTTTTCAAAGGATTTACAAAAAACCCACACAAAAATTTGGATGAATTTTTAAATAAAATTATAGAAGTAAAAATCTATTTCATCACCTTACTTATATACATATAATTCATATCCTTATAAATATGTCAAGATTACAAAAAAAAAATTATATACCTGTATAAATCTAAATTTCAAAGATGGATAAGATTATTTTCAAAAATAATAATTACTTTGTTTTTAAGATTAATAATTAAGTGTTCTCGTATTCATGATCAATTAATAAGAATTGATTAATGATAATAAAATATTTTTATCAATAATAAATTAAAAATTAAATAATTAAAGATGTAATTAAAAGTTATTTTTCTTATACAGTAGTAATTAAAACTTTATTTTGAAATAGAAAGAATTTGGATTTTTTTTAAATTTTGAAATAAAATAAAAAAGTTTGAAATTGATTACAATGCTACAATATTAATGTATAAAATATGAATAAAATAAATATATAAACTATATAAGTTTTTAACCTTTAAAAGAAAAGATACACATGATATATCTATAAAAAAAGAAACTTATAAAAAAATTAAAAGACTTTTTTAAAAAAATTATTTGTTTTTATTTTCCATAATTGAAGGTTATTAGAGAACTTAAAATACATACAGTAATTTAGAAATTTTAAGAGATTTTTTTCATTATATAACAAAACTAAGAGAACATTATTTTTATTTCTTATTATTTTTTATTTATTTCTTAGTTAATAACATATATATTATTATTTTTATAATTATTGACAAATTTATGTATCAATAATATCACTAAATTACAATTATTTATAAGTATAAAATAAGTCATTCATGTATTATTTGGTAGCAATTATAAACTTTACTGTGCTAATATTTTCACAATTAAATACATAATAATTTTTTTAAAATTAATATGTTCTTAAAGTTTTATTTTAACAAATTATTTATTTAAAAAAATATTACAAAAAAATTGAGTGTCGTATTTAGCAAGGATTAATACGGCTTTCTCGTTTGTCTCATGCACGAACCATTCTTGGTTCAAATGATTCATTTTGATCCAAGTTAACTCTAAACGGAAATATGATCAAAGATTTTTTATCTGATCCGACCTTAATCAAATAATTTTAGGGTTGAGCTTAGTGCAAAATACTTATACTATGAATCTAACCTAAACATAATCTTAAATGTGTTTTAAGTTTAAATTTTCTAAAATAGGTATATTTTTTACAATTTCATAACATTATTTATGGTTTATTATATCATTTAAAATTATACATCAACTCAAGTTAATTCAAAGTTCAAAAAAATCGTGTTCAAACGTACCAAAATGTTTTAGAATCGGGCTTTAGGTTTTCATTTAATTTGAAAAATTCAACCACAAAATATAGGTGAGCTTCTAAATATCAACTAGGGTTTGACTCAAACCTAAAATTTTGAATTTTGTCTAGTCATTGCCTAAATTTACATACATGATACATGCTTCCTCTCAATAAAATTGTTTGATCTCGTCCTAGTATTTATATTTTTTTGTTCTTTTATGCAAATGAATTAGTGAGATGAACTTGTTTGCTAGGTGACAATGTTCACATTACTCACCCATAAAAGATAATACTTTCAATGGGGTGGGGCATTGAAGAACATGCATTGAAGTAGTGATAAGGAAGAGAGTTCAATAAGACAAAATCTAGAGATAGAGAAATCTGATTTTCTTCATTATGCCTCAGAGGGGTGGGGCATTTTGGTTAAAAGATGCACCAAAGAAACGAAACAAATGTACCTTTTCCAATCTGTCATGCAATTCTCACTACTAAAAAAACAATTTTGGGTTTAATTTTGACACTTTTTTGGTGTTATCACCCAATACAAATACAAAGAGGAAGACATAAAAGAAAATTGAAGAAAAATCTGCATTCTAAATTGAGTTCACAATGTTGGGAAACTCAAGAGTGGACCCCTCTCAATATCATTAAATGTATTTAAGCAAGCATCGCTCAATAGCCCTTTCAACCATTCAAAAGTTGATGATCCACTAACACTTTCAAGTTCTTGAATAGATAGAACAGAGAACCAAATAAATTTAAACCTTCACTCTTTAATTTCCTTAGAGCTTGAGACTTTCTCAATAGTCAGTACTCAATCCTTTTCAATCTCTCACTAAAATATCTTCTTCGTGATCTCTCTCCAAATGAAACCATCTTTAATCAGTACATCTCTTCTTCTTTTGTGTCTTCTTCTTGTTTCTGAGTCTCAAGGTATTTACACACACATATGCAACATTATCGAAGTCTATCTCTATATTCTTAGCTTTATAAGAAACCTGTCTTAGTTTATAACAATATTTTGTATGATTTGTTTGTGATTGTGTTTGTTATTTTTATTAAGGAATACGAATGGACAAGGGGTTCATGCCAGAAGGAAGGAATGAATTCCAAGTAAGTACATATATGTATATATATTATGTCATGTATCCTCTTCAAGCAACATAACATGAACTTAATCTAAGTATTGGTGTATTTTAATTTGGTGGAAGTTTACATAAAATTGAGATAATTAGGCAAGTCGACACCTGAATATGTATCCAACAATTCATGATTCTCAGTATCCTAAAATAACATATTAGCATATATAATAATATTTCAGGTAACTTTAATTTTCTCTAATCTCTTTATATATTTCTTAACTTCTTTTGTTTTTTTTTTCCTCTCTCTTTAATGCAGAAGGGTGAAAACTCTCTAACAAAAAGAAGCAATAATGAAGGTGGACTAGGGGCTATTCTTTGCAAAGATGAAAACTGTTCAGGTATCATGAAGAAAAGAGTTACTAGAGTCTCCAAGAAATCACACCACTGGTTACCCAGCATTCATGAAGATTACTATGGACCTAGAGGCCACAGAGCCAGACATCATTAGCTAGTTAATTTTCTTAAAGAAAAAAAAATCATTTTTTTTCCAATTTCTTAATGATGACTAGCTGTAGGCTATTGCCTATTAGGCTTCATTTTTTTTTTGACGTTTCTATGACCATTATTTCTCTTCAAAGTAGCTTAGGAAATAATGGGTTTACAGATGACTCAAAATCCATTTAACATTTCGTTTTTTTAAATAACCATACTATTCACACACCTGTGATTCTAACTCCAAATGTTCTACATATCTAAATCAACTTCACGTTGTTGAGCCATATATGGTTGGCCATGTAGGGTGTATCTTGATCAGAATCAATTTTGTCCCAAAACTAATCTAACTGTATTGTCAGAAGGTAACATATTGTTTTATTTTCCAAAGCAGAGAACAGCCAAAAGTTCAATTTTTTTTTTTAAGTTATCAACACATAATATTCTTCTTATATTCTCGATATTTATATTTTATCATAAGAAATTTTGTTTATTTTTATATTTATGAAAACATCCTAACATCATAAAAAAAAGTTTAAAATTATGCGTGGAACATTGTGCTGAAAATATTATTAGATTTTGAACATATTTGAGAGTAATATAGAAAGTAGTTAAAAACCCAAGTTTATAATTTCTTAATGATTTTTAAATTGCAGGAAATAAGAGAAAAAATATCAGTGTAACACCATCTACTATCTCTACCACCATTTATAAGGTTGGTTAATTATTAGTTAAATAATATAACTAATTAAGTAGCCTACATATTTAAATGGCCAAGATCCCCTAAAGCTTTCATTTTTAATTTTTATAACAGAAAAACAAGAATGCAAAGCATAGAGCTGACACCAATTCAAATGGAGAAAAGAGTAATTATAAACAAGGAGGAGGAGGAGGAGTTAATGTCTTTTATTCTGATCGTATAACAAATAACAACTACTCAGACTTAGTAGACATAGTTGAAATGGATTATTCTCCAGCCAGGAGAAAACCTCCAATACATAACTGAGTGTTTTAAGGTATAAAGCAATAGTTAAGCAAAACAAAAAGGAATAACTTAATTAGCTACAAGAATAGACAGCATTACAGAAATGCTGCAGTGTTTTTAGGGTTAAGATGTATAATGTATGATATTATGTATTATTATTTAAATAATAACTACTTCCGTCATTCTTAAACTATTTATTATTGCCTTCTTTTTATGTTTTTAATATATATAATTTCCTTCCTTTTGGTACTACCAAAAGGAGGGTTTTCTTTGGGTTGGTTTGGTTTGCTAATGTTTTCGTTTTTGCTGTACGTACGTGTTGTTTTATTTCAAATAAGAGTCTGTTATTTGTTTCGTGTAGTCCTGCTTTTGTGGTGTTTTGGTATCAGAATTAGTGACAAACATATATTTTCTTTCTCCAGAGATTAAAAAAAAAGAAAGAAAGAAAGAAAGAGTATGGACAAAATTAAATTAATAAGGGAAAGAGATGCTAGTAGTATAAAGTATAGAAGATCATATATTACATAGGACATTAAATGAAAGACATACCTTACTGTTCCCGGGGCCACTTTCTTAAATCAAAGAGGAACCTTGCATTGCAATTTCCTATTGTATTTTCATGCAAGTTAGGACCACAGATGAATATGAAAGAAAAATGGAGCTATCGATCTGCAACTAGAAAGTTCTGTGTTCAATCAAAGTTAAATTGTGCAGCATTACTAGTCCCACATGTCTTCTCTCCCTTGCACAAAAGGACCCACCTATCTTTTCTTATATTGTTTGTTTACATTGAAGAATTATTGATTTATCCCCGAGTATGGAATACAAGGTACTCCAGGATAATCATATAGTTATATTGAATTTAAATATTTGCTCTAAAATAAGCATGTGGTTAATTATTCTGGAGTATTATGTAATCAAGAATAATGAATACTTTTTTTTGTTTAAAGGTAGAGTGACATGTATTTTAATTTGTTCGGCATATTTGATTGTGATTGTGATTGTGTTAAGAATATTTAGGGAGTTCGAGCCTAAATTAAAGTTTTTACGTAATGGAATTAATTTTAAAATAATTTGATTTATTAACTGTACATGCCTAAATTAAATTTTTTATGTAATGGAATTAATTTTAAAATAATTTAATTTATTAATTATACATTATATGCTAACATGTTATATATATATAATAATAATTTTTGTTATATCGTGATGTCTTTATATCAAATCACGAATATTTTTATTAGTTTTTATTTATGGTGCACAATTTTGTAAAATATGAGTAGTGGTTATGATCGATTCGATCAAGAAGAAGAAATAATGTGTATTTATCATCGAAGATTTCTTGAAAAAAATCATCGCATCTTCCTTTGATTTCTTATGAAAGATATTCAGTCTATCAAAATAGAAATTAAAGATGGTTTTTATGCTCGTCGTGCCCATTTCAATAGTAGCATAAAAAATATCTATACGAAATATATTTATTTTTGGGATAGTAATGGAAAGTAAAACAAAAAGAAAATTTTGATAAAAAAAAGAATTAAGGCATATTTGATTCCATATATCCATCAATTTTCTTCCCTATGAGTTCCAATCTCAATAATAATACTAGTTATTACTGTTCATATGTCATGATATCCAAGCTAAGTAATTCCATGACATTGGTGTGACTTTAGGACTCTTCGGTTTGACTACGACCTTGGCTCCTAAATTTCTACGCGAATCAAGATCAAGAAAAAGAATGTTTTCCCATCATTGACTCAAACCCACTGTTGAACCCGACTCAGCATAATACGAAAGTACTTATGAAAAAACGGGTCAGTCTAGCTTTTCATAATAAAGTGATAGATGGAACTGTCATTAGAATTAGAAGCTTTTGCATAGTTTGCTTTTGATCTCGATAAAGCTACTTGTTTTATGGCTTTAATTTGAGTTGCAGATATACCACTACGCCAAAAATTGGTATTAAAGTCGGTTATTAATCGGCTTTAATACAATTTAAAGTCTGTTAAGTGAATCGATTTTAAACACAGAAATTAAAAGTCGATTTATGCCTTGAATTGATTTTAAATTCTGTATTTTTTTTAAATATGAGCCCATTTTGAATAGTTTAGAGTTATTTTCGTAAGAAATATTAGGTGCACATGACTTTAATCACATTTTTTTTTACAAAATCAAAAGAAGGTTTACGCAATAACGGTATTTTAGCAGTATTTTTATTCAACAAAAATATATGTATAAATTTATATTTTTAGAGTAATATATTAATAATTTTTATAATTAATTTTAAATATATTAAGAATCATATTAATATTTTAAATAACTACACTACTTAAAACCTAAATTTTTAATGAGCATCATATTGTTAAATCATGTCTTTTCCATTTCATATAAACAAAAATAAATAAATTAAAAATCAACCTTACATAAGTGAGAATTATTTATTACGAATATATCATAGATTTATTTAATTTATTATGAATATATCATAGAATTATTTAATTTATTATGAAAATTTATACAAAACTTACATAATACAAAAATTTATATACATAATATACAAAAAATAAAAAAATATGAATAATAAGTGTAAAATAATTCATAGAAATACTTACAAGAATAAATGTAGTGAAGGAAATGAAGAAAAAATGGTATTTTATAAGTGAGAAAATAGGAATAATTTTTTGAGTATTTCGCTAAAAAAAAAGAGATTTAGAAGAAAAATTGAAAAGAAAAAAAACTCACTAAACGGAGCCCGAATTGGTAGTCAGATGTGGCCAAAAAATGAAAAATAATGAAAGAAGAAATCGTCGTTTAGGGTTTACAACAATTAGAAAATACATTCTGTTGAAAAAATGGGGAAGAAAAAAAAGAAAAAAAAATACGTGTGCGGTTATAAGTGTTAACCAACGCTGCACTCTACATGTTTAAAGTCGATTTTCCAACGAACCGATTTTAAATCATGACTTAAATACCATCTTTTGTAGTAATGTACACATGTGGTTTTATTTTAAGTAATTTCAAGTGTGTACTTTCAACAAGCACTTAATTTATCTTCCCGTACATATAAGATCCACCTATTTATATAGTTTTATTTTTAATCTATTAAAAAAACAATGTTATTTTTTTATAACATGTTTTATGAAAGAAAAATATTTACTTTAAAAAATGTGTTATTTTACGTTATAAGAAAAATAATATATATAGTTTTAAGATAATTAAAAATAAAACTATATATATATAAATGAAATTATATCATAAAAATTAAATCCTCCATTTATCCGTGAATCAAAGTATGTGCTTTCAACAAGCAATTAATCTATTAATTACTTCTTTTCATATTTGCTTCAAAAGCGCGTTTTATATTGAAAGCATCTTTTCTAGTATTTTAGAAGCAGGGGCAAATGAACCCTAACTTAAATATTAGATCAAATTTAGACAGGTAAAACTTACACAGGACAAAGAAGAATAAAATGGAAGGAGATATTTATTTCTTTGTTTATATAAAATGTATTATTTAATTTTATATTTTTAAAAATATAATATTTAATATATTTATTTATAAAAATAATATAAAAAAGAGACATTTAATAATTTTAAATTTATTTAAAAATAAATAAAAATTATCAAAGATATTTCAATTATAGAGTGAGAATAAAAGATAATAATACATTCACTAGTTATGTTTATAGTTTTTTATTTAATAGAGTGAGATAAATGCAGAAAATATTATCATCAATATCTATTTAAAATCTTTCTATCAATAAAAGTTATGATCCATTTTTTATAAGTAAGAAGATCATTTAACACTTTTTTTTATAAATAAAAGATTAATAAGTAATTTTTTTTATAAGAAAGTATTAATAAGTATATTTTTAAAATTAAAATATTAAATAATATTTTTATTTAAAAAAAACTTATAATATTTTTCTGTAAAATATATTATATAATTCCAAACACTTTTAATTGTTTTACTGCATTGGTCTCAGAGTGAAAAAGGCTTCATTGGTCTCAGAGTGAAGCGAAAGTGCCAACCAACTTTCCTTGTCAATCAAAGGAACAAAGTCAAAATACTAGTTTCTGTCAAAAAAAAAACACACTTGATAAAAATGTATTCTATTGTTATTTTTCTATCTAATACTTATTTTGTCTTTTATATTCTTAATTTTAATTTTTTTTTAATTGAGAAGGACGATTAAAAAAGTAATAAAATAAGATTTGAAATTTAATCATAAAAGTTTTAAAAATTAAATTTTTTTCTTCTACAAGTTACAAAATTAGACTAAAAAGTAAAACTCATTTCTCATTAAAATAAAAATGAAAACTGAATCATAAATTGTTATTAAACAGTACTAAATTCAAAAACTTGAATTCCAACGTAAAAAAGAGAATAGAGAATACATTACAAAACTATCCTTAAATTAATAAATAATATAGGAATCCAGCCCTTAAAAGCCTAATAATTAGCTTTAATATTATCATCGCATGTTACCCTCTCGCAATACATCGATCATGTTGTATATCCGCTTATCTGTTTTTGCCTGAATCTGCAATTAAACCCCGAAACACTAGTACCAGTTAATAAAAGCTAAACAAAAGCCTTGTATATATGAAATTATCTATAAGAAAAAAGATAAAAAAAAATTAAGGATATTACCACAAATATATTTGTTATTTTCGTAACAAAAGTCTATTATTAATTACATTTTAGTGTTACTATTATTGAAATTTTTTTAATGAATTACTATTATGATAATAACTACTCGTTAATGAATTACTGTTATGGAAATAACAATTTAGATTGTGCAAATATCAAACCCAAAAAATATATACAAGACCTTTACGCACACTGATTAGTCTGAGATTATATAACTTCATAAAGAAATCAAAATAAATCAAGCACCAGATCATCAATGATTACCTTTTTAGCAAGAAAAAGTAGAGCATCAACAGTACCCTCGGCATATATTGATCTACCACAAACATTGTGCTGAAACTCGAAAGAAACCCTGCCAAAGAGACATTTTCAGTCGCTTAAGTGAAACTGAAACTCAAAGGGCAGTATAAGATTTGAAAAGAGATAGGATGCTTGTTATTACGTTTCATCGGGTGAAGTCAGATGATACATATGAAATGCATGGCCAGGCAAATGCTCCTCTGGAACTCCCACTATCTCTAGTTGTTGCCCCGGATCCCGAATCATTTGTATCTGATAAAGTGTATAATGTTTTTTAAAACAAAAAAGGATAGCGAAACAAGGAATATGCTAAAAGTTTTCAAGAAAGACTAATTAGATATCACCTAAACTGTTAGGTGCTTGTGTTTCTATTAAAAGTGTTTCTAGAAAGAAGCACATATAATAATATGCTTCTATTAGCAAGCACAAAATGTGTTTTTTGAGTCCTAAAAGCACTTCTAAATTTTATTTTTTTCTTGTTTGGACATTAAGCTTTTTTTGCTGTCAGAAATACTTTTACAGAATCCCATAAGCATAAACAGATTGTTCGTTTTTGACAGTTCTTTTGACAAAAATTAAATTTTAGACAGTTGATGTATCATGGACAAACAGTCCTATGAAATCTACACCCATCTAGAACTTTTTCACAGCCACGTGATGCTAAAGGGTGCAAGGAGTTTACTCACTCCTCAATCCTCATGGACTAGACCCCATGCACATTCACATGCACATGCACACAAATCAAGTATGAAAAGGTGTAATTTAAAAAAAATCAGGTACAAATTTAAGGGCCCATTTGGAATTGCTTCTACTTTTAGTTAAAGTGCTTTCAATGGTGTTTGGTTAGTTTCAAAATTTTGAGAAGCATTATTGGTGCTATTATGAAAAGTAATACTTACTTTTGGAAGAAGTACTAAAGTAAGACTCAAAACTGCTTCTAACATTTTCATCCCTGACACTTAAATGCTTCTCTTAGACTCTTACAACCCTTTTAACCAAACCACTTCATTTTAAACCACTTGATTTTAAACCACTTGTAAGAGAAGTACATCCAAATGAGTATAGATAGCTATATAGTAACTTCTCAGAGGCCTTGCAAACTATTTTGAGAGTCCCACGTTCCAACTACTGTCGTGTAACTATTGACCATTCTTCTAAGTGATAAAAACCTATTTCTCACACCATGCACACAAAACTAAGATGACTCTGTCAAGAAACCAAAATGAAACAGAGACCAATGAGAACGTGAGTGATTATAAATGAAATTGCTCCAAGACTCAGTTAAGTCACCGCTTGCAGAGCTAAAGGTAGAAAAGTATACCATCACCAAATTACTAGCATAATGAATCAGAAATAGCATGATGAGTGATCAGTGTTTAAGACAAACAGAAGATAAACACGAAAACCATAAGTGTCCTAACGCACCTGATCCATATCAAAGGACACCCCCAATCTCTGGAAGCAAGAAATGACAGCCTTGGCAGTTCCAGATGTGTCTACTTTGCTTGCTTGATGAGATTCCATGACCTGAAATTTAAAATTATCAACTAAAAGAATTTATCTTGACCCAAAAAAACAAAAAAAATAAATAAATAATTATTAGTAAATCAAGTGAAACTGAAGAAAAAAACACACCTTGGAATATGACATTCACTTGTTATGACACATCAATAGATTAGTGACTATTGCTACAAGCCTACATTTAGCTTTGCAAAATCCATAATGTGGCAGAATAAAAACTAAAGGCCCTGCACTCCAAAGATACCTTTGAAGTGGATAAGGAACTAATAAGTACAGGCAGCTAATTATATAATTTGATTTTGTTTAGCATTTATATCTAAGTATAACATGGAGAAGTTTGAAGAAGTGATCGGATAACATTTATGTATTAGATAAACAGAGAAGTGGACTCAAAGAAGAAGATTAAGAAGAAAGAAGGTCCACACTTTGGAAGTAGGTATCAGACTGACGAGAAAAAGAAGTACCTGTAGGGAATAGCCAGAGAATGCACCTGGAAATTGCTCAGACATTATTTCCATAGCTGCAAGAAATGCAACAACCTAACAGAACCATCATGCTATAAGTGTCTTGAAGGCAAAAAAACCCAGCAACCCTAACTATAATACAACAATTTGTCAGTGTATGTTATACTCTAAGCACCTGTTTACCCATCTGTGGAGATATTACTGCATAGACCTTAGATTCTTCTACAGTCTTGTACAACCGATCTCTGTCTCCACCAGTCGTTCCCATTACAAAGGGTACTCCAACTTTGCAATATAACTCTGCATTATCTGCACATCACAAAACAACAAAATCATTTTTTAAAAAAATAAACTCAAAATAACAGCAAGCATAGAACAGTAGGTAACACCATAACTGGTGCAATCTAAAAATTATCATTCAACAAAAATATAACCAGCATGAGATCCTTCATATTTACGTAGTCAAAGTTTAGGAAGTGTATGATATGTATGACAAGAATGGCTGAAGAACTAGTTTTATAATGACATCAAGGAAACAATATCAGGGACAACCTTATAGGGTGTGGAAGCAAACTTATGGAGTGAAAACATGGAACTTGCTCTCTTTTTCTTAGGAAATATTCGTTTATTTGGTCCTAGACTAAGATATACAACATGGTAGAAATTGAACTACACTCCTGCTAACATTTTGGAAGGATCATGACACCAGGGTTCAAGACCAATTAACTGTCTGGATGGTGATGGTAAAGGTTTAAAGTGAAATCAATGAAATGAATCTCCTACTAAATAGTAACTTCTATTAAAGGCATGCAACTTTAATAATCATTTTTGGCAAGTAAATTTCTTTGAGATATATGTTACAGCACTTTCTTTATCAATGTCCATCTATATTCCTATAACTATACCATTCACTGCAGTAGGCACAGTGTAATCCACGACGATAAGGTTTGGATGTTTATCAAGAAGAGATGCAAGGGTGCTTTCTCTTTCAGAAGGACCAAGAACTGTAATATCCTTTCCACATACTTGCATGGTCTTCCCAGAGTCCTCTTCACAGCCAAAGGACACAGGAACAAAATTCAGTCCGGCATTATCTGCCGCTTTTATAACAGCCTTTCCCATTTTTCCAGTGCAACTATTTACCTGATTGATAAAGTAATACAGAGAAATGTATTTTATCCATGAAAATAACTGCACAAAGTATGACAAAATTTTCAAGTAAAACAACATTAACAATCTTTAAAATTTATAACCACAAAAATAGCATCAGTTACATCCATCTAATATAATTTTATTGCAAAGAAAAAACACAGTCTATACACTCCACATTACATGCTGACCGATTGAACACCATTCAAGTATAACTTCATCTTGTTAGACCCGTTCTATGTGAACTTGGTCCAATTAGACATCGTTTACTGCTATTGAAGTGATATTTTTGTTATAAATTTTAGGAGTCTTTGAGGTAATTTCCCAATTTTTTATGACTTTGTCATGACTATAACAGCTACAAAGCATTTCAAGCAATGATTATTACAAAAAAACAAAGGAGTTAAATAGAAACAGGAGTTTCACAAGAAATAAATGATACAATCTTAAAATTCTGACAAAAAAATGTTAAGCCACAATAACACCATGAAAGATTTAACAAATGGTGCTTTAACAAGAACGATTCTTCCAAAACCAAGCAAACAATCCCATCAGAACGCATTCCTGGATACATACCTATAATCCAGTTATACTTCACAATAGTGCCTTTTAGATGAATTGAAAGGCAAAAGGGAAAAAAGAAACGATATTTATATCAATAAAAGATACTATGAAAAATACGTTTATTGGTAGTGAGCTACAGATTCATGCATAACAATAATGAATAAGTTCAAAAGACAACTGGGACAAAGTTATACATACCATAATAGAAATGTCGGAAGCAGAAGACATAGAAGCTCGTGGGATGATAGCAAATGAGGGCTTTTGCTTCTGATTGAATGTACTAATAGTCCATCTGTTGCTTCTTCCGAGTAAGATATTGTTATTTGCAGAGACTTTCACAGCCAAAGACATTATTATGCTTTTGAATTGCAGATAAACTTTGATGCCTAACAATGGCAGAAATGAGAAATGGGTGACTCCTCAACCCACGGCACTAAGGATTTGAAAAAAAAAAGAATTGTGATAATTTTAAGTTGGAGACAGCAAAGAAGCACAATTCTAAGATGAGGCAGAGATTACCTGTTACAAACTACAAGCCAATACTTAACCGGATTGGGCCGGCGGCAAGAGTTGGAGGATACTTGATGGCCAGCGTAGGTGTGGAAAAGTGAGTGAAATTAGGGTGTGTGGAATCCAATATACACGGCCATTCCCGGTTGTTTTCATTTTGTTTTTTCAGTTTTCCCCGATATTTTCCTTCTTTCTTTTTTTATACTTTTGTAACTTTTTCGATTATTTTTTTCCCAAAATTTTTATTAGTAACTTATTTATTAATATTATATTATTTTTCTATTTATTATAAGTTACTTTTATATATATTTCTTAATAAAAATAAATAGTTATTTAATTTTTTTTAAGTCTGCTTAAAGCACATATGTTATTTATTAAAATATGTTATTTTACCGATTATTATTCAACATTTATTTTATTTTTTTACCAAAATATTTGTTAATACGTGAAAATCCTGGCATTTTAGATATGTATTTTTTGAACATATATTATTTACAGTGTAATTAAGTTGGGTTCTTGGTGTGCTATGGAATATTGTTTTTGAAACGAGTTGAATAAATAGATTATTTGAAAAATAAAGTGTAACAACGTTCAAACAATTTTTTAAAATTGATGTTTTTGTAATAATAAATATAATGGCTATTCATAATACTTATTTTTTTCTTAAAAAAATATACATTGTATTTATTATAATGCAATTAGGTCACCCAAATTTATTTTTCAAATTTTACCTTATTAAGTAATAATTATTTTATGATATATAATTATAACTATATTTGAATATTTCATTTCACAAATTTAGTTATACATTAATATAATACAAAGTGTAATTTGTATTATAAAATATTTATATCTCAAATATATATAGAAATTATATTATTTTATTGAAAAATTTTAACTTTGCTCATTATTATTATTATTATTATTTTCTCACTATTAAGTTTTTGACTTATAAAACTTGAAAACTCCAATTTTTCAAACTCAAAGTTGAAATTTTTTGGTTATTAATAATGGATACACTATTCTAGAATATTTTAGGGAATTTAAGTATTTTTATAAAATATATCAAATGGTGTAAAATTTAATAAACAATTTTTTTAAAATAATTTATTTATCAACTTTGATTTTTAGTTATGATTAGATAACAATAACTAAATAAACATTGTATTGAAATTTAACTAATTTGATTTTAATATAATTTTATTTCTTAACTTCATTTTTTAAAATCATCAATTTATAATAGATTATACCCAACGTCAAATAAAAAAATTATACTTAAAAACAAAACATTTACCAACTAGTTCATAATCTATTTTGAATGTGTTCGACAATATAAATTTCATAATCATTAGGGCACACATTACTAGACGGTCTCTTAGATTTGTGAAGAGTATAACTTTGAGTCTTCCACTTCGCTTTTTCTCATCTTCTCTATCAGGATGTAGTTAATGTGGTTCATCTGAGCTTGTTTTTTTAGGTTTCATTATGCACTTGAGGCACAAAATAGAAATAAATAAATATGCCTTAAGAAGTTTGCCTTGCCTAATTTATATGGATGATTGAACTGAATTTTCTAAAAACTATAAACTAAATAGATCGCGAGTTCTATAGACACCTTATTGTCACGTCCCGCTCGAATTGTCCCTAAAAATCCAAAATAAATGGTGCTTGTCTAAAGGATCTAGGTTTTTCTACATGAGAAGGTTCTAGAGTTGTCTGGAGAAGTCTAGAAAGGGCTAGAGTTGGACGGACTCAGCACTCGAAGCAGAAGACCACAGAATGTTCTGTGAAACGCTGGAGAGTGCTAGAATGGGCTGGAATATTCTAGAACGTGCCAGATAGTTCGGGAAGGATGTAGAAGCCGTTGGAAGCTTACGGAACATCCTAGAACGTGCATGAAGAACGTGCTTTGAAGCCTCGTGTGACGTGCTTCATATGCGACGGACCGCATTGGGCACGTGAATGTCCGAAAAGAAAGGCCTTGAGTGCCTTAGTTGCTTCCACTCATTACCAGGATGGAGGCGAGTCGGACGAAGGTGCAAAGATGGGTTCTTTGTGCCTACTTGGTGCATTACAGAGCGCCCCAAAGACCCCTAAAGGCTTGATGTATGTAGATGCATCCATCAATGGGAAAGTCGCCAAGGCTTTGGTCGACACAGGTGCATCTCACAACTTTGTTTCAGTGGAGGAAGCAAAGAGACTTGGCCTGAAGGTTGTCAATGGAGGGGGATCTCTCAAAGCAATTAACTCTGTAGGATTACCATTGCATGGAGTTGCTCGTGGCTTTAAGGTCAGTCTTGGTGCTTGGATTGGCCAAGTGGACTTATCAGTGGCGCCCATGGATGACTTCTCAGTTGTATTCGACATGGAGTTCTTGGACCAGGTTAGAGCTTTCCTAGTGCCATGCTCAAACTCTATATGCATCATGGATGGTTCGAAGGCGTGTGTGGTACCAACAAAGAGGACCACCAGACCTACTATCCAAGCTCTCTCAGCACTTCAATTCAAGAAGGGATTGAAGAGAGACGAAGAGAGTTATTTGGCCATCTTGAAGGAATATGATGACGAAGAGGCATCACCAAAGCTAAGCTTGCCAATGGAAGTGCAAGCTGTCCTAAATAAGTTCTAGGATGTGATGCCTGAGGCATTGCCAAAGCGGTTACCTCCAAGGAGGGAGGTAGACCATGAGATAGAGTTGGAACCCGGCACCAGGCCACCAGCAATGAGCCCCTACCAAATGTCGAACTCAGAGTTGGCTGAATTACGGAAGCAACTTGACAAATTACTGGATGCTGGCTTCATAAGGCCCTTAAAAGCCCCATTTGGTGCCCTGATTCTCTTTCAAAAGAAGAAGGATGGCTCGCTACGGATGTGCATTGACTATCGAGCTCTAAACAAGATAACGGTAAAGAACAAGTATCCTATTCCTCTCATTGCTGACTTGTTTGATCAATTGGGGAATGCTAGATACTTCACAAAATTGGACTTGCGATCGGGTTACTACAGTGCAGCATGGAGAGATGAGCCCAAGACCACATGTGTGACCAGGTATGCTGCCTATGAGTTCCTTGTCATGCCATTTGGTCTCACTAATGCACCTGCCACCTTCTGCACTCTTATGAACAAGATTTTTCATCCCTACCTCGATCGGTTCGTGGTAGTATATCTTGACGACATTGTGATATATAGCCGGACTTTGGAAGAACATCTAGAGCATTTGAAGAAGGCGTTCGAGGTCCTAAGGGAAAATGAGTTGTATGTCAAGAAGGAGAAATGTTCCTTTGCCCAAGATGAGGTGATGTTCTTAAGGCATAGGATAAAGGATGGAAAACTAATGATGGATGGAGCCAAGGTGAAAGCCATCCAAGAATGGGAACCTATTGCCAAGGTTCCCGAGTTGAGATCTTTCCTTGAACTGGTAAACTATTACCGAAGGTTTATCAAGTCCTACTCAGCGAGAGCAGCCCCGCTCACTAACCTTTTCAAAAAGAACAAGGCTTGGGAATGGACAAGTGAATGCCAAGCCTCATTCGAAGACTTAAAGAAGGCCGTTAGTGAAGAATCGGTGCTTTGTCTACCAGACCCCTCCAAGACATACGAGCTGCACACAGATGCCTCATACTTTTCCATTGGTGGAGTATTGATGTAGGAAGGGCGTCTGATAGCTTATGAGAGCCATGGTGAATGACACGAAACGCCAAATACAGGTGCAAGAAAAAGAAATGACGGCTATCATTCATTGCCTAACGGTGTGGCGACACTACCTATTGGGTTCTCATTTTGTTATCATGATGGACAATGTCACACAAGCTTCCCGGACTCGAAAGAAGTTGAGTCCTAAGCAAGCTTCCGGTGGCAAGATTTCTTGGCGGGTTGACTATAGGTTGGAGTACAAGCAGGTAAAGCCAATGTGGTGGTGATGCGTTGGTGAAAGACTAGGAGCTAGCAGCCTTAAGTAGGCTAAGTAGCCCTTTGTTGGAAAGGATCAAAGAAGGGTTGGAACATGATGTTCTTGCTCAAAACCTCCTTGCCCTCATTCAGGAAGGAAAGACTAGGCGATTTTGGCTGAGTGACAGACTACTCTACGCCAAGCAGAATCGCATCTTTGTGCCGAAGTAGGGGAACTTAAGGAAGGAGCTAATCGAGGAGTGTCATGACTCATTATGGGCTAGACATCCAGGGATGAGGCACACCCTTGCTTTGATCAAGTCGATCTACTATTGGCCTCAGTTACGGGATGACGTTGAAGCTTATGTGAAGACTTATCTTGTATGCTAACAGGACAAGATAGAGCAGCAAGCACCCGGAGGATTGCTAGAACCGCTACCTATTCTAGAGAGACTATGGGAAAGTGTCTCAATGGATTTCATCACTTGTCTGCCAAAGTCAGAGGGCTTTGGCAGCATTATTGTCGTCATCGACCGCTTCAGCAAATACACGACATTCATACCTGCCTCAACTGACTGCACGGCAGATGAGACGGTATGTTTGTTCCTTAAGAATGTTGTGAAGCATTGGGGAATTCCTTCCAATATCGTGAGTGACCGAGACCCATGATTCACAGGGAAATTTTGGACGGAACTATTCAAGCTGTTGGGATCAGACTTGAATTTCTCCACAAGCTTTCACCCACAAAGTGATGGACAAATAGAGCGTGCCAACACGTTGATGGAGTTGTATCTTAGGCACTTTGTAAGTGCTAATCAATGGGATTGGGCGAAGCTGTTAGATGTAGCCCAATTCTCATATAATTTACAGAGGAGTGAGTCCACCACAAAGAGTCCCTTTGAGATCGTCATGGGGCAACAACCCATGACTCCCCATGCCTTGGCCACGAGTTACGAAGGGAAGAGCCCTGCTGCCTTCAAGTTTGCCAAGGCGTGGCATGAACAAGCCGAGTTGGCCCGAGCTCATCTAAACAAAGCATCTAAGAAGATGAAGAAATGGGCTGACAAGAAAAGGAGGATGATGGAATTGCATGAAGGCGATTTGGTCCTTGTCAAACTATTGCCCTAACAATTCAAGTCCTTGCGGAAGGTTCATAAGGGGTTGGTGCGGAAGTATGAGGGACCATTTCCTATCCTCAAGAAAGTCGGTAAGGTGTCATACAAGCTACAACTCCCTCCAAAACTCAAAATCTATCCAGTCTTTCATGTAAGTATGTTGAAACCTTTTCATGGAGACAAGGAAGACATGAGTAGGGGAGAATCCAAGAGGGTGCCTACCGCAGTGGTAACCTCCTTTGACAGGGAAGTGGACTCCATTTTGGCGGACCGCTTGATCCGATGTAGGGGCGTACCAAGTTATAAGGAATACTTGGTCAAATGGAAAAATTCCCCAAATGTAGAGGCGAGCTGGGAACCTGATGAGTCTTTATGGAAATTCAAAGATGCCATAGAGAGGTTTCAACTTGAAGGCGCGACGAGGGCGTCACGAACTTGAGTGGGGGAGGGTGTCACGTCTCGCTCGAATTGTCCCTAAAAATCCAAAATAAATGGTGCTTGCCTAAAGGATCTAGGCTTTTCTACATGAGAAGGTTCTAGAGTTGCCTAGAGAAGTCTAGAAAGGGCTAGAGTTGGACGGACTCAACTCAAGCTTGAAGACCCTAGAATGTTCTAGAGCACACTGGAGAGTGCTAGAATGGGCTAGAATATTCTAGAACGTGCCAGATAGTTCGGGAAGGATGTAAAAGCCGTTGGAAGCTTACGAAACATCCTAGAACGTGCATGAAGGAGCTAGACAAACCTAGAAGACTCTAGAGTTGGCTAGAAGGTCCTAAAACCTTGTGGCATATTGTAGATAAAACTAGAACACTCTTGTATATTCTAGACCTAGAAGAATCTAGAATGTGGTGGCATAGCCTTAAGCTTGAAGCCACACTATAAATAGACCAATTGGTCTTCATTTGTAATCATCTTGGGAATTCTTATCATCTTGTAACATAAACTCTCTCTAGAGCAATACAAAGCATTCTTTTACAAACTCTCTTTCTAATCTCTATGGAGAATTCGTTTGGAGGAAAGGCAGGCTTAGTGCAACGGACCGTGCTAAGTGCCGCACGATCGCTATCTGAAATTTAAGGTCATGACATTATGCTCACATGAGTTAGAAACTATCTCCTAGGTTAGTTGCCCCCTCATAAATTCTTTAAATATAGTGTTACTATTTGATCATTATTTTTGGGAGATCTGTTAGGTTGAGTCGTTTATTTCCTTTATTTTTTTATTTGTCATTTTTTTGTATGTGAATATATGTCTTTTATTTGTGTTCATTTATTTTAAACTTCTTCTTGACTCTCTCTTACTGTTTTCTTGGCATCCACAGTATATTAATTATCATATTTGTTATTTTATCTATTTCACTTATACTCTACTACTTTTCTCACATGCTAGTTACTTTGACATGTCCCTTATGTGCATTTTCCTTGCATACTATCTGCCACGTCATCTATAGCCTCTTGTATACGCATCATGTCACATGTTCTCTATATCATCAAAGTATTAGGATTATGTTTTCTATTAATTGTCTTATCATACATATGATATGTCGTACAATATATTTCTCATCTATTTTTCTAGGTTCTTTGTTCCTACACCTAGCACATTGTGTGGTGTTTTCCTCATTGTCCTTTGTTAATTTCTATCCCTCTTTTACCTTTTGTTCTTCTATGTGCTATATTTGTTATTTTTGAAGTTAATAGTGATGATTTTACAAGCATGTAGTCATGAGTGTTTCACTTTTATGTGCTTACTCTTGCTTGTCATATGCATATGTATGTCATTTAGACTTTATACCTATTTTTAGGACTTTTGGCATACTTACAATATAATGTTTATCTTGTGTGTTCTGGTGACACTTCTGTTATTTGTGTTGTTGTCCCTATCTAAGCATGTTTTTTTATTCTACGTTGGAACCTGTGCCTTTCTTGCTTGTTATGTAGTTTAGTAGCATCAGTTGCTTCTTCTTTCTTTTAGGGATGTTTCTCGTGTTATTCACTAGTTAGTCTGTTTCTTCCTTTCTTCTAATTAGTGATTATGTGAGTTTTGTTATTGGTCTCTTTTGAGGTATTTTCCCCCTCTTCTTGAGCACTGTTCTACCTTAACACATTCCTTGTTTCTCTCTTAATAGTTATCACTTTTGTGTTCCTTGAGACTATCGGGTCTTCTTTTTTCTATCCTATTGCATGTAAAATGAATTTTAAAGGGATCATATTGTTATATTTTTAGCTTGCATTTGACCTAAATTGAAGTGTGGATGATTTGACATGTGTATTCCTTGAAAGCATGTATGGCTAAATTTTTCTTATTTATTTTACCAAAAATACATCTTTCCTTCACACATGCTACATCTTTGTGAATTTGTATGATTATTTTGAGAAACTTGTGTGAATCTTCTGCTTTGATGACTTGTATTTCTCTAACAAACTATAAAATCCACCGTTAATGTCTCTCGAGGTGAAGTTTTGGTGCTACTTAGTTAGAAAGAGGATTTAGGCCATCCTTGAATCATTTATTCCCTTCTTGCTACCATTGTTCTCATATCCTTAGTCTCCCTTCTTTGAGCCTTTATATAATCCCTTCATTTCTCTACACCTAAATACTAGATTAGCCTAAATATTTATTTCGACTTACCTTTTTCCACCTTTTGTTGAGTTTGTTCATTATGGGTTGTTAGTTTCACCTTCTTGGTTTCTAGAAAAGAGAAAAGGAGAATAAAAAGGAAAAAAAGGTTGAAATTGGATTGATAAATTCATAACAAAAAAAAGGGAAAGATGGAGAAATTAAAAATTAAAAAAAGTCTTGAGATTTGTTTGTGTAAACAAAATAAAGAATAAAAGGTGAAAATATTATGAGTATGTTGAGGCAGTTCTACATTAACATCAAAATTCTATGTATTGTTCTCTTAACTTCACTGGTTGAATTCAGAGAAGTAAAAAAAAAAAGTACTTGTGTTTGAGGGTATAAGTGTCCTAGATATGGACTTATCTATTTGGTTGTATCAACAAAGGTGTTTTCAGGTCTAAATATCTTCACTCCCCTACCCTTACCTTAGCCTATCATTATAAACTTTGAATGACCTATTGATTTCTTTTAAGTTGACACTTACATTAATGGAGAGATAGACTAATTATGGACATATGAAGCTCGGTTCAACATGAGTCTATATTTGAATTTGCTTGGTTCACATAAGCATATCTCAATGGTATATAGAGTAAACAATATTTAGATATCACACATAGTGCATAACATCAAAAATGTAGTCACACTTTTACATGAATGCATCATGGATTGATGGACATATAAATATTTATGTTGAATATACTATTTATTCTTTATGGACCCTTTGATTTGTTAAACATGCATTGTTTGTGTCCCTCATTCTGTGTTCCTTGTTGTCTACTACGTGTAGATGCTTTTGTGTTGGGAGTGTTTGCGAGTAGATTGCATAACATGTTTATTATATCACATGCATACATTTAGGGGGAGAGGTGTGTGTCTTGTGTATATTGTCCAGGGAAGTTCTGTGTTTGTTTTACTTTTTATTACTTGTATTGTTTTTAAGTAATTGTTTATGTCTTGTTCATGTGATTTTTTATTCTCTTTGTCATCACTTTATATGAACCATGCATGAAAGGACTGTTAGTATGACATGTTGCATGCATTACATGTAACTCTTGTTTCACATGTCTACCTATGTGTTTCTCTACTTCTACTTTCTTCTTGTACGCTTCTTACTTGTCATTCACTCCATAGTAACTATTGTTAGAGTGTATGACATTTTTTATTGGGTAAATTGGAATTGTTTCTACCTGTACTTATCTTTGGTTGCCCATGCATTTAGTTTGTTGCATGCTTTCACTCGCATCTTTTCTCTATACTTTTCTCTCTTGAAACTTATGGTACTTTTTACTGTGTTTGCTTTAATCTTACCTAATGCATTGTATTAATGTTAGGATTATAGCATATTTATATGTCTTCTCTCCCTCTTACATGGGTGTTCCTTTGAATTTTAGTATCAAAAAGAAGGAGAAGTTTTTGTGCACAACTATATGATTTTTTCCTTGTTGTGTGTTCATGGGCTGTGAGTGTAGGATTTCACCACATATTGTTTCCTCACTTGCATACATTCAAGGGGAATGTTGCATGAATTCAAGGGAGTTATGTATGTTTACTTGTCTTTATGCCTATCATTGTGTACCTATGTAAGGGTAACACGATAACATGTGATTTGATGACATTCTGTTTCTACATGATTGTTTCACAAGGTATGTGCTTATTTTGTTTGTAAAGGTTACAAGATCAAAGTGAAGTCTTCAAGCTTCATATATTTTACATGGAGTGATGTTGAGACCTTTGTGTTTCAAAGTGACAGAATGAATGAGTTGATACTCGAAGATGAATTGAGCACATAAGATGAATGCACTTGGTGTAGGTGTGTCTTTTAGGTTTTATTGTGTGTTGTTGTGTTATTCATGTGAACAAACAAATTTATGACATATTCATGATCATCCCATAACTGTTGAGTGTCTGTACTTAGTTATGCAATGTTTTGACATGAAAAGCCAAAGGGGGAAAATGTAAGTCCCATTATACATGTGTTTGTGTGTTAGCTTTCTGTGTGCAAAACACAGTGTCTATTATTTTACTTAGTGCTTTTTATCTTCCTCTCTATAAGATTGGTTATTATAGATTAGTAATTCACACACACATATAGTTAGATACACTTTGTATGCAAGCATGTTTACACACACCAAGGGCTGGTTTTCGTAGTGTGCATGCTAGGTAGAGCATTGATTTTTGACAAGTGATCATGTGAGCGAGTTGATATTTTTAATTGCAGTTTTTGACATGTTTCGGATGTGGGTATTTATGAATAGTATTTGATATGTTTTGAAATGAAAAAAATGAAACTTTGTAGCACCTTGCCACTACCCTTGCCAATATCCTTGGTATTGTGGTTAGCAAGGTGGTTGGCAATGTAGCAAAATCGAGCCCTATGATTATCCCATTCATTTCTCTATTCTTTAACCCTTGTTGAAGAATTGAAATTCTGCCAAAATATAAATTGAGATTTATGTTTGATTTTGAAATTTTTTTAGAGAGCTTATTTTTTAGAGTGGGTTATTTTTGTGAGTTTATTAATTAAATCGTAATTTGTGTGAGTACATAGTTTGACTGTGTGTCTCCCATACATGATTTGATATTAGTAGTGGATTATGTGTCCCGTGAGGTTGTGAGTTGATACACTTCCTATTACTGATCATTGGTTTCCAATCACATTATATTGAGTGATGTTGGCTGTAGAGGCAATCAGGTTCGAGTGTTGAACCAAATAGTTATGGAAGCAGCAAGTGAAGAGTAACAGTAAGCGATTTGGACGGAAGTCCTGACTAATAGAGGCAATAGTGATTTTACTGTCTATTAATGTTATAACATGTTTATTACTTAGTAAATTGTTTGCTGCTAAGTGGTTGCCTAAAGCAACCTGATGAGCAAAACCAGTATCGCCAATCCTGTCAATACTTTGATTTTATATTTATAAAACTCTCGCAAATGTACAAATTATTTTATAGAAAATGATAAGTATACTCCCAAGGTCGATCTAAGGAAGGAGTATATGTGATTTTTAATTTATTTTTTAAACTTTTAAAAACGAAATTAAATCCTAAACATCATGTTACGATATTTTAGGTTTTTGTGTTTTCCTAATCTAATAAGATAAAAATAAATATAGATATGGATTCAATAAATATTTATGCAAATTTTATCATTTATAATAGTAGAGTATTTATGGACATAATAACTAAGTTAATTATGCTTGCTCATATTATTTAGGTTATTAAAGATATAAATTGATATTTATTGATTTCTCTTTTTTAGATATTCTTTGTTAATTAAACAAATCAATTAACACCTATGAGTGTGGTCGATAACTAATTTGGTTAATTAAATTAATTCATTTTTTTCTAAGAGATTGAAAATGAAGCATTTAAATGCCATATTTGATGAGGTTAGACAGTTTAAACTTTATTTAAGGTGTCCAAATTAAACCTAAAAATCTAATTATTTGAGTACTAACTTTCAAGTTTTGAAACGATTATTGAAAAATATGTTATCAATACATTTTTGAATAATAATTCTTATAAAAACTTTTGAAATATAGCTTTACTCTAACTACCGAACGATTGTACCAACAAATAAAAGAACACTACTCTAAATCAGATAGGATAACTGAACCTTAAAATCTAATTTTCATATTTAAGTTTGTAATGAAAAATAATCTATTTCTCTCTAACATTCTTAATATGAAATCTTGAATAAAATTAAAATCAATTCATTTTATAGAGATTTTTACCTATTTAATATTTCACAAGTATAACAACATTATTATTATATCATGTTTATAAATAGTCAGCAATGTTAAATTTAATCACAGATAAATATAACATATAAAAATAAAACATAAAAAATAATTGTAAAGAAAATAGAATGCTTACAGTACTTTGATGACAATTCTGTTGCTAGAAAACCTCCAGATGGATTTACATTTCCATTTATTGAATCAAAAAGCTAAAAATTTACAAAAACATAACTAGTTTTTCTCAAAAGAGAAGAACTTTAAAACTAAGAAAAACTAAATAGAGAGAAAGAGCTAAGAAACTTATTTATTGAGATATGTTTGGTGTTGTTTGGTGTGTTTTGTAATGGAGGAGATGGAGATATTTATAGGTGAGGAGAGGGATAAAAAAGTGGGAAAAATGATTAAAAATGGGAACAATATGTAATAGGTGAATGTTGACATAATTACTAATGCAGAATGGATAGGCGCTGATGCAGGTAGTGGTGCACACGAATTCGGCATATGTGGCCCAACCGTGGCGCCCGTGGGTTTGAGTAGATGTATGCACGAGTTCAGCGTTGTTCTGGCGGTGAGCCTAGATGGGCGTATTTGCGTAGGTGCATGCTCAGTGTGGTGTAATGCATTGTGTGTATTTCTCGGTGCGATTGGGCACGTTGTTTGACATAGTTGGGCGGTTGCGTGCACGATTTTGGCCTTTTTGACATTTTTGACCTATTTTATCCAATATTTCCATCTTTTTAACTTTTTCTCAATATATTTGTGATGTATTGCCTCTGGTATTTTTTTTTAGTCTTTAAGTTATTTTTAAAACTAAAATACCTGAAAAACAATAATACCTGTGATTCCGAAAAGACAAATTTATATAAAATATATGATAAAATCATATAAATATAAATATTTTTAATCAATTAAAGTACATAAAATCATGGTAATTTTAGTGCTTTTAAGCACTTATCACAACCTAAGGATGTTACTATATAGACGCGGTCTCTATATAGGTTTACCTTATTATATCAAGTGTAATGCATGATCTGAGATTGTGTTAGTAAAATCCAAGTTTAAAGTATATATGTTTCAACATACTTTTAATTTAAGCTTTTATTAGAATGTATTTGTTCTTTACTTTCTTTCTATTTGACATATAATACTCCCTATTAAAATTTTCTGTTTTTGATGTTATATTCTTTGTGTTTCTATTATGTGAATGTATACATGTTTTACTGTTCTATTCCTTGTGAGTTGGGATTGAATCCTTTAAGAGTTTGTATCTTTTTACCTATATCGTATACTCGTGGACTTTTTCACTTATTAAAAAATTTCTTATTTTCTAATTAAATTTTACCATTAACATAATAAAAATAAAAATAATTACTTATTGAAACAATTTATTTTAAAATTAAATGTTTTTTATTGTATTTGATTTTATGCATATGGGTGCACACAATATAATATATAGTATACTTTAATATAAATGGTGGATAAAGTTAAAAATAATAAATAAATAGAAAACAAAACTTTTTAATAAAGGATTTTACATATATATGACTTTAATATAAATGATGGATAAAGTTAAAAAATAATAAATAAATAAAAAACAAAACTTTTTAAAAAAAGTAAAAGAATCAAATATAATAAATTATTAAGTTACATGCATTAAAAATATTACATAATATTACATTGAATAATTTTTTTTATAATATTTCAAAAATGGTTCATTTATATTATTATTTTTAATAATAAAAATATTACATTTAACATCAATCAAATATAATAATATGAAGAAAAAAATTATAATAATAAAAATAACATATTATATGTCTATTACATACATTTTCATTATTAAAAATATTTACCACATAATTTTATTTTAAATAACTTTTAATTGGATAACATTCAAATTAAAATATGATCATTTAAACTAATTTAATATTGAATGTCGTTCAGTTGAATCTCATTCAATGTTTTTAGAGTATTATTTTTATTATTATAAGTTTTAGGTTGTTATTTTTTTTATAATTTCTCATAAACCTTTGGTATAACATATAATTTTATCTCTAATAGTTAATAAACTCTTTTACTATTTCAAAGGAAGAACACATGTTTTATCTAAAAAAAAAGTAAAAATAAAATAAAATTATAAGGTACATTTTATTTGAAATATGTTTTTTAATTAAATGAATTTGTATTATTTTTAGTTTTATAATTATAAAAAAAATTATGACATAAGTATTAAAAAATTTCTTTAACTCAAAAAAATTATAAAAGTAAAATAATATCAATTTATATTTAGCTTATGTTATTTTATAAACTAAGGAAGGAAGTAATTAATATATAGTTATTATAGTAATATATTAATTTTTCTTATAAGAATTTAAATATATAAAATAATTTCCTAAAAGATGTATTAAAAAATATTAATATATTAATTATTCTTGAAAAATATGAAAAACAACCTTATTATATCAATAAATATATTATTGAAAATATAAAAATATTATTCAAATTTAAAAACTTTATTAGTAAAATGATAATATTTAAATTATAACAATACTTTAAATTTTATTTAAGGACTTAATAGAGAATGTGCCTAAGGGTGATTGCCTCATTTACCTTATATTAAGCCACCCATGTTGTTGTAGGGGTATTTTAAATATTAAGATCCTTTGGGAGAGGTTATTTATATAGTCTACTTGGAGTTGCTTTTTCTTTTAAGGTAGAGCTTGTGGAATCTATTTATGCAATGATGTATGCTATCAATTTTGGATGACAACAACTTTGGTTGGAGTCAAACTCTATTTATATAGTAACTCTTTTTTGTACTATATCATAATTGGTGTCATGAAAATGATATTTGCTTAAGTAATTGATTATCTAGAAATGATGTCACGTGAATTTTGACTGTTTCCATATTTTTAGGGAGAACAATATTGTAACTAATTGTGTAGCCCTAGGACACCTAGTATTTGTATAGCAACATAGTGGTGAAATACCCTATCATTCGCTAATGTTTTTGCATTTTTTGTTATTAACATCAGACATAATTATAGGTTTTACTGACGAATGATTATATTATCTTTTTTATCATTTTAATAATACTCATAGTTGATGGACTAAATAAAAAAGAGTGTTATAGTGATAACAACCTAGCTAGGATGTCTTGGTGTACTCCAGTTTCATTAAAAAAAAGTCATCCATGTTAAATTAAAGATAAAGTTTTCAAAATTGATGCCTAATAATGGCAAAAATGAGAAATAGAGGCAACAAAGAGGAGCTAACTAGTTAGGGGATTTTTCAACTCGTGAGAAACTGGGAAGTCAGAACAATTTAAGACTCATCTTGTAACTGTATGTGTGTATGTGTATATATGTAATTTACTAATTAGGCACATATTAACTTGTGAGAAACTGAGAAGTGAGAATAGTTAAAGGCTCATCTTGCAACTGTATATATTGTTCTTTTATATATATATAAAATAAGAATGATATATTATTTAAAGAAATTGTGAAAAAATCTCATTATTTACTTGGTATATTGTATTAATTTTTAAACATTTTAAAATTAATTTAATTGTGCCTCAAACGTCATAATCCAAATGAGAATTTCAACTCAAAAAAATCTCTCTCGCAAAAACATATATTTCTAAAATCATTAGACATCCCTCACTTCCTCTCTCTTCTTGACCTAAAACATCTTTTTCCTTTACTACTCCCATCACTTATTATATATGTCTTAATATTTTTATCTCAAACATTCATGATAACTTGTAATACTCAAAATAGAAGATAATATATCAAATATCATAAAGAATAATTTTTTTTTGAAGAAAATGGATTAAAAATTGATATGAACAAGTTAATCACTCAAATGTTTTTTTTTTTGTAAATTGCAAGTAGGTTTGGTTGGCTTACCAAACCTCTTTAATAAGATTTGACAAACCGTATTGAATCTCATTTTGAAGGTTTGGTAGGATCTACCAAACATTTGAAGGATCAATATGGCCTATCAAATCTCAAACATCAGCTCTTAAATATCTCGAGGTTTTGGTAAGGCATACTGAACCTTTTAAACAAGTTATTGTTATTTTTTTTACAAATTGCTAATAGATTCTATAAAACTTGTCAAATTTTTAGAGTAACCTAGGCTATTTAAAAGGTCTTGTAACTTTCCAAAATGTACATTTAAAAGAAAAGTAATTTAAGTGTACTTTTTGGAAAGTTATGTTAGTTATACTGTGTTGGACTAAATCCAATACATACTTTAATAATCATAAAATAGCTTTTTTAAAAAATGAACAATTATAGGTGATAGGCCTCAATAGGTGTATTGGGACATTCCAACTAAGTTAGCAACTTCGCAACACTCTTCTTATCTAGCCCATCAAATACGAGTATTATTAAATAGAAAAAAAAGATATATTAATTAAATCTCAACAAAGCCTATAATTAGGCTTATTATTTGCATTCAAATAAATGAAGAGGCCAGCAAATAGTGGGGCATCCCACTACCAACTCGTGGTACAAATACTAGAAGCCTTATAGGCTATACTATCAGTTATATTATTGCCTTCTCTATAAATATGAGAATAATGAAACTCCATGCAAGTAATATTCTCTAAGTAGCCAAGCATAATACTATTTCTACGACATCAAAAGGGATCAAGTCCAAAAAAGAGTGACAAAATAAATAGAATTTAATTTTAAAAAAAGTTTATGCCAGCTAATGGTGGTACATATGTCATAGTATGGATGACCATTGCTAGCTCAGTCTCAAAAACATATAAGACCTTAAGTGAGATATAAAAACATCCTTTAACAAAAGATATTGATGTTCGAAAAATAGTCGCACAATTAAATGACCCTAGTAACCCAAAAGAAACACTATTTGTATTAGCTTTATTCCATCCCAAAAGTAGCACCCCTAAGTAACTACAATAGTCCATGTAGCCTATTGTAGGATGCCTTGTATTTGTAGATAATAGAAGACCTGGAGATCATCCATTGTATCTTGTTTGAATTTGTGCAATGAGAGTCCTATCTAGGGATGTCAATTTGCTCCATAAGAGGAGTAATATGTGGAAAAAATGATTTTAACAACAATGGGGAATGACTCCATGGAGAACAGGATAGAGGTGGGGATCACCCCTATGTCGCTCATTCTCAAGTTCAAAAAATATTATATATTTGCATAAGTTATAATTAAAGTTAATGGTTTTATTGATAAATGCTATTTATATTACTAAACTAGTAGTTTAATGATAAAAATATAATATAATAAGGTATAAAATAATAATTATTTTAATGATTGTTAAAATAAAAAATAATTAATTTGAGTATAACTATTATTTTTGTATTCAAAACAGAGGAATCTGATTCCTGTAAAAAAATTCAAAACTCTGATAGAGAATCTTCACTTCACCCCTAAAATTATTTAAACGGGTGATGGGGATAGCCTCTCCGCCCCTGCCCCTACCCCATTAACATTTTTAGTCCTATCTCATGAATAAATCACCCAACTATGAAAAATGTAGAGCTCAAAGTCATTTTTCTATCTACAAATAGATAATCATTTATGGTTGGCCATATCACTCAGATGATTGAAACAATCACTAATTTCCATAAGTTATTGAGCTATGTGCCAAAGTTAATTGCCATTACGCTTGTCCAAAAATTGAGGATAGAAGAATATGTGTGAGGTAGCCTACCAAAAAAGGAATATAAGAAGTCCCAAAGTTAACCTACAAAATGCAACTCAAAAAAGGGTGAGGGATAATGTCTTCCGCTAGGCCACACAAGGTGCATCTAGAATCTTCTCTTCTTTTGCTGAAAATCAATTGGAAGTTTGTTCTATATAGCACATGAGAGTAAGATGGATCGTGAGAGTGGTATGAAAGGGGCCCAGATAGCCTTGCCTTAACTCTTGAGTTTCTCTACCACACGTAGAAAAGCATAGGCCTCATTGGTTATAATTCTTCCCTTATTTGAGCGTGTCCAAATTATGATATTTGTAACTATCCAAGCAAATATCGAGCAAATATTTGAGGCAATATTAGGGTATAGGTTTGCAAAATACTATGGCAAATGAATTAACTTTGAAATAGAAAAAAATGCTTATATTTTCATTAACCCTTATAGGGTATTTATACATATATGCTAATCCTATTTACAGAAATATAATAAATATATATATATATAGAAAATAATAATAAATAAATATCAATAAAATAAATGTACATTTTAACTCTTCCCCTCAAGTTGGAGCATAGATATCACACATACCTAACTTGGATAGTGATGTATGGAAGGAACCTTCTATAACAGCATGGGTCATAATGTCAACTAATTGATCAACACTCTTCATGTATAGGATTTTAATGATGCTAGCATCCAAATTGTCTTTGATAAAGCTTTTGTCAAAATATGTTTAGTTTGATCATGTTGCATCGAATTATTCGCAATCTCAATTGCTATAGTATTATCACAAAATAAAGTCATAGACTTTTAGGACCTTAACAAAATCTTTAACCAAGATATCTTTGTACACTATAGTGAAGGCACGGTACTCAATCTTTGCACTGGACAATAATACCATGCTCTGTTTCGTACTCTTTCAAGTCACCAAATTTACTCAAATAAATGTAAGGTACCATGAAGTAGACTTTCTATCCATCCTGGAATCCATAAAGTCTTAATTGGTGTAAACCGTAATGTTAAGAAGTTTATGTTTTAAGAACAAAATACCCTTATCAGTGGGAGGACTTCAAATAAACCAAAATTTGGTTCACAATTTCCATGTGAGAGTCATTCATATTATGTATAACTAACTTATTACACTAATAGAATAAGATAAATTAGGTCGAGTATAAGCCAAGTCAATCAATTTTCCTACTAATTTTTGATATCTCTCATTATTAGTTGGATCATGATAGATAGTGAAATCATGATTCACCTCAATAGGTTTGTTTACAAGAGTACAAGAAAAATTACTAGTTCTAGTAGAATATATTTCATTGAGAGAGAAAGAGTCCTTGCTTAGATCTAGAAACTTCAATACCTATGAAATAGTTCAGATTTCTTTGATCCTTCATTTCAAATTCTTTTGCCAAGTAACTCTATTATCTTTCCATCTCACCAGTATTACTACCTATAACAATTGTATCATCAATATAAACTAGAAGTAAGGTAATATCATCACCATTTTTTTAATGAAAAAGAGCATGATCTTTCTAGGCTTGTTTAAAACCATATTCTTTCATTGATTAACCTTGCCTACCAAAGCATGTCCTAGGTGACTGTTTCAATTTGTACAGAGCTTTCTTTAACTTGCACACCTTCCTATCTTCAACTAGGAATATGAGAAAAGGATCTATATACATCTTCTTTGATAGATCTTCATGGAAAGGTGCATTCTTTACATCGAATTGAAGTAATGGCCAGTCTAGATTCATAGCAATAGAAAGTACAAATTGAACAGTACTCATCTTGGCTACTGGAGAAAATGCCCCCTTATAGTCAATCCCATAAGTTTGAGCATAACCCTTAGCCACTACTAAGGCCTTATTCCTCTCCCATAATCTATTGAAATGAAACTTGACTATGAATACTCACATAATAAAGCATAAGGAACATGTCATCTAGAAAAGGTGATGGCTCTTACACTCTACTATGCTATTTTATTGGGGTGTATACACACATGTTCTCTAGTGAATGATGCTATGATTTAAAAAAAAACAATAAGGGACTGATTCAATAACTTGCAACCATTATCAAAATGAAAAATCTTAACCAATACATGAAACTGTGCGACAATCATTTAATGAAATTGGGGAATAACATGAGTAACATCATCTTTAGATTTAAACAAATAGATCCAAGTGACTTGAGTGCAATCATTATAATATGAAACAAAATATTTATGACCAGAGGTAGTAGGGGTAGAGAAACCCCACACATTAGTATAGATATAAGAAAATGGTACAGAGCTTTTATTAGAACTAATTTTAAAAATAGCCTGATTATTTTTGACAAAGATGCATTGTTCATAAATTAAACTAAAAATAGAATTATTAAAAAATAGTTTAGAAAATAAACATTCCAAATAAGAAAACGATGAATGTCCTAGGCAATAATGCCATAGCATAATTATTGCTTTATTACTTTCTCTATTCACTTGAAAGCCATAACTCAGATTTTCATACCCCTTCTTCTCTAAGTAATAAAGATCTCATTTCTCTTTACTAGTGTCAATCATTATCTTTATTTGATTGTCCTAAAATACACAGGGAACATAATAGAAAGTTATAGAACATTCAAGATTCTTAGTGAGTTGACTAATTGACAAAAGGTTATTCTCATGAATGAGTACAAATAAACGAAAAGACATGAAAAATGTGGGTGATAGTGAGACATTACTAGCTCTCAAAATTGAAATTGGTGTCTCATTGGTAACATCAACAAACTTAACATGAAAGGATGTTAAAGAATGAAAAATATATAGGTTATTAGTAAAATGATCAGTGGCTCTTCAATCAATAAGTCAAGTGTTAGAAGCTTAAAAAATAAATGCAGAACCAAAATTACCTCTTTAAGTAATTACTCAAGAAACCTAAGAGGCATGAGTAGCAACCTATTGATCGGGGCAGAACCGACATCGCCGATCCTGCCCGATACTTTGGTTTTATCTATTTATAAAACTCTCGCAAGTGCACGAATCATTTCGTAGAAAATGATAAGTATACTCCCAAGGTCGATTTAAGGAAGGAATGTATGTGGTTTTTAATTTATTATTCAAACTTTTAAAAACGAAATTAAATCCTAAACATCCTGTCACGATATTTTGGGTTTTGTGTTTTTAATCTAATTACATAAAAATAAACATAGATTCAATAAACATTTATGCAAATTTTATCTGTTAAAACAGTGGAGTATTTATGGATATAATAATTAAGTTAATTATGCTTGCTCATATTATTTAGGTTATTAAAGATATGAATTGATATTTATTGATTCTCTCTTTTTTGTATGAATACCACCTTTGGTGGGGTTAGATATTCTTTGTTAACTAAACAAATCAATTAACACCTATGGGTGGGGTTGATAACTAATATGCTTAATTAAATTAATTCCTTTTTCTAAGAGATTGAAAATGAACCATTTAAATGCCACCTTTGGTGGGGTTAGGCAGTTTAAACTTTATTCAAGGTGTCCAAATTAAACCTAAGAATTTAGTTATCCGAGTACTAACTTTCAAGTTTTAAAACCACTACCGAAAACATGTTGTCAATACATTTTCAGATAATAATTCTTATAAAAACTTTTGAAATAGAGCTTCACTCTAACTACCGGGCGATTGTACCATCAAATAAAAGAGCACTACTCTAAATCGATCGATAACTAAACCTTAAAATCTAATTTTCAGGTTTAAGTTTGTAATGAAAAATAATATATTTCTCTCTAACATTCTTAATATAAAATCTTGAATAAAAACAAAATCAATTCATTTTAGAGATTTTTACCTATTTAATATTTCGCAAGCATAACAACGTTATTATTACATCATGTTTACTAAACAGCCAGCACAGTTAAATTTAATCACAGACAAATTAAATATAACATGTAAGAATAAAGCATAAAAAATAAATGTAAAGAAAATAAAATCCTTACAGAACTTCGACGCTATTCCCGTTGCTGGAAAACCTCCAAGCAGAATTTGCACTTCCATTTATTGAATCAAAAAGCTAATAAATTACAAAAACATAACTAGTTCTTCCCAAAAAGGGAAGAACTCTAAAACTAAGAGAAATTAACTAAAAACTAAGAAAAACTAAAAAAACCTAAAAATCTAAGAAAAGAGAGAAAAAAAGAAGAGAGAAGTGTGTTTTGAAGGTGTGTTTAGAAGTGAAGGGAAGGAGGTATTTATAGGTGAGGATGGAGAGAAAAAATGAGTGAAAAAATGTTAAAAAAATGTGAAAACGCCGTGGTGCAAATGCCGAGGTCATTGATGATGTCGCATGACGTCATCGGCCGCACGTGAAAAATGGGGCGAAATGGGCGTCGCGCGCGGGATCGGGGCGCCGATGCGCGCGTGCGCGCGCGTCTTCTTGGGCCGGCACGCGGGTTTGCCGCGCTTCAGCCTTGGCGGTGATGTAGTGGCGCGATTTTCTCCTTTTTGACATTTTTGACCTTTTTGACCCATTTTATCCAATTTTTCCATATTTATTGACCTTTCCCCATTTATTTATTAATATATTTGTGATGTATTGCTTCCAGTATTCCTCTTTGAGTCTTTAAGTTACGTTTTTAAGCCAAAATACCTAAAAAACAATAAAAATACCAGTGATTCCGAAAAGGACAAATATATATAAATATATGATAAAACATATAAATATATATATATATATTAATCAATTAATGTGCATAAAATCATGGTTATTTTAGTGCTTTTTGAGCACTCATCACCTATGTAGATTTATTGTTTTGCTCAACTTTGTTAATTTTTTACCACTTCAAATAGCCATGTTTCTTTCAAAAAACATTAATAGTTTGATTTGAATTATTGTAGTAGGTAAAAAATTATGAACCAAAGTTCAATGATGGAGGATCTAAACGTGGCCTATTTCTTTGGATAATGAGAGTTGATGGTTCAAAGTGATGGTAGACCCTTTAGGTGAACAACCTTAGGAACCTATAAACTCAAGGAATAAGAATGATTGAATTGCTAAGAATGTGCTTAAGATGATCAGATTAGAAACCTAAGAAAACAAATTCTTTAAAACCCTAATCTTGAGATGCCACAAAGGATGATCACTCTATTTGATAAGTCAAATTCAAGCATTCAATCAAGAAAACAAGAAGGCAAAGAAAAATATTTATGAAATATACTTTTCATTAATGATATTTGTTATTCTAAGTGACAAGGTAGTTACCCTTATGAAAAACACCATTTCAAACCCTAAAGAAAAAAATCCTATACGAAATGGGCTAAATGGGCCCATTTAGTTGTGGATTGGGCCTAATCCATCCTAAAAAATAAAAGGTTAAAAAACTTATAATAAATAAGGCATAAAAAAGCCCATAATTCACTAAAAAAAAATTTCTAATCATAAAGCTAGCAACCGTAGAATATATAGATTATACTGGTATATGGTGGGATTAATTGGTGTTCAATAGGTGAAGGAATGGGGAGATACCAATTCGGTCATGGGAAGAGATGTAATTGGTGATGCGTGATAGGTTCATACCTAGTCATTACTATAGGGACTTATATAGAAAGTTACAAAGGCTGATTCAAGGTTCCATGAGTGTAAAGGATTATTACATAGAGATGGAAGTCACCATGATTAGAACAAACATAGAGGAAGATAGAGAAGCGACAATGGCCAGATTCATTGCCAAGTTAAATAGGGAAATTGTTGATGTGGTTGAATTGCAACATTACGTAGTGATGGAAGAACCACTACATAAAGCTACTAAAGTGGAGAAGAAAATCATGTCCAAAAGGTTCAGATCTAGTTCATCCTCTAGTTCTTAGTGGAAATCAACTTGGAAAGACAATAAAGCTACCTTTAGAAAAAAGGTGAAGTAAAGTCAAATAGTTCAATTGTTGTTCCTAAAGGTAAAATTGAAACTAAAAATCTTACTAAGTCATGTGATATTAAGTGTTCTAAGTGCCAAGGACTTGGGCATATTGCATCTGAATGCCCAAACAAAAGAGTTATGATTGTATAGGTAGATGGAGAAATCAAAAGTGCTAGTTCAAGTTATGATGAAATGCCACCATTAGAGGATTTTTCTGATGTAAAATTGGAAGAACCTATGCATGGGGAATTGCTTGTCATAAAGAGAGCCCTGAATATTCAACCTAAGAATGAAAAAGATGAGGAGCAATATGAGTATATTTTTCACACAAGATGCCATATGAAGGATAAGGTATGCATGATTATTATTGATAGTGGGAGCTGAACTAATATTGCTAGTATTTTGTTGGTAGAAAAGTTGAATTTTAGGTGGCAAAAGCATCCCAAACCGTACAAGCTACAATTGTTGAATGGTTGTGGAGAAGTGAATGTAAACAAACAAGTTTAGGTTCCTTTTTTAATTGGCAAGTATGAGGATGAGGTTCTTTCTAATAATGGAGATCTAGGTGCTGATCAATTTGATATTCCCAAATATTTTAAGGATCCTTTGCAAGGAATTGGTTATCCAATGACTAGGGCAAAGACAAAAAGGATGAATGAAGCTTTGCAAGGCTTGAACATGGAAGTGCAATACAAAGAGGTTGTGCTAGAAGAATCAAAAACTAAATTCAAAGATTCTAAAGCTGTATCGAGGATGGTCTATTATCTTTTTATGCAAGATATATATTTGGAAGATCAAGTATGGAGCAAAGATTGATTTAGGAAGTGATTTTTTTGTTTTAGTTAATTATGGGCCTTTTATGATTATCAATTTTTGTTTTAGTGAATTGTGGACATTTTTTATGCCTTATTTATCATAAGGTTTTTAGCCTTTTTTAAAGATGGAGTAGGCCCAATACATAACTAAATAGGCCCAGTTGGCCCATTTCTTCTAGGTTTTTTTAAGGGTTGTATAAAAAACGCAGTAACCTTGTCATTTAGAAGAACAAATATCATTAATGAAAAGTATATTTCATAAATATTTTTCTTTGCCTTCTTATGTTCTTGATTGAATGCTTGAATTCAACTTATCAAAGAGAGTGATTATCCTTTGTAACGTCTCAAGATTGGGGCTTTAAGGAGTTTATTTCCTTAGGGTTCTAATATGATCATATTCAACACGTTCTTAGCAAATCAGAGTTACACTTGATATCATATTTAGAGCTCATTATAGCCTTAAAAATATCAGCTTAATTTCACATAGTTTCATATTTATAAACAAAAGATTAATACAGTGCTAATATGATTTCGAAGGGATAAGGTTATTATTATATCACTCAAGTCTCGATATGGTAATCTCTTCTACTAATCTTTTAACATATATAAGTTATTTTTTATGAATTCATGATATTACACTGGAATGATGATTCTTGGTGGTTTTCCTGTACTTGGTTGGCCAGTGACTACCATGATGTTGTCATAAGGGAACTAGGCAAGAGAGATGAGATGAAGTTTGGGCAAAAAATAAGTCTATAAAACAATTCATTCCCATAAATACACGAGCACATAAACATCCATCAAACAAGGGACTTCAGACATAGGAATAGAGAAATTAAAGCATTATAAAAATTACCATGATGTTTTCATATGCTATTCAAGATCATCAGAATCTTCTCCTGATTCTTCTTGTGATGATATAATTTTGAACCATGTGTTCTGCCCATTCCTCTCGTAAATCATCAAAAAACTTTGGGTGATAGCCCATCTTGTTCCAACTAAAGAACTACATGTATTTAAATTCAAAATAAGAATATAATTTCATGAATTTGCAAAAAATAACTCATATATGTTAAAAATATATATTGGTAAAAAATATTATCATATCTTTAATTGGAATTTTGATATTTGTGATGATTTCGCTCATAAACTTCATGACATAATAACCACACATGACTCCATCATTTTGTTATGGAACCTTATTGTCTCCTTTAGGAGAACATAAAATCATGCAAGTAATAAAATTGATAAGTAAATTATCATTTCCACAGAGATTTGTTACTACATTTTGTGGATTACTAAAATTGTTTCACTCTGATTTTATCCAAAACAAACGAAAGTTTATGAAAGTTTAACAACTAATTAAGAGTTTTATAACAAAATATAAAAAAAAATTCTAGGATTGCAGTTTCACCAAATTAATCCACTCAAATAATATTATTTTCTTTTGACTTATTTTTTTGTAAATTTAATTTGTCAACCAAGAACATCTAATTTTATCTATACATCTCTTCCGAGCTCCATGTAGACACACCTTGCTAAAATAATTCACCAAGATTCATTACGTTCAAAGTTCTCAAATGGTCACGTGTAAAATAAAGGTATATTCATATCCTTCATATATACATGTTATTCTATCCACGAGCAATACACAAAAATGTCTCTTCCAAGTTTATTTAAGTGCCACATATCAATTGATAAATTTTCCAATAATCAAAAGCATTAAGCACAAATAGAATAAACAAATTAAAAATCTAATGAATCTTTCAAAAATAATTAAATCCAAGCTTCATAAATTTAGATAAAATGCAACCCTAAAAAATTTAAATTACTCCATACGAAAAATTAAAATTATAGAATTTAAGGAATATTTTCTCAAGAACAATACAAAGAAAATAAAATTTTCATCTACGCTCTCTAAATTTTATGGCACACGTAGAACACAACAGAAGCCAAAAATGGCTTCTACATGTGCTACTGTCCAACACTCTAAAACTCTCAAACCTACCCCTCTCTCTATTTTATCACAAATATCCCCTATTTATAGCTCCACACTCTAAAAACAATACATCATAAAATATAAATTTATAAACACGTGGGGGACATTCTTGAAACATGAAGAAGGAATATTGTGCGATCCAAAACCGAGGACAGTGTGCTCCGTTTTTGATTTTATTTTTAATTCAAAACGCATGCCACATGTCATCATTTGATTGGATGAAAGAATAATCGAGACACGTGGCAGAGTTTAATTGGTGGGTGGGAAAGCTTGCACGAGATTATTTCTTTTCGAGGACACGTGGTGATGTAGGAGCTGTTGGAAACGTGCACCTTTTTAGTGTTTTTATTTTAACCAACACATGCCATGTGTCACCGCTTGATTTGCTGAAATAATATTCAAGACACGTTGCAATGTTTGATTTGTTGGAATGTCAGGGCGCACGATGTTTATCTAGACCGGGTCGCATGGGACAATTCACACAGCGACACGTGGGTCCCACCCTGCACGCTGGCCTGCGCGTTAGGTGGGCCCCACACAGTGCACCGAGCAACGTACGATCCTGAACGTTGATTGGATGATCTAACGGTGTGTGGCGCGCATGGACAATGGCGCGTGTGGTCCTCAGTTCTATAGAAGCTGAGACACAGTACCAAACATGATTATTGAACAAATCAAGGATTACTAACATCCAATGATCTTGGCCTTATTCAAATCTTAGTGGCCAAGAGATTATCAACTTCTGATTTTTGTTACGTGTTAATACCCTATCACATAATTGTTTAGCTTTGATGCTAACATCCTTTTTCTTGATATTGATTGGCAAATGAAGAATCATAGAACATTGCTAAATGTGATGAGTGATTATGTTGAAGTCGATAATAACATGTCCTATATAAAAGAAATATATACAAATAATTAGATAATATAAATATAAATATATATGTTCTTTATAAATGAAAGGTATTTACTGATTGAGGACTCACCTTGTCTACACTTGAATTATACTTAGATCGATCATTTGATATTCAAATAGATGCAATATGCACTTGATCGATATATATGTTTGGCCGATGTCTACACCAGAAATTTCTATAGGAAGTGGCACAATCTATCCATCATTTATGCTAAATGCCTTCACAACAATAATCATCAAAGCACCAAGATTTATGATGAAATTTAAAGCATAATCATAACTTTACTTTTTCCAGGCTTCTTCTTGAATTACTTAGTGCGTAATGATTGGCCACTAGACATAGATTTATCACGAGATACTTACTTCATACCTCTTAAATATGCCACATTTACTAGTTCTGGTATAATAGACTAAAAAAGAAGTATTATATATGTTAGTAACAATAAAACAATAATAAAATAATAGTAGTAAAAAAGTGTTATCTTTTACGTAAAAAAATAAAACCATATCAAAATTTATCACAACTTGAATCGAAGGCTAAGCCATATATTTTCCAACCGCCTCTTGAACTGTGGTAGCATCAAAAGGTAAAGGTAGTGAACAATTATGGAGCAATGATTGATCAATTACTATTCGCCAATGATTTGACAAATATTGATTATGAATCATCCGATCATTACTCAATTGTTGTACCATTCCAATAGCAATAAAGTTCGTTGATGAAGGATGTTTCAACATACATTTCATATTCTGTAAAACATTTAAGCGTTATATATAATAAAAAATAAAAATAATAGATTTTCTACATAAATTTAAAATCTTACCACAAATGATTCATCAAATAGAGGAGGACTCCCATGTGAGGTAGCTATTGGAAGTACATTCTCATCAAAACGTTCATCGTGATGTGATTGATGGTAAGAATGCATAGATTGCATTGGAGAAAATGAACCACTACCTAATTGCATCTGCATTCCTGGCATAAAGGGAAAACTAATAGAATGACTATATCCTATACTGGATATAGGTTGGGCGCCATGAGATTGCATGGGTGGCATGCTTGGCATGGATGGTGGCATGCTTGGCATGGATGGTGGCATGCCTAGTATGGATGGTTGCATGCCTACCAATATGACATGCCTTGATTGTAGTATGATGCCATACTTGACATATGTTGTGATTGATATTCTTTTAAAGTGGCAAACTCACTTAACATTGAGGCCTTAAAAGAGTTGAGTTCTTTTTCAATTTTATTGTACTTCTCCTTAATGACCATCTGAGGCTTTTGTTTTGGAATGTTAAAATACTCCATATAACCATCATAATGGATACCTCCCCTAACACGACCAGGATGCTTGCGTTTGAATGCATGATATATAGCATCTCTCCTTGGTTGTTCGATTATTTCACCCCTGGATATTTATTCTTAAACAACTCTCTACAAATAATAAAGCAAACAAACATATCATACATTATTACATCAATTATTAAAAATCATAAGGACTTTGTGTCAAGTTAAATTACTAACCAACTTATTTATTTTTCTTTTCCTCGCTTAGTCATTGGTCTTGAATTCTTCATTTTGGGAGTCTTTGTCTCTATGTACAATTCAGATCGGGTAACAATTCTACCCAATTCAGCTTCTTACATAAATTAAATAAATTTATTAACCATGACATCAAATTGAATTTGAGGAAAATAAATATAAAAATATTTATAAATTAACACAAATTAATAATACCAATCTGTATCTAACTTCAGGATTTGAAGACCTCCTAGTACGGTTAGGAAGAATATTATGCATTTGTATATTTTGATGTTCTTCCCTAATAATTTGAAATTCATCTGTATGTCTATAATCCAAAAAGTCTTTCCAAAATTGAGGTGTAATCCAGGGGTGTCCTTAAGGGATTTTGTTGAGTTATACTTCATCAAGTTGTTCCAAATATGGAAACACATAATTTATGGTGAATATGGAAGTTTTGTATTCCTTCCATACCTTATTTGTAATCTTATAACACTTGTTCTTTCAAGTATCATCGACTTTATAACGATTCTATAAAAAAACACTACAAAAGATTAGATATAATACAAAAAAGATATAATATATGTAATTAGTTATAAAATATAAGAGACTTAAACAAATGGTTTTCCATATTTGGTACTTTTCAGCTTCGTCAACTTGAGTCCAATCATTTATATTGATTGGTATACTTGACTTCACAAGTCTACCAATAGAGGATTTCAAATGTTGGCCATTTTCCCCTATTGGATTACCAATAGCATCAAATAGAATAGGTATTCTATCATCTAGGTTAAGTGGAGATCGAGTATATTTGTCTAACCACTTCTTTTCAAATTCTCCAATGAATCATTTGTATCTACAAGCTCTGGTACCCTAGGATCCATGAAATATCTACAAACAATGATGAAATATAAATTAATTGAAAATTTTAAGTCCATACATATATATAAACATCCAAGAGTTATTAGAACAATATAGAACATACATTATGTTTAATTAGGTTATTGATCATATACATATATTCCTTCACAATCACTTTAAGTCCATGATGAAGAATCATTGTCATCAACTAGATCATCACATACATTAGGCAATTTGTTTGAGAAATGACTAGTATTGTATAATGTATCAAGCATAGGGTCATTATCTTCTAAAGCATCACAATGGTAGACCTCTTTTTGTAGAGGCATTAACACAACATACCATCTTATTCAATTTGATCGCTCACATAAAATACTTGTTTTGCATGAAGTGCTAACGTGAAAGGATCATCAGTGTGACTTATCTTGGATAAATTTACAAGGGTAAATCCAAAATCATCTATTTTATATCCAACATTGATAACATCTTCGATCCAATCACACAAGAATATTGTTTCATGGAAGACCTCATAATCCAGTTCCCAAATCTCTTGAATTATACCATAATATATTTTATCAGAAAGTACAGGATTACCATCTTTTGAACTGGAAAATTTCATAGTTTATGCAACCATATTCACACCACTATTCTGATTTACTCGGACTTTGTCCCATGCTTGAGTCGTAAACCTTGATCCATTAGTTGTGTAACTAGAAAATGATTTGATATCGAATTTTGGACCATATGCAAGTCACTCTGAACTTTCTGTTATTTTATGATTGGATTTGTTGAGTTCAACTCGAATCTATGCATACAAAAACATGAAATGTGTTTAAAGCAAATTTTTAAAACATTTTATAGAAGTACTAATGAATTCTTGTATATGACACTTACATGGTTGCGAAACCAATTAATAAGCTCTCGCTTATGTTCATCATACAACCATTTTTCTCCTTTTTTTAATGAGGGTGGATCTTCAGTAAGTTTAAATACATTCTGTAATGTTATTAAAGATATATCAAGTAGATATCATCATTAATAGTTAAATAAAAAATAATTTTTGCATAAATGGAAAGGTTAAACATCACTTACTCTTTTTCCCATCGAGTGCGGTCAATAAACAATTTCTTACTTCCACCAAGTATAGTGTTACCTACTTGGATCATGTGACGTTCTAAGAATAACTTGTGCGTAGGATTCCTAATTTTAGTGCAACCACTAAAGTATTCAGAACAAAAATCCTTGGTCTCTTTAGCAATGTAACATTCCATCATGCATCCTTCATGTCGATTTCTATTATTTACATATCCTTTAAAGACTTGCATATATCTCTCAAAAGAATACACCCACCTTAAGTAAGTAGGACCACAAAATTGAACCTCTCAAACTAAATGAACACGCAAGTGAATCATTATATCGAAAAAAGAAGGAGGAAAATATATTTCAATTAGACACAAAGTCTCTATAACATCTTTCTGTAAAGAGTTTAACTCGCCAATTGATATAGATTTCTTACATATTGTATTGAAGAATGAACAAAGATGAATTATTGATAATCGAACATGTTTTGGAAGAATTGATCTAATAGCAATTGGTAATAAGTGTTGCATTAAGATATGATAGTAATGTGATTTCAATCCATAAAGTTTCTTATCGATGATAAACACAAAAAATTTTAAGTTGGACGAGTAACCATCAAGAACTTTCACACCCGCCAAACATTTACAAAACATTCTTTTGTTGACATTGTATATGATGCTGGTGGCAAGTATGTTCGATTCTTATCATTTTCCACCCATAGTGCCAATTCAGGTCGTTTTCCTAGTTTCTTTAAATCCAGTCTTGCTTTAATTCCATCCTTCATTTTTCCAGGTATATTAAGTAATGTACCAATTAAGCTCTCACATTCATTTTTCCCAATATGCATGACATCTAAGATGTGATGAATGTGTAGATCTTTCCAATAAGATAATTCCTAAAATATTGATTTTTTATTCCAACAACCATGGTCTACTAATTCAGTAACATTTTCATTTTCACCCTTTTTATTAGTTGACCTCTTTCGTTTCCCTACCTTAGTGAGTATTCTTTTTTTCATCTTTCCATATCATTTGAATGTCATACCATTCAATTTCCTTAATATCTCAACACCTCACAAATTTTGGAATGCATGATCATGATCTTCTTCACCATCGAACGGTTTATTTTTGTATCTAAACTTGTGTCTAATGGCAAAAATATTCTATGTCTTCTATAAGACATCTTTCGTCCATGAAGAAGATAAGTTGCAGAAGTGCCATCACTACATATAGGGCATCCCTTGTAACTTTTGTTGCATGTCATGATAAGTTCCCATAGGTAGGAAAATCATTAATTGTCCATAAAAAGACCCCCCTCAAGTTAAAGTGTTCTTCTTTATGTGCATGATAAACATATACACCATCATTCCACAACGTCTTTAAAGCATCTATTAGAGGCTGCAAATATACATCAATATAACCACCGGGTTGTTTTGGTCTTGAGATCAATAATGTTAACATCATGAATTTTCTTTTCATACACAACCAGGGAGGAAGGTTGTATGTTATCATAATTACTGGCCAGCAACTATATCTACTACTAAGGGAACTATGTGGATTAATTCCATCAGTAGTAATGGCAAGACAAAGATTGCGTAAATTAGATGAAAATTAAGGGGATAAATTATCTACTACTTTCCAATTTGGAAAATCACAAGGATAATGTAGCACCCCATCATCAGATCGATTATCTGAATGTCAAGTCAACATCTTTGATGTCTCTTTACTTTTGAACAACCATTGAAAGCGAGGAATCAGAGGAAAGTACCAAAGAACCTTTGCGAGCACGCCTTTCTTAGGTGTTGTCTCATTTGTAGCATGCTTCCATCTTGATTCTTTACACATCGAACAATCATCTAATGTCTTATATTCTTTTCTATAAAGAATGCAATCATTTAGACAATCATGAATCTTATGATATTCCATGCCAAATCGAGTAAGAGATTTCTTCACTTCATACATTCAAGATGGAAATTCAATACCCTTAGGAAACATTTCTATTAGTAGATTTAATAATTCTATGAATCCCTTGTTAGAAAAACCATGTTTTGCCTTCACATTGTACAAATGAACCAATCCTGACATTTTAGTGTATTTCTTGTATTTTGGATACAACGGTTTTTTGGCATCTTTTAGAAGTTTTTTAAACGTTTTAGAATCATCCTCATGTAGTTCATATTCAACACCATGAAACATATTTTATGTCTGTACATTGGTTGAGTTTTTAATGCGAAAGAGTGGAGGTAGTGAAGCTCGGTTTTGAGTTTTTCAGGTGCTGCCAATTAAAAATGTTGTGTCTGATGGAGAATAAATAAGAGAAAAGGAAAAATCCATATGGATTGCAGCGGTTGATGTGTCAATTGATGCTATCCACGTGTGTAGCATTGGTTGACACGTAGAACCAATGTTATGTCCTACGTGTAACATTGGTTCAACACGTCAACTGACACTATACATATCATTGATTTTTCACCGAACTGACTTTAAATTGATTATAAGTCAGTTTTCTCTCAAAATTGACTTTACATATAGACTTAAATGCCATATTTTGTAGTAGTGATTAGTAGCTGGTTCATGAGGATGATTAGCCATACTAAGTCTGAGACACGACCTAGACTTCTACGGGAGGCAACAATGGGAATTTTCTACAATGAGCGAAAGCCTGATGGAGTAGTACTGGGTAGAGGTAGAAGGCCTATAGGTTATGAACTTCTTTTCTTGGAGAAGAAGCAATGATAATATCTAGAGAATAAGCATCGGATAACTCTATGCTAGCAGCCACTATAATAAAGAGGATGCAATCCTTATCCAAAATGATTGGGTGTAAAGCATCTGTAGGTGGATTTTTTAAGTCCACCATCAAACTCCAGGGTTCAATCCTGGACAGGCAGTGGAAAATACTAAGTTGGATTATGATAGGGGTAAAGGAAATTTATAGTGGAGTGGTGACATGCATAGAGATTGGAAAGAACACCAATGGCTAAAGCACTCTACTGGGCCGATTTTGACACTAAGAGACAAAAGCTAGGGTAGTGATTAGGATTAATTACCCTAGTAGTCCTAACTATAAAAGATGTATACTAGGTTCTATGCATATCAAGTCGTATAGTGCTATAGCTAACATGTTAAGTATCCCTCCTGGGGAGTATGTTTGAAAGAATGCAACTCAAACTAATTAATGGGGCCCCGTATAAGTGGTGGAGCATATGGTTTAATTTGATGCAAAGCGAAGAACCTTACCAGGGTTTGACATGCTGTGAATTCTCTTGAAAGAGAAGGGTGCCTTCGAGAATGCAAAAATTAAGGGTGTATAGATGTTGTTAGCTCTACTACTACAATCAATGCATATGGTCTTGGTTTTTAACGGTGACTATAGGTCTATGGCCACATTTTTAAGAATGAAGGCTATAGACATACCCTATGGCATTGGTTTTTAAATAAGTGAGACCATAGGACATGTTTATGACCTCAGTTTTTCAATAATCAAGGCCATATTGCAAGAGGATGACCTCAAATTTTTATAAATCTAAGGCTATAGACATGCCCTATGACCTCGATTATTAAAAGACCAAGGCCATAGGGTATGTCTATGGCCTTGGTCTTTTAATAATTGAGGCCATAGGGCATGTTTATGGCATCGGTTATTGAAAAACTAAGGCCATAGACATGTCCTATGACCATAAATTTAAATAAAAATACAATTATAAATTACAATATTAAAAATCATATTATATTAAAATTAAAAGTGAAATTACATTTGAGAGTTTATACACTGTTATGATAGATACAAAGCATAAAATACAATTGAGTTGTAAACTAATAAAATATAGAGACATTGAATCTATAGAAGACCAACAATCAAATAACAGCAAGCACCTTCTGCTTCAACTTCTAACTCATTTTCTGTGTTACACCAACTTGGAAAGTAGGTTGTATTATTCTCAAAAATCTTGTGAGAATATGCATCACAAATCTACATGGATAATGAATACATAAAATTAACAACACTACATCAAATTTAGAGGTTGTGATTTAGAATTTGGTTTGTTGTATACTTAATAGTGAATTAAGTTACTTGAATAGAGTTTAGATTTGGCCTAATATTCCAACCTCCTTATACATAGATAGTACAAAGGCAATATATGTTAGAGATTTTCCATCACTGTATATCCATTCATCTTGTTCTGGAATTGTTAGCAATTGATCAAACACTATACCCCGCTTTCCAGTCTTAACTAGTATATCATGTAATTACAAATTCTGAAACAAACAAATGAACTTGAGATGTATAATTATTACAGAATAAACAACTCTAAAATCCATTCCTTTTGCTTGGATATGTTAATTTTCAACAAGTGGATGAATGAATTAAAGTAGTAGCAAAATTACCTTAGCTCCTAACCGCTTATTTAGAGCTTTATTCCACATATTAGGCATAAGTTGGCTACAATCTAGTCCACATAGACATGATAGAAAAAACATGAAAAAAGAAAGCTGTAAGTTAGAGAAGTCCCTGAAACTGCTAAAAGTATAATGTTTACAATATGTTTGGTTACATACATACATAAAAATATTTGCATCAATGCAACTACTAAATGCATGTGTAATAATAATTGTACAAGTATATGCAACTGGTACTGGTGCTGGTGCACCTTACTGTATGAAATTCCTCCCAGAATGTGTTCAGACGAGCTTTTAGATTAGTCAATTTGAAGCTTACATGTAGGATGGTGGCTGGGAGATAAGGATAGGTAAGTAGCGAGGACCAATTGACAAATATAAATGTAAAGTAGATTCTTTATTTTTCTGAATGAGTTCCAATTATAGATAAAAAAATAGAGTACCTAGAAGAGAAAAGGTGAATTCCCATACAACTGTCATGAGAGTAGCAAAAACAAACCACATGATCATATTCACTACATAAAAGATATGCTTATTATAGTATCAGGTATGAATAAACTAGAGACTAGCTTGCTTTGATTTCTAACCAAAATACATGAGATTATCATGTTTCATGATTCTAATAGCAAAAGAAAAGATGGACACAAACATCTAGCGAGGTTGACCACAAATATATATCGATATTTTAGTTGATGGACATCCATGAATAACAGGCCTAGAAATAATAAAAAAGTAAAGAAACAATAGTTTATGAACAGATGATGGCTTAACACAATAATAAGTACGACATACTTACGTGATATGAGGTCTTATCTTTGCTGCTAAATATGGAGAAAATTGCCTCACGGTTCTAGATACCTTCTCACTGAAAGTACCTGCAAAGCTATAGCAATAATGCTTAGTAGCAGTAGAATAGTACAGTATGCATTAGGACTCATTGTATTGAAAATGTAAGGCATCCAATCATGCCAAAATTCTTTAAAGAAAAATATTTTGCAAATCAAAATCATCATCAAAATCAATTGTCATCATCGGGAACCTAACCAACCTGTCAAAATAAAAAAGACAACAATGGACTACTTATCTATCATTCAAAAAAGTAATGCTAAGTGATGTGAGAAATGCAACTACAATAGCCAGTGGCCTTCTAAGGAAGCCCAACACTGCACTAAACATAGCAAATTTGTGATGCATGTAAAAATGCCTTCAACAGATGGTGTTTTGCACTGCAGGTATGATCCTATCACTTGTTTACCTTATTCTTTAGTAGAAATGAGAAATAAATTCACAAAACCAGTGGCAATGTCATAATCAACTAAGATGAGCCATTCAATAAAAATGAAATGTTTTAACCTATAAAAAATGACATAACATGTCAACACATGAAGGATACTAGTGGCGAACATTCTTGTTTCACATTTAGCAGCACAAGTTCTTTAAGTTGAGGGGAAGGTCATCACCTGCCAAATAATCAAAATATTAAGAAGCATGCAATACCTCGCCCACGTCTATCAAAGTGCAAAGAAATTTAATGTCTCGCACAAAGGGAATAGCATAATAAGATCCAATGAAGAATATTATTTCACAATAGCGAAAGAAAAAGGAAGGAAGATACATTAAAGAGCATTTTCATTGTTAATCCATACTAGCATCAAGCACATTGAAGACAAAAGGACATAGGAAAAAGTTCCTTTCTTGATTAAGATAATCACTTACAGGTTCTCAATGAAACTATTCCTAATAGGGTCATCCAAAATGAAAGAGAAGGATGATTTTTCTATTGCATAGTCTTTTAGCTTCAGTAAGAACTTGTCTATTACTTCAACAGTTCGGGGATCAACTTTCTGAGCAACCCAGAAGATAGGATATAAGTACTTTAAATTAAATGATGAGGTATCATTAATAGCCATTGAATATACATACCATGCATTCTGGTTGGAGGGCCTCCAGCTCTTCTACAACTTGCATCAATACTCCTTCTAGCTGAGACAATGGCACTATTTCAATTATTGAAGGGGTAGAGAGGAGAAAAATCAAAAAGTAAATATACTCCTATGAATTGAACAATTTTGACTTCCTATTTTTTTTCATTTTTCTCAATTTGTTTGGCATTTTAATCAAATGACCAATTTTACATGCTCGGAGAAAAAAAAGGAAAAAAACCAACTTTATGGATATTAATAAAATTTTCTTATTTCATCGAACTAATAGTTGGCTATCTAATCCTTTCTAAACATAAAATACTACGTAGCAGCAAATTTATTACTGACTATCAAGTTCAATGTCAACAACAAGAATATATGAACATAGAGTTGGCTCAAATGACGAATCATTGACAGTATTCTACGTTGTGCCTATGAAGGAATCTCAAAATCTAAATTAGGAATTTGCATGCATTATGAACCAAAATATTTAAGAAATATAAAACTCAAGATAGCATGAAAGGAATAGTTTAGACATATGGGAAGGAAAAAAAATCAAGAAAAAAAGAATGTTAACCCTATTTTGTAGCAAATTATGATTACATGAAAGATATTACTCATTCCCCTAAATTGTTTTGAGTTTTTTCTATTCCAGGTTCATTACACCATAAAAAATGTTATGGCATTTAAAATCAAATAAACAACACAACTACAATTAAGGAAATTATAGAAACAATAGAAAAGATTGTATAGAAACCAAAAGTTTAAAGTTTGAAAATATATACTTAGAAAGTAGATAAGCTTGGCAAGTTGTTTAATATTTAACATGTGAACAAATACTATTTTTTCTACATAAGAATGCGTGCATTAAGAGGTTTTATAGATAAGTTAATGCCAAATTAAACTCAAGATAAAATTCAAAGTTATTATAACTGAAGGAGCATATTTAATTAAAAGTACTACTCTACATGTAATATAACAACTTTAAGAAATTAAAAATGAAACAGCCTAGAAAATCAAATGGTTATAAGATATACACCAAACACCTTAATAGTAGTAGATTTAGACTTGACCACTTTTCGATTAAGTATTTGAATAAATAAACTCATTAGAATTAGCTTGGCAAGCTATTTTCATAGATTTTAGGTTAACTTATCGGTATATGTCAACCTCCCTCATCAACTCACACTCATAAATCCAAACCCTAATTCTGTCATGCTCACCCTCGCGTTGGAAGAAAAAATATCAGGCACCTGAAAAGGATGAAAGGGAAACGAAATCGCCTGGCGCTTGAAAGAAAATGAGGAAGTTGGAGCTAGGTGATGAGGGAAACAAAAGAAGAGAGGAAAATGATGCAGCACTGGAGCTAGGGTATACATATATACATGGCTAGGAAAAAAAAAGAGAAGAGAGAAAGGAAAAAAGGGAAAGAAAATAAAAGAGGGCAGAAAAAAGGGAAAAAAGAAAAAAAAAAGAGAAAAAGAAAAAAAATTGATAAATATTTTTGGTATTTAGTGTAAAAGAGAGAAAATTGGTAGGATATGTCTATAGCCTCTATTTTTATATAATCGAGGCCATAAGGTATGTATATAGCCTCGATTTTTAAATAACAAATGCCATAGGGTACATCTATGGCCTCAGTTTTTAAATAACTGAGGCCATAATGTATATCTATGGCCTAAATTTTTAAATAATCGAGGTTATATGGTATATCTATGGCCTCGATTTTTTAAAATTGGAGGCTAAATTTCCAAGACCAAAGACATGTATTGTAGTAGTACTCGTTCCATATGGTGTTGGTTTAAGTCTTGCAACAAGCACAACCCTCATTTTTAGTTTCCACCATTGAGTTTGAAACCCCGAGTAGATTTTTAATGATAAGTTGGAGGAAGGTGAGGATGATGTCAATTCATCATGCCCCTTATGCCCTAGGTGGCACACATACTACAATGGCTAGAAGAAAAGATCGTAATCCCGTGAAGGTGAGCTAACTCCTAAAATGCATCCTTAGTTCAGATTGTAGGTTGTAACTCACCTACATGAAGCCAAAATCGCTAGTAATTTCCGATCAACCATACGGTAGTGAATCTTTTCTCAAGCCCTGTATACACTGCATGTTACACTAGGGAGCTAGCCATGCTCGAAGTCATTACCTTAACTGCAAAGAGAGAGATGTTGAAGGCAAAGCTAGTGATTGGGGTGAAGTCGTAACAAGGTAGTCATACTAGAAGGTACAACTAGATCACTTCTTTTTTAGGGAGAGCTAATGCGTGTTGGGTATTTTGGTTTGATACTACTTCATACCCAAAAGGAAGTGAGCTACGTCTGAGTTAAACTTGGAGATGGAAGTATTCTTTTGTTTCTCAATGGTGAAGTAAGACCAAGCCCATGAGCTTATTATCCTAGGTCGAAACAAGTTGATAGAATCGCTTTTTTTACACCTCCACGTTGCCACATAGGAGGGACATAGGAATGTAAAAAGGGAAAGAGAAGGATAAGGCATGTCTTAATTTTGGCATAGCAAGCTCCCTAGTGGAAGGCCCACACTATGGGCTATTAACTCAGTGGTAGAATGTGCCCCTGATAATTGCATAGTTATGCCTAGGTTGTGAGGGCTCTCAGTCACATGGATAGTTCAATGTGCTCATCAAGGCCTGACCTTGAGATGTGGATCATACAAGGTAGATCATTATGGCATACTTCTCCTGTTTGAATTAAGTTTTGAAACCAAACTAATTCTCAGGAAGATAGATAGGGAGATTCATATGAGATCCAATGTAGATTCAACTTTCTATTCACTCATGGGATTCAGGCAATCTAAGAAGGATTGCAATGGCTCCTCTCTTCTCAAGAATCCATACATCCTTATTAGTATATGGAGAGTTATGTCTCGAGCATAGGTTTAGGTTTAGCCTTAATGAAAAAATAAAATGGAGTACCTAACAACATATCTTCACAAACCAAGAACTTCGAGATCACCCCTTTCATTTTGGGGTGATTAAGGGATCGTACCATTCAAGCCTTTTTTCATACTTTTCCTAGGGTCTAGAAAAGCTATAATCAATAAGATTTTCCTAATCCTCCCTTCTCAAAAGAAAGAATGTGAAATTATTTTTCCTTTTCGCAGGGACTAGGAGATTAGATCTAGCCATAAGAAGAATGCTTGGTTGATATATAACTCACTTCTTGTTCTTTGACCCTATCAGTCACTACGAACACTACTGATTAGTGCAATAGGATGTGTCTATTTATCTATCTCTTGACTCAAAATAGGAGTAGGTTTGAAAAAGGATCTTAGAATGTCTAGGGTTAGACCGGTAGGTTCTCTTAATGTAATTCCTTCTCTTCTCTTCTCATTAGAGTTATTTCATGAAGACTTGACAAGGTAAGGAAGAAGGGAGGAACAAGCACACTTGAAGGGTGCAGTACAATAAAGAGTTGTATGCTGCGTTCGGGATGGATGAATCGCTCCCAAAAAAGGAATCTATTGATTCTCTCCCAATTGGTTGGACTGTAGGTGCGTTGATTTACTTCAAGAGTAAGGTCTCTAGTTCAAGTCCAATATGGCCTAGTTATGCCAAGAAAAAGAATAGAAGAAGCATTTGACTCCTTCAACATGCCTCCATTTGACTAGGGGATATAGCTAAATTGGTAGAGTTTTGCTCTTGCAATTGGATCGTTATGATTACGGGTTGGATATCTAATTGTCCAGGAAGTAATGATAGTATCTTTTACTTGAACCGATGGCTCACTTTTTCTAAGTAATAGGGAAGAAGACCGAAACATGCCATTGAAAGATACTATTAATACAAAGATGGGTTGTCAAGAACGAAGAAGAGGTAGGATGGGCAATTGGTCAGATCTAATATGGATTGTACATGGACAGTAGAAGTTGTAACCCTTATGCCACATAATGGTTGTAGACCCCTAAAAAGAGACGTGTGTAAAAATAAATATTGAAGATGTTTCAAGAGATATGAGAAATAAATAATTCAATGATTTGATTAAATAATATTACTATGGTTCACGAGAAAGTAAAAGTATCCATTAGAACACTATAGTAGAAGTGTGTTGAATCATGAGTAGACAGTAAGCATCTTTATTATGGAAATTTTATTTTAGCTCCACTTATGAAAGGGAAAGTCGATACAATAGGCATTGCAATACGAAGAGCTTTGCTTGGAGAAATAGAAGGAACATGTATTCTACCATTGTAGAAATTCAAAATCTGTACATGAAATTTTAATGAAATTGAAAGAAATTTTATTGAGAAGCAATCTGTATGGAACTTGTGATGCTTCTATTTGTGTCAATAGTCCTGGATATATAAACACAAACTATGGTTTTTTAGAGCAATAATTAGTTTCTTTATTACATTAGCTAAAACTTATTTATTCTTGTTTACTTCTATCATGACAAGATGGACTTAACCTAGGTTAAGAATGAACCAACTATTGAATCTTGGATGGAAATTTATTTTACCCATATCTCTCGGGAATCTATTATTAACAATATCTTTCCAACTCTTTTCATTGTAAAGGAATATACTATCCTATATTCATAACTTGGCTTAAACAAGAAAAATAAACATTTAATTCTTAATATATATTAACAATATGTTCGCTATGGTAACAAGATTCATGAATTATGGTAAACAAGTAGTACGAGCGACATGGTATATTGGTCAAAGTTTCATGATTACCTTATCCTATGCAAATTGTTTACCTATAACTATTCAATACCTTTATGGAAAATTAATCATCGTAGAGTGTTTCTGTGATTGAATCCATTTTGAATTTGATAAATGTATTTATGGTGAAGTATGTGTTCTTATATGTCTTATAAACCTACCCATTGTTGATTGAAAATTGAAAAAAAATATTCACAAGAAATGATTGCTTAATTACAGTATTGATTTTGAGATCTATACATTTTGTGGTAACTGCATTGAGTATTGTCCAACAAATTATTTATGAAAAACTGAAAAATATGAACTTTCTACTTATGATCTTCACGAATTGAATTATAATAAAATTGTTTTGGGTCATTTTACAATATCAATAATTAAAGATTATACAATTCAAACAATTTTGAATTCGCCCGAAATAAATAAGTAAATCCCTAAATTCTTGATTAAAGAAAAACTTCAATTACTGAGATTTCATTTTGATATAAAGAAATGAATCCAATACCAATAACAAGGCCTACATTAATTTTCACCCTTTACTTTTAGTATTTAATTAGGAATTAATTATGAGTCATAATAATATTTTTTGGTCATGTCTCAATAAGGTCATGAAAAACATTTCAATTTATTTATCTCTTTTTTACATATAATGATTTTCCTGGACCAATACATGATTTTCTTTTAGTCTTTTTGGGATTAGGTTTTATATTAAAAGCTATAGGAGTAGTCTTATTTTCCAATCCAATTTATTCAACCTTTTCATTAGGATTGGTTCTTGTTTGTATATCCTTATTCTATATTCTATTAAACTTCTATTTTTTAGTTGCTGCACAATCGCTTATTTATATAGGGGCTATAAATGTTTTAATCTTATTTGCTGTGATGTTCATGAATGGTTCATAATATTACAAAGATTTGACTCTTTGGACCGTTGGAGATGGAGTTACATTTCTGGTTTGTACAAGTATTTTTATTTTAATACTGACTTTTATTATGGATACGTCATGGTATGGAATTATTTGGGCTACATGGTCAAACCAGATTATAGAGCAAGATTTGATAAGTAATAGTCAATAAATTGGAATTCATTTATCAACAGATTTTTTTTCATCCATTTGAATTCATTTCAATAATTCTTTTAGTTGCTTTGATAGGTGAAATATCCACAACATGCGAGTAAAATATCTATAGAATTAGCAAAAACAATCCAAAAGAAACCTGACTTTATGTTATTGCATCTATTTCTCTTTAATTCTAATAATTGAAGATTTTTTATTTCTAAAATAGAAATCTTTTATTCGATTTATTATCAATAAATTTTTTTCTTCGGTAATTTTTCTATTCTAGTCAATTGAATCTGTTGAATTGTTGTTCATATTCTATTGAAATGAATCAAAGTTGATAAGTAGTTAATCAATAATGCTTGAACATATACTTGTTTTGAGTGCCTACTTATTTTCTATCAGTATTTATGGATTGATCACAAGTCAAAATATGGTTAGAGCTCGTATGTGTCTTGAACTTATACTAAATGCAATTAATATCAATTTTGTAACATTTTTTGATTTTTTTTATAGTCGCCAATTAAAAGGAATTATTTTCTCAATTTTTGTTATAGCTATTATAGCCATTGAAGCAGCTATCGGTTCAACTATTGTTTCATTAATTTATAGTAACAGAAAATTAATCAATCCAATTTTTTGAATAAGTAGTACTAATCACCAAAATTAGAATATTCATAAATTTGAATTTCTATAAGACACTTCTTGGGGGTTTTTTTATTAAAATGACTCTAGAATTCTGATTTATCTGAGATACAAATAGTTGGTTTATGTTATGGAATAAATACATGTATATGTGATATTCGATATTTACTAGGTATATCTGAATCAAAGATATATCTAATTTTCCTTACTATATGTGAATTTATATAAGGATTTCAATAGTAGTCCTTCCGTTTCGTCTATAATTTAGAACTCCATATTAAATCAATTTAAATAACAAAAATGAATAAAAAATTCAAAGCTTTTTTCATAATAAAAAAGAACTAAAAGAACAAAAGTCGTAGGGATTCAAATATTTTTGTGGTATAGTAACTAAAAATGAGTCATCAAAGTAATTCAAATGATTCAAGAATATTATTATTCAAATTCGTGCTTCTTAGTTACTTTGATTGGACAAATCTTAGTAATAGAAGAAGTAAGTTACAATTCATTCGTTGATTCTATCATTAACTATTTCGTTATTTTTTTTGTTTTGGTGCGAGGAAATAATCATAAGTCCATTGATTTCTGTTGCTTTCGTTATTGCTGTTGAATTGGCCTTTGTGCTTGCTTGGATCTTGTCTTGGTCAAGGTACTACTACGGGCCAAGAAATAGAAGGAATCATAAGACAACTAGAGACATAGGGGAAAATATGAGGCACTTTTATCCTTAGTTTGGCTTTTATGGAAACTTTAACAGTTTATGGACTGGTTGTGGCATTTGCATTTTTATTTAAGAATCCTTTTGTTTAATTTTTTAAATACATATTATTTGATTTCCTTGGATTTCTCGCTTTTACTTTTTTCAAATTAGATTCAGATTTCACCCCTACAACTCTTATTCCTTGGGATACACCCTATATGAGGGTTTATTTGAAGATAGGGAATTAACATATTCTAACAAGTATTATTCTTATTGGAAATTTCCAATTCAAAAATCCATTTACATCCATAAATCCATATATATACATATATTTATTTAGACTCTATTTAGTATTTATAGAAAAATAATAGAATTTGAAAAAGAAATAAGAAATCAAATTTCAAATAGATGTAATAGATATCTAAATAAATATAGATTATTAGTCTATTAATAAGTAAGAAAGAGATCATATGAAAAATGTAACTGAATCTTTCCCTTCCTTGGGTTATTTCCCATTCTTCGGGTGTTTCAAGTTTAATACCGATATTTTAGCAATAAATCCAATAAATCTAAGTGCAGTAATGTGTGTATTTTTCTTTGGAAAATGAGTGTGTGCGGGTTGTTTATTTCAAGAATATGTTGGTCCAAACAATTGCACTTTTTTCATTATAACCAATAAAGAAAAGATGCATGATTCCTCACATTACTTCTAAATAAATTAAGAAATCATATTGAAGAATCATAGCATTTCTTGATGTATTGGTAAATTCATTTTGATTCTCTATCAACCAATAATGTGACACCATTAATAGGGTTAAAGATAAACCTTTTGAAGTCCTTTTGTAGCATGATATTATTTCTACTACTCTGTTAATACAGAGTTAATATAGAAATGGTTTCAAAATGAAGAGTTGAAATTTTTTATATATAAAACAGTAATGTAAATCAACAACTAATTTGAAGCCGTCCATTGTTTGATTGTAAAAAATTGGGAAACAAAAAGGGGTATTTTACCCCCTCCCTTTTTTTTATCTTTTTTATCCAATGCTGAATCGATAACCTATATATAAAGTGAGAAGAATTCTTTGGATTTGAAGAAAAAAAGAAAGAAACAACCTTATTGACAACAATTTGTTTAATCAAAAAGTCCTTTGAATATTATATTCCTGAATGAATGAACAGTTTTGATATTTTTGAATATGAATAGAGGATAGGCTTATTACATTAAAAATCTAAATATATGGGAATTCCCATAAGTAATTGAGGAGGAGAGCCAAATGAATTGAAAAATTCATGTTTGGTTCGAGAAGAGATTGTGGAAGTTTTGAAATGAATGGAAAGATAATCTACTTTCATTAAGTGATTTATTAGATAATAAAAAATATAGGATCTTGAAAACTATTTGAAATTCAGAAGAACTATAGGAGGAGGCCCTAGAATAGTTGGAAAAAGCCTGAGCTCGCTTACGAATAGTAGAAATGGAGGCAAATCAATTTTGAGTGAATGGATACTCTAAAATAGAACAAGAAAAATTGAATTTGATTAATTTTACTTATAATACCTTGGAACAATTAGAAAATTACAAAAATGAAACCATTCATTTTGAACAACAAAGAGCGATTAATCAAGTTTTACAACATGTTTTCCAATAAGCCTTATAGAGGACTCTAGGAACTCTGAATAGTTGTTTAAACTATGAGTTACATTTATGTACCATCAGTACTAATATTGGCATGTTTGGAACGATGAAGGAAATAATGGGTTAGTTCTTCTACAATAGACATTATTTTTTTGTCTTTCAAATAAACATAAAGAATTAAGAAATACTTGTGGCAACCATTCGAGCAGGTGAAATTAATAATATTATTCATGAACGTATTGAGCAATATAATAGAGAAGTAAAGATTTTAAATACCGATACTATACTTCAAGTAGGTGATGTCATTGCTTGTATTTATGGTCTTAATGATGTAATGGCGGGTGAATTAGTAGAATTTTAAGAGGATACGATAGACATTGCTCTGAATTTAGAATCAAATAATGTCGGTGTGGTATTAATAGGTGAAGGTTTGATGATACAACGACAAAGTTCTATAAAAGTAACATGGAAAATTTCTCAGATACCAATAAGTGAGGCTTTTTTTAGCCGTGTTATAAATGCCTTTGACAAACCTATTGATGGTGGAGGTGAAATTACAGCTTCTAAATTTCAGTTACTTGAATCCCGTGCTCTGGGTATTATTTTGAGACATTCTATATATGAGCCTTTTCAAACATGACTTATTGCTATTGATTCAATGATGCCTATAAGACACAGTTAGCAAGAATTAATTATTGGGGACAGGCAGAGGAATAAAGTAGCAGTAGCCATAGATACAATTCTTAAACAATAAGAGCAAAATATAATATATGTTTATGTAGCTATTGGTCAAAAAACATCTTTTGTGGCTCAAGTGGTGAATGTTTTACATGAAAAGGGTGCAATGGAATACACTATTTTGGTAGCTGAAACGACAGATTCTCTGGCTACATTACAATATTTGGCTCCTATATCCTTATATAGGAGTGACCTTAGCTGAATATTTTATATACCGTGAACAACATACTTTAGTTATTTATGATGATTCCTCCAAACAAGCACAAGCTTATCGAAAAATGTCTCTTTCATTACGAAGACCACTAGGCCACAAAGCTTATCCAAGAGATTTTTTATTTGCATTCACACCTTTTGAAAAGAGTAACTAAATCAAGTTCTCAGTTAAGTGAAGGAAGTATGACTTCTTTACCAATAGTTGAGACCCAATCAGGAATTTTTTAACTTATATTCCTACTAATATAATTTCCATTATAGATGGAAAAATATTCTTATCAACCGATCTATTCAATGTTGGAATTAGATCTATTATTAATGTGGGTATTTCTATTTCTAGAGTAGGATCTGCAACTCAAATTAAAGCGATGAAACAAGTAGTTGGAAAATTAAAATTGGAATTGGCACAATTCATAAAATTAGAAGCCTTTGCATAGTTCATTTCTAATCTTGATAAAGCTACTCAAAATCAATTGGAAAGAGGTCAATGATTGCGTGAGTTACTCAAATAATCGCAATCCGCCCCTCTCACGGTGGAAGAATAGATAATGACTATTTATACTAGAAAGAATGGTTATCTTGATTCGTTAGAAATTGGATAAGTAAGGAAATTTATCATTGAGTTACGTATTTACTTAAAAACGAATAAACCTCATTTCCAAGAAACCATATCTTCTACCAAGACATTTATGGGGGAAGTAGAAGCACTTTTGAAAGAGGCGATTCTGGAAGAATTATAAAAGAATCTATTGTTAATCATCTTTATTAAGATTAAAAAACCAATTTTAACTCAAAATAATAATGAAATTAGAAACAGTTATATAAATGATTAAAAAATATTTTATTATTTTACATTTTAATTATAATAGAATATAAAATAATAAAATATATTCAAAAAATAGATATATAATATCTAGTTTATCTACGTATACAATTTCTAGATAAACCGGTATAAAGTATATATAGATATATGGAAACAATTTGTGTCCAATATGATTTAAACCTATACCAAAGGTTTAGAAGACCTATATCCTATCCATTAGACAATGAAAACTTTTCATTCCAATTTTTTAAATTTATTTTCTTTTCACGTTACTATTCAATTAGAAAAAAAAGAATACGTGAAAGAATTTCGAGAATTATGTATTCAACAATTAGACGATTTTTGTATTTTCTATTTCTTATTAGTTCTATGTTTTACTAGTTGAAAATAGAGAAATTAAAAATATAGATATATTGAATATAATTACCAAATAAAGTAAGCACAAGGGGGTAACGGGAATCAAACCCACATCGTTAGCTTGGAAGGTTAGGGGTTATAGTCGACTTTGATTCATAATTTTGAACAACATCTCTAATTCAAAACCGAACATGAAACTTTGGTTTAATTTTCCTCCTTTATGGAAGATGGATAAATTTTTAGATGTAAAATATGAATGAAATTCAAAGTTTGACCCATAACTTCTACATCAGCTTTTTGGTATGAATGCAATCAAAACAACCTGCTTTCTAGACCATCCTTATAGAAAAGAAAGGATTATACCAATATTTATAGTTACTTCATTCTTTATTTCTATTTCAGATAATCCTTAGGAAAATATTTTGTTTCTACCAAGCTAAAACAAATTATTTTTCGATGACTCTGTTAAACAAAAGTCATTGTTTTATAGTTATTTTGCTTCAATTTTCCCTCTACAAAAAAACAAAACTAAAGATTTAGTTACGATTCAAAATAAAGTTTCTATATTTATGCATGGATCTTTTACTTATACTCATCCAATTGGAAATAATGATTGAACCAATTAAAAAAAATCACGTTTCATAATTTCATAGTCCAATTGTTTTCAATTTCTAATTAACTCTTGGATACAAATCACGAGAATTTATATTCTTCCTCAAAGTTTTCATTGAAAGGTAAAAGATAAAATTATTTTAAGAAATAAACTTTTTGGTGGGAGACCAATATTAATCAAATCGAAGACCCCTTAATTATTAAGGGGTTAATATAACAAATCATACTTTTACTACCAAACTATACCCACTACAATCCAATAATATTTAAATGAACTTATTGTCTAACAAAAAACTTGGGCATAATCAAAAGATAGAATCAAGGAAAAAATTATAAACATGAGAGGCGAGTTTTGGCAAAGAACCTAATGGGATTGGGAAAAGAAGACTCATTTAAAAAATGAAATACAAATAAGAAGTGTTTTCTTTTGCTGGAAATTTTTGACAAATATATCTCAACAAAACTACTTAAATCATAATATAAAAAGACATTGTGCAAAAATCCAAAGTTAAATCTTTCTTTTTCAATAAAATAAGTAAATAGAATATCAATTAAATAATAAAAAAATAAGGTAAGAAATTTAGATATGAAAGAAGCCCGATTGGCCTGCCTAGGCCAAGCAATGGAAATGAAAGGGTCCCTTGGGATGAAATCAAAAGTTTTTATTTTTTATTTTTATTTTTTTCCTATATCTACACATTTAATATAGAATCTATATTTTTTGCAATGTTAAAAAGTAATCATATTTTTTCAAGTGGTGAGAGATGACTAAGAGGACTAAAGCTTCAGATTACTAATCCATTGTACGAGTTTTCATACGGAGTGTTTGAATCCCTCTTTTTCCATTTTCGTCGAAACCTTTATATTTTCTTTATTTTTTGAATTAAGAGCGAGTTTTTTTTTTCTTTATTTTTTCAATTTTTTTAAGATGTGGAAAAAAACCTTATTTGTTTTCTTTCTTATTCTTCACGTCTAGGATTACACCTTAGATTATTAGATACGAATCCTAAAATGAAGAGTGAAATAAAGAATATCACTATTATATAAACAAATACTCTAAGAGTAAGCATTACACAATCACTATATTTTTTTATGAAAAAAGATAATAGATTCTCTTTCTTTGTTTATTGTATACCCTATTATTTTGTATATTTTGTTCGTATTTTGATACCAATAAATAAATAAAATGAAATAAAGAAATAATTTTTAAAAAAATAAAAAAAAACTAATTTTGAATAGTAAATAAGAAAATGGATAATATTTTTCATTACCAATTTTTTTATACCAATAATTAAACATTATGAAGGAATTCAATAAAAAATTTCAATGGAAAAGGGTTAGAATGAGAAATATGGGGTCTTTTAGATTTTTTTTGCAACTTTACAAAAATTTCAATATTTAAATCGCGACTTCATAATGTAAGACTGTTTTGATCATATCAATTGTTAGAATTTTTTTGAATAAGGATTTGTCTAGTACATTATTAAAGATCTTATTGAAAACTTATAGCTTGCCAAATAAAAGCTAAGAGCAAAAGTAGCAAAGGTATTACTGACATAACATCTACGATTGGATTCAAAAAAGCGTAAGCCTCTAGAAATTTAGCAACAAAACAACTATTAAAATAAACGGAATAATTAAGACAAATACATATCAAACTAAATAAATTAAGCATAACAAACATTTTGTTCTTAAGGTTAATTATATTTATTTTAAATGAGTTATTGATAGAAGGTAAAATGATAGAACTCTAAATCTTCTTTCATTTGAACTCGTCCAATCAAAAAAAGCTTTGCATTCTCAAATGAAAAGAGAATAGAAAAAAATCATAGTTTCTTCCAATATCTTAATTGAATTATATGTAATGATCAATAAATTCAGTTTAATTCGACATCTACACATATAAATAAAATTATAGCAATGGTTTTATTGATATTTAGAGTAGAGTTGACGAACAACCAATACAAATATTATTGTCGAATACCAATATAAATGGGGCATGGCCAAATGATAAGGCATTGGGTTTTGGTCTCACTATTCGGAGGTTCGAATCCTTTCGTCTCAGAATATGCCTCAACCATTATAATAATCTAATAATAATATGATTATAAAAATCTAATAATAACATGATTAGATCAAAAAATTTGGATTATAGAATTCATTTAGTTATTTAGTTCTATATATCTATTTAGACTCAAATGTTCTATGGAATAATATAATCCTTAGTCTATTAGATAGATTTTATCTATTGATTTAGATAGATATAGATTGATTCTCTCAATACATATTTCTATATATATTTCTATTGAATTCAATAGAATATATTGAATTCTATTGAATATTGATATATATATTTTTCATTTTTTAATTATTTATTTAATATTAAATTTGAATATGAAAATAGAAAGATTGAATATTGATATATTGATATTGACTAAAATACATATATCTGAGATGAAATTCAATTTTGTCTCAAATTTTGTCAGAAAACATCCATTCCTATTTTATAGAGATGGAAAAGTCTATACATTATTATTCATCGACCCAATTAATGACTATTCACAATTTCATAATTGAATCAATTACATATAGGTTCCAAAAGAAAGGAATGTTATGGTAAAACTTCATTTAAAATGATGTGTTAGAAAGCAACGTGTGACGACACTATCTGCTGGGATTTTTACCTCCACCATTTTGTATTACTATTAAAGGGGAATTAGATAGGAATGAAAATACTCTTGAATCAACATCTTTTTTTTCACTAGAACTATCATTTTAGTTTTTTGGGGGGATTATGGTGTAAATGGTACATGATGGAGCTCGAGTAGAAAGTATTGATTCATTTCTTGAAGGCAAGAATCTAGGGTTAATATCAATCAATAAATTTGGCCAACTTTGTATATTTTCCATATATAAATTGAAAGGGTTAAATTCAAGCAAGTTTCAAACATATTTTTGGGAATCAGTAAATCTCTTTCGATTCAAAGTGTATTGTATAAGAATCAATGATTCACACGATTCTTTAATAGAGCGAAATCACAAAAAGGGATATTTTGCTACCATTTTGAAATGATTGAAAATCCCCAAAGTAATGTCTAAACCCAATGATTCAAGGAAAAGATAAAGGATCTTGGAACAAGGAAATACCCTTTTCAATTCCATGTTTTCAACAACTAGATTGGAATGCAGAATTCAAATATATTCTAAATAATACAAACAAAAAAAGGGTTAGAAATTTCTTAATAAATGAAACGCTTAAGGGATTTTCCTTGTGTTATTTAAGAGTTATCCAACTTGAGTTATGGGTCTAAATGCAAATAGTTTTTTTAGTTGTGAACAAAAAAGAAGAAAATGATAAGAAAAGAAGTACATAATAGTCTATTTGATGATTTTATCGATATGTTTTATTTTTTAATTCTATAGTTATAGATAGGCATAACTACAAATTTTCTTGAGTTGTACAAGGAGAAAACTTCTTTTATGTTTATGCTGGGTATTGTTCATCTACATCTATCCCAATGAGCCATTTATTGAATCGTTACAATTGATGCTCAATCCAGAAGAGAAGGAAGAGATATTCGAAATGTGGGTGTAAATTATTTATATATAACTTTGTATAACCCTTTCTCTGCTCCCTGTTATTTTTTTGTCTCTTGTACAATTCATCTTATACTATTAAATTTAGTATTATTTCTATAGAATGTCATTTTTTATAATAATAAAAAATATATTTTTTCTTTCTTTTTATAATATTTAAATATTATAAGATCAAATCTGTTTTTTAAATTTTTGAATTTTCTAGTGGAATACTTTTAATTGAAATTCTATGAACACAAAAAGAAATTGAAGATTTAAGCTTGTTTATTTTATTTTTATTTATTGACAAATCTCAAGATTATTCTACTTCTTCTTTAATTGAAATGTATAATTTTTTTTATTCCATCTTCACCTCATTTGTATATATGTCAATTTTCTATATAGTGCTAATCCAACAAAGGTCTTTATGAATTTCATTATCGTTATTTTTTTCTTTTTATTTATTTTCTATTTTTCCATTCTATTCTCAATATTTTTATTCATATTGACAACAATGTATCAAATAATTATAATCCATCGATAGATAAAATAAAACAAATGTTAATATCGGATAACATAATCGACAACAGGTATTTTATATATATATTTACTTTCAATAAATAATATTTTTGACTTTTTTTTTAATCTATGTTTTTTATCTAAAATCTAAGAGTTTTTTTTTGTATTTTAATTTGATCTGTTTATTTTGATTATGTTCATCATCAATTCAAAATTTGTATATTTTTGTTTTACCATTTGAAAATGGCCCTATTAGACCACTATACATTGCTAACATCAATTTAGTTAGAACAGCGGGTGCTATAGGGAAATTGATTTCTAAATAGGGGAATTGGCCACATTAAAATTACCCTCTAGGGAGGTCTACTTGATACCCAAAAATTATTCAACAATAGTTAGACAAGTAGGGAATATTGGGGTGATCCAAAAAAGTTTGGGTAGTGTCGAATCTAAATGTTGGCTGGGTAAGCTTCATGTAGTAAGAGAAGTAGTTATGAACCTTGTAGACCATCCCTATGGGGTGGTGAAGGGAAGGCCCCAATTGGAAGAAGAAAACCCACAACTCTTTAGGTTTATCCTACACTTGGAAGAACTAAAAAAAGGAATAAATATAGTGATAATTTGATTGTTCGACACCGTAGTAAATAGGAAAGAAAATATAACTTTTTTCTTCCTCTTTCCATTCTATTTATACAATAGAGATTCTCTTTTCTCAAAATTTTCTATATAAAATCTATTTTTTACTGGGAGAACAACGGGAATTGTGGAACATTCACTAAAAAAACCCTTTTGTAGTAAATCATTTATTAATAAAAATAAAGAGGCTTAATACAAAAGAGGAAAAAGAAATAATTATAACTTGGGCTTGAGCATCTACCATTATACCTACAATGATCAGGCATACCATAGCTACTAATAATGGAAAGGAGCATTTTCTCATTTATATAATAGATCGTATGATAGGCCATAAATTAAGAGAATTCATACCTACTTTAAATTTCTATGGACATGCAAAAAGTGATAACAGATCTCTTCGTTAATAATTTATCACTTAATTTAATATAATAAATTTACTATATTGATAATAAATAATCAAAATTCATAATAAATAATAAAACTCAATAGAAATACTTAATAGATACTTATCATTCATTAGTAAGAGGTGAACTCTGTGATAAAGAAGAAGAAAAATCGCTACACAGAAGTATATGCTTTTTTATTTTATTTTAGGTAATGAAGAACTTGTTATCCTTAACTTTTGGGTTCAAGAATTCCTATATAACTTAAGCAACATAATAAAAAAAATTCTATTCTTTTATTAACTAATTTATGTATAGGGTTTCATTTTCCTCATGGTTAAGAACTAATGATTGGGTCTATCTATAAAGATTTTGGATTCACTCATAATGATCAAATTATATCGGTATTGTTTCTACCTTTCCAATTGTTTTAGATACAATTTTGAAATATTTGATCTTTCTTTATTTAAATAGTGCATCTCTGTCACTTGTAGTGATTATCATTCAATGAATGATTGAAAAATGATCGACCAATCTCAATTCTAGTAAAATTATTTCAATAAATAGCAAAATCATAGATAGCAAACTATAATAGTGACTTATCTAATTTTATTCTTGAAATTTTTATGATCAATGATTGGACCATGCAAACTTAAAATACCTTTTATTGGATAAAGGAAGAGATTACTCAATCCATTTCCATATCGTTCATGATATATATAATAACTCGGGCACCCATTTCAAATGCATATCCCACTTTTGCATAGTAGGGCTATGAAAATCCATGAGAAGTAACTGGCCGTATTGTATGTGCCAAATGCCATTTAGCTAATAAAAAAGTAGATATCGAGGTTCCACAAATGGTATTTCTTGATACTGTATTTGAAGTAATTCTTTGAATTCCTTATGATTTAGAACTTAAACAAGTTCTTGCTAATGGTAAAAAAGGAACTTTGAATTTGTTCTCATTTTACCTAAGAGTTTTGAATTAGCCCATTCCTAATAGTATTCTTGTGCTAGGCTCTATTTTTGGCTAGAAATATAGTGAAATTACCTTTCTTATTATTTCCCCAGACCCCGTGACTAAAAAGGATGTTCACTACTTAAAATATTCCATATATGTAAGTGGAAATAAAGGAAGGGGTCAAATTTATCCTCACAGGAGCAAGAGTAAACATAATGTTTATAATGCTAAGGTAATGAGCATATTAAACAAAATCGTATGAAAAGAAAAAGGGGGTACAAAATAACCATAATGGATACGTCATATGGATGTCAAGTGGTTGATATTATCCATCTAGGACCAAAACTTCTTGTTTTCAAGGAAAAATCCATCAAAATTGATCAACCATTAACCAATAATCCAAATGTGGGTGGATTTGGTGAGGGGATACAAAAATAGTACTTCAAGACCCATTACAGTTATTTCGTATCCCCCTTTTTCTTTTTGTACAATTTTATTTACTATGCCCGTTATCGTAGCATTATAAACATTATTGTTACTCTTACTCCCATTAGGATAAGTTTAACCCTTTTTCCCTATTTACACCTACATAAATGGGATATTTTAAGAAGTGAACATACTTTTAGTCACGGGGTTAGAGGAAATAATAGGAAAGGTAGCACTTTATAGTATTTCATTACAATATTTCATTTTTTGTTGAAGTATATTGCATGATATTATTGCGACAAATGCTCTATTTCCATTTTTGTTCTAATTCTATTATTATTATATTAACTTGAGTCTAGACCTGAGTTCCTTTCTTAGTTTCACTAGAACAAATTTGCTTTTATTTTTTTTCTAACTTATTAAGAAAAAGAGAAGGGAGGTTAGTCACAAATAGTGTATCCCTAATCTTCTTCACCCCTTCCACTCTAAATAATTAGAAAAAGGGAATATAAACTCATCTAGAAATAAATGATTGATCTCTTTCAATAAACCTGTCAAAGCTACGAACCATAGAGTACTTATTACAGCTGCCATAGAGAGGAATATTTTTAGATCTAACATTCAAAATCCTCCTTCTTTGTTCCTTATTGGAATTTTATTCAAATTTGTAATACATAATACATAATTGGAATACATATATAAATTGAAGTGTATATGGTTACTATATATATTATATATAGTTAATTAGATTCTATATATTTAATGACCGACTGCTTGATATATTCCTTTTCTTAAAAGAAAAAAAATACTATCCTTCTACCCTACCAAAGAATTCTCATAAAATCTCTTTTTTAGAGTGAGTTTTCTATTTATTTTAAATGTATATATTCTATATGTATAGAATATGTGCCCACTATTATATGTTATAGGATATGTAACATATGTGAACAAAAAAATACGAAATGGCAAGGTCATTTGTGTATATCAATGGAAGAAATAAAGATGTGAAAAACAAGACACAAATTCTTTACAGTGACATCATAGATCAATTGAAAGGGATGTAGCACAGTTTGGTAGTGCTTTTGTTTTGGGTACAAAATGTCACAGGTTCAAATCCTATCATCCTTACCTATTACTTATCATATGAATAGTAATGTGAGATCAATTTCAATTAACTCAAATTGGATTTGCATATGAGAGTATATACTATACATACAAGATGTATTGGGTTAAAACCTTTTTTTATTATAAAAAAAATTATGATATTATGATATATCATTATTATTATAAATTCTAATAAGGTGCTCTTAGTTTAGCTTGGTAAAACGTGGGTGTTCAAAACCCAATGTCGTAGGTTCAAGTCCTACAGAGTGTGATTCCATTCTTGTTATTTTTTAAGTTGAATATTACACTAAAATAATCAAACAACAATATGAATTTGACCTCCAATAGATTAAAGAAAGTTAGAGGTCAATAAAAAAAAGAGATCTTAATTAATCAAAGATCCAATTGATCACCACATCTATATTGTAAATATGTACTTACAAATAATCCAGCCAAAATAATAGGAATGAGACCTAAGATGATTCCAAATAAAAAAAACTTCAATCATTTCAATTTCTTTGAAAGAAGAAAGGGAGAGGTAATAGCTATCCTTAAATATTAATCTATATTTCCCATGAATCTTAATGACCAAACATTGGAAATTATCACGATAAGGTGTTATAGAGCATATGAGCTACAATATAATAATTTGTTTTTATTTTTAGTCAATTAATTACCAAATTTCTAAAAAATTTAAAAAAATTATATTTTCTATTTTTTTTTATTTTGGCTCCTTTTGGTGACCCCTATGCCACATAATGGCTCCTTTTGGTATTCTATGTGCATTTTTACATGAATGAATACATCTATCTTGTGTGAACTGGTTCTTGGTGTGGGTTTTGTCATATTTTATCATCTCGTAAATATAAGTTAGAAAGATATGGATATATCCATTTCATGTTAAAACAAATCTTTTCTTTTCTTTTTATTTATTTGTACAATTGGTCCTTTAGATTTATGGAGAATCTTTTCGAAATATTATTCTAGTCTTTGTTTATGTCTCGGATTGGAAAAAATTACTATAATTCATCCCCGCCTCTAGATCAATCGACATTTTTCACAAATTTTAAGAATAGAGACTCTTATTTTCATAATTGTCATTCCTTAACTTGACTATGAATGGAAGAAACTAAGTTTCTTGAAACTTTGAATTTATCTCTTTGAAATGTATGATGAAATTGAAAAAACAAATCAATCAATTTTTTTTACAGAATCTATAAATTACATGTTTTTTGGTTGAATCATAACAAATTATTTTAATTTTTATTCTTTTTCCCGGTAATATAGGTATAAAAAAACTATGTTGAATCCTTCTGGAAATAGAACTTAGAATCATATTTGGACTATTCAAACAAATCCAGTATACACCATTGTGAAGTAATTCAGTAATTAAACCTTCCTAAATCTATTTGAATTCTTTTATTTCGGGTAAAATCCTTTGCAGTATCAACTAATATGGCATGGATGATATTATAAAATAAACATGTCTTTTATCTTTTTTTTCACCAATATGAAAGTTCTACTTTCCCATAGAATTTGGATATCAGAAGAATTACCATATATAACACAAATTATTTCCACCGATTCGTTCTAGTTAAGCCTCCCAGTCTGTCATTATTCCCCGAGAAGTAGAAAGAATTACAATTCCCATTCTGCCCAAAATTCTAATAATTCGTTGATAGTTCAAATAGATTCATAGATCGGGTCAACTAATTCATTATAAAATTTAAAGCAGTTCTATATGGACATTTCCTATTCCTTCTATGTCATAAGGTTAAAACAAAAAAAAAAAATTATTACTTTCTTGATGTTTTCTCATGTTTTCAATAAAACCTTATGGTAAAAGAATTTTAACAATATTTTCTGTAATATTAGTAGATGGTACTCGAACTGTTTTTTTTTCACGTCATTATTTTGTATAGAGGTTATTATGTCAACAATAGTGTCTTTACTCATGATAAACTATGATTTTTGTTGTACCTAAAATTTGATAGAATTAGCATGCTTTTTCTTTCTTTCTTTTTTTGAATTATGAAAGGCATATACTTAAGACACAAAAAATCTACTAATTAATTGAATTTTTATATGTCTATTATGGATTTGCACCCCCGTGATAGATAAACCTTTTGGATCTTGTTAACCAAATAGATACAACTTTGCACTATAGTTAACTCAGCACCAATCAAGAATCCTAGGGAATTCCAATAACTCTTGTTATATGTTCATTCCAACTCTCAACTCTCTTTTCTTATATTGAATCAATTGAGCTTACTTCTACACTTGTTCCACTTTTGGAAGACCTTATGTTATATCATCATATCTCAATTTTTCATATATAAATGTACTTAATGTATCTTCTTTGGAAAGGAGATACACTAATTACATTTTGGAACAATTTTGACTTGTACAAAACAATTAAAAACAATTATATTTTTTTAATTGTTTAGATTTTTCGTCAATTAATATCCAAATTTCAAAACAATCAAAACCTTGTTTGAATTCTTCACGTAGAAGAAAGAAATTGAAGTTTGGGTTGATTGAATAAATGGATAAAGCCCTACCAAGGCCAAATTACCCAAGGAAACAAAGAGCAACAAGCTTCTAATCTTATCTTAATTTTTGAATGATTACTTGATCTAATTATATGTTAAAAATATATTAGTGTTTGGCACAGGAAAGGCTTTTCTGATGAATACAATATCAATTTTTTATGAGTTCTAACTATTAGCTATTATCTGAGGTGGAGCTAAGTGTGTAAAAGAAGGTAGTATATTGATAAAGATCTTTTTTTTTTTCAAAATTTAAAGAGTGCTTGGATTAAATAAGTAAAGGATTTCTAAACATCTTTTTATCTTAAGAATGAAAATAACCCAATTCGATGAAAAAAGAGATGGTATATAATCTATTAACTATTCTTATTTCTGAGGTATCTATACCTTGTTTTGACTTATCACACTATGTATCATTTGATAACCCAATAAATCCTCTATTCTTGGTTTCAATCTAATTTCAAATGAAAGAATTTCAAGGATATTTAGAACTAGATATATCTCAACAACATGGTCTCCTTCGGGAGTATATTTATGCATTTTCTCATGATCATGTTCTAATAGATTGAGTTTGTTGGAAAATGTGAGTTATAACAATAAATCAAGTTTTTTAACTGAAAAAATTTTAATTAATCAAATGTATCACCCGAATCATTTGATTATTTCTACTAATGATTCGAATCTAAATTTTTTTTTTGAGGTATAACAAGCATTTATATTCTCAAATAATATCAAACGGATCTTTAGTCATTATGAAAATTTCATTTTCCCTAATATTAGTCTCTTATTTAAAGGGGACAGAAATTGTAAAATTTTAAAATTTACGATCAATCTATTCAACATTTCCTTTTTTGGAGGAAAAATTTCCACATTTAAATTATGTATCAAATGTATCAATACCTTACTCTATTCATTCAAAAATCTTGTTTCAACCCCTTCTCTACTGGGTGAAAAATGCATCTTCTTTACATTTACTATGACTATTTCTTCATGAGTATTCTAATTGGAATAGTATTATTACCCCTAAAGAATTTTGTTTTGATTTTTTTCAAAAAGAAATCCAAGATTATTCTTGTTCCTATATAATTCTCATGTTTGTGAATACAAATATATCTTACTTTTTCTTCGTAACCAATCTTCTCATTTATGATTAACGTCTTCTGGATCATTTTTTGAATGAATTGTTTTCTAAGTAAAAATAAAACATCATGTAGAAGAAGTCTTTGCTAATGATTTTTTAGCTACCCCATGGTTCTTCAAGGCTCTTTTCATGCATTATGTTTGATGTCGAGGAAATTCCATTTTGGCTTCAAAAGATACATCTCTTCTGATGAATAAATGGAAATATTACCTTATCTATTTATGTAAATGTTATTTTTATGTGTGGTATCAACCAAGAAGGATATATATAAACCCATTATCCAATAATTTCCTCGCTTTTTTGTAAAAGACTTTATGCATTAGTTCCAATTAGTCTTTTAATTAGACTGTTAACTAAAATTAAATTTTGTAATGGATTAGGACATCCAGTTAGTAAGTCAATCTCGGCCGATTAGTTAGATTTGGATATTATCAATCGACTTGTGCATTGTTGTCTCTTTAAGAGAACATGAAAACATGCAAGTATACACGGTCATAAGTAATAAAATGATAAGTAAAATATCATTCCCATGAAGATTTGTTACTACAGTTTGTTAAGTACTAAAATTGTTTCAATCTGATTTTATCCAAACAATCGAAAGTTGATAGAGTATTAACTAAGATTTTTATAAAAAAATATAAAAACATTCTAAGATTGTAGTTTCACCAAATTAGTCCACTTGAATCATATTATTTTCTCTTGATTTATATTTTTGCATTTAATTTGTCAACCAAGAACTCCTAATTTTATCCATATATCTCTTCCGAGCTCCATATAGACACATCTCGCTAAAATAATTCACTATATTCCTATGAGAATTAAATTCACTAAGATTCATTACGTTCAAAATTCTCAAATAATTGCACGTACAATAAAGGTATATATTCCTATCCTTTATATGTACATGTTATTCTATCCATGAGCAACACACAAAAATGCCTCTTCCAAGTTTATTTAAGTGCCACAGATCAATTGATAAATTTTTCAATAATCAAAAGCATAAAGCACAAATAGAATAAACAACTTAAAAATCTCACAAATCAAAAATAATGCATTCAAGCTTCATAAATTAAGCTACAACGCAACCCTAGAACAATTAAATTACTTCATAACAAAAATTAAAATTACAATACGCAAATATTAAAGCATCTAAGGAATGTTAGATGAAGAAAAACAAAAAGAAAATTAAAAGTGTTTATGTTCTCTAATTTCTCCTACGCAGAAACACAGTAGAAGCCAAAATGGCTTTTGCATGTTCCACAGTACTCTGTCCAACCCCTTTCTAATTTTATTGCAATAAACACCTATTTATAGCTCTAGCTCTCTAAAAATATACATCACAAAATATTTTTTTTACAACACGCGTGAAAAAGTAGGGGACAAAATATTACATTGAAAATAATATTTAAACACGCATGGGAGACACAAAACCGGCTAGAAGTGTGCGTTGTTTCTGCGTTTTCATTTTACAAAACGTATACCACGTGTCAGCATCTGATTCGCTGGAATATTAACATGACACGTGCCAGATTCGTATTCGATGTGATGAGAGGGTGCACACACATTGTGTGGACTGCATCTCATGAGAAAATTGCGCATTGAACTGTGGGACTCGCGCATGATTTGAGCCATTCAAATTCTAATCTGACGGTGGTGATGAGGATATGCATGTGGGAGTTATTGGTGTAGATAGGTGGGTTCCACCTTACACGCCTGCTTGCACAGTAGGTGAGCCTCACTCTGTGCGCCGAGTAGTGTGTAATCTGGGAAACACGTCCAATCTCCCATGTAGCACGTGAGATGCACACGCCTGATCGTCACCATTGATTTCTGATCTGACGGTGTGTGGCACGCATGGTCCTCTTTTACCTGCGCAGAAAAACAATTTATTTAATTACATTTGACCTTCCAATTTAATTCAAATTAACTTTTAAACTTTTGATATTTACAATTACACCCACTTTTAATTCAAATTATATTTTTAGTTTTTATTATTTGTAATTAAGTCTTTTTTTCACTGAAAAAAAGACTTAATTTTCTTTAAAAATATATTCCTTAAAAAATAAGAGAAAACATTAATCTAAGAACTTAAAATTAATTAAAAAAATTAAGAACATAACAATTATAACTAATTAATTGGAAAAAATAACTGCATAATATACAGTTATCATGCATATATGTAAAAATCTTTCCCATTATTACAATGGATCCTAAAGAAAAAAGTTTATATTGAATAAAATATAGACTTCAACTTTCTTACGTTAAAATGTTTTCTCGTAAACACAAAAGTACTATATGCTCATTTTGGAAAATACCATGTTTGGGATTATTAGAAGAATTCTTTCGAAAGAAGAATAGGTTATTTCTTTGATTTTTTTAAAAATTATTCTACTTTTCGTAGGTTATATAGAGGAAAATTTTGATATTTCGATATTTTTTGTATTAATGATCCGGTCAATCATGAATGATTGATTATGCAATCGTGGAACTAGAAATTCTCTTTAAATCATAAAGAGATAACAAAGAAATGCATTACTTTTATGAAAGGTTAATGGAATGTAGTAAGATTCAGAAAGAATAATGGTTGATCAACCAAGTATTCCACTTTCTAAAATCTTCAGTCTTGGGAAGGAATTGAATTTGAGATGTATACATAGGGAAAGATGTGTGCAATAAAAAATTCAAGCATAGCTTGGGGAGAGATTTTTACCTCTTTTCTATGAATTAAATTATCTACTCTATCAGACTAGTTCTGGGTTTAAGTCCCGAACAACCCATTCATATTTATTATATGCAAACCATATGTATAGAAATCAAAATTTTTTAACTCATTAAAAAAATTGATGAATCTAGATAGATAATAGCATAGATATATCTGTAGATGTTACTACTAATAGGCATGGGTATATAAGTCATGTTATAATGTTGAATGACAAGCCCTTTATTAGCTACCTTTTTAGAGAATTCATGTGCTTGGGAGTCCTTGATGATTAATGATTAAATAAACCAAGATTTTACCATTACTACAATTTTAGAGAGAAGCAAAAGCAAAATCCTATGGGTTCACTTATGTAATTGGATAACCAACATTGAAAATCGTCTTTACATTTATTGATTTGGTGTTTTGATGAACCCTACCTTATTAACCATAACTTCTATATTTATCATTGTGGCCCCTTCCTGTAGACATTAATGGTATTCATGAAACTATTTCTAGATCTCTACTTTATGGAAATAATATTATGTATGGGGCCATTATTCCTACTTTTACAGTGATTGATTTGTACTTTTACCCAATATGGGAAGCAGTTTCCGTTGATGAATGGTTATACAATGGTGGTAATGAGCTAATTGTTCTACACTTATTACTTGGTATAGCTTGTTATATGGGTCATCAGCGGGAACTTAGTTTCCATCTTTGTATGTGACCTTGCATTGTTGTTGCATATTCAACTCATGTTGCAGCTACTACTGCTATTTTCTTGATCTATCTAATTAGTCAAGGAAGCTTTTCTAACGATATGCTTTTAGGAATCTCTGGTACTTTCAATTTCATGATATTATTCCAAGCTGAGCACAACATCCTAATACACCCATTTCACATGTTGGGTGTAGTTGGTATATTCGACAAGTCCCTATTCACTACAATCCATAGTTCCTTAGCAACCTCCAATTTGATCAAGGAAACCATAGAAAATGAATCCACAAATGAAGGTTACAGATTCGATCAAGAGGAAGAAACTTACAATATCATAGCCACTCATTGTTATTTTGGCCAATTGATCTTCCAATATGCTAGTTTCAACAGTTCTTGTTCTTTACACTTCTTTTTAGTTACTTGGCTTGTAGTAGGTATTTGGTTTACCACTTTAGGTATTAGTACTATGGCTTTCAACTTCAACCAGTCTATAGTTGATAGTTAAGTTCGTATAATTAAAAGTTGGGCTAATATTATTAATCGTGCTAACCTTGGTATGGAAGTTATGAAAGAATGTAATGCTTATAAAGGTACTTGTCATCCTTATTTTACTTTTTTGCTAGTTGACAGAATTCTTGTTTGGTGCCTTCAATCACGTCCAACTCATTGTAGTTGAATGGTACTTCATAATTTATATTTTTCTCAATATCTTCTTGGATTATAATCAAGTTACTGTATGAAATCATTACAGCCTTGCTTGTGAAATCATTACGGCCTTGCTTGTGAAATAATTTACCTTGAATTTAGAAGATATTCCTATTTTCCTATTTTCATGGTATATTTTATGCAACATTACTACTCTTTTCTAGTTAAAACTTCTTCATCAAACTTTTGTTTTGGACTTTTTATATTGTGAAAAATTTCATGGCTTTAAGTTGATCTTTTCCTAATTTTCTTGCTAAATTATAAATGTTTAGTCATTGGTTTGGGTTTATATTCATTTTCCCCTTAAGGATAAGAAATGTATCATTTATTTACCTGAAGATTACTAGTCTTGGTATCTTTTCTAGCATTATCATCTTTCCTTTTGCAATCATTTAGTTTTTGAGTGTTTGTACATAATTGAATAATAAGCAGACTGCTATTACACTAGGTCTAAGAATCTTTAAGGGTTTTAAAGTTGGCCAAACTTTCTTCTACTTCAATTATATTAGTGAATGATTTATGTGTTACACTGAAGAATCTAATTATTATCCTACTTGTTTTGGAAATGTCTTATATATTCCTGGAGCTGATCTATTTTAGATAATCTAATACATTTTTTTTATTGATTATTTTCTTTGATATCTTCCTCATCTATGATTTCAAAACATAAAGCTTTTGAGGAGTTTTCCCTTTCTATTTTAGTTCATTATGAGGTTTTATCCTCTTCCTTTGAGATTTTAATCTCTTTCTTTTTTGGTGAACTAGACTTTTTATGTTTTTTACATATAAGTAACTTTTTGTGATATAAAATCTCTAATTGAATCTTTGGAAAATTTTTTTCATTTTCTTTGATCATGATTTATATGTCAAGATTGTCCATCTTTCATGCAATTGTAAAAATCAACTAAACTATTCTTTTTTCTTAGTAGATGTTCTACATCAAATTTGTAATGGTTAAACCACTCTTATCATCTAATTGATCTTTCTTGTTTGTAATCTCTTGCAATATTAGTTCTCAAGAAATATCCAAAAAATTTATTATATGTTTTAACAATAAATTTTGAGGATATTATATAGCAAACTTCTTTATTACTTTTTTTACAGTTAAATATTCTTTGTTATTACTATGGTAGTTTAGCTCATCTCAATGCAAAGCTCATGAAGTAAACCTACAAAAATATTCATCTTTATCATCTACTTTTGCTTTTTAATATGGCCATCCAGTATTCTTTCGAAGTATCTATTTTTATTATCATTTTGTCATCTGATCCTAGATGGTAAATATCTAGTAATTTTTTACTTTTTCTTTTAACATTTTCATGTACTGAGTATCATGATCAGTTCATTTCCAGACATAATCTTTTTTAAGTTTTACTTGTAAAGGTTTTCTCATTAATGTCAATTTCTTTATATATGCTTCTACATATGTCAAACATCATAAAAGCCTTGGTAATTGGTTTTTGCTAGTGATGAGACTAAAAAATCCTTGTATATTATTTAGCACATAAGGTTAAAGGTAGTATTTCTCATCTTCTATTTCAAGTCCAAAAATTTGATCTTTTTTTGGGCTAATACTACCTTTTTATTAGACAATATTCAAAGTTCGTTTATTTAGTCATGGATATAATGATCTAGTTAGCGAAAGCATAAAATATTAAAAATTTGTAATCATTAAAGCATGCAATTACGTATAAATAAAGTAATGCAAAAATATAAAGATCAATACATGAGATTTTTAGGTGAAAACAACCTAGGCCACACCAATGACCTAAGAGAAAAATCACCAGCCTATCGAACCACCTAAATATCCACTATAGAAAATAAGTATCTAGTTACAAGGCTATAATTCAAACTACCTACCCAAGTAACCTACTTACAAGCTGCTACTTTCATTATAGTCTCAACAAGTTAGGCATATGGATCCACACTAGCATTCCAACAAACTCGAGTCCCATGAGTTAATCAACCATGCATCACTATCACCTAAAAAGTTAGCACATAAACACAAGTATATGTGTGTGTCCTAGAGCAGATTCAATAGTGAACAACCCTAACCAATTGATTTAAATAATATATGAGATAAATAAAAAATAACTACCAACTCTAAAATAATCAGTTAAAAGCACAAAAATATAATTATTATTGTAAGCTTGTTTATCCATCAAATATAACCACAAATGTTTGAAAAATTATCTTAATAAAAAAGCCCACTTAAAAACTTTCATCAAAACAAGAGAGAATAATATGGTTAATTTCAAATGTGTGCTTAGATTGTATTTATAGAATATTTTGAAGCATATTAGGTTAAAGTGGAATTATCATATTGTCCATAAAATCAATTAAAAATTTTAAGAAATAAATACAATATTGTAAAAAGCCCATCCAAATCATAATATAAATACTTTTTAAAATCAGATAACTGGTTGCTTGATCGATCTAACCAAGTGCTTCATTGATTGAGTACATTGGTCGATCAATCAAATGTAGTCCCAATCGATCCATGATGGCCTCGGTCCCCTAGGTCTGTCTATACAAGTCGTTAATGGAAATGGTTGGTGATTAAAGTGATGTTGTGGGAGAGTGTAATAAGAAACCATGAACAAGAAGTCAAGTAAGGACTTAGAACCTAACCTATGGTCTATGTGAATGTAGGAGTGTCTACCTTTGTAATACGTATAAAAGGCCTCTGTAGTAACGATATCAACCAGATTACAATAAGAAACTGTTGCATTGAATTCCTTAACAAATATAGTGTTGTAAGATGAGCTTGTAGTTTCATAAGACCTAAGAACAATATTGAAAACCCTATCACTAAGCCAAGGTATTGAAGTTCCAAAAGAGATCTCATAGAGTCACATAGGTCCCTCTATTTAACTTATGTTCCTCTACCATAAATAAAAGTCAAAATATGGGTTATGGTGTTTCTAGTGTATGTAAACGTTATATGTTATTGATGACTTTGAACAATCAATGTATCATCCATTATTGTGAGGGTAGAAAAAATCCAAAACTTACTTATTGATATAGAGTTAGTGACAATAAAGATATAACCAATATTTCACCAAAATTGATTATCTAGAGAGCCAAGATCTAACATAGGCTCTGCTATACATAAGAAGTCAAGATGCTCCTTTTTTTAGAGATTATGTAGAGTAGACTAGGTATCCTTGTTGGAAATACCACTATAATTCCAATAAATAACTATCATGATGAGTTATTGTCTAAGGCCTCTATAGAATGTGAGTATCTCATAGGCTGAAAGTATGAGCTAATTGATTTGGCCCTTTGAATTTTTCCAATTACATATTTCTAGCCTTTACTTTTGGCATCATTAAGTTGATTATGATTCATGATTTGTATACATGCACTAAGCTCAACTCCAAGCCAGACGATGGTGGTGGAATAATGAGAATGGGTAAGGTAAACCCTAGTGTAACGAGAAGATGCAGGGATCCAATGGTAGAGGCACCAAAAGTACCAAAGAAATAAGCACTAGAGATTATCTTTATAGTAGAAGTGAAGTCATATATAATGAAGGAAATAGTAGTTGAGAAGGGTAAGGCCACATAGGAGGTTATTACATCAGTAGAGATATCAGCAACTATCACATGCATTTTTTCCATTATAAAGACATTAGTTGGATTGGGATGGGGGCTAAGATAATTGTAAAGAGTAGATTTAGCATTAGAGGGAAAGTTATCTACATGAGAGTCTAAAGCATTGGTAGCAATTGTAGGAAGAGTAGTGTTGGTGACAACTTTTGGTGCAGAAGCTATTGGTAGAGTCGTTATAACAATTGAGTCAATGGGTAGGGTAAGAAAAGAAGAGACTGTGCAAGTATAGGTAGAATATGAAGGTTTTGCAATAGTAGGAACATCAGTACCCAGGGCATAGAGAACAACAAAAGCATTAATTGTAGGATCTCATTAGAGACAATGGTTACTTTAGGCTTGTAAACTTGCTTTGGATAAGTTTGCACCTGAGGCCTAGTACTTATGTCTCTTTGGGTTTTTTCTCTGAAGTAGGAGAATTTTTCTTCATTTGTAAGCAGCATGGCCCATAGAGGAGCATAATGTCAAAAGTTTGGGACATTTTTATAGAATAAGTCCACAAAAATATTTTATGAACTTTCACCATAATCGGCTCATCAAGTTTACAAGCGAGGTCTACATCGATTAGGAGTCTAGCATATTGGCCTAGTTCACCATTAAGGGTAGTGTTGTCAATTTTTAAAAGAACTCCAATATCCCACACAATTTGTTTGATAATTTGTGTATCCCAAAATTCCGATGTAAAAAGGGACCCAAATTTGGGCGTTGGTAGCTTTTTGATTACAGAGTTTAAAGTTCGGTGTGTAAGGTTGAACTCGAAAAATTCCCAACTTAACATTAATTGGTACATTAGCGCGAACTTTGGCTTGATCTTTAGATGAGTGCTATAATATGTGATAGAAACTACGACTGAGAGCAATAAGTTTCCAATTGACCAATAAATTCCATACCGATGTTAGTCAAATTTTTAGGTCACTTTGACTCCAAGGCATGTCTTTTTTAGACATAAGTATTCAACCAATAAGAGAGAATTTGTATAAATCAATGTGAGATTTGTAGACTTGAGGATCCAAGCTGATACATGTGATATCACCATTCTTGTGTGTGGGTGTCTCACATGATTTAATAAGAATATTTGTGGAATTTGTGGAAAATAAACTCAAATAAAAAAAAACGGACAGATTTTAAGACAGTATTGAATGAGGAATTGAAGGGGAAATTCCAGATCATTTTGAGCAAATAAAGAGTCTAATTCGTGTGTTTTTAAGTCTAGTTTTTAATGGTGAAGGTTTCAGGTCATTTGGTATTACCTACACTAAGTTATGGAAGTTTTAGCAGGGAAGGGTCGAATTTAATGCATTACGTTTTAAAGTCAGTTTTTTAATACGAATTTTAAGAGTCTTGTTTAGGTCTATAAATAGAGTTGTATTCTATTGTAAGAAGGTAGAAGAGAGAAATAAAAAAAGTGTTTGATTAGTAAGAAAGAAAAAAATTGTTTTTGTCTCTCTTCCCTCCACCAAAATAGTTATAAAATATCAACAAATTGGTATCGAGCCGATGGAGTAAGCGAATGTGATGGGACAAATGCCGCTACCACGACTAACGAAGGCGAACTACGAGAACTGGAGCATTCAAATGAAATCTCTTCTCGGATCACAAGATGCGTGGGAGGTGGTCGAAGAAGGTTTCAAAGAACCAACAAATACCACGGGATATACGGCGGCTCAAAACAAGGCGTTGAAAGAGGAGCGATCGAAGGATAAGGCGGCACTATACATGTTGTTCCGAGTCAGTTGTGAGTCGGGCTTTGAGAAGATTGCCGAGGCAACTACTTCAAAAGCAGCGTGGGACATCTTAGAAAAGTGTTCAAAGACCGACCGAGTAAAGCAAGTAAGACTCCAAACTCTACGCGGCGAATTGGAGAGTATGAAGATGAAGATGTCGAGAAGGTGTATCCGACTACATCTCGCGTGTGCAAACAAGGTGGTGAATCAACTAAAATGAAATGGAGAAATTCTAGCGATGCAAGAGTGGTGGAGAAAATTTTGCGATCATTAACCGAGAATTTTGAGAATGTCGTTTGTGCGGTGAGGAGTCGAAAAATGCGGAGGAGATGACCATGATGATCTGTTGGTTCTCTTGAGGCGCGTAGAAACGGCGGAAGAAGAAGAAGAAGAACGAGTCGCTTGAGGAAGCACTGCAAGCAAGGTATCTATCAAAGATGAAAAGGTACTCTATACTCAAAACTTTCATGGTAGAGGCGCGGTCGTGGAGGTCGCGATGGTCGCGGTGGTGAGGCGCGGTCGAGATGCACACTGTATGAGGAGAAGGGCGGTCAAGCCAACAAAATTGGCGAGGTAGAGGACGTGGTCATAGGAGAGGCGGCCAGTCAAATCATTCAAATGTTGAGTGCTACAACCGTGGCGGCAAGCATGGGCACTACACAAAGAGTGCAAATCAAATATCGAATGCTATAATTGTGTGACAAGCATGGGCACTATGCAAAGGAGTGCTATTACGAGAAAAGGTAGAAAGCGAATCTAGTCGCGGAAGAGGAGACAGAGAAGATGGTGTTCTCGTGATGGCCCTACAAAAATACCATTCTCGGCAATCGACACGGTGTGGTATCTCGATACGGCCGTAGTAATCATATGTGCGAGGCACAAACACCTCTTTGTGGAGATGCGAGATAGAGGATGGGCACGTGTCATTTGGAGATGCGTCAAAGATTCAAGTGAAAGGTCAAGGTACAATATCATATTTGCAAAAGAATGGTTTAAAGGGATTAATTGAGAATGTTTATTATGTACACGATCTCGAGAAGCAACATCACGAGCATGGGACAACTACATGGAGAAAAGGATACTCGGTGTTTATGAAAAATCGAGTATTACAACCGAAAGACGAAAGAAGCGAGTAATAGCACGAGTTGAGATGGCGAAGAATCGAATGTACAAAATCAACCTGTGTTATGTGCGAGAAAGGTGTTTGCGAGTTAATGTAGAAGACAAGGCGTTCATGTGGCATTTGCGATATGGTCATTTGCACTATAGTGGTTTACAAAAATTGTCGAAGAAAGGAATGGTACATGGGTTACCGAGATTGACTACATCGAGAAGTTTTTGCGAGAGTGTGTACTCGGGAGAGCACTCGAGACACTCATTTCGGAAAGAAGGCGAATCTTAGAACCTTGAGATCATCTCGCATTAATACATACCGAACATTTTGTGGGCCAATCACTCCCGAGTCATTCGGCGGTAAAAAATATTTCATTACTTTTATCGATGACTATTCCGAGAAAGACTTGGGTTTATTTCTGAAAGAAAATCAAGCATTCGAAGTGTTTAAAAAGTTCAAAGTAATGGTAGAGAAGGCAGCAAGTTTATTAGAGCTCTACGTTACGATCGAGGTGGCGAATACAACTCGGCCAGAATTTGCGAGATACTTGCGTAGAACATGGAATAAGAAGGTTCCTAACCGCATCGTACTCTCTCGACAAAATGGTGTGACAGAGAAAGAATCGGACCATTCTCGACATGGTTCGATCAATCTTCGAAAAGTAAGAAGTTGCCAAAAGAATTTTGGGGCGGAAAGGCGTGCAATCTTAATTTATGTGCAAACCGATGTCCACATGCGAGTTTAGAAGATAAAACTCACAAGAAAATTGGAGTGGTAGAAAGCCGACAAACCACACTTCAGAATATTCGGTAGTGTGGCTTATGCACACGTATCGGATCGGCGAAGAACAAAGCTAGAAGATAAGAGCAAGAAATTTGTGTTCATTGGTTATGACGAGAAGACTAAAGGTTTCAAGCTTCTCGATCCAATAAACAAGAAGGTAATAATAGCGAGATGTTAAGGTGAATGAAGCAGCGAGTGGGGAGGAAAAACTCTTCCGAGGTGTTAGTAGAAAGGGAGAATCATCGACCACATCAACAACAAACCTCGAGATCGAGATAGCAAGAAGCCCTCAAACAAGCGATAATGAGGAAGAGCCAAGACAACCAAAAATCACGAAGCATGCAAGATTTATGTACGACTCGACAAGTGAGGTACATTTAATTTGTCTTTTTGGCGGATCTTGAAATAATTACATTTGAAGAAAGCGGATGCGGAATGAGAAGTGGCAAGCAGCCATGGATGAAGAAATAAAAGCAATTGAGCGAAATAGAGAACTTGGGAATTGGTTGAATTGCCAAAAGGATGTCGACCCGTAGGAGTAAAATGGGTATACAAAAAGAAGATGAATGCTCAAGGCGAGATAGGCGGTACAAGGCAAGGCTAGTTGCAAGGGCTATCGACAAAGGCGGGATATACTATGATGAATGGAGACGATTCGCCTTCTCATTTGCTCGAAGCGGCCTCGATTCAAATGAAAAATTTTTCAAATGGATGTCAAGTCGGCTTTTTGAATGGTGTGCTAGAAGAAGAGGTGTATGTAGAGCAACCACCGGGTACACAAAAATTGGGGAAGAAAAGAAGGTGCTGAAATTGAAGAAGGCACTTTATGGACTAAAGCAAGCACCTCGAGCTTGGAATACCCAGCATCGACACTTACTTGAAGAACGAGGTTTACTCAATGCCCATATGAACATGCTTTGTACGTGAAGAAAGAGAAGAAGGTAACTTGTTGTTTGTAGCTCTTTATGTTGATGATCTTATATTCATAGGGAATAATGAGGAGATGATAAAAGATTTTAAAGAGGCTATGACTCGGGAGTTCAAAATGACATGATTTGGGTTTGATGAAATATTTCCTTAGTGCGGAGGTTAGACAAGAAAATCTTGGGATTTTTGTATCACGAGAAACATATGCAAAAGAAATTCTAAAAGGAACAAAATGGAGGAGTGCAACCGGTATTGACACCAATGGAACACAGGGCTAAACTTTCTAAGTTTGTGGTGGAGAGCAGTAGATGCGACCAAATACCGAAGTTTGGTGGGAAGTCTGCGTTATCTCACGCACGAGACGGACATATCTTACGGTGTTGGAGTGGTAAGTCGGTTCATAAGAACCGATGTATACACATTGGAAAGCGTTGAAGAGAGCGGATATATATCAGAAGTACAGAATCACTCGGGTTATTTTTCTCGAGAACGAAGAGTATGGCGGTGGGATACTGCGATAGTGGCTGGTGTGGAGACATAGATGATCGAAAGAGTACATCGGGATACGTATTCTTTATGGGGAGACACGGCGTTCACGTGGATGTCGAAAAAACAACCCATCGTGACACTCTCGACATGCGAGCGAGGAATATGTGGCTGACATCATGGTGTGTGCGACATGCGGTTTGGCTAAGGAAACTTTTAGCGAGTTGAATCTCGGGACAAGAAGAAGCAACCGAGATCCAGGAGTTGATACAGTCGGTAATTGAACTCGCAAAGAATCCGGTACATCACGAAAGGAGCAAGCATATCGATGTTAAATTTCATTTCATTCGAGAACAAATCGGGAAGGGAGTGTGAAGTTGAATCATGTAGCGAGTCATGATCAAGTAGCCGACATGTTCACAAAGCCGTTGCACGGTTTTTGGATAAATGCAAGATGGCGGTAGGCATGAAGGATGGAAGAAATTTGAGTTTAAGGGAGGAATTTGTGGAAAATAAACTCAAATAAAAAAAACGGACAGATTTTAAGACAGTATTTAATGAGGAATTGAAGGGGCAATTCCAGATCATTTTGAGCAAATAAAGAGTCTACTTCGTGTTTTTTTAAGTCTAGTTTTTAATGGTGAAGGTTTCAGGTCATTTGGTATTACCTACAATAAGTTATGGAAGTTTTAGCAAGGAAGGGTCAGAATTTACTAAAAACGGACAGATTTTAAGACAGTATTGAATGAGGAATTGAAGGGGCAATTCCAGATCATTTTCAGGTCATTTGGTATTACCTACAATAAGTTATGGAAGTTTTAGCAAGGAAGGGTCAGAATTTACTGTTCTGTTTAAAGCTGTTTTTTTTTAATACGAATTTTAAGAGTCTTGTTTAGGTCTATAAATAGAGTTGTATTCTGTTGTAAGAAGGTAGAAGAGAGAAATAAAAAAGTGTTTGATTAGTAAGAAAGAAAAAAATTGTTTTTGTCTCTCTTCCCTCCACCAAAATAGTTATAAAATATCAACAGAATTGTCACCGATAGCTTGGACATAGGTCTTCGAGGACTATTGTTGTGCATGCACAGCAACAGTGGGTCTAAACAAATCTACATGACTCGGATTGTCCCACTTAATAGGATTAGGGTTTTCCATGGTGATGAGACAGAACCCGAATCACAAAAAATATTTGCATGCTTGGTGGCGATATAACCCTTCTTGTAGTAAATGAAGGCTAACGTACACTAGGAAAAAATTACTAACTACGAAAAAAGAAGATACCAAATGAAGACCAATTTTCTCGCACAGCTCTTAACTGGGTTTTTCAAATGGATCGAGAAAAGGAAACTATACTGTTGTCTGCAAGTTTATCACCTAATTATAATTTACAAATCTCTTACCCAACTATTAGATAAGTATTTTTATTTAGTATTTAATATCAAACCAAATATATAATAGTTTAATATTACTATTTTAAGGTCTAATAAACCTATTTTTAAATAAAAGTATAATATTAAAAAGTAAAATTATAAATAATAAATTTAATTTTACCTAAAACTAGTAATTTTACGTCTGACAATAAGTATATTCCTTTTATCCTAATAGTTATACTAATTATACATAAATATTAGTTTTGTCTTAAATATTTACTTGCATACATATTATCCTATTAATCATTTATTTTATGTCATTTAGACACTTTCACCATGCATCTTTTGCATGGGATACATGGGTTACTAAAACTTTAAAAATAAGACACATAAGTATCTAAACACTCCAAACAAAATTACGTAAACTGATTAAAATAATATATTTTTAATGCGTAAAGTTTATGTGTGTAAAAGCTCAAAAACAAAATTGGTATTTTAGAAAATTTAAATAATAGAGATGATTTTATTTCTTTTCAATTTCCTTCACATGTCCCTTTCTTCGTGTGGCTAATGAACGAAAAGATATGATTCTAATAGATAATAAAATTTGGGATCAAAGTAATATTATTGAACTAGCCTGTATACAATTGGAACCATAAGTAGATGAAGACAATAGACTTGTTTATGCTTTTGATAGAAACCTAAAACTATAAATTTTCCTCACAAGTATATATTGTAGTAGGCATACATATTTTGTTCAGGTATGATTGGTGAGAAATATGTCTCTTTACATATTTCAGTAGTTGAAATCTAGAATTTAATGGAGGAAAATATGTTAAAAGACAGGTTTAATGGAATAACAACCGGTTATAATAGAAGAAAATATGTTAAAAGATAATTTTACCCCACTTAAATATACTTATTTAATGGGTAAGAGATTGTAATAATATAATATTTCTTATCCATTAACAAAATGATTTTGAGAGTTTTTAGTTACGGATCTAATTAGTTGTAGGGATGAATAGATAATTAATATAAACATGTCAAATTAAAATTCACAAATGGTCAAATATGCAATCACGTGTAAATAAAATAATGAGAATTAGATTGACATACAAAAGTTTTAGGTAGAAACAACCTATGTCACAACAATAACTTAAGAAAAAAATCACCGGTCAATTAGATCACTTAACAATCCACTATGAAAATAAGATCTGATTACAAGACCAGGACTTAAACTATCTTCCAAGATAATACCCCACATAATCTACTTACAAATCGATACTTTCTTTCACATTCTCCACAAGAAATGTCTTCATTTATGAACCAACGTTTTAATAAACTCGAGTCACACAAACAATCGAACATGTTCACCCAACACTTGAAATATTAGCACAATAATGCAAGTACAAAGTATATTCTAGAGTAGATTCAACAATGAATAACCCTAACTAGAAGATTTAAGAATATATGAATTAATTTTAAATCATCTAAAATTTTAGAACAAGCATATTAAATACAAGTTCAATAAATATTGGTTCTTTAAATATAAACAATCAAACCAAATAATTATAATATTACACATACTTATTTGATCCAATAAATTAGGAACAAAATAAAGAAGAATTTATATGAACATTTAATTAAAATATCATAAACTAATTACGTTAATTAACAAATCAAATACAACCACTAATATTTGATAGATTAATTAAAGAAAAAAGCTAAAATAAATATGATCTTGTTTTTACAAAGAAATTTAAAAGAGAGAGCTCAAGATGAAAAGATTGATGCTCTTATGGTTAAAGAAAATAACAAGTATTAGGTTGTTTAAATAGAAAATATTAAAATCCTAATGTTAAGTTAAAGTCCAAATACAAATATATCCATTAAACAATCCATATAGCATTAAATAATAGGGATAATATTGTACTTAACAAGTTTGATTAGAGTAAAAAATTAGACTAAAATTGAAACCCTAGTCGATTGATTGATCTAGGTTGAGCTCGATCAATTGAAGCAAAAGGTAAATAAGTCAAAACCCTTTTTGATCGATCAAAACAACAATTAAAGAATGATTAATCAATCTAGCCAAATCTCGATCGATCTAGGATACCAAAAAACATCCCAAAACCATATAGATAGAAAGTAATTGATTCTAGTTTAATCCAATCCTCGATCAATTGAGCATTAAACTTCGATCGATCTACCTCATTTAAAAATTAAATCGAGGACTTTATAATCAAGGTAGATTGAGTCTCGATCGATCCAGCCATTTCTCGATCAATCGAGTAACCTAAATAAAAAATGTTTATATGTGTCTAATATGAAATCTAACATGCATAAGAATAGAGATATACCTTAAATTTGTTTATTTGGAGCTCGATGATTTCTTTAGCTTGAAAAGTATTCTTAAAATACTCAATTAGAAACTAAAATTACATTTAGATGTTTTATTCACGAATATTACTATCATTTATAAACCTTATAATCTCTCAATTTGGCATATTCATGTGACAAAACCTCTCTCACTACATCACGCTCATAGGAAAAACAAATTTTACATAGTAGAAATATCATATGATCCAGTGAAACCATCTTCTCTTGAGTCTTGACAGCTTACATGTACACTAAGAAATGAAAACACAAATAGGCACACAACTTGTCTTGAAAGAATCATTGTTTATTAGTTTAGTGTATATAGTAACAGAAAAATAAAGAAACAGACATAAATGATGAGTAACAATAAATAGAACATTTAATTATTGCTCACCCTATGTAAATAAGTTTGAACACTTAATGTATTCTCTTCCTAAGTATAATCTCTCCAAAAAAAAATTCAATAATGTATAACTCTTTCCCTTAATTAACTCTCCTCATTTATATATTTTCAATTAATGATGAATAACTCTCTCCCTCTTTTTGTCATGCAAATAAGTAATGACAAACAAAAAATAAAGAGCTAAAAACAATATATTTTTCAAAAAACAATAAACTTTCCCTAAGTTCTACAACTTTTTTAAATAAACTAGAATAATACTAAAATTTATAAAAATTGATATATATACTTTTTTTAAAATTGAGGGTAGTAGACTTATTTAAACATAACTAGAACATAACACTCAATTGAAAAATTAATCTTGTTTAAATTTTGACTATCCATTGAAAGCATAAGTATATGAACAAGAAAAACAGTTATACAAATACATACGGTGACATATCTTCAATCATACAAAATAAGATACATGTTTAAACTGCTATAATATGTTAATTTATTCATCTATGATCAGTCATGGAAGGTTTAAAGGAAATAGTATCACCTATCATGGTAAAATACAATTGAGTCATTACTTTCACAATATAAAATTTTCTATCAAGAAATAAATTAATTTTTTTTTGTTATTCCCCCTTTTTTGCACACGAGGGATTGGTTATTTACTTATTTATTTTTTTGTATAACTATTTTTGGCTCTTTCTTTTTGTGCAGTAATTGCTTTATATTTTAATTTTTCCTTTATTGTTATTATTATTATTATTATTTTGTTTAGGAAATATGCATGAGCAAGAAACTTAGTATGATAACTTTCACACTAATTGTGAAGTAGTTATCTTCATTCATTGTGGTAGCTTTATACATCATAATAGATAGTTCTATCAAAACTAGGAGTCTATCTACAGTAAAATTTTAGAAAGTGAAAAACAAAGCTCGAAAACAGTTTTGTAATCAAGGTTAGCTCAAATCCTAGAATATTACAAAATCAATCATAAACTTCATACATGATATATATATGTGTTTAGTGAGTGTGTGAGTAAGCTCTTGTTAACATCGATCACAAGATGTAAAAAAGTACGTAAATGCACAAGTCCAAATACTCAATTAAGTAATGTAAAGTCAAACAAAAGAAGCGAAGTAGTATGAAAATATTACGTAAAATTCATGTAAACGTTAAAATAGGTCTACTCCTTCTTTTCTTATTTTTATTTTTGAAACCAAAAAAACATTAATACAAATAAAAATGAAACAAATAAACAAACTAAAGATATTCACCTAGAGTTAAATAAGCACTCAAATAAAAGTACAAGGTAGACATTAAGGGACACTCAGGTTATAAAAAAAAGACATTTTTTTCTAATCTAAACTTTCTTAAATTTAATTTCTCTATACCTTTGGGTTGAAAATTAACTACCTTAGTTGTCATAGGTATTTTCTTGGACTCATCTTTCGATTTCGCATTCATTCTAAATGAAGATGCAACATATATGATAAGATGATGATAATTGGTCCTATAATTAAAAAATTTAAAATTCACTTTCCTCTTTAGACCTATAACTTTATGCTTTCTTCTAGAGTTATTGGATATACTATGCATAGATGTATGACAATAATAAATCCTTTAACTAGAATCATAGATTATTAAATTTAGGAGCATTCATCAAAAACCTATATTTTGATCTTATATGACCTCTTATGCCACAATAATGTTAGACATTCATAAACTTAAAAAAATATTATATTATAGGAATAACAATTCTTTGTGCATAATTAATAACATTAGGAGTAGAATTAGAATCCCTTAAAATTGTAGTCTTTTGATCGGTGCAAAACTGTAAGTACACAATATCGTAGTTTTATATTAAAATGATAAGAAGAGTATCATCTTCAGAGATTGGTAACTTACTTTTGATAAATACAAAAATTATACTAATCTCAATTTTATCTAGAAAAGTCACTAAGATTGTCGTAATTAGAATTTAAAATAAAATCAATTTAAAGAAAATATGTAAAAGAAAATAAAGATGTTCAAAGATCAAATTAATAGGAAGAAAAATTCTAGGAAATCGATTTCACTTAATCTCTCACTATACTTTACTCATCTAACTAATTGAATTTAATTCTCTTTGTTTGTTAGCAATATCCAAAAAACATCCAAAAGCCTCTTTCGATAGTGTTGTCTTTTTTGGAGAACATAAAACGTGCAAGTATACACAGTCACAAGTAATAAGATTTGTAAGTAAAGTATCGTTCCCACGGAGATTTGTTACTACAGTTTGTTGAGTACTAAAATTATTTCTCTCTGATTTTATTCAAAACAATCGTTGATTTAGAAAAAGTGTAAAGAAAAGAGTTAATAAGAAAATAAAAGAAATCTAGGATTGCAATTTTTCATCAAACTAATCCACTCAAATCGTGTTATTTTATTTTGATTTATATTTTTTTGTACATTTAATTTGTCAACCGAAAACTTCTTCCATACATCTCTTCCGAGCTCCGTATAAACACACCTCGTTAAATTAATTCACTATATTCCTATGAGAATTAAATTTACCGAGATTCATTAAGTTTTAAGTTCTCAAATGGCCACACATACAATTAGGGTATATTTCTATCCTTCATCATACATGTCATTCTATCTACGAGCAATATACACACAAATGCCTCTTCCAAGTTTATTTATGTGCCACGGATCAATTTGATAAAATTCGTAAATAATCAAAAAGCATTAAGCACAAAATAGAACAAACAAATCGAACGCCTTATAAATCTATCAAAAATAATTAAAATCAAAGCTTCATAAATTTAGATCAAATGCAACCCTAGAAAAATTAAATTACTTTATAAATTTAAAATAAAATTACAACAGATACAGAAAAATTAGAAGAAGAAGAAAGAAAATTTAAAACATTTCGTATCGTGAATATTTGGCACACATAGAACACAACAGAAGCCAAAAATGGCTTCTGCGTGTTCCATTGTCCAGAATAGAACAACACAAAAATTATAAACTCTCCAAAACTCTCCAAAACTTTTTAAACTTTATCATCTTACCCCTATTGATAACATCAAATCTATATAAAAAAAAATACATTAGAAAATATATTTTTTAATACACGCGGGAGGGACAGAGAAATATGGCAAAAATAATAAAATATTACGCGTGGGGACAAAACTGGTATCGAAAATGCGTTCAAAATCTGAGTGGAGAGCAGTCCGTTTCTGTTTTGCTTTTCGATAAACTCTGCCACGTGTCACGTTCTGATTCGCTGAAACAAATAGTGGGACACGTGGCAGCATCTCATTGGTTGCAGGGAACGGGTGCACGAAATATTGTCGCATGGGATTGGGGCGCGCAAAACGTGGGGGATAGTGGCTAGACGCGGGCATGATCCTGCGCTTACGCGCTCATTGTAACATGCCATGCGTCAGAACCTGATTAGATTCAATATAAAGTGGGACACGTGGAAGCTTGTGATTCAAAGAATAACCGGGCGCACGTGGATCGACCGCACGGGAAAACAGGCATGCGAAGGTGGGGGACAGAGCCTGCACGGCGTCAGACAGGTGGGTCCCACCCTACACGCCGGCCTGCACGGTAGGTGGGCCCCACTCGGTGCACCGAGCCACGCGATAGATAGAATTCGTCACCCACTCTCCTTGGTCGGGTGTGCTTGCAACGCGTGCATCTGGCCATTTATTCTTTGATCGGACGGTCCACGTTGCGTGCTTGGATTAGGGCGCGTGGCTTCTTCTCACCTGCGCAGAAATTAAAATTTTCCTTAATTGCATTTTGACCCACAAATTTAATTCAAATTACATTTTAAATTTTTTTTAATTACAATTAAGTTTTTTCTAATTTAAATTAATTTTAAACTTTTAATTATTAAGATTAAGCCCGATTTTAATTTAAATTATATTTGCGACTTTTATAAATGGTAATTAAGCACTTATTTATTTGAAATTATATTTTTGGACACAAATTTGCAATTAAGTACGTTTTCGATACAATTTATTTAATTTTCTTAAAATATATAAAAAACAGTAAATACTAATTTATTAAACTAAAATTAACTAAAAATAGAAATAACATAGTAATTATAATTAATAAAATAGGTGAAAATAACTATATAAAATCTAGTTATCAGATAGCTAATTGGAAACATTCTTACTCATCAATTCACACAAGAGTAAGCAATTTAATAAATCAAGAAAACATTAAGACCATTGATTTTAATACTGCACAGGTTCATACAAGTCTTTCCATCTCAATTTTAACCTACATTAAAATATTTTAGATCTATCCTATAATTCCATCTTTCGATAGTAATCATAAGATTAAAATCATATAATTAATGGCCAGTTAATTAGAAGGAATAAACTCAAAATAAATCAAACAAACATAAAGAGAAATAATTCAAATTAACATAGAAAATTAAACATAGTTTGGAATTAAATTACATCTTTTTCCTAGAATAAAGAAAATTTAATTCATGCTAAAAATTAAATTTAACATAAACGAATTCATCATAATTTTTCTTATAGGAATTGAAAGAAAATTGAATTGCAAAAATAATCTATTTTCGCATTAATATGTTCCATATTTTTTTCTCTTCTACATTCCCCTTTTCTATTTCTCTTCTACGTTTACGGCGCTGCTTTTTTTATTCTCCTTTGCACTCTCTTGTTTCTATTTCTTCCCTTTTCGTTCTACCTGTCTCTTTCTTTTATTTTCACACTTTGATAAAATAGAACAAACATAATGTGGATTATTTAATTTGAACTAACTTTCTCTTTAAATGCAAATTTTTACCAAAATATTTTCTCAAAATTTAAGGTAAATTTATAGTTTTTTAGGTTTAAAATTGGAATGGTTTATGTAGTTAAAATAACAAATAAGGCTTATGTAAAATAAGGTTCATGGGGATTGACTATGGGAATACACCATGCAATGATGGCATGATAATTAGGATAGCTAACGGGGAAAGCTTTTTAGTTGTGACAAAAAAATTGCTTAGATCATTTATCTAATATTTGGTATCAATTAGGATTTTGTCTCAAGGATCCATCAACGGATTCTAGAGTAAAACAAGATTGAACTTTCCTAACCTAGTTAATTCAACTCTTTCTCTTCATAGGCAAAAGGGATTCTAAAGAAAAATTTAATATGTGCTCAATTATTTTCTAGAATAAAGATTTAAATCAAAGTAACTACAAAACTTTAACTAACATAATAGCATATTTTGAAAAAAAATCTCAAAACCATCTTAAATCACAAATTTCAAAGTTACAACGAATTCAATCATACTCAAACACATGCTTGATAAGAGTATCCAACAACTCAAGATTATAAGAGTTGACGTCTTTGATGTTAGAGGTGAATGTGTAGTATATAAAGAAAGGTTGAAGAGTTGTATTGGAAGATAATGACATAGAATGTTTATCTATATAGTCTAAACTTCTCTTGTCTCCGTAAGGTTTTTCAAATATTAACACCATTTAAACAGTTGAATTTTTTTTTTCTATAAGTGTCTTAATTTTAAATTTTTAGTAACTTTTGTATCATATATAAAAATTCCATGATCAAAACATCTTAATGACATAAATTATCCTTTTTACTTTACCTATGTAAACAAATTATTTCTAGAAAAATAAAAACACTATTAATATTAAAATACTATAGTATAATAAAAACCAAACCATTTTTTAGATTATATTTTCCCTTATCTAATCTATTAATCTCTTGTATAAATAATCTAATTATTTAATATATTTTACTATTAATTTTTTAAGTGAAAAAATATATATTTATTTTCGTATAACATTAAAAAATATATATTCATTTATATTATAATAAAAATAAATATATATTTTTTAAAAATAAAATTTTATGTATAAAAATATCATCTAATTTAATTAAATTATAATATTATTTATTTTTTATTAAGGATTAAATATTTGTCTTTTTTAAATGAAAATTCTCCAGATTTTTTAGCCTCGCTTTCTTGGAAAAATCTGAAAATAAACGCCTCACAGTCGCCCACATGCTCTCTTGTTTCCCTCAATTTTCTCTCCAACAACTATTTACTATAAAGTGAAACATCCCAATTTTCCTTCAACACATTCTGAGAATCTTCTTTCAAAGAAAGTTTTAAACTTTACTTTCTTAATTAATGCGTCTAATACTTGATTATCTCACACAAGTTGCTGAGAAACTGTTAATAAAAACAGTGAAATCATTATCTTCATCATGTGGGTGAAGTACGCAGAACAAGTTGACCGAGATTTCGGCAAGTTGGATAATAACGGCAGCAATAAAAATATTAGTATCAATCAGAGGCCTTTTCATTGTGAAGACCAACATAACCAGATGGATAATTTTAATGAAAATTCTTCTTTCTTGAGCTCCACTGATGTGAACAGCTTTTCAAGTTCGTTTCCTGTAAGAATTGATTAATTCTCATCCTCTTTCAACGTAGCTTAATTGAGTTTTATCTCAGTTTTTGCTTTTTAAATACTCATTTGCTTAGAGTTGAGTTTCTGGGTTATTGTTCTCTTATCTGATTGTCGATTGCTTTGGTCTTTCTATAATTTTGTTTCTCTTCAATTTTTTTTTCGTAATTTTAATCTCTTTGTTGTTTTGGTTAATTAATTATCAATCCATATATTTCTTAATTAATGCCAATACTACATGGGTTTTTCTCTACCATCTTTTCTCGAGTTAATTTCAATTTTATCACACAAAGTTTTAGCTTGTTTGATCCCAAAAAACAAACAAACACCTAATATATGATAGATAGAAAAAGCAATATGATTAGTGGGTAGTTTTTTTCAGGAATAATGAATAACAACTTATTTGATTGTTTCCTCACATTGATTTCGTTTAAACTACTTACTAAGTTTTTTTTTCTCGGAAATGTTTTTCGCTTGATTTGATATTTGTTATCTTAGCTTCTTAGAACATGTGTGTTGTATAATATTGAAAAGTTTAATTGTAATCATATTTTAACATATTATATTGAATTATATTATAATTAATATTTTCGATGTTTAACGATAATTTGAATAATATAATAAAATAAATTTAATGGTATATATTTAATAAAATAATTAAAATTATTGTTAAGTTACATTTGTCTTTTTGTTCATTCAACGTTGTTATAAAAATATGTCTTTATGGTTATTGGCTAGCAGAAAAATAACAAAATTAGGGTTATTTGTTATGATATGTCCTAAATCTTCTGTCACCATCTTTGTGATTGTATGAAAGGTAGGAACAAGGTTATTCATGTGACCATTTTTTATTTCTTTTTTGGTCGAAGAAGAGAGAAATTCATTAAGGCTTTAAGGTCATATCTAAGTACAGACACAGCAAAACCAACAAAACCATAACAACAACCTAAAAACATCCATTATCAAGCAACCACAAGGACAAACTCTACCAGTGCTAGTAATCCATACTAATAAACAACTTAGAGGAATTACCCACAACACACACCAGCATAATCCAGCTTGCCAAATAGTATGGATAACAACACCCTAAAAGCAACCAACCAAGTCTAAACAACTACCATGACAAACAAACTAGAATCTGTTAGAAAATTACGTAAATTTCCGATAAGTCAAATTTATAAGAAAGCAAAATAGACAAAATAACACACAAATTTGATAACGGAGTTCAGCCAATCTTGCTTACGTCTCCGGACTTGCTGTAGATCTTTTTACTGAAAGGGGAGAAATTACACAAGGTGTTTACAATACTCACAACTCACAACTCAATTACACCTAAGAAAATTACTTTCAATTTTCTCTCACAAAATCTTTTCTCTCTAAGTTTTCTCTCAATTGGAATGAACACTTGGTTGATTAATTCATTACAATTACACATCTATTTATAGGAAAATTCACTCCTTGAATTACTCCTTAAATTAATGGTTCCTTAAATTGCTCCTTGAATTATGCTCCTTGAATTAAGCTCCTTGTTTTGCTCCATGAATTGCTTAATGTTTTTCTCCTTAAATTAAGGAGCTTTATAACAATCTCTAACAATCTCCCACTTGAAGACTGATTTCAATCTGTCTTCACACCTCGATCAATGCAACAGTTTTTCTAGTCTTGTTACTCTAGCAGACCAACTGAAGTTGAGCACAACTTCAGTTTCATGCCAAGCTCCCACCTGCTGACATCTCGAGTCTGACAAGCTTCATCATAGCATTCAGGCTCTCCTCCATCAGTCAGCAACATATAGTTCATGTATCTCCTGTTAGGCATATGAGGTCGAGAAGACCTTCTCAATACAGAAGCTGTAGTAGGAGGCTGTGGTATGTCAGACTGTTGCACACTGCTCTGTCCAACGAGTTCCTCTAGTTGAGGACTTGCTACAATTGGTCCATCATGGAACTATCTGGGACATCATCTGCATCTACAACTACTGACTCATTCTGCTTTGAGTCGTTGGTGTCTGTTTTATGCATGTCCTTATACATCACTCTTTCATTGAAAATCACATCTTTACTACGGATCACTTTCTTGTTTTCGTCATCCCAAATGTGGTAGCCAAACTCATCCTCACCATAGTCGATGAAGGTGCATTTCTTAGATTTGGGATCAAGCTTATTCCTACCTTGATCACTAATATGCACAAATACTACATAGCCGAAAACTTTTAGATGTGATAGTTTCACCTCTTTTCTACTCTATACCTCCTCTGGTATTCTGTGCTCCAATGGAACAGATGGGCCTCGGTTGATCAAGTAAGCTGCGGTGTTGACTACTTTTGCCCAGAACTGCTTTAGTAGACCTGATTGTATACGAATGCTTCTAGCTCTTTCTGTCAACGTTCGGTTCATACACTCAGCTACACCATTGTGTTGAGACATACCTGGCACAGTTCTTTCCATTCTGATCCCGTGTTCATAGTAGAAATTTTTGAATCTAGTGTCTTCATATTCACCACCATTATCGGTTTTGAGCTTTTTGATTTTCAAACCTGTCTCATTTTTCACCATAACTTTCCATCTTCTGAATGCCTCAAATACTTCAAACTTATACTTTATAAAGTAAACTCATACCTTTCGAGAGTGATCATCAATGAAAGTCACGAAGTAGTGTTTCCCACCAATGGATGAGACAGTCGTTGGTCCCCAAACATCAGAGTGGATAAGCTCTAACCTTTCCTTCTTTGGGGTTTTGCCACTTGTCTGAAAGCTGACTCTCTTTTGCTTTCCAAGTATGCAATCTTCGCACATGTCTATCTCCGCAGATTGTAGACCTGGAAGTTTTCCTTTTCAGTGCATAATCTTTATCCCCTTCTCACTCATGTGGCCTAGTCTCTAGTGCCACAAATTTGGTGTTTCATTGCCTACTACAACTGCGATTGAACAACGTGCCCCTACTGTCATGTAAAGAGTGTCACTCTTCTTGCCTCGAGCAACCGCCATTGCACCTTTTGAAATCTTCCAATCATCACCATGGAAGATCGTAATGTAGCCTTCACTAGCCAATTGCCCTACTGAGATTAAGTTCTTTCTTAGGTCGGAAATATGCCTGACATCCTTCAGTTCTCAAATAGACCCGTTCAACTTAATCTTCACTACACATTTGCCAATAATAGCACACGGTTTATCATCACCAAGATATACTTTTCCAAGGTTTCCGGGAACATATTTTTCGAAAAATTCTTTCTCTGAAGTAACATGGAACGTTGCTCCAGAGTATAATACCCAAGATTCTTCATTACTCTCCAAAGAGCATATCAATGCATCATCTCATCCATCTCTTCCTGAGGTGGAAGTAACATTTGCCTCTACCTTCACTTGTTTGTCCTTCGGTGCACTTTTGCACTGATTTTTGTAGTACCCATTTCTCCCACAATTCCAACACTCGATAGTCTTCGAGCTATGAGAATTATTAGGATTCTTGAATTTGGACCTCTTGTCCTTTGATCTACGTTGGTAGTCTATTCTGCCACGTCCATTCCCTCTGGTTGAATCTCTTCCTCTTGACTCTGTATGCAAAACTGAAAAGGTTGACGATTCACCCGACTCTCTACGTCGGATCTCTTCATTGAGAACCAGATCAGGAACATCGTCAAATTTCAACTTATTGCTTCCTGACGAGCTACTCACAGCCGTGACAGTAGCATTCCAGCTTTCTGGTAAAGAAGACAAAAGTATCAATGCTCGTACTTCTTCATCGAATTCAATTTCAACTGAACTCAACTGGGTTGTGACTGTGTTGAGTTTATTAAGATGTTGAGCTACCGATGCGCCTTCTGTCATCCGCAAAATGAACAAATGCCTCATCAAGTGCACTTTGTTTGAGGTCGATGGCTTCTCATACATATTGGAAAGAGCTGTCATAAGACCCACCGCGGTCTTTTCCTTTACTATGTTGAAAGCAACATTGCAGGACAACGTCAATCGAATAACTCCGAGGGTTTGTCTGTCTAGAAGATTCCAATTTTCTTCCTTCATAGCCTCTGGCTTCTTCCCTAATAGAGGTTGATACAGATAATCATCTATCTGCATTTTCCAAAACCCAAAATCTGTGTCATCGAATTTCTCGAGTTTCATCCTTCTTTTATCTACGGCCATTGCTTCCACTCAAATTTGACTTCCTTCGGATCGTTTCTGACTATTTCTGCAAACCACCATGTATTAGAATACCTCAGTCAACGAACAAATATCGTCAACAAAATTTCACTATTCACGTAATTTACTATTCATATGAATAGTAATATTATAGGAAATTGATAGAAATCACCACCAAAAGCTCTGATACCAGTTGTTGGGAAATTACGTAAATTTCTGATAAGCTAGATTTATAAAAAAGCAAAATAGATAAAATAACACATAAATTTGATAACGGAGTTCGGCCAATCTTGCTTACGTATTCGGACCTGCTGTAGATCTTTTTACTGAAAGGAGAAAAATTACACAGAGTGTTTACAACACTCACAACTCACAACCCACGACCCAATTACACCCAAGAAAATTCTCTCAATTTTCTCTCACAAAAGCTTTTCTCTCTAAGCTTTTCTTTCAATTGGAATGAACACTTAGTTGATTAATTCATTACAATTACACATCTATTTATAGGAAAATTCACTCCTTGAATTACTCCTTGAATTAATAGTTTCTTAAATTGCTCCTTGAATTAAGCTCCTTGTTTTGCTCCATGAATTGCTCCATGTTTTGCTCCTTGTTTTACTCCATGTTTTGCTCCTTGTTTTGTTAATTAAGGAGTTTTATAACAATCTCCAACAGAATCTAACTCCCTAAAATAGACCCAAATACAAAAAAAGACAAACGTTCAAACACACACAGTTAATAACCTGCAAATCATGACTCAACCAAACAAGAAAACAAAATAACTAGAACATTAGAGTCACCATAACACAAGCACCTATCCATCAGCAGCAGCCAAACACAAACCAATCGGAAAACTCAAAAAACTCACTCAACAAGGTCTGCTAAAGATTTCTCATGAACATCCTGCATGCATTCTAGCTCAAGGGACTCAACATCCACAACATCTATACCACCATTGACTCTACTCCAAAAAACCATAGATCCTCTAACCCCTTCCGAGGCCTCTTCCCAATCTTCACAGCAGAATCTAAATTACTCTCACCTCCTTTCTTACCTCTTCTAGAACTAGAATGCAAGTTTTCCTTACCTCTCCTCCCACCTCTAGTAGGCTTCTTCTTCTTGTCACGTGAGCTTCCTTCGCCAAAGGTACAACCAAATTTCTTCTTCAATCCCCCATCCTTAATGTGCAGGGGAATTCGCATATTCATATCAACTCTAAGCCACTCCCCATACAGCGCATACTTACCCCCAAAACCAATGTTTAGATCACTTGAATTCTCAAATAACTTTGTTTGTGCATCAATTTAGCACAATAATAGCTGAAGTTTTGGAGGCATTCGTACTTGAACTCAACCCATAAATGCTCAGATTGAAAAGGGATCCAGGCTTCAAGCACCAAGGCATGTGATAGATCAAAGCACAATCTCATCCTAACAGATGGCATAAATCCACTAGCAAGTGAAAATTTATCTAACCTCAATAGAGATCTTTCCTTTTTTTCTTTACTCCAGCATTGTTATTTTTCCTACTTTCTAATTATTACTTGATATTTTTGTTAATCTTTTTAGTTGGAAAGCATTTGCGAAAATACAGTGGTTGTGGAGAGAAACCATAGTGCAATGAACTTTGTTCCTGCCCTTCGGTCTGGAGAGTGGTCTGACATTGGTAGTCGTCCTTATATGGAAGATACTCATATATGCATCACTAACTTGGCTGAGAAGTTCGGCAATAATCTATTCAAAGAAGAAGCTATATCCTTCTTCGGTGTATGTTTCTTTCATCTGTTAAGTTAATCTTTTGCAATCGCAATAAGGTCAATCTCTTGATGATGTGATCTAATTAACATTTTGTATTCTAGTTTGATTTAAAAACTATAACTCTTTTATTCATACTCTTTCTGATGTTGATGTGTCTATGGAAATAAAATGATAAAAATAGGTGTTTGATGGACATGGAGGGAAGGCTGCAGCACAATTTGTCCGCGACTATTTACCAAGGGTCATTGTTGAGGATGCTGACTTTCCTATGGAGCTTGAGAAGGTGGTGACGAGGTCATTTGCGGAGACTGATGCTGCATTTGCAAAGAGATGTTCTCTGGAGTCTTCCCTCTCTTCTGGTACAACTGTACTTACTGCAATGATTTTTAGAAGGTAAGCATTTATGCTTTCTCCTCTTGCAACTATAGGTTAGTTGTTCACTATGTCCATTTATGTGGAATTGAGTTATAAATGCAAAATGACCATAGAAATAAGAAAGTTAACCAAGAATCTGAAGAAAAGGGAATTGACTAATTTATACATACAGGTTTATGGAAATGTAAATACATATATTTTTGCCCCTAAAACATTTAAGGCATTTATAATATATCGTATTAGATAGATTAACTATAATTTTATTAGATTGAACCGTGTACAATTATATTATAATTAATTTACATAATGTTCGATATCAACTTGTATAATATAGTGGGATAAAAATGATAATAAATATTTTAATAAAATAATTTCTAATTAAAATAATATGTAATTAATTTTATGTAATTTTCTTACATATCATAATAATTTTATTATAAAAATATTTAAATAATTTTATGTAATTTTCTTACATATCATATTTTGTTTTTTTTTACCAGGTCTTTGCTTGTGGCAAATGCTGGAGATTGTCGGGCAGTACTGTCTAGAAAAGGTACAGCCATTGAAATGTCAAATGACCATAGACCTTGTTACATAAAAGAAAAGACAAGGATTGATTCCTTGGGTGGATATATCGATGATGGTTATTTGAATGGTCAGTTAGGTGTCACCCGTGCATTGGGCGACTGGCACCTTGAAGGAATGAAAGAAATGAGTGAAAGGGGAGGACCATTGAGTGCGGAACCAGAACTCAAGTTGATTACATTGACTATAGACGATGAGTTTTTGATTATTGGTAGTGACGGTATATGGGATGTCTTCAGCAGCCAAAATGCTGTAGATTTTGCTCGAATTAGACTCCAAGAGCACAATGATGTCAGAATGTGCTGCAAGCAAGTAGTAGAAGAGGCTATAAAACGAGGAGCAGAAGACAATTTAACGATTGTGATGGTGAGTTTCCACATGGAACCACCTCCGAATGTGATGGTAGAAAGAAAAAGAGTGGGAAGAAGTATATCGGCAGAGGGTCTTCAGTATCTTAGATGCCTGTTGGAAAGATTGGATATATAGTGAATGATAGCTCGGACAATCTCTGCACAAATAAGCGTTGGTAAAGCCACTAAGCAATTATGTTTAGCTGTTTTAGAACACTTCTAACTGATGCACGTATATTTTCACAATGGAGAAGAAGCTGCCCTTTTAGCTTCCTCTTCTTTTTAATGCTATAATAGGCTCCTGACAAGACACAATGAAACGTGAAGAGGGTACTGCATTGGTGATAAATAATCGTATACATAAATAACTTTAATTAATGGAGTTTTAAAATTATATGAAAAACTGCTACAGCTAATACAGAATCTGTAAATACATTGTTTGATCACAGTGCTGAATATTTTTGCGTTACGTGTCAACTGTATATATTATTGTTTGTCTTGTTTCCTTTTCGTTCTACGTAAACTTGTCAATGCCTTAAGGCTGTTTTATAGGTGTCACTTTTCAATGGTGGTATCATGTTCGTGGGCCTTGGCTTTCTATGAGAAAGGAAAGGTCCTTCTTTCTATAAAAAATTTCCCCTATTTAGGCATGGAGTTCCAATTGTGATGGTTAACGATGAAGATGGGGATAGTAATTTATGTTGGGATAGTAATTTATGTTACACAAGACTGAGTCATAAAATTTTGGCTATATATTCAAGTGTTGTTTATATATGTTGAGTTTTTTTTTTCAATTTTCTGTAAATTTATATCAAATTAGAGAGTTACAAAATTGGATGAAATACTTGCACACATTTATATATTATGTAGTAATTTATTGAATACAAGTTCAATACAACTAATAACATGTTAAAAGCCTACCTGGTGTCCATGGCAACTTGAGAAAGTTCTAACACTTAGAACATTATCTTCATTCTCCTCAAAGTTCCATTTTCCAAATGGAACGTATGCATAAGAATCCATAAACGTCCTATATATAGAGGAGTGGATAGAGATTTTTTTTAGTACTTAAACGAAAATAATTCAGTTTATTATGAGTCCATACATCAAAATAATATATGATATGGCATGTCACTAACTAAACTATAATGAATAATTTGATATTTATTCACATTTAACATTTTTGTGAAACTAATATTATAAATTTTTATATTATCAAAACTAATAACTTATGTTAAGTCGTTTAAGTATGAAATTGTTGAATTTATTTCTTAATTATATAGATTAACATAATTATTTAAATTTTTATTTAATTATGAATCGGTAAATCAATGTTAAGTATTTATTGAGTTTTTTTTTTTTTATGGGGTCTCATTTTGTTGTACCAAGTAACACGATGATAATTGTTTGTAATGAGTTTGTAGCTTTTTTAAGATTTAAGATTATACACAAACAACTAATTCCAATGCTTAACCTTTAAACAAGAACATAATTTATTAGTGGTAATTTTGTACCACTTGGTAATGGTTGTATCAAGAAAAAATGGGGATCTTAAATATGTGTATGTAATTTTGATAAATTAAAAGCTAAATTAAATATATAAATATTTAAAATTATTCTCATTATTATTTTTATTACTGTAAATCAAATATGACGTAAATTTACAAATAAAATCAGTTAAAATAAGAATAGTAAAATGAGTGACATATTTTCATGCTTTGCAAAGACATTAGATAGAAATGCTTCTACTTTTTCCCCCTTTTTTTCTTTTATGAAAATGTATAGATTTCATCAACACCACTTGCGATTTTCTTCTCTAACGTCCTTATAATTATTGATCCACAATTGTTATTCCGATTGCTAATTGCAATTGTCATTGATATGTGGCAACTCTCACATTACTATGATTTCGACTTTTTGTAAATGATTATTTCATTTTCATACGTGCAGTCAAAACCTGTTTGCTCCAACAAGATGACAAGAGTTCAAAACAATAGAACAGAGATTAATTTCCTCTCTCTGCTAGTGCTTTGAAAAATTAATCACACTAATCCTGTAGGAGCATATTGAACTTATAGGAGCTTGAGAATTTTATTTTTTTAATAAATAATTATACACTCACTCATTTGAAAACGAATGTTTATTAAGCTTCATAGGCAATTGGCAGAAGCTGGAGCAATATTGATATCACAATTAACCCTTCAAAAACAAACAGAAAATATTAGACAAACAAATTACATTTAGCTCATTACATGCAAATTTCCTGGTTCACATTCTAATATCTTGTTAACAAGTAGAAGTGTCAAATCATCTAAATAACAAGAGTCACTTAGATTCAACTTACCTTAAATTATAATTCAACTCAATTCATCTTCTTTTTTCAGCTGTCATTTTCTTCTTTTTTTAGCTGAAATCAACTCAATGCCCTTTTAAATGAATTTGGAGTGAAAAACTCATAAATTGGTTCATTTACCTTTCTAAAAAACACAAAAAAAAATTAAAAATATATATTTATATTACTGTTTAAAAACATATATTATTATAAATATTATTTTTTGATTATATTTTTATAAAATAAGAAAAAAATAGTATTTTTTAATTACGATTTTTTCCAATGAAATTATGATAATTATAAAAATATTATCATTAACAAAAACATTTTTTAAATGAGTTCACAAGTTCATAAACTAAGTTAACTCATTTAAGCTCATGAACTAAATGAATTAGCTCATTTGAGCTCATGAACTAAATGAATTAGCTCATTTGAGCTCATGAACTAGGTAAATTAGCACATGAGTTAGGTTTTTTTGATTTCATTAGATCAACCTTAAATAAAGATAACTAGGTTGAGCCGCTCATTTAATACTAGTAAAGGCTAAAGAGTGATATCACATAGCAGAATGAACTTGAAAACAATCTCAGGTAAGCTCCGTAAATTACTTGACATCCAAAAATTTCAGAAAACTACGAATGGAGAAAAACAACTCAATTTTACGGTCAGGCTTGTAGACTACAAGCCCCCCTTTTGCCCCTACCCTAATTTACACTTTATGCATAGGGATAAACAAGTCATTGAGAGCCCTTTGTTTTGTTGAGAATAAAAAGGCTGAAATCCTTCAAATTTTACCAAACAGATTATGCCATACATCAATATTGCCTCCAACAACCTCCCATCAGCTTTCACACATCAGCACCCACTGTGATCATATCATTTGCTGATGAAGATCAGCTGCCTGCTGAGCCAGTTCCACCATCATGGCCTCATCGAAAAATTTGTTGATGCTTACATCTTCGCTCATTCCCTGTCAATTTCATCAATCAATCCTATTTGTTAACACGTTTAAACCAAGTTTATTCTCTCATCTCATCTCAAACAATTATTAACAAGACAACATACTCCACATGAAGAAATTGCTTAATTTTGCCATTTTCAACCAAGTATCGGTGAATAAGTTGATTTAAACTAAGTTGATCTATGAAATAATAATATCAAAGTTTCACCAAACTCACGTACTCAGAGAATAACATGGATTTCATAGAACAGTTTAGGTACCGAGAGATACCCAAGTTTAGAAACTGGTACCTTTTTTCACCCATATTATTGAAGAGTTTCAATTTAGTACCTCTGTTAGTTAAATGGTTCCAACTTAATATCCTAATCCATAAAATAGTTCCAATTAGTACCCTAGTTCATAAAATAATTCCAATTAGTATCATAATTCATAAAATAGTTCATAAATTTAATACTAGATTTTTTGCTCACAATTGTTAATGTTGGTATCATTTATCTAACAGGGATACTAAATTAGAACTCTTCAATAACATGGGTGAAAAGGGATACTGGCTTCTAAACTTGAGTACCTCTGGAGTACCTAACCCTTCATAGATAAGTAATGACTATCATTATCAAAACCTATCTTAGAAAAGCATCCAGAAGCAGAATCTAATTACTATAACAACTTTGTTGCATCAAGAGGAGGAGGAAGAAGAAAGGAGGGAGGGATTGTACCTTTCTACGCCTTGTCTTGACCATAAACTCACGTGCAAGATGTTGGATTGGTGCTGGTTCAAGAGGTCTCAAAACAATACTCTTGTCAAGGGGATCCCCAGGAACTATTGCCCAGTGATCGAAAACTGAGAGGCAAAATGCTTGTCCTTGGGTATGATATCTCAAGTCCGTCTCAAAACCAAATGATTCTATGACAGGTAAAAATGCCTGAAAGCAGAGGACAAACAAAAATGAAACCAAATTATGTCAGTAAAAATCAACAATGACTAAATCTATCACCATTTGAAGAAACCATATTACCCTAATTTCAAAATTCCATGAATATTTTCAAAGAACTCTATGTGTTCGCCGCACAATTTCCCAGTCAATGATTTCCTTGATTATAAGTATGACATACAAGTCTGTCACAATCTTCTCATTAGCATTTAGCAGTCTGTAATTCAGAGCTAAGCATAATTTAGGAACCAAACCTTGACAATATAAGCTGGGGTCCCTGGTTGAGGAACATCAGCTGTAACATGTCCACGCCTGCGAGATAAAACTGTGTAGATCGCAGACACACAATCGATTGGAGTTTGAATCTGAAACAACACCATCCCAAATTAATCTCACATCTATAAATATTTACATAGCTCATTAAAAATGCCCAGCCATTTGAAACATCAAAAGCAACAATTAGCCTCGTAAAAACCAATTTCCTAATAATCTGTAACGCATCAAGTCATGAGTAGTCTAGATTTGTTGAGAACAAACCGAAGAAGTAATAAATGTATTAATTGTAAATGAAAGCATCCTTAAGGGAAAAGATGAAAAATGTCTCATCTCTGGCTTTTAAACTTTTCATTAACCACTACATGAGTTTCTTATTTAAAAAAATAAAAGAACAGAAGATGCACATCTCTACCTCCACATAATATACAGGTTCCATAAGCCGAGGGGTTGCCATCAGGAAAGATGAATAGGCCACACGTCGAGCAGTGGGAATGATTTGACCAGATCCTCTGTGTAATGGCTCAGGCGCAATCCTAGCATCAACTATTTTAAATTTAACATTCCTAATGGGCTCATCACAAAGAGGTCCTTCACGAGCACCCCACTGAAATCTGTAAAAATAACGTCAAATGTTAATTGGTGGACAATCAACTAAAACCACTGCAAGGAAAGAAAGAAAACTGTTCCATCCATTACCCTTGAACAATGGAATCCTTGACAGCATTTAGCAAACTCTTATCAACTTCAGTTGAAAGTGTGTCATCTAATAAGATGTTAGGCCCCTGCACATGTGAGATTGTTAATAGAAAAGCAATCATTTAATAAAATACACATTGACATAAAGAACAAGACTCAAGAAGATTATAGGGTAAACATAACTATTAAAGATAGATTTGTAAGATAACTAAGAAATATGAACAAGACTAAACCACCAAGTTATCACATTTATTTTTCATTAATACAACTCCCATCTAAATCACTACGTCCATGAATCATATCAGTGACGTCCAATGCATATGTGTTTGTATGTGCTACCTGCTTATCAGGACCAAATGCCCATATAGACCGTGCAGCAAGTACATCCCACTCATATCTTGTCTGAAAAAAGTTACCAATATCTTTCCGAGGCCAATCAAGGCTTACAACACCATTCTCTATGTCTTCGGCAAGTCCTCTCTCCAGTGGCTCTGCAATCTATAAGTAACATAAAAGTTCTACTTCAATATGGAGAATATTATAATATCAGTAAAACCAAACATAATATCGCTTACCTACCATGGTTATTTTATTCTTTTTGTTGGGTGTTTCAGCAAAGCATTTCATTGATGAAGACTCTACCACTGTTTCACAGAATGAAACAACGGGATCTGCCACCTACATAATTTCACAGAGTTATAAGAAGGAAAGCCTATTTATGTGACAGAAAGATAGCTAAACAATATAAAAGAATCAAAAACGTGAAGTAGATTCACTTATGGAGAATAAAATAGATCAAAAAAGCAAACACCTTGACTTCAACTTCAGAATACAGCTCTCTAAGGTCCTTCATGATAGAATCCAAGTATAGCTCTCCCGTACCCAAAATAGTGTGCTCTCCAGACTCCTCAACTTTAGTGACAGCCAATGGATAACTCTTGCTGATTTTCCGAAGACCCTCAACCATTTTTGGCAATTCGCTTGGGTTTAAAGGCTCAGTAGCAGTTTTCACTACTGATAGAGTATTGAATTGAAGAGGTCGGAATATGTAGACATCCTCATCTAAGTACTCATTACAGAGTGTGGCAGTTTTCATTATCGAAGCATCCACACCTTCAATAAGAACCCAACTACCAGGAAGAGCCTCAGCTATAGGAATCCTGTCACGAGCTTGATAAACCCATAATTTTGTTACTTCTTTTACTGTCATATCCTCCTCATCATCTGGTGAATAACCTTCTCCCAAAACACGAACAGACTGTCCTGTTTGAATCTTGCCACTATAGACTCTACCAAAGGCATCAAAGACACTGCAGTCAGACTTGGGATACAGTTTGGTCACGTTAACCATTAAAGGACCATTGGGATCACACTCTTTCATAGCCTTGTATATAAAGGAGTCTTTTGGCCCAGTATAAATATGATCAACTTTCCGAGTTGCAGCATCTTTAGGAGAAGGAATATGCTGGACCAGCATATCAGTGAAGCCTGATGCTGAACCAAAAACTGAGCTACATGCCAACCTCAGCAAAGGTCTGACATTTAATCTATAAGCTGCATTGCTAAGAGTCACACCAAGCTCTGCTAGAGTGGTCTCTACACTCTTCCTATGTTCTCCAATCACCTGGCTATATATTTTGTACAATGGTTCAAGAACAAACTCGACAAACGATCTTTCTCCTCCATTAGTAGGGGGTTTCCTCTTGAAAGCTCTGGTATCTGGATGATAATACATATCTCCCCAAAGACGAGAAGCAAACTTATCAGCATCAAAAGGGATCCCATGTAATTTTACATAAAGTTTAGCAAATGATTGCAAAGTAAACGACCACCCTGCAGTAGCACTGGCAAAACTAACATTTCCAGCAGCTGGGTCAATAAGCTGGACATCACCAGCAGTTGAAGAGGCAGCAGATATGAGATTATTGATTACTTCCAGTGTATGCCTTAGCTTAAAGTAAGCATCCCTTGGGGGCAGTTTAAGTTCGGTAATCAGCCTATCAACCTTTCAAAGATACCATTCAAATAAATGAATGAGGATTTGTGGAAGGCCAGTTGTTTGAACATCAAATAAAAGACACCAAACTGTAGTAGAAAGAAACTTGAAATTAAGACAGGGAGAAATGAGTGCACCTTGTTTATCACAACTACAATGGGCAGTCGCTCCAGAATTGCATGACGTATGGCCCTCTCGGTATTTACCTGCAGAGCAATGAACATCAAATAATTCAGATACAACGATAAGAGTTAGCAGTTATATCAAGTTAAAAATAAAATCCTCCATGAAACCCAACACATAATAAGTTGAAAGACCCATGCATTCAGCCCTTAAAATTCTAAAAAATCATCATAAACTTGGTCATTTGTGCAAGACAAGCAGATGCAGAAAACATATTAAACTTTTTGCTATAAAGGTCAAATAATCAAAATTTCTTCTGTATAAAAGTATGAAAAAGCTATGCCTGAACATACTTTTACACTGGATGGGGGTAAGACTAAATTCTAATTTTTGAAGGAAACAAAAGGATACCTTAGTACTCTATTTAATTTTTAAATTTGGGAACAATTTAATCCTCTAACTTCATCAAATAGGTAGCCCCAAAGTCCAATTTTCGTCAATTTTTTTTACAAAGCTGGGGGATCAAAACAATTTAACAAAGTGATATACATAATACAGATCATTTCAAATAAGAAAATGTGAATTACCATCACTCCATCAGCGGCATCCACAATCAACACAGCACCATCAGCAAGCCTAAGAGCAGCGGTCATTTCGTCTGAGAAGTTGACATGACCAGGAGTATCCATGATATTACATAGATAAGATTTTGAATTGCTGTCCTCAAGAACAAGAGTCATTGGAACAGCTTTGATTGATATTCTTCTCTCTTGCTCATCAATCCTTGTATCGGTATACCTCATGTGCTTATCATTCTTTGGATCAAATGTAGACATATGGTGGGTTTGTTCAACCAACATATCCATGAAGAGAGTCTTCCCATGATGTAAATGCCCCACAAGTGCAACATTCCGAACTAGAGCAGGATTTGACATGAGACCAACAAGGAATTGATTTGACACATATGTTGAAGAATCCTTCACACCAACCTCAAATTTGATGTTCTTAACAGGTTTGATAATAGGTTGTTCAAGGGGCTGCTCATCTTCATCCATCACCAATGTCTCAACATCTTCACCATAAACCTCTTCTGCAGTAGGATAGTATTTTTTGTCCTCAGCAAGCACAACCTGATTATCAATATCAACATCATTGGAAGCAGTTAACCACCCATTGGAGGCAGCAGCTGCATCTTCATCATCAGATACTGCAGCTTCTTCACTAGGCCTATCTGGAAGCTCTTCATCCTCTTCCCCTCTATCACTCTCTTGGTCAGACTCAATCTCAGGTCCAATATAGTTTCCAAACTCATCATACAGACTATCATCCATTGTTGTCTAATCTGCCATGTCAGGAAAGAAATTAGCTAACCAATAGGACCAGTAGAATCATCAAGTGAGTTACAATGAAACTCAACTCATACAGAGTAAAATTCATTCAGTTTTTCCAAAACAACACAACAACTCAATGAATGATTCGATCAGATTGGAACACTTATGGATTCAGTCATCTCAAGGAACGGTTTCCCAAAAATATGCATCATTTCCTTTCTATTGTTTCCCTTTTTTCTATATTTCTTTCCTTTCTTTTCATTTTTCATTTTTTCCTTTTGATTTTAAGAACAATGATTCAACTAGCCGACCATCCACAAATTCAAATATAAGGATTCTGCAGCGCCCCAAATCTCAGACTACAACTAAGAGAAATATAAATCAGGTTGATGATTTACCAAAATGAGCCTATGAGAACTTCTGTCAAACAGAAGACATACATGGATTGGACCAAGAATTATGACATGTAACACACAAAAACTCTGAAATAAAACCACAAGTCCCCCAAAAGTAAATAATAAAATAACATTTCATTCAGTGTGCTTTCAAGTGTAAAAAACAAGAGAAAGAAGACTACAAAGGAAGACAGAGAAGCAAAGACGAAATGCAAAAATGCCCAGAAACCCATCCTGCACAGCAAGCTGATGTACCTTAGATCTAACCAGGGCGGCTCAAGAGCTTGTGAGGCCCTTGAAATGTATTGAAAAGTTGAGAATAACACATTTGAATGATGGAAAAGATCATAAATCATCATATCAGATCACTAAACTAGCTAAATATCACAGTATCATATATACAAGGTCAGCAATTCTAAGATAAAACTGAAACCAACAGAAGATAAGGCAGAGATTACCTATTACAAACTAAAAGCCAATACTTCAAGGGATTGGGCCGGCGGCAATAGAGTTGGAGGATACTTGACGGCCAGCGCAGGTGTGGAAAAGGTAGAGAGTGAAATTAGGGTATGTGGAATCCAAGATACACCGGGCCTTTTCCGGTTGTTTTTCCTTCTTTTTTTTCAGTTCCCCCCCGATATTTTCCATTTTTTTATACTACAGAAACTTCTTCGATTTTTTTATTTTTTTACAATTTGTTTACTAGTTTATTCCTTAATGTTATATTATGTTATTTAAATATATTTAAGACACGTAAATTTATATTTAATTTTGTACTTGACTCATTTGGTATAATTATTTTAAAAAATAAAAAAATAACTTAAATTTTAAATAATTTTGTGATATCACATGACCACTATTTGAATTATCTAGGTAGGGAAGTGGGTTAAAAGTTATACATTATTAATATTTATTTTAAATTTTATATAAGTAATATGAAAATGTTTTTCTTTTATTAAAAAATATAAACACATATTTATTTTATTTTATTTAATAATTGTATTTATATAACAAGAAAATATATTATTGAACATATAGTTATTTAACAAAATGTTTTTTAATATATAAAAATTTAATAATTTTAAATATTTTTTTTTTAATATAAATTATTTCAAACAAATATTTTATATAATGTTTATAGTATAGTAGGGTTGCATTGAATAGTGTAATGTGGAAGATTATTTTGAAATTAATTGAATAAGTATATCATTTAAAAAATAAGTATAACAATGTTCAAGCAATTTTTTTAGAATTGATGTTTTTATAATGGTAAAAATTATAGTTATTGCAAAATATTTATCTCTCATAACACTTTCTTTTTTAAATATATATTTTGTTTATTATTACTAATTTATCTTATTATAATTATGATTATATAATTTTAATTTTGAGATTATATTACTTTGTTGATAAATTCTAATTTTGCTTATTTTTCACTATTATTTTTTTAGCTTAGAAAACTAAAAAAAATTATTTTTCAAACTTAGAGTTAAAATTATTTGGTTATTAATAATAGATACACAACTCTATATAATATTTTAAAAACTTTAAATATTATTTATATTTATATACCTAATAATGTAAAATTTAATAAACAAAATTTGTTAAATAATTTATTTGTCAAGTTTGATTTTTTTGTCTAGATAACAATAATTAGATACTCACTTTACAAGTATTGAAATTTAAGTAATTTAATTTTAATATCCTTTTTATTTTTTACTTTCATCTTATTAAGTTATCAATTTATAATAGATTGGAACTAACATGAATATGTTTAAAAAAAAAAAGATTAACTAGTTCATAATCTATTTTCAATGCATTTGAAAATATAGATTACATTATGAAATATATGACAAATTATTTTAAAGTCTCTAGAATTTACAAAAAAAAATGCACTTAATGTTTTTAATATGGAAGTTGTATACATATTCACGTAGATATTGACATAATTGCCTTTTGATAGAACAAACTTTAAATAATCACTTGATATAACAATTTACAAACCTTTGTTTTTTTTTCCTTCTTTTAACTAGATTACAAATATATATTTTAAAAAAAATAGGAAATAAAATTTTTTTCAAAAATAAAAAGACCAAACACAATAAATTCTTAAGATTTGTGCATGTATTTTTTTTAATAATATTACATTTAATATAAAAATAATAATAAGATTTTAAATTTTTTTAACTATAATGATAAAAATATTATATTTAACATCAAAAATAATAATATTGAAAGAAAAACTTTAATATAACATATATTATTATCTAAAACATGTTTTTTAATTAAATAAATTAATTGATATGAATCACGTCAATTTGTGACGAAACTTGTAACAAAAATTAGTTCATAGGATCGTTCTACTATAGATTTGGATGAAAACCGCAACCCCAACACCTATAAAAAGATGTGAACCTTGGTACGAGAAAGACGTCACAATCAAGGAATGGAGACTTGATTGATAAGTCGAAGTATGAACGCCACAGACAAATCTAATAAATTTAAAAAGTTCTTCAAAGAACTAAAGAGAAATTTTACACTCCTAAATTTTGATATGAAATATTCTCATTTTTATTGAATTGAAAAGGCTTCTTTATAGGCTATTACATAGTTTACATTCCCATGTAAGAAAGGTCAATTACAAAAAATAGAAAGAGAAACATAAATTAAAAGAAATGTCTAAGTTCTTCCCTCTTAAGCTACACACCTAAAATGGTAAAGAATTAATCAAATTTCTTTTTCTCTAAATCATACACCCAATATTAGAAAAAGGAAACTAAACTAAATGCACATGTCTTATTTTGTGTGATCTACAAATTAAAAATAATCTCACATATTATTCAAATTTAATCCATTAATTATTTTGAATTTCCTTGTTGGATTATTCTAGAATTTGAACATGTTAACACACCTTTAATGAACATGTAGGCCTTCCTCTATAAGTTTACACGAATTGGCTTGATCCTAATCTTCTTGCATTAGCACATTCAAAGCATCCTTAAATCTCTTTGCCAGTGCTCTTGTAATTGGACCAAGTGGTATTTCAAGTAGGTCTACACTCCATTGGGTAGCCATATTTCCATCATTCCCTTTTTCTTGAAAAGGATTTATCCTCATATCTTTACCAGGCAATTCTAGCTTGTAAGCATTATCATTGATCCTTTCGATGAATTGAAATAGACCATCTCCTCGTGGTAGCAACTTTGATTTTCTTTGTTATGAAAAACACTAATTTCTTATATGTACCCACACCTAATCTCCAAGCTCAAAGTTAAGCTTATGACACCCTTTGTTGGCTTATTTGACATATTGTTTAGTCATCCTCTCAATGTTGTGCCTTGCTTTCTCATGAATCTACTTAACAAAATTTACTTTCTTTTTGCCATCTAAATTAACACGCTCAATAACAAGTAATGGTGATAAATTTAATGGAGTTAAAGCAATAAAACCATAAAAAAATTCAAAAGGTGAAAATTTAGTAGCATAATGAATAGAACAATTATATGCAAACTCAATATGTAGTAAACAATTTTTTCCATGTTTTGATGTTCTTTTTTACGATAGCCCTTAACAATATAGACAAGGTCTTATTCACTACTTTGGTTTGACCATCAGTTTATGGGTGACAAGTAGTAAAAAACAACTTAGTTTCTAACTTATACCACAAGGTCTTCCAAAAGTATTTCAAGAGCTTGGCATCTCTATCCGAAACAATTGTTATCTTAATTTCACTCGTTTTTGCATAGATATATGTTTTTATCTTATTTTTTCTCAACTTTTTCAATCTCTCTTTTTTTTTCTTTTTGATTTTATCTAAATTTATTTTTACCACTCTCTTTGTCACTATTTTTATTTTGTTCACTTTTGCAACCTTACTTGATCCTCGTAAACTTGTTTTAGTGTCAAAGATACAAGAGTAATTGATCTTTGATTGTGAACAAATGAATACTTGTTAGTGAAGCCTTTATGCTTAGCTCACCTATCAAATTGGCATGGTCTTCCTAATAACAAGAGCCCCGCTTTTATTGGAACCATATCACACAATACTTCATCTTCATACTTCCCAATGTGAAAAGTGACTAACACTTGTTTATGAACCCTTACCTTCCCACTATCATTTAACCATTGCAATTTATAAGGTCAAAGATGTTATTTTGTTGGCATAGCTAACTTCTCTACCATGGTAGTGCTAGTGACATTAGTACAGCTTCCTTTATAAATAATCACACTACATATCTTGCTTTGGATATGGCATCTAGTATGAAATATGGTATCCTGTTGCACTTCATTATCTTCTTTGGATTGCAAACTTAAAGCCCTTCTTGCCACCAATAATTCACCTTGGGCAACGTACTCCTTATCATCAGCATCCATCAATGGTTGTATAGAATCGTTGTCTGATTCATTGTCAATTTTGATATCCCCATCATCTTTTATCACCATAACTCTTTTGTCCAGACATTGATTGGCTATGTGACCCTTACCTTAACATTTAAAACATTTAATATCACCACTTGTTATTAATGGATGAATTTGATTTACCTTGAGTTCCTTGGCTAGCCACTACTTGCTTTTGCTCCAATTTTGACTTTGGAGTGGGAAGCTTTTTATCTTGCTTCCAGTGGTTTGACTTCCAAGTGGATGTACTTTGGCTATGGCTCACACGTGTACTGTCTCTCATCTTGAATTGACTCTCAATCTTAATAGCCATGTGTACCATGTCTTTCAACTCCATATAATGTTGCAACTCCACCGCATTTTGAATTTCCCTATTCAAACCAGCCAAAAACCTTGCCACAATATCCTCTCGATCTTCTTCAATGTTTGCTTGAATCATTGTCACTTCCATCTGTTTGTAATACCTTTCTACACTCCGGTTTCCTTGCCTAAGTGTTTACAACCTGTTATACAATTCTCGGTAGTAGTAATTAGGCATGAACCGCTTCCTCATCACAGTTTTCATCTCTCTCCATGTCTCTATTGGGCGGTCCCTATTTCTCCTCCTGTTCAGCACCAATTGATCCCACCAAATAATAGCATAATCAAAAAATTCAATGGAAACAAGTTTTACCTTCTTTAGCTCAGAATAATGGTGGCACTCAAATACTAACTCCACGTTTTTTCTCCCACTCTAGATATGGTTCTAGATCATTCTTCCCTTGAAACCATGGAATCTTCATCTTAATACTACCCAAATTATTATCTTCTTGATTCCTCACATTCCTAAATCTACCACCATATCTCCTTCTAGCACCATTAATTAATTCATGATCATTTTCCTTTTCAAACTCATCCTCCTCTATCCTAACTCCCCCTGGTTGAATTCTCTCCCCCCTATGCACACAAGGTGGTTCAAAAAATGTGTTTTCTACCCAATCTAATCTCTCATAAATGGGTTCCATTTATGCCTTAATCAACCTCATAATCTCTCTTGTCAATGCCTCCATCATAAACTTCATGTCAACCTTGTCAGAGACATCTTCTGAAGAAGTTTCTTTAGACATATTTGCTATAAAAATGTTAGTAGTAAAATCAATAAGAAAGAATCCTCACTCCACTCCCTCACGTGTTACACTCAAAATTTAAATCAGACTTTACCCTCTTATATACTCACCATTCTTATCTTTTTAGGTTTGTAATTTCTCAAAAATTCTTATCAAACTAATCAAACAAGAATCAGGTTTTATGCAACAATTTACACCAAAACTTGACCAATTATATATAGATCCTAAAAGCAATAAGATAATGAACACAAATGGCTAGATTTACAATAATGCAAATGACAATAATTCAAAAAGAAAATTTACACTCTGAAGAAGTGATTCCAAACTATTTTTTATTTTTTATTCGGATCCCTTTATTTTCTTGACTTTTTTTTATTTTTACTACCTACTTGTTGTACCTAAAATTATAAAGAAATGAAAGAAAAAATAAAATCTATTTAAGAAAGTTAAAATAGAAAATAAATAATCTCAAGCTGGAAGCCAAAATTATGAAGAAAGGAAAGAAAGAAAAAAATCTATTTAGGAAAATTAAAATATGAAAGAAATAATCTTAACTTAGAAATCTTTTTTTTTAAGATCTTTCTTTTCCGAGAAAGGAAACTAAAGGGAATATGGAAAGACTATGAGAATAAAGAAAGGAATAAATAATTATAACTATAAATCTTTTTGAATATGGAGAAAATATGAGAATAAAGAAAGGAATAGATAATCACAGTTGCAAATCTTCTTGAATATGGAAGGAATATGAGAATAAAGAAAGGAATAAATAATCACAATTGCAAATCTTCTTTTTTTCTTTTTTAAGATAATGAAACAACCAAGAACATAAAACAACCAAATAGAAGAATCAAATTAGAAATATGACTGAAAGTTGAAATAGAACAAGCTTGTAGAATCAAATTAGGAATAGAAATATAATGAAAAAAATAGAAAGATGTGGTTTTTTTTTTTTGATGAACTTGAATGAAGAAGAAAACTAGGATTGAGATAAACACACAGAGAAAACAATATAATGAGGATAGGAAAACCTGAGACTAGAACCTTGCCTCTGATATCAAAATGATACGAACCATGCCAACTTGTGATGAAACCCGTAATAAAAATTAGTTCCTAGGATCGTTCTACTATAGATTTGGATGGAAATCGCAACCCAACACCTATAAAGAAATGTGAACCTTGGTATAAGGAAGACACCACAATCAAGGAATGAAGACTTGATTTCTCTCCCAAATTTTAATCTAAAATATTCTCATTTTTATTAAATTAAAAAGGCCTATTTATAAGCTATTACATGCCTTACACGCCCATATAAAAAGGGCAACTACCAAAAATAGAAAAGGAAACATAAAATAAAAGAAATTTCTAGGCTCTTTCCGTTGATTTTTTTCTCTCCAAATCACACACCCAAAATTAGAAAAAAGAAACTAAACTAAATGGCACATGTCTTATTTGTGTGATCTACAAATTAAAAATAATCTCACATATTATTTAAATTTAATCCACTAATTATTTCAAATTTCCTTCCTAATTATTCTAGAATTTGCAACATGTTGACATATATTTTATGAACATGTGGGCCTTTCTCCATAAGCTTACACGAATTGGCTTGAGCCCAATTTTCTTACATCAACCCATTCAAAGCATCTTTGAATCTCTTTTCCCGTGCTCTTGTAATTGGACCAAGTGGGTCCATACTCCATTTGGTATCCATATTTCCATCATTAGTATTGACCTTCTCATCTTTGGTCATGCCTATTTGTTAAAGCTTCAAGTTTGTTTGAATCTTTTCAATTGTATAGACACCCTTTGGGTCAAATAGTCAATTTGGAAAAGTTTTTTTTTTTTGCTTTGGCAAAGGGATAGCTCATGACAATGTCTCGTCATATCAAGAAATAACTATCATGTAGACATAAGACACATCTATTCCTACTTAGGTGTCAATATTTTTTCAAATAGTTCCGAGAAAATGTTGGTTTCAAGGATTAAGTGATAAAATTATTACAAGGATTGAAGCATGAAAAAGAGACACATTCTATTTGGTAACACGTAGATGCTTGATTTCTTTCATCATTCATAATATGTCCCTTCACTCCTTCTAGATTTATAAATGGCCAAAACCATCCTTGGAAGGTTAAACAACTACCATCCACAATTTCTTCTATTTGATAAAGATAGATAAACTTAAATTAGTTCATGTTTCTTAGAGATATTGTTATCACTCATTAGAGGAAGGAGGTCTCAGATTAAGAGACCTTAGTCGTTTAAATAAGGTTATGTTAAAAAAGTTTACTGGTGGGTTATCACAGAAACATTAACACACTACTTTATTTACAAAAACAATACTTGGATTGGGAGGAAGCTCTACAGAGCTATTATATTCGCTCTTTTGTGTGACCAGATTTACAACCTCTTTACTTGAACCTTTTGAAGGAATCTAGATGATTAGTTAGTAATAACTCTCTAGTATGATTTTGGATTGACAATTGGTTAGGCACTTCTCTAATTGAAAGGATGAATAACCTTAGTGGATCCAACAATCCATTCATTAGTGGGTGATTATTTACAAGTAGATGGATGACACCATCCACACTCTTTTGAGGACTCATATTTGGATATTACTTTAGAGATTCGATTAATAATTTTTAGGATTGATACAGACCTCAGAGTTTAGATGCACTCAATTAAGGGAGGCGTCATGACCAGTGAGACTTATGATTCACTACGTGTGGTCGGGGACCTAAAAAGTTAGGGCAAGATCACATGGGTCCCTTTGATACCACCCTCATGGTATACTTTACTCTGGTGAGCTATTCAAAAGAAACTCCTCACAGATTTTCAATTAAAGAACATGGAATAGTCCTACCCTTTTCAGATGCTTCTTGTGTGGCTTAATGAAGGAAAAAAACATCTCAAATTTTTTTAAGCTATCATTTTACTGGTGCACCTTGAGACATTTTATGCTCTTTCTTTAGCAGGAAATCGCGTATAGATTCTTGTTCGCCCACCCTTTATCTATAAGTAGTCGTAATGAAAACTTACTTTGGATCATAGCTCAACAATTTATGGAAATCAGATATTATTTCTGTCATCTAGGTGATATAGATAACTATAAATGATTTTCGTTTTGAGAACAGACAGATAGCTTTGAGGTTTACAATTGTTATAGTTTGACGATTTATTCATGAGGTAGGTCTATCATAGTGCAAATCCATGAGAAATATAATGAATGAACTTTAGGTATTCATATGTCTATGGATAAATGTGTCCCATAATAGGATCCACCAATTATAGAGCTTATTTTAAGAGCTCTACTTTCAGGATGGATATAAATCATTACAGATGGTGTTGCTTTTAGATTGTAAAGCCTTTCATTTTTAAGGGATGTTTTTACATCTTGCTTAGGGTCATATATGCTTTTGAGGTAAAACTTGCAGTGGCCATTGACACGATGATGTATGTTGTCAACTTTAGATGGATAAAACTTTGGTTGGAGTCGAACTTGATTTATGTGATTACTCTCTTTTGGACTGGGTCACTCTCGATGCCAAAGAGATAATATTTTGATTGGGCTAACTACTTAGATATAATTGTTTGCATGAAGTTTCATTGTTTTTATATTCATAGAGAAAGCAATACTTTAATTGTTTGTATAAATTCTTAGACCTCTAATATTTGTACAACCGTAGTAGAATGTCTTATCATTTGTTAGATCTTTTATTCATTTGAATGCTTATAGTAAATCAAATTATAGATTTTGTTGATGCATCAACTTTAAATTTTATTTAAAGTTTTAGTAGGGATTAAGTTTTGATTGTCTTATTCCTTTTATAATTAAATCAACCATGGGCTAATATGAAGAAAAATAACTTAGCTTTGTATCTCATGGGATATTATATTATTAAGCTCCCAACTCTTTCGCCATTATAATGAAACAATTTCTTTATAGCTATGAGTCATAATTCATAAGAAACATGGTAGCAAGTAATAACTAACCAGTGTGTAGTATTTATTCAGATAATTTCTCAGAATATAACAACTTTTATTTTTCTCATTTTCCTTAGTTTCTGTTCAGACGAGGGTTTTTGGATGGGGATCGTCTTTAACATGTAATATATAATAGTTTAAAAATAGACTTAATTAAAACTTAGTTTAAAAAATAACAAAATTAAACTTGTTAAACAATTTGTTGATTATTCTTTTTTTTCTAACTCCCATCACATTTTTCCTATCTCTCTCCTTTTCTAATTACCAATTACATTTTCTTTCTCTTCTTATTTAATAAAAAAAGATAAAAAAATACTTATTCACCAACTTTTAATAAATAATAATTTATTTTTATTATAAATAAAAAATAATTTATATTTATATAATAAAAAATATATAATTTTTTATAACAAATAAATTATCAAAATTTTATTATAAAATAATTTAAAATAAATTATATATTTATTAATATGAGATAAAAAATTAATTTTTATTATTATTTTGATTTACATTATAAAATACATATATTATTTTCATTATTTATTTTCTTTATTGTTTCAATTATTGTCTCTAATCAAACAATTTTATAATAATTTTTGAAGTTATAAAAAACTGAAAATCATAATATACTGTGGTATTCAATTAATATAATTTTAATTATTACTAAGACAACAAATATTTATTAATAATAATTTTATTTAAGTATTAAAATATAATTAATTAGATATAATTTATATTTTTTATTATATTAATAATAAAAATAATTATAATATTATTATATTAATTAATATTTTCACACAAAATTTATGATATAATATTCTATGTTTATATTGTATATTGTAAAAAATTGAACATAGAGGCTTCATAATTTTTTTTAATAATTTAATTATTTTTATGAATATTATTTTTTATATCATAATTATAATTAACACTATAAATATTTATTAAATATAATTATAATTATATTTATTATTAATAATAATAATGTATTATATTATTTATAAATTATTAAAATACTTAGCATATCATTTTAAATATGTATAAATTTATATTTATTTTATTATAAAATAAATTATTTTTTAAAATAAAATTTTAATATATGATATGATAAAAGAGATTTGTGTATTTAAAATTAATTATAAATTTATAAAATGTTAATATTTTATTATGTTTATAATAATTATGTGTTGTAAAATAGGGTTGAAATATCTTTTTTTTATTTTTTTTAAATAAAATTGACCAAAAAAATGAAATTTCAAATTGAAGGTTATATTTAGCCTATTTTTAAATTAAAACACAACTAAACCTATTTTTAAACTATTGAATTAAAAATGCCCATTATAGACAAAAAAAAAAAATCCTTCTGGATGGACGCTTTAAACCGTATTAAGAAAGACCATTATGATTTTAGTTTTGCCAATTTTGACAAATGTATGTAGGGTTAACCTTTTAAGTTTATACTAACTAATGGGCTTGCTAAGGATGCAATTTTGTGAGTAGTTCTATTTAAGCGCACCATTTTATCTCGTTACAACCCATTTAAATGAAAATTTTAATGATATAAATATTATTAATAATGTGAAAGTAAGAAAAAGGAAGAGAAGTAAAGAATTCATTAGTAGCTCCTAATTTTTTCCTCAATTAAGTTACACAATTCCTTAAGTAGTATGTGTTTGAGTATCTACACACGTAATCAAACTTATTTGATATTTGCATTTTAAAACACCTAAATAACTTACCAAATAACTTGTAGAAAAAGAGTGTTATTAAATTAACTTGTATTTCATCTATTCTTGATTATTTTTAATTTTCTAAATAATAGTATACACATAAATTAAAGTGTATTATTGAACTAAACTTTGTAAAATAATGCAACATGAGCTAGAGAAGATACACAATGAAGCCTATGACCATGCTCGGATTTATAAGAAAAAAACTAAGGTATCACATGGTAAAATAATTTCAAGAAAGAACTTCCTACTTAGAAAAAACGCTCTTATTCGATTTCCACCTTAAGTTATTTCCAAGTAAATTTCTTTCTCATTGGATTGGATCCTTTATATCAATGTGTTTGATCATAATGCAGTGAAAATTCAAAATGAAAAAGTCAGAAGAGAATTCAAAGTGAATCGATATAAATTAAAACCTTATTATAAAACATTTGATAAAAATCATGTAGAAGAGATCCAATTCTATGAGCCAACTAACATGGACAACTATCTATTTTGAGTTGAGAATATTAAACCAAACATTTTGTGTCAGGACCTACCCTAGGTTAACTCTAGAGTACATGATGTGTCCAGAAAGATTATAATAACTAAAAATCTTAAACTAATTCTGGTTAAACTTGAAGATTTCATTTAAGAAGATTTAAGGAAAAATGATTAAGTCTCTCCAAATTATTAGAATAACCTCCCTACAATTGAATGACAATAGTTTTGAAATGATATTTTCACAAACTAATAAACTTCATATAATTTTATACAACTAAAAAGTAGTTCATGATCATAAACATGACTACATAATGTACACCAAAACATAAGGTTTTCTACCCTTTTCCACTAGTCTATAACACTTTTAACGAAAATACACTATACAAATTAGCAAGGAGATAGAACAACCTAGATTGTACAACAAAATGTTGATCCTAAGCCTCCAAACTTGCGTAATGTGGTCTCATAAGCTAAAAAGGGTGTCTTGAAACCTAAGTGAGTGGATAGGTTTATAAAATAACTATAATTGATACTTATGCAAAATACGAATGAAATGCTTATGAATTCTCATGAATTGAAATATTGAATGTACTATCTTATGAGTTATCATCAAATAAAATTTTGATAAAAATATTTCTGTTTGATCTTTAGAATATAATAACATACTATTAAAAGTATATATGTAAATAAAAAGTATAACCATTAGAAATATATTTTGAATTATTATGCCAAGAACACTTAGGAAGTTGGACGTACACGTAAGAGATGTTTAGCGTTGGCACAAACTCTCAGCTACATGTGCGGGGAATTTACCTTATGCAACTATTATAATGACTCAATTGTGTCTATTGATATATCATGCACATTCTTTACTAAGCTGATATAAATCATATTAAGTTGATAAGCATCATACTGAACCGAATTAGACCAAATCTATCGATCATGATATCATATCAAGTCAAACTGAATATTCTGAATGTTGAGAAGATCAAACTATTACTAAATACTGAAAGAGAAGTACTTTGACATTTCTAAAATATTTGCTTAACTTGCAAGTTTGTATAAAAACATATATAATAAAATTGACTTACTTTTAAGCTAAAATTGCTTATAAATTATCTTGGTTTTAGCTCACTAGTTCTGATCATGAAAACAAAATACATTCTTATGGTGTTATCTTACTAGAATTGCATTGAAACTAACATATATTATATTCTTCAAATTCTAGTTAAAAACTAAATACACTTTCAAATTTACTATTCAAAAACATGCTAATGATACCAAATGAAATTACTTGAATGTGAAACTCAGTGATGCTATCAAAGTTGTAGAAAAGAAAACTAAATATCAATTTATGAAATTTAATATAAAATGGTTATAGCATGTAAAACATACTTCTCTCACGCTGATGTAGATGACTATGTAATGGCTTCAACTACCAAAAGACAAATACATTTTCATAAGATGGTTTGGTGCACAATTACATAAAATACATTGACATGAACATGAATTTTTAAACTAGATATGACCAACCCTTGTAACAACGCTTGTCATGAAGTCATACTATTTGAAAATAACTAGTATATACTAATAAAAATTCATTTTTAATCGAATTGGTAATCTCATATCCATATGCATGAAACTTTACTAAATATTTCAATGAATTACCTATTAAAATTAAATAGTCAAATAAGCATATAAAATCATGTGATCAATTTTTTAAAATGCTAAATATGCACTCACAATACTATATCACTATTCATACTTATGTCCAAAATAACAATAACAGCATACCTTATTTATCTAATTCAAACCGAAAGGTATTATAAAATTGATAAAACATGATTTATTAATAATTGACTTAGTTTGTTTTATCACTACCTTTTAAATAGTTTCAAGATATCCTTAGATTTATCCTCATAAATTCAAATATAATTTTTGGTAAAAATATCCAAATTAATTTTTGTAAAAAATACAAAAAATAAACATTTAAATTTTTAAAACAAGATATAATACTTAGTTATCATGTGTAAAAACATTCCAAAAACACACTATACAAATTAGTTTAAAACATGATTTTAAGCACAATTTTCACAGAACATATCCTTAGTTAAATTTCTATAACTTTGTCTAAAAAATTTGAAATAAAAAATCATAAAATATATTTGAAACTAGACATCCCAATATTTGAAACAAGATATAACTCACCCAATTTCAATATTTACAACTATCTCAAATAACAAAAATACGGATTGGTTCTAAGTAGGATTTTCATAAAACCACCTTCAATTAAATGTGTATAATTTTGCATAGAAAACTCGAAATGAAAAATCATAAGATTTATCAAAAATTAGCCATCCACAAATTTCTAAAAAAAATATGAGGAAAAGTTTAGTTCATGCAACAATTTTTCCAATTTTCATATCTTTTAGCAATTACGAATTATCCTTATTTGTTTTTACTATTTTTCTCTCCCTATGTAACTATAATGTTTTTGTGCTCTAACCCAACACGAGAGGGAAGAAAAATTACTCATGGAAGAATCCAAATGTCTTATGCTCAATAAAGAGAGTTAATTGTCTATGAGTAAGGACATTTGTCCTTCTAAGACTAAGGGAGGGTGTAATACAGACAAGTGTCCTAGCTGATTCACCTAAACTTATATCATCATATGTCACTTAAGGAGTAAGCTAACTTAACAATGTTTTTTGTCCAAGGGAGTGGATGTTATATGTTGTGGGAGGCAACCCATCACATTTATTTTCTACTTTATTTTTATTTATTTTTACAACATATATATGCATATGCTTACATTGAGTACACTGTAAAAGTTAGGTATGAGGTAGCATTAACATTTCTATATCTTTAATTTCTTTAGCTTTATTAGTTTAGCCCATTTTAGGATATATGTTTTAGGATTAGTATGCTCTTGGTAGCATAAATTGTTTTCATTAGGATAGTTAGCATTAATAGATGTGCTTGAAAACAATAACATGTTGTCCTTTTTTTCTAGTATCTATTATGAAATTAGCTAAACAATGTTAGGTTGAAAATAATAATGGATGTTGGTGAGGTATTGACCTTATTTCTAAATGAAAGAAACTTTATGATAAGTTTGCTCAAAACTTGCATGTACAACGATATGTTAGTGTCAAAAAATTTATGTGCTTGAACTTGTATATGCTATTATGAATATCTTGGAACTTTAACTATGATTTCAATGAATATTATAAAGTTACTAGAAATTTTCTTTAGGTCAAGGTGAATACTAAATATATTTTGTGAAAAATTATTAAGGCAATAAGATTGCCTCTTTGGCTATATTGTCCTACTCTTAGTATTATTGTCTCTTTAAGGATAACCTCTTCTAGTGAACCAATTTGAGTCTACATAAGCTAATGTTTTGTACCCAATTCATATCATTTGAACTAAATATGTTGGACATGCTCTATAGTTCAAGAAAAACTTAATTTGCATAAAAAGAGTGTTGATTCTAATAATAATAATAATAATAATAATAATAATAATAGTAATCATCATCATCATCATCATCATCATCATCATGGGACAAGCTAAAAGGAAATATAAAAGGGAGCTAATTATTGAAAAAGAATGACAAAAAGATAAGAAAATATATCAATAATGATGTTTGGGTATAAAATAAAAAAATCTTACCATATTTTGTTGACATAATTGGTCTTTGGAAAGAGTTATTTATAGATCTCTTTCTATTAGTGCATGGCTTCTAAACTTTTATTTTTCGCATTCTCTTTCATTTGATTAAGCCAATAAGTCTAATCTCATTACAACCAAATGGAAGATTTTGTGATTTTAGATAATAACTTGGGTGAATGTAAATATAACTATAAGAAAAAGCTTATTGCACCCAAATCCACTCTAAAAAGAATAGTAATGCTCTATAAGGAGGAATGTTGTTATAAACTTATTTAAGTTACATGATTTAACTATTTCAGTTCATGTTAAATCACCCACACTTTGAGCATAATTATTGTAGGCTGGCTAGGGTAGAAGGATGACTAAAGCCTATATCGAAGGAACATTAGACTTTGAGGTATAGCATTGCTAAGCCCCTAAGAGAATGACAGAAAATTTAATTTTTTTTGCCTTTGCTCGAGAAGCATAAAGTAGGTATGAAAAAGTTTGATCAATATTATGTATGCATCAATTCTCATATATTTACAATAAATTATTGTTTCATATGCATTCTATGTATTTATTTTGTGTTATACATGTGTTCAGGGATTAAATAAGTAAAAAGAGAAAAAAATGTATGTTTAGAGCAAAAATAAGACACTTAATCGATCGAGCATCGATTAGGATAAATTAAGGAGCTACAGATGACAAACTAATGGTGTCTTATCATTCTTAGATCGATCTAAAATGGATTTTATCGATTGAGATTCAATTGGAAGCTCGTGGGTTGAAATCATCATGGTTTGATTGATCGAGCTAGGATCTCGATCGATTGAAAGTCTAGTCAGCATATAAATATGGCACTTTTCATCACTAGTTTTGAATCTTGACCATTGGACAAAGAAAAATATAATCCTATTCAAATTACTCTCTAGAAATATACTATAAAAACAACCTATTAGAGCATCAAAACATACACAATTGATACAAGGACTAAGGAAGATCAAAGAGCACATCACGTGTAACTTTTGGAGAATATTTTGAAGAGAATATTGAAGATTGGCTTATATTAGGTTCATCCTATACTTTTCATAAGATTTTGTTAATCCTTTTCTTTATAGTTTTCTATGGAAATAAAGTTGATTCTTGAAGAATCTATGCCTAACTAAATTAATAATGTGATTGTGGGAAATTTCAAGCCCTAGACTATAGTTTAATTACTTTAGTCATAATAAATTATAGTTTGAGTTACTGATTCTTGTTGTATTATATTCATTTATTTAAATGTCAAAACTATTCATATATGAATTAAAGTGATCAACTAGCTTATTGCATGGATGATATAACTCCTATCATTTTGGTGTTGACATTCATGTGTACAAAATACGGTATCTATATTATTTGATTTTTTTGTATGTCAATTTTAAGTTTGGTTACTGATGGTTCGGTATCACTTAGAACACAGTTTCGTGTTTGCCTATTTCACACACTTTGTTATTGCATGTGTTACCCCGTTAGAGACTTTGTTTTTTGTTTCATTTGTCTCGTTATGGTCTTAATGTTTCTTGATGTCTGGAACACTTTTCTTTATTGATTCAATGAGCTTGCTAAAAGCTCACCAATGTTCTCGCTAAGTTCCTCACTGTCTTGGTTGATGAGGTGGCCACCGAGGTAACTCGCCCATTGTAATGGCTATTACACTCATTGTGGTGGTTTTTATCCACACCAATATGGTTAGCAAAGGCTTACTAGTATGGTTGGTGAGAGCTCTCCAATGTGGTTGGGATAGGTGGTCGGTAAGGGTTTAAAAGGCTAAATGTTTCTATAAATTATCCTTTCCTTCTCTTATTTTCTCGGCCAAAATTGGGGGCAAGCTTAGTCCATTTGGAATCAAAATACCTCTATACTTTCTTGGTCCATTTTCCTTCTAACTATCTAGTTCGAAAAATATTGTGTCATTTATAGGATGTGAGGCATCATAAATGAGTCTCTCTTATATTTCTCAACATCGAGTTGAGTGCAAAAAAGGTGAGATTGAGTGAGATTTTATTAAGAGTTAAATTGAATGGTTGGATAGTAAAGATCTACATTATTTTGAGGAGTTTCTATCAATGTTAAGTTGTCGTGTGTCAACTGGTAGTTGCATGAGTGCAATTATTCCCATAGATAAAGAGCTTATGTGGTTGTGTGTTGTGTATTGAATGGAATTTTCAAGAATCCAATAGTTCTCATAAGTACAGAGCCTATATGATGATAAGTCATATGGTGTTTGATAGTTGGAAAGATGCAATAGTTCCTATTGGTGAAGAGCTTTTATAGTAGCATTCGTGTGTTAATTGGGTGTTGTGAAGTAGCAACCTGGTGCATAGGTGAGGAGCCTATGTTTTTGTGTGTTATGTGTCATGTGTCAATTAGGTGTTGTGAGGTCAATATGTATATGCATGTTAAGAGGTTAGGTGATCAATAGTTGATTGCATCACGTGATGATGGTGCCTTAGGGATGAGCTTGGATCTACTTGGATCAGGTTCCGTAGAGATAATAGATGAGGGTAACTTAGACCTAGTTAGGGTAGGTATCCTAACTTGTAGAGATATTTATATTTATACTTTTATCGAGTTTTATATTATTGAATTATTTTTTAATGAATTTCTTGCTATCGAGTGGTTGTCTCCAGTAATTCGAGGATGTTACTACATAGGAACTACATCTTATGTGGGTTCACTTCATACATGCTATGTTATGTATGATTGTATGTAAGAGTCCAATAATAATTTTGATACGTTCAAATGAAAAATCAATTTAAACCTTACTTTAAATTACTTAAGTTGTCATAAATTAGTCCATAGCAAGTAAGGATTTTTCCGATAGACAGTTTTAGAAAATAACTCTTATTTACGAAAATGTGAGGTTTTTGGTTTTGCAAATTGAAACTTAAATCTATAAACTAAAGATTAACAAGGTAAAAACATGATCTAAATATTGAGATGAAAATATGAATAAAAGAACGATTACAGGGTCATTTTTCACCACTAACATGTATTGCAAGTTAACAAAATGATATCCTAATCTCTTATTCTATAATTATGCAAACTTAGAGAAATTCACAAGCTAAAAAATTTCAAACTCTTCTTACCTATTTATTGAATTATAAACTCTTAATTCAAACTATTTCTAATAGTTAACCTAGAATAAGCTCTCTAAATTTAATATATAAGAAGCATATTGTATAAAGGTTAAACACACAAGTTTGGTTTAATTGTCTTGGATATTTATTCTCATTATAAGGAATTTATCACTAGGTACTTAAATTGATGAAATGATTATGTACCCAATCAACTAAATTGATTAATGATGAATTAAGCTAATTATTCAATTGTACACTTAAATAATCAAGAAAATCCATATGAATATTGAATAAGAGAAATAGTACATAATCAAGAAGAATAGGGAACTAGAATATGGTATATTTTATTAACTATTATAATCCATGTCTAGGGCTTTAAAATCACCCGCAATTAATTATAAAATTAGTTACTCATGAAAAACAATAAATTTAAAATAATATTCATGAAAATAATAAAAAAGGAGAAAAAAATCTTAGGATTGATGTTCTTAAATCTAATTTTCAACTCTTCTAATTTCCTCTTGAAACTTGTTCTTAGTTCTTTCCTCCAGCTTGAATAATTGGATCTTAAACCTTAATTAGTATATTTATAATATTAGGTTTAAAGGAAATAAGTGGGATAAATATTGGAAAACTGGGTGTTACTATGCATTTACAATAGGTGCATCGTGATGCACTTTATTTCATTCTGCTACGCACAATCAACACTTTTCCCCTAATTAGACTCGAGAGGATTGTTAAGTTGCCCACACTTAAGACTATTACACGCAATATTATGAATAAGGACATAAAATCACCAAAAAACAACTCAACTTGTTTTAACTTTGAAAGTATGGAGTCGAAGGTTAATATTATATACTGTGAACTTTTTGGATAACGTGCCTCTCATGTGTATATCAAAGGCAATTATGAAATTTTTTGAGATAGGTACTAAGCTCAAACTATCAATTGAAGGGCCAAAAAGTTTATACCTCACATTTTTACCCTTCCATCCCTAGTCAAGTATAAAAGTGAAAGAGTCCAGTGGAGAGGTGAAAAAGATGTTAGAAATACATTGGATGAGTCATAGTGGAGTGCTTATAAGAATTCCAAAAAGTTCAAAAAGAAAACAAAAATATGGCATGAAAAGAGAATCGAGCATCGTGTTTGTGAACCTAAAAATAAAGCATTATTGAACAAATCAAGACTCAAATTTTTCCATGCAAACTCAAAAGTAAATGGACATAAAGTGATGTACCTTAAGACATGATATGACACTCTAGTCAAGGACATTAAATGAGACACTGGTTAGGAGGCAACCCAATGTTATTTTACTTACATTGTCATTGTTTTTGTTTTGTAAGTGAATAAATATGGATAGCAATGACACAACAAAAATGAGTATTTCATCGACAGATGTGATGTGCCATTCTTAAGGGAGTTTTATTTTCTTTTATCTTTTCATATTTATATGTACACATTGGGGATAATGTGTAATTTAAGTTTGGGGGAGGAAACTTCATTCTCTACATTAGTATTTAGTATGCATTTTTAATTTTTAGGGAATTGTTTTTAATTTTTAGGATATTTTTAATCATGATTTGGGTAGAATTGAAAATAAGTTTGGGGTGTTGTGAAGTTACAAAAAAAGAGAAAAAATATGTGGAATAAAAGAATATGAAAAGAATGACAAAAGAGGGTATACTAAAATATTAAGTTAAAGCTCAATTGTAGTTAAAAAGTACATAATAAACAAAAAAAAGAAAGCTAAGGTGTGGAAAGAGCCTAAATGCCTTCATTTATCGACCCTCACCCAAGCCTTACATTACAACCATGTAAAGTCCTTATTGATCATTAACTAAGTGTATGTTTATATTAATGGAGAGGAATGTAAAAAATTAGACTTATGAGACTTGTTCTAAGATTGAATTGATTAGCATACTCATATAGGTTAATTTCACAAGTGCATTGGATAATATCATGTGAATCACACACACACGAATCAATTTGTTAAAAACCTTACATATCCTTGTATTGATGGAACGTTGATTGATGAATATATGAACCTCCTTATCATAGGATTGTACGACTTTTGAGAGGGATAGTTTTCATGAAATATGTATGTACTAATAAAAGTATATTTATGAATATACTACCTATGTTATTTTATATAGTTTTACTTGGCTTTACTTAAGGACAAGCAATGAGTTAAGTTTAGAGGTGTGATGACTCTATGAAAGTAGTTATTAGCGCACTTTTTTACTTAATACTTACTTGTTCAATTTAATAAATAGTATTTTTTGGGATAAAAATATTAAAATATATTTTTTAGTAAAAATGGGTGAAAATATAATTTTTGGGATTTGTTTCTAATTTTTATAGATTTTTTATGAATTGTTAATGCAAGCCAATCAGAAGCTAACACGTGGCCTATCATGCAAGTAGAGGAGCTGACTGGGCATACCACACAGATGTCACATAAGTAGGGGCAATGAATCATAGATCTCCGTATGTGAATAGTGAAGTAGCACATGTCATATGTCAACATGATGTTCAATCTGACTTCGGAATGTGGTCAAACACCTATGCCATATGTGTTATGCGATTTCTCCCCGCGCTCCACCCGTGCGCCATGCCAGCCATTACCACAAGTCACGTTGCACCATGGACCGATCTCCCCTACCACATGTCATGCTATGATTCACCTAGTGAATTTTGTGTGCCACATGTCGTGCTGTAATTGGCTGGCACTGTTAGTTTTTCTTGTTTTGATCTCAGTCCTTGATCTGAAGTTGATTTGACGGCCCAGATTGAACATGAGCTATATTTAAGCCCTTAATCATCCCATAAATCTTAAGGAGCCACTATTAGCATAATTTGGATCATTTTTTGGAGCTAAAAAGATAGAAAAATACATAAAAATTTAAAAGGTGATACAATTTTGGTGGAGATTAGCACTACAATTCAAGAGATTGATTGTATTTCTTCTTTTACTATTTTCTTCATCAATTTTTATGTCTTTCTTTATAAAAATATGAGCTTTATGAACACAACTATATGTAGTTAATTTATCAATATAAGGATCTTATGAACCCAATTTTCACCATGTGATGATCTAATATTTTACCCCAATTATAATTTTAATTTAATTATATTACTTAATCTAATTTTTATGCTATTAATTCCTTGGCCAACACTTTATCTATAGAGGCAATTAAATAGATTTGAGAAAATTATTTAATTATTTGTCTTGATTAAATAACATGCATAGTTTTTATATAGACATGTATGATTCTTAGCGATTCACATATTTAGAAAATTAGGAGATTAAGTATTTCTAGATATTTTCTCATATATCTTCTTAGTTACCAAATCTGGTTTAATTAATTATTTCTATTTACTTTTATTTATTTTAATTTTACTTCATTAAAATATAAAAACACAAAAAAAAAATTTAATTTTTTTAGTTTTAAAAATTAGTTTATAATAAAATAATCTTTGTGGGAATGATCATTTCTTGTCATTATATTATTTGTTACGATACATATACTTGCATATTTATTGGACACAAGTTGTGTGACGATCGGTTATGTCGAGGTGTCAAAAATGATATTTTTTTTGTTTCTAAAAATTATCGAGTAATTTTCATAAATGCTTGTACTCAAAATGAACCAAAAATTTGAGTAAAAACATTTGCTCACATACAAAGTGTACCTATCTATATGTGTGTGTGTGAATTAATGATTCGAATTAACCAACATTATACAGAAGAAGACAAATACGCTATGTAAAATATACATGCACTATGTTTTGTACATGAAAAGCTAACACACAGACCAAAATACAATTGGACTTATAGATTATTTACTATTTCAATAAATATGACCTACCCCATTATGACTCTTCTTGAGAATTTGAAATTGATTAGAGATAATTTTAGCAAATAGAAAATCAATCTCAATCTTGTATTGGTGAGCAAGAATGTCCACGATATGCTTACAAAGGATTAACAACATAAATGGGAGTGCTAATCTCCAAGAGCAAAAGACTAAGCTTAATCACTCTATTTGATTTCTTACCGAGGTGATCAACTCATATTTTTATTTTAGCATTCTACCTAGTTTCTTACTAAGGTGATTTACTCGTACTTTAATATGAGTTTTCTCCTAATTTCTTTATCGAGGTAATCAACTCGTACTTTAACTCATACGCTTTACTTGGTTTTTTTACCAAGTTGATTAGTTTTTACTTTAGCTTAAGCATTCTACTTGATTTTTTTACCGAGAGATGATGTGAATGCTCTTACTTTGTTCTTTCCCAAGGTAATCTACTCGAACTTTGGCTTAATTATTTACCAAGGTTATAAACTTTATTTTAAGATGATCAGCTTATACTTTAGTACGATGACTCTAACTTACAGTTTATCAAGGTGCTCTTCTCATATTTTAGTTTGAGTATTCTACATGATTTCTTTACCAAGATGATTAGCTTGTCATTTAACTCAAACACTCATGATGGTTCTTTACTAAGGTAATAAGCTCATAGTTTATCTATGTTAATGTATATCTAGTAAACAGATTAATGTATATATCTACTAATGTATATCTATTTACTTTAGGCATATCTATATCTAGTTACTTTAAGCATATCTAGTTTACTTGTAACTCCTATATAAAGGCACCATGTATATTCCTTTAATCACTGAATATAATACAATAATTGAGTATTCATAACATGGTACCAGAGCCACAACTCTTATCTTTCTAGCAGTTTTGTCTTTTCTGGTATTACTCCACCCTTATAACTTCTACTATCACAACAACAGCTGCAACTACTCACCGTTGAACCTCTGATGTCTTTCAGCCATTGTCCTTAGGTTCTGGGTCTACAACCGCCGTTGTTAAGGAATCCCACACCACTCAGACCACTATAATCACCGTCGCTGCCATGCATCTTGCTCTGACAACTTTTCTATAGATACCACTGTGATTGGCTCAACCAGATCTACACAACCGTGGAAGTCTCACAACCATCAAAGTATGCACGCTTCCTCATGCACCGATCAAAGAAATTACATATCTTTTCACATGCCATCACTGAAACAAAACTCTGTCGTGAATCTTGCTCTGACAACCTTTATGTAGATACCATTGTGATCGACTTGACCAAATCTACACAACCGTGGAAGTCTTGCAATCATCGGAGTCCGAATGCGTCTATATGCACTGCTAATAGAAACCACACGTCAGATTCAAGTGCTCACCCGCCACACTCTGGTATAGTGACGTCATCAGTGACACATCCCTAGGCTGACGTCAAGTGACCGCACCCTGTTGACCACCTTTTGTCGTGACCTGATTGTTGACTTTCACAGTTTGGGTCCTCCCTACCCAGTTTTTCACGTAGACCTCATTTTTGTAGTCTGTTTTTGCATATTGTGTTTCCAAATGGATAAAAAAGATGTTTTTCTTCCTTGCCCCATTAATACTATATTATAGAGGACCAATAATTACTTATCATGATCTCAAGCTATGCGCAATTTTCTTAAGAGTCGTATGCTTTGGCATTACTGTACTGGTGCAATTATCATTCCTATCAAAGGAGCAAGTGAAGAAGATGCTACCTTTTTTGGTCGCATGATTGAATGGGATAGTCACAACCACATGATCCTCACATGGATTCAGAATACTTCCATTCCCTCCATCTCCAATTTGTTGGGCATCTTTGATGGTGCCAAATCAACATGAGATATGTTGGCCAAAAGATACTCCACTACTCACGGATCCATGAAATATCAGTTAATAGTTGAATTGTATCAACTTCAACAAGAACCAGGGCAATCCATCAATGACTACTATGATCAACTTCGCTTCCTTTGGGACCAAATTGATCTTTGTGATCCAATTTGGGCATGCTCAACAGATGCTCAGTAATATGCTACACTTAGGGATGAATTTCGTCTCTATGAGTTCTTGATGTCACTTCACAAGGACTTTGAGCCCATTCGAGGTCAGCTTCTTAATCGTAGTCCTTCTTCTTTTCTTGATACCGCTGTAAAAGAGTTGGTTAGAGAAAAAGCTTGGCTTGCAACCCTTCAAGCCCAGAATAAGTTCAATTTTTTGGCTATTACTCCTTTGGTTCCTGCCAGTAAGCAACCTCAGCAATCAAGTGATTCCTCTAGCTTTAATAATCATCGCAGGCAGAGCAATAAAATGTTCTACAATTATTGCAAGCATCATGGCCACCTTATTAAGACTTGTTATCGTCGCAACAAATCTACTACTGTTGTTGCTAATATTGAGCCTACTCTACTGATGCCTTCCAATTCAATAGAGTCCTAGTCTTCTGGATCCACTATCAACCTCTCCTCCACTGAACTACAAAAGATCATAACTCAGGCTATTCAAATGGCTGGTAATGCCTCTCTTTCCACTACTCTATTAGTTCTACCCAGTGAGTCTCAAACTTAGTTTTTTGATTCTGCATGTTGTAATCATATGACACCTCACTCATCTTTATTCTCCAAACTTGACCCTGCACTATATCCTCTTAATATTCATATAATTGATGGTTCTACCATTCATGGGAATAGTCTAGGTTTTGTTTCGACCTCTACCCTCTTTGTTCTTGGGGTCTTCCATGTACCTGACTTATCCTATAATTTATGCTCTATGGAACAATTAGCTCAACTAGGATATCGCCTTATTTTTTACTATTCTAGGTGTATTGTGTAGGATCCGAGGATGGGGCAAGAGCTTGGGACCGGTCCTAGGGTCGAGCATATATTTCCAATGAACAATCTTCATCTTCCACCAGTTGCTCCTACCTCTGTTGCTGCTACAGTGACTATAGTTTCTTCCTTACCTTATCTTGCATTTTTTCATTCTCATCTTAGTCATGCTCTATCCACTCGGGTACAATAATTAGCTTCTAAAGGTCTAATGGGTTCTGTGTCCAAAAACAATTTTGATTGTACTTCATGCCAGTTAGGAAAACAACCAGCTTTACCTTTCAATAATAGTAAATCTATCTCTAATAGTATTTTTGAGTTAATTCATTCTGATGTTTGGGGACCTTCTCCTGTTGCTAGTATTGATGGATCTCGATATTTTGTTATTTTTATCGATGATTATTCTTGTTATAGTTGCATCTTTCCAATGAAATCTCATTTTGAAATCTTACCAATATATAGTAATTTTGCAAAGATGGTTGAAACACAATTCTCCAAACATATCGAAACTTTTCGATCTAATAATGCTCTTGAATATACTCAAAATGCTTTTCAAACTTTGTTACACTCTTATGACACTGTACATCATCTAACTTGTCCAGAAACCTCTCAATAAAATGGTCGAGTCGAAAGAAAACTTCGTTATATTCTTGACACTGTTTGTGCTCTTCTTCTTTCTGCTAAAGTTCCTATCCCATTTTGGGGTGAAGCTGCTCCTCATGCTGTTCATGCCATTAATTGCATTCCAAGCGCTGTCATTCATAATCAGACTCCTTATTGAGCACCGTTTTGGGTCATCTCCTGACTATCATTACCTTCGCTCATTTGGATCTACCTATTTCGTTCTTCTTTAGCCTCATGAACATAACAAACTTGAGCCTCGATCTAGACTTTGTTGTTTTCTTGGTTATGGTGAAACTCAAAAAAGGTATCGATGTTATGATCTTGTCTCGCATCGTCTTTGTGTTTCCTGTAATGTTGTCTTTTGGGAACACCGCTTATTTGTTAAACTTTCTCACTTTCGTTCTTCCCTAAGTAACTCAAATGTTTTAGAAATCTTTCCAAATGAGTCTCCTATTCCTTCTACAGATACTCCTAATCCTTCTTTGGACTTCCCTATTCAATCTTCAGATATTTTTGATAATTTTCCTAGATAGGTTGTAGAAGAACAGGTTGATGACGAGCTGCCCCACCTTGAGCATAGGTCCCCTACTCCTACTCCGCCTGAAGATCATTCACAAGACATTCCACCTCACCATTCAACCCGGGTAAGATCCATTCCTACACATTCACTTGACTATCATTGTTACACTACCCTTGCTACACTCCATGAGCCTCACACCTATCTTGAGGCATCTACTAACCCTTTTATGGCAGATTGCAATGAAAGAAGAAATTAATGCATTAACTAAAAATCATACTTGGGATCTAGTTACTCTCCCTCCTAGTTAGTCTATGGTTGGTTGTAAGTGGATCTATAAGATCAAGACTCACTTTGATGGGACCATCGAGCACTACAAGGCTTGTCTTATGGCAAATAGTTTTACACAAGAGTATAAGATTGATTATGAAGAGACTTTTGCTCTAATTGCCCGTATTTCCTCTATTCATACCCTCTTAGTTATTACCGTTGCTAGTAAATGAGACCTTTTTCAGATGGATGTTAAAAATGCATTCCTCAATGGGGATCTGCATGAAGAAGTCTATATACAACCTCTCTTTGGTCTTTTTTTTGAAACAAATAAGGTTCGTCTCCTTCGATGTGCACTTTATGGCCTTAAACAAGCTCCACGAGCATGGTTTGCCAAGTTCAGCTCCATCATCCTTCGCTTGGGTTACACTTCCAGTCCTTATGATTCTGCCTTATTTCTTCATCGTAATGATAAAGGCACCATTTTGCTTCTCCTATATATGGATGATATGATCATAACTGGTGATGATCTCAGCAGCATTCAAGAACTCAAGGATTTTCTTAGTCAACAATTTGAGATGAAAGACCTTGGACATCTCAACTATTTCTTGGGTCTTGAGATCACTCGTTCCACAAATAGTTTTTATATTACTCAATCTAAGTATGCATCTAACCTCTTATCTCAAGCTGGACTCACTGACACCAAGATTGTTAACACTCCAATTGAACTTAATACACATCTGACACCCTCGGGGGGGAACCATTGTCTAATCCTTCTCTTTACAGAAGATTGGTTGGCAACCTGGTTTATCTTACAGTTACTCGTCCAGACATTTCTTATGTTGTTCATCAGGTGAGCCAGTATTTGTCTACTCCACGATCGACTCACTATGCTGTTGTTCTGCGGATTCTACTATACTTGAAAGACATTATCTTCCATGGCCTTTTGTACTCAACTTAGTCTCCTCTAGTACTTCGTGCATTCTCTGATGCTGATTAGGCAGGAGATCCCATTGATAGCAGGTCCATTACAAGTTATTGCTTTCTCCTTAGTTCTTCTTTGATTTCTTGACGAAGTAAGAAACAAACTTTTGTGGCCCGTTCCAATACTGAAGCAGAATATCGTGCTCTTGCTGATACCACACCTGAGCTCATTTGGCTACGATGGCTTCTTAAGGATTTAGGTGTGTTCACGTCCTCTGCTACTCCCTTTTATTGTGACAATCAAAGTGTCATTCATATTGCTCACAACGATGTCTTCCATGAACGGACTAAACACATCGAGATTGATTGTCACTTTATTTGCTCTCATCTTGTTCATGATGCTCTCAAGCTTTTCCCCATCTTCTCTAACGATCAACTTGCAGATATCTTCACTAAGACACTTCTTAAAGGATGCATTCGTAATTTGGTTGACAACCTCAAACTGGTCTCATAAAGGAACTGTTAATATATATCTAGTAAACAGATTAATGTATATATCTGTTAATGTATATCTATTTACTTTAAACATATTTAATTTACTTGTACCTTTAATCACTGAATATAATACAATATTCATAACAATCTCTAGCATTCTACATGATTCTTTATCAAGATAAAATACAACCATCGAGTATTGATAACAATCTCTAGCATTCTACGTGTTTTTTATCAAGGTAATGATTTATTTTAACCTAAGCGCTTTACTCGATTATTTTCCTGAGATGATCAACTCTTATTTTTAAATCATTTATACAAGTGATTGTTATGCTATTCCACAACACTATCTTAAATTTCTAATATATCTTTCGAATTTTTGGTATATCTTTAGAAATGAGAGATCTTAAGATCTTATATGCTTCCTTAAATTATGTGCCTTAGTCACTAAAATGTTGAATATATGCTATAAGAATAGAAATAGAAAATAATTGGGATGCATTTGTCTTTTTTACCATCTCTCAACCATTAAAGATTTTAAAGGGTAAAGATTTTAAAGGGTAAAAAAATTGAGACTATTGATTTTATCCCATATACATACATGCATATGTAAAACTACGTCGGATGGGAATAATGGCCGTAAATGATAAGTTAACACGTTTCCACGTACAAGTCGATAGAGATGTTTTGTTCCAACTTATGGATGAAGGAAGGATGTGGCTACAGGAAGAGGAACTGACTTATATGGATCTATTATTCAATAAACCACTTTTAGTTATTTTTATCAAACATCTTAAAACACTTTCAATCAAACATTTTATTTCAAACCACTTTTAACTAAAAATAGATCTAAACGGACCCTAAATATTATCGGTTCATCGAATTATTACCAATGTTAACTGTTGCGAAGATCTATGTATTTTTCTTGAGCGATCATCAAGAGAAAAATAATTACCAAGGGAAAAGGGGAAAGATGATTTAAAGAAACAGAAAATTATTATTTGAACGAATATTAAAGAAAATAGATGGGAATTTTGGAAGAAAAGAACAACCTTACATAGACTTAATAGGCTAGAAGCTCATGTTATTTAATTATTTATATCACCACAAATCCACAACAACGTACATCTTGCGCAATACACACTCGCTATAGCTATTTAGATATGACGAAAAGAGAGAGGAGTAAGCCACTATTGTACGCATACAACAACACTAAAACATAATCAATCCAAACTTATAGAGAAGCTAGATACAAGCTTGTACTTATAAATCACTTGGTGATTAGCATTGATTAATGGTGATAGTTAATTAGGCCCGTGATGACCATGGGGGCCAGGTGGAGGAGGTCCATGGGGGCCCGGTGGAGGAGGCTCATGGTGACCTGGACCTGGACCTGGAGGAGGGCCATGATGAGGGGGAGGAGGCTCATGGTGATGATGAGGACCGGGAGGCGGTGGCTGAGGAGGTGGCGGTCCGTCATGAGGAGGTCCATGGTGTGGAGGCTCATGGTGTGGAGGCTCGTGGTGGGGATGATGCGGGTCATGTGGTGGGGGATGCATCTTGTTGTAGTGAGTGACTAAATGTTGGAGGGTGCGATTGAATTTATAGGGGGTTTGTACACTAGATAAAGCTAATGATGAGTTTTTTTTATGTCGCTAAAACATAAAAAAAATTCATTAATAATAGATAAAGTTAATGAAGATTGATTATGTAAAACTTCACATGCTTTTTATCTACCATTTTTGTCCTATTCATCCACCGCTTTTTATCTATTTATTTATTTATTTTTATCATAATATATTTAAATTTGAATTATTTCCATATATTATTTTATTATTTAATAAAAAAGTAAAGTTCAACAAATTTTTTTGAAAGAAATAGTAAATAGGTTTAAATATCAGAAAAAAACGTCACACACTTTTTTTATTTATATAGTTTAGTTTTATATTTATTATCAAATTTAACTTTTTAATAAAAAAAATGACTTAAGTTAAGCCAAAAGATTAAGGTGATGTTTTATTAGAAGAAATAAAAAAGAATCAAAATTGGTTGTTTTTATTTTGTGTATTTAGTTGAGTAAAATGGGAGGACGAAATGAAATCAATTACTAAAAAAGAAAAAATCATAATTTTTTCTCCCACTTTAGGAATCATTATTTCATTCCCATCTAATTTTTTTTTCCAATTTTACTCTCATCCCAAATATAACCCTAAACTCAAATCCCAAAACCCTAAACCCCAAACCCAAAACCCAAAACCCTAAATCCAAATCCTAAAACCCAAAACCCAAAATCCCAAATCCCAAATCCCAATCCTAAAACTCAAAATCCAAAATCCCAAAACTCTAAACCCTAAACCTTAAATCCCTAAAACCTAAACCCTAAACCCTAAACCTTAAAACCTAAATCCCAAAATCCTAAATCCAAAATCCCAAATTCTAAAACCCTAAACCCTTTTTAGAAAAATAATAATTTTAACCCTAAACCTTAACCCACAAATATAACTCTAAACCTTAACCCACAAATATAATCCTAAACCTTAAACCCCAAATCCTAAATCCCGAAACCCTAAATCCTAAATCCTAAACCCTAAATCCCAAATCCTAAACCTCAAAATCCTAAACCTCAAAATCCTAAACCCTATTTAGAAAAATAATGATTTTAATAATATATTTTTTTTAATTAAGTAATAATTATTTAGAAAAATAATGATTTCAATAATGTATTTTGTTTGACGAAAAAATAGTAATTAAATGATATTATTTGAACTTTACTGAATGTAGGGGTATTAAGATAATTTACAAATTTTTCCATTTCATTTCAGTGGCAAACCAAACACTATAATCCTGATTCCGAGTTTGATTCCAATAGTCAAACCAAACAACATTGTTTTCTTTCCATTCCATTTCATTTTCATTTCCATTCCGATTCTCATTTCATTTTACGAACCAAACGCCACCTAAGAGAGTGATCAAAGTGATTAATTTACCGAAAAAATTTATTTGTAGCCTGATTCATTACTTATTTAGTCACTTTTGTTTTTTAAAGAAAAAAGAACCAAGTAATATTGTAAATTATTTTATTAATTTTTTTATTTTATTAGATGTATTTGAAAATAGTAAATTAAAAATAAATTTAAAAAATAATACACAAAATATTTTTTTAATTATTATTATTTTATTTTAATATTTTATTAATTCTTAATTTTAATTAAAAATTAATATATATATATATAATAATAATAATTTTATATTTAAACATTATTATTATCAATTTTTTTTAAATAATTTTATATTAAATTTTATCATTATTAAAAATTAATATTTTAAATAAATTTAATTAACAAAATATAATAATATTTTAATAAAAATTATTAAAAAAATATAATTTATTTTTAATTGTTAATAATGACCAAAAACAATATTAGGCCCAAAACCCAATATGCTCTTAAACCTCCTATATATATTTATATGTTTGTTTCTCCGTGAAGTGTGAGAAATGTCGCTGGAAAAGAAAAACAGATTTCAGAAGCTGTAGTCACCAGAAAAACAGCAACTGGAAAAATAAACCAGCAGTAACAGCAAAAGCTCTGCTAATTTCACTGAAACTCCTCACTTTCTTCGCACTTGTGGCCTCTGCAAACACCGTTTGGTTTCTAGTTGTGATCTCTACATATACAGCAACCCAAGAAGAGAAAACTGTAGAAAAATGAGTGTTGGCTGCCTCCATAACAGACTAAGAGAGCAGAGGAAATCAGCCAAGGACAAACTGTCCATTTCAGCTGTCACTTGTGGTGTTTCTCCCATTTGTACGGTAATATTTGATTTAATAGCAAGTTTGTTAATTTATCTTGCTATATATATTACCAATAAATTAGAGGGAATATTTTGTGGTTTGATTTTGGATTTTGGTATAATTTGTGAAGCTATGGAAATTGGTGTTTGTATCTTCGTTTGATTATTAGTGGATTCTCCTCGGTGTACCGTCGTCAGTGGAGTAGACTTTTCACATTGAAAAGTTGAACCACTTAAATCATTGTGTGCCATTTAATTTCTTACTGCTTATAATTTTGCTGTTACCCATTATTATTAATTTGTGCAACCAATATTGGACCCGATCTTCGCTTCCGCAAGTGCTAATTTATAACAAATTGGTATCAGATCTATTGGGTTATTCTGTTATTTATTGGAACTGATCAAGTTTTCTCTTTTTGGATTTATTTTGAGCTTCTAGTTATCTGATTGGTTTCATATTTTCTGGGTTGTGCTTCTGTTTATTTAATATTGGGTTTTCTATCATGGCGGCAAAATATGAAATTGAGAAATTCAATGGTAGAAATGATTTTAGTGTATGGCATATGAAGATGCGGGCCGTATTAGTTAAAGAAGGGCTCGTTAAGACACTTGAAGGCAAGAATAAATTGCCAGAAAAATTTACTCATGAAGAAAAAGATGCATTAATGGAAAATGCTCTCAATTCAATTCAATTATCCTTGTCTGATGAGGTATTACGCGAGGTTGGTGATGAGGAATCTCCTGCTAGGTTATGGCTTAAATTGGAGAATTTGTATATGACCAAGTCTTTGACCAGTCGGTTATATTTGAAGCAGCGTTTGTATACATTCAGAATGTCAGAAGTTACACCTTTGCACGATCATCTTGATAAATTTACTAAAATTATTCGTGATCTGAAAAATGGTGGTGTTAAAATTGATGATGAGGATCAGGCCTTAGTTCTATTATGTTCTTTACCTCATTCATTTGAACATTTTGAAAGATGTCAAAGCAGCTTTGAATTCCAGAGAGTTGAAGAAAAAAGTGTCTACTAGTAACAATGATAATAACAGTGGTTTATTTGTTAGAGGTAGAAATCAAGAAAAAGGCACAAGCAATAATAGAGGCAAGTCTAGATCCAAATCTAGAAAAAGAAAAGATAAATGCAACTATTGCCGTCAGGAAGGGCACTGGAAAGTAAATTGTCCTAAACTCAAAGGTAAAGGAAAATTTGTTGCAACGTCTTCTGGTACTAACGATGTTGCTGGTGTTGCAGATAGTTCTGGTTCCGATGGTGAAAATGTTCTATCAGTATCTATTGGTTCTCCTGGAGATGTTTGGATTCTTGATTTTGGTTGCACTTACCATATGTGCCCCAGTAGAGATTGGTTTGCTTCTTATCAGTCTATTGATGGGGATGTTGTCTTGATGGGAAACAATATGTCCTGCAAGGTTGTTGGTATTGGTACTGTCCGAATTAAGATGCATGATGGTATTGTTAGGACTTTAAAAGATGTTCGCCATGTTCCATATTTGAAAAAGAATTTGATATCTTTGGGTACTCTTGATTCACAAGGCTATAAGTATGTAGCTGAAGGTGGAGTCTTAAAAGTTAGTAAGGGTGCTCTCGTTGTTATTAAAGGGCAATTGTCACGTGGCCTCTATATGCTTCAAGGTAGTACTGTTATTGGCAGTGTATCAGTTTCATCCTCGTCAGATCAAGATTCAGATACTACTCGATTATGGCATATGCGACTTGGGCATATGAGTGAGACAGGGATGTCTATTTTGAGCAAACAAGATTTTCTTTGTGGTCAGAAAATTGGAAAGCTTGATTTCTGTGAGCATTGTGTTTATGAAAAGCATCGTAGGGTCAAGTTCAGTACAGCCATCCATAAAACGAAAGGTACTGTTGATTATATTCATTCAGATCTTTGGGGTCCTTCTCGTGTTGTGTCTAAGGGTGGTGCCCGATATATGTTGACTTTTATTGATGACTTCTCTCGTCATGTATGGGTGTATTTTCTGAAGAACAAAAATGATGCGTTCTCAAAATTTGTAAAATTCAAGGCTTGTATAGAAAATCAAACAGGCAAGAAAATCAAGCATTTGAGAACTGATAATGGTTTGGAATTTTGTGACAGTCAGTTTAATGAGTTCTGTGAAAGAAATGGCATAGTGAGACATCGCATTGTGCGTCATATACCACAGCAAAATGGAGTAGCAGAACGTATGAATAGGACTTTCTTAGAAAGAGCTCGTTGTATGCTCTTTCAAGTTGACTTGGATAAATCCTTTTGGGCTGAAGCTTGTAACCATGCCTACTATTTGGTGAATCGGTCTCCATCAACTGCAATTGAGTTGAAGACTCCGTTTGAGGTATTCTTTGATACTCCTGCTAATTATTCTGATTTGAAAGTTTTTGGTTGTCCTGCTTATGCTCATGTTAATGATGGTAAACTTGAGCCTAGGGCATTGAAATGCATATTTTTGGGGTATCCTTCTGGGGTGAAGGGTTATAGATTATGGTGTGTTGAACCCAAGTCACCTAAATTTTTGATTAGCAGAGATGTTAAGTTTGATGAGTTTTCCATGTTGCAAAAGAAAAAAGAGTCTATTGTTGCAGATAAAGACCACGGTGTTAGTGAGCAGGTGGAGCTTGAGAGTAGATCTCCTAGTCAAGTGCAAGAGGGCACTTCAGATCAGCCATCTGTGGATGAGATAGATGATTCTGCTCATGATGTAGCAGAAGAGCAACATGAGCAACCATATAGTATCGCTAAGGGTAAAGGAATAAGAGAGATTCGTCGCCCTCAGAGGTACGCAGATGCAGACTTAGTTTCTTTTGCATTGTCTGTGGCAGAGTCTATTGAGGTGTATGAACCTTCTAGTTATCATGAAGCTGTCACTTGTGATGAGTCTGTTCAGTGGCTGGTTGCTATGAATGAAGAGATTGAATCACTTCATAAGAATCATACTTGGGAATTGGTGAAACCGCCTAAGGGCCAAAAGATTGTTGGAAACAAATGGGTCTTCAAGAAAAAGGAAGGTATACCTGAGGTTGAAGCAGCTAGGTTCAAGGCACGTGTTGTTGCAAAGGGCTATTGTCAGAAGAAAGGTATTGACTTCAATGAAGTATTTTCACCTGTTGTGAAACATAGCTCTATTCGTGTGTTGCTTGCTATGGTTGCATTGTTTGACATGGAATTAGAACAACTTGATGTCAAGACAGCATTCTTACATGGTGAGCTTGAGGAACAAATATATATGCATCAACCAGAGGGGTTTGTTGTTCCAGGTAAGGAAGATCATGTTTGTTTATTGAAAAAGTCTTTATATGGGCTGAAGCAATCTCCAAGGTAGTGGTATAAGCGGTTTGATTCTTTTATGATTGATCATGGTTACTCTAGGAGTGATCATAAAAGATTTCATGATGGTTCATCCATTTATTTGTTGCTTTATGTTGATGACATGCTTATTGCTTCCAAGAATAAGTCTGAGATTTAGAAATTAAAGTCACAACTTAATGATGAATTTGAGATGAAAGATTTGGGTGCAGTGAAGAAAATTTTGGGTATGGAAATTTACAGGGATAGACAAGCAGGCAAGCTTTATTTGACTCAGAAAAGTTATATTGAAAAAGTTCTTAAACGTTTTGGTATGAAAGATTCTAAACCTGTGAGTACGTCGTTAGTTGCACATTTCAAGCTTTCTTTGGATTTGTCACCATATTCAGAAGAAGAAGAACGATACATGTCTCAGGTTCCATATGCTAGTGCTGTTGGCAGTTTGATGTATGCTATGGTTTGTACTCGTCCAGACATTTCACATGCAGTTAGTGTTGTCAGCAGATATATGGGTAATCCTGGTAAGGGTCATCGCGTTGTGACGATGAAATGGATACTTCGGTATTTGAGAGGTACATCTAATTTTGGTTTGGTATATGATGGGAGTTCTAATACTGGTTGTAGTGTTATTGGTTATGTGGACTCAGATTATGCTGGTGATTTGGATAGAAGAAGATCTCTGACAGGTTATGTCTTCACTCTTTCTCATTGTGCCATTAGTTGGAAGGCTACTTTATAGTCTACAGTTGCTTTGTCTACGACAGAGGCAGAATATATGGCAGTAGCAGAAGCAGTGAAAGAAGCCATTTGGCTTAGAGGTTTGTGATTTGGGTTTACATCAGGATACTTCTGTTGTATTTTGTGATAGTTAGAGTGCTATACACTTGACCAAGAATACTATGTATCATGAAAGAACCAAACACATTGATGTCAGATATCACTTCGTTCGTGACATTGTCTCCCAGGGTGCTATTGTTGTCAATAAGATAGCCACTACAGAGAATCCAGCTGATATGTTAACCAAAACAGTTCCATTTAACAAGTTCAAGCATTGTTTGGACTTGATTGGTATTTGTAAAAGATAATCACCCTTCGGGGGTTTTGGATGACGGTTATTTGGTAATCCGAGGAATTTCATTTGAAGAATTTCATTTGAAGAATTTGTTTTCTGTTTTGAGCCAAGTTGGAGATTTGTTAATAATGGCCCAAAACAATATTAGGCCCAAAACCCAATATGCTCTTAAACCCTCAGCTGCCTCCTATATATATTTATATGTTTGTTTCTGCGTGAAGTGTGAGAAATGCTGCTAGAAAAGAAAAACAGATTTCAAAAGCTGTAGTCACCAGAAAAACAACAACTGGAAAAATAAACCAACAAACAGCAAAAGCTTTGCTAATTTCACTGAAACTCCTCACTTTCTTCGCACTTGTGGCCTCTGCAAACACCGTTTGGTTTCTGGTTATGATCTCTACATATACAGCAGCCCAAGAAGAGAAAACTGTAGAAAAGTGAGTGTTGGCTGCCTCCATAAGAGACTAAGAGAGCAGAGGAAATCAGCCAAGGACAAACTGTCTATTTCAGCTGTCACTTGTGATGTTTCTCCCATTTGTACAGTAATATTTGATTTAATAGCAAGTTTGTTAATTTATCTTGTTATATATATTACTAGTAAATTAGAGGGAATATTTTGTGGTTTGATTTTAGATTTTGGTATAATTTGTAAAGCTTTAGAAATTGGTGTTTGTATCTCCGTTTGATTATTAGTGGATTTTCTTCGGTGTGCCGTCGTTAGTGGAGTAGACTTTTCACATTGAAAAGTTGAACCACTTAAATCATTGTGTGCCATTTAATTTCTTACTGCTTATAATTTTGCTGTTACCCATTATTATTAATTTGTGCAACTAATATTGGACCCAATCTTTGCTTCCGCAAGTACTAATTTATAATATTAATTAATATTTTATTAAAAAATTAAATAATATTATTTTTAATCTAAAATATTTAACCAAATAAATAATATAATATGAAATATCTGTACTGCACCAACATAGAGAGTATACCACCGCGCGTTTCCAACGACTAGGAGTGCTTTACTTTAGTTTCACTAGAAACTTCACAAAATAGATATAATATGAAAAATAATATATTTAAAATTTATGCGAGTAAAAGTAATATTTTATTAATATTAAATGATTTTATTTAATATATTTAATTAAAAATAATTTAATATTAAACGAATTTAAATAATTATAATTTAATTTTAATAATATTTAATGTGAAATATATTTTAAATTTTTTTAATTATGAAAATATATAAATTAGATAAAAAAAAATTATTTTTGTAATTAAAATTTTAATAATATTATTTTTATTATTTAAAAAAATAAAAAAATAAGCATGCTTGAACTTTAATGAAAAACGAAATATCATTAGTTCGTGGGGCTAGATTCTGCCATATACTTACGGATATAAATTATCCTAATCTAGATCGTGTAAGTACCGATATCTATTATTTTACTTAATAATAAAATATTTAAGTGTATTTTTTAAAAAGTATATTGATATATATTTAAAAAAATATTAATTATAAATAAATTTATATTAGTTGTGATATGTAATGTTATAAAATAATTTTAAAAATAAAAAATAATATTAAACATTTCATTTACTATCATATATTATTATTATAACGAGAATAAAATATTATAAGGAATTATTGAACATGACGTTCACTAGTGACCTTTTAATATAAGGTATAGAGTAGATGTTTTTATGCCTTATTGAAACGTGTTGCATTAAAGAGAATGAAATGGAAGCCAGACACCACATGTGATGTGATGATACGGGAATATGTCACCTTTAAACTCGCTTTCGGTGGAAAAAGAAGAAGAGTAAAGTTACTACTCTCGTCGAACAGTAATTTTTGCACTAAAAGCAGTAAGAGCCAGCTACTTTATTTATGGGTCCGGTATATTAATTATTATTTTAGTTTTGTAAAAAAAATTATAATATTTTATATGTATTCATGTTTACACTTTAAATTTACGGTACATATCTCTTATACAAATCATAACAATCTATTTTATAAAATTATAATACCTTAATTTTTTTATAAAAGTATAACAACTTAATTTTTTTATAAAAAAATAAAATAACATAAATAAATTAATTTTATACCATAAACTTTTATATTTATTTTTATCAATTTACAAATTTATTTAATAGATAGGTAATTAAATTATAATTTTATTAAATATTATAAACTTATATTATCTTTTTCCTTTTAAAAAAATATCGATTTAATAAATATATTTTTTATAAAAAATAAGATAATTTAATAATTTAATAATTTTATTATATTTTTACTCATTTATCTTTTTCTTCCTTTTTTTTTCGTAAAAAATATTACACACTTACTTTTAGTATGACTCATTCTTCCACTTCAAAACTACAAATGTCAATTATCATTATTAGCTTAAGAGCTTTTGTCTTTTCACACTTAATCTTTGTATAAAATTCACTAATGTAAATGATCATTATTAGCTTAAGAGCTTTTTTCTTTTCACACTTAATCATCAATTTGTATAATTTTTTTATCAAATCGTAAATCTTAAATTTTAAAGAATAAATTCTAAAAAAAATATAAACTCTAAATATTAAACTATTAACATTAAATTTTAAATTTTAAATTTTAAATCTTAAAAGTTTAATTTAATACCTGACTTAAACACTAAATATAAGGAGAGAATAAAAAAAGAGAAAAAAAAAAACAAACAAAGAAGAATAGAGTAAAAATAATAATAAGAATTTAAAGTAGTAATTGAATATTTTTTTAAATGATTTAAATATCAAAAATTTAAAAAATAATAAATATAAAAAATTAATATGGTACTATCGTATCCTATATTTACAATGTATATTTTAATTCTTCCTAGCATTAGGATTTAGGAGTGGCCTTGGTCTCTCACCACAAAATCTTGTTTATTCTGGGTGTGTATATATATATAAGTCATGAGGTACATATATAACATATATATATATATATATATATATATATACGAGATTGAATATATCATTGAGAAGGAAATAACACAACAAGGTAACCATAAACTTCAAAAAATAAATAATAAAAATTGCACGTTGTTACAAGATAATATATAAATAGTAATATTAAGTTGTATCAGCTGTTTTATTTAGTATGATAGTAGGTAGGTAGTCTACTAACAACAAAAGAGTAAAGATGATAAGCTTAATAGAAGAAACTCATAATTATTAAACATGCATGCATGCAGTACATATATATTGAAATTCAAGGGTGGTGATGATGAGGAGGAGGGGGATTGTGGGGTTGAGGAGGACCAGGTGGAGGATCATGGGGACCTGGATGACCATGATCATGATGAGGTGGTGGAGGCTCTGGTTTTGGAGGTCCTGGTGGTGGTTGATGTTCATGTGGAGGTGGTGGTTCATGTTCATGTGGAGGTGGTGGGTGATGATGATGATCTGGTGGTGGATTTGGCATTTTTCTTCGATGCAGCTTTGTCACTAGCTAGCTATATTTTTCGTTAAAAGTGTATATAGATAATTATTTAAGCAAATGAAATGACTGATAGGATATATATAGGCAAGGCAAGCTATGTAGAATACTAAAATGTACGATTAATTTTACCATTTATGTATACATATGGATATATATATATATAGTAGGAGGAGGAAGATATTTAATTAACTACGAAAAATTATACTATAATTGTTTTTTTATCAGTAATAGACGAAAGATAATTTAAAAATACAAATTAAAATGTATAAAAGAAAAAATTAATGGAGATATTTTAAAGCCTTTTTATTTTACTTTTTAATGATTGTAGTATAATTATTGTTAGTTAATGCTTATCTTTCCCAACTGCTAGTCAAATCCATATATGTTTGTTTTTGTTAGGTTTTCTCTACCTAAAATTCTTAGAAATGTCTAGATATTGTATATAACATCATATTTGAATTTTTTTATTAAAAAACAAAAGAAGAAAAATCATATTTTATTTTGCTTGAGAAAAAAACGCCACTAGACATCCAAGTACTTCTCCTCAAAAAGAAATTATTATTTTTCAATCTTTTAAATTAATTTAATGTTAAATTATGATTTATTGGTCACAGTAATTTATTAATATTATTGAATGTTTTCTTTTTAAATCAAACTATATTTAGTGTGTTTATATATATTAAAAAAAATATCATAATTGTGATAATTTAAATGAGTTAGAGCGTGGCAATTACATAACAATGGTGATTCATATGAATTTAGTAATATAATGATGATTAAATGGAAAATTTGTAAAGATTAATTAGTGTAGTTTCTCATTTCTTTTCCCTGAAAAAAAAAACCTAAAAGAGGAAAGATAGCTACGATTTTTTTTGGTCAAATGGTTGTTACCTATGATTGAATAATTAAAACAGAAAAATGGAAAACTTAATATATTATTAGACTAATGCTATATAAATTAAATGATGTATCACTATACATAATGAATGTTAGAATAAAAATATAGAATTTTTAAATAATTATGGGATTATTTATTAACTTAATATCAATTATATATTTTGATATATAAATTAATACATACATAAGTTATCAAGTTATATCATAAGGGTGGCTCAAATGTTTGGAGTTCTAAGTTGGATTTAATTATTTTTTATATTAAAATAATATAAAAATTTTACTTTTATTTTTAAAAATTTACATTACAATTCAAATAACAAGTATTAGAACAAAATATTGAAGTACTTATGCATTAATTAATATATAAAATTAGATAAATATTAAAATGTAAAAATTTAAGATATTAGATAAAAAATTGATATTATATTTTTAGGTCGAAATATAAAAGACAAAATAAAATTTGAATTAAAAATCAGTATTTTTTTAATGATAAAATATATATATGTAAATAAAAAAATAAGCGACAAATAAGTAAAGATGTCCTATTAAACTTTGTTATAAATTAATATGATGAACAAATAATCTAAAATGAATTAAGTTACAATTTACTTTTAAACTATATCATAAATTAGATTTAATTCAAGAACCTATAGTTGTGGAGAAGAAATATTTTATTTAATGAATAGTGTTAAAGATGATTAGTTGTGTGTGTATTAGGTGTCTAACACTAGATGAATATATTAGTTGTGTATTAGGTGTATGTCACCTAAAATTGTCTCTAACTTTGTATATAAATATGTAGTGTCTTTGAATGAAATATATAAGAGTGAATTTTGAGTTTTACAAATAGAAAACTGAAAAACTTTCACTTAATGAAAGAACTACTAGCTGCTTATATAGCAGTAGCATTCAAGTGATCAACATTCACTTAGTACATGTATACAAAATAATTATATCAAAATTAACTCTAACCAAGATATCTAATACCCCTTCAAACTAATGGCCTCAAAAGAACTATTAGTTTGGACCAAAAAAGAAAAAAAAAAAGGAATTTTTTTTAGAATAATGCCATCAGAAAGATTAGAGATGCTGGTGTTACAACCAATGTAGGAGGAGAATCAAATATTGCTAGTAATAGAGATGGTACCAGCAAGGATGCCAAATTCTCAAATGATTTTGACGTGGTTTTGAAAGTTTTTTTAATTAAAGATATAATTAATTACAACAAATGAATAGTTAATTAATCTTAAATTAAAATTTTAAAATGACTAGACATGCAATCGTGTGTAAGTAAAATAATAAGAAAATAAATAAAGAGTTAAAAACGATATTTTAGATGGAAACAACCTAGGTCATAATAATGACATAAGAGGAAAATTACCGGTCCACTTGATCACCTAAGTATCCATTAATCAAATAATATTTGATTACAAGGCTAGAACTCAAATTACCCTTAAAGGTAATGCATTCAAGTAATCTACTTATAAGTCTCCATTTTTTTTTCACAGTTTCTACAAGTAAGGTGTTCGAATTCAGACCAACATTTCAATAAACTTGAGTCACATGAGTTATCGAATTAGTTTAGCTAGTACCATAAATATTAGCACAAAAACACAAGTTCAATATGTGTCTTAGAGTGAATTAAAAAATGAATAACTCTAACTAGATGATATAACATAATAACAGATAAACCAAAATCACTAGCAACAATAAAATAGGCGATTAGGTAAAATAATAAAAAATATTGTAGACTTATTAATCAATAAAAAAAAACTACAAAATGTTTGATAGATTAACTAATAAAAAAGCCTAGCAGAATAATGTTTATAAAAAAATTAGAGATACAACATAAGTTGTAAAAGTTGATTCAATTGTGGTTGGAAATTTTTATACAAAATGTTTGTTTAAATAGAATTTGTTAAAGCCCTAGGTCAAAGGCCTATTACTAATTTGTCCATAAAATCATTTAAAAGAGTTTTAAAAATCAAGAACAATATAGTAATAAAATATTTTGGCTCGAGTAGATATTAGGTTTAAATTTGAAACCCTTATCGCTCAATTTATCCAAGTTGAGCTCAATTAATTGAACTAATAAGGTTGATTGATCAAAACCCTTTTCAATCTATTTTCGATTGATCCAAGCAATGATAAAAAGATGATCTATGGATCTAACTAAAATTTGATCCATCTAAGGTATTAAAAAATTAAACTTGAGACTAGGTAGATCGAATGAGATCAATCCTCAATCGATTGTGACCTAAACTTCAATCGATCTAGCTCATTTAAAAATTAATTTTGATAGAACTCTTAATCAAAGTAAATCGATTCTTGATTGATCTATTTCCTTGATCGATTCAAAAATTACTCGATCGATCGAGTAACTATATGTAAAATATTCTTATGCATCTAATATAAAATCTAACGTGTATAATAACTGACATCTACTTTAGATGTGTGCATTTAGAGTTTAATAGTTTCTTTAGCTTGAATATTGTTCTTAAAAGACTCACCTAAAAGCTAAATTATATTTAGATGTTTTGTTCACAAATATCACCAATACTTATAAATCTTACAATCTTGTTTTTTGGCATATTCGTGTGACAAAACTTCTCTCTCACTAATATAGATAGGAAAAGTAAATTTATATATTTGAATTATCCTATGATCCGTGAAACAATCTTTGCATTAATCTTGACAGCTCATGTGTACACTGAAAGACAAAAAAACACAAACAACCTGTAACTTGTTCCAAAAGACATATTGTTCATTAGTTTAATATATAAAATAATAGATAATCGAAGAACCCGTGAATAAAAAAATAGGAAATTTTAAAAGTTACTCCACCTAAGTTAATTATACCAAAAAAATTAATGCTCAATGTTGTCTCTTTTGGAGAACATAAAACATGCAAGCATACACGGTCACAAGTAATAAAATTTGATAAGTAAGTTATCGTTCCCACGGAGATTTGTTACTATTGTTTGTTGAGTACTAAAATTATTTTGCTCTGACTTTATCCAAAACGATCGTTGATTTAGAACAAGTTAAGAAAAGATTTTTTATAACAAAATAAAAAGAAATATAGGATTCCAGTTTTTCACCAAATTCATCCACTCAAATCATATTATTCTCTCTTGATTTATATTTTTTTGTACATTTAATTTGTCAACCGAAAACTTCTAATTTTATCCATACATATCTTCCGAGCTCCGTATAGACACACCTCGTTAAATTAATTCACTATATTCCTATGAGAATTAAATTTACCAGGATTCATTAAGTTCTAAGTTCTCAAATGGCCACACATACAATTAGGGTATATTCCTATCCTTCATCATACATGTCAATCTATCCACGAACAATATACACAAAAATGCCTCTTCCAAATTTATTTAAGTGCCACAGATCAATTTGATAAAATTCGTAAATAATCAAAAAACATTAAGCACAGATAGAATAAACAAATCAAACGTCTTATAAATCTTTCAAAAATAATTAAATTCAAGCTTCTAAAATTTAGATAAAATGCAACCCTAGAAAAATTAAATTACTTCATAATAAAGAAAAATTAATATTACAGCAATCAAAAAATATCAGTTACAGAACATTAAGAAAATTAAAACTTCACTTAGCACAAATATTTGGCACACACGGAACACAACAGAAGCAAAAAATGGCTTCTGCGTGTTCCACAGCCAACCACTACTCTCTCCAAAAATTCCAAACTCTAAACTCTAAAAACTCCATTACTATCCCCTATTTATAACTTTAAATTTCTAAAAAAATATTAATTTAAAAATAAATATTTTTACACACGTGGGAGACATTTTGCATCAAAAATAGAAATAAAATGCGTGGGGGACACACGGTTACAACGAAAACATTATTTTAAACTGAGTGGGAAATAGCTGCGCGTTTCTGATTTTGTTTTCAATACACGCTTCCATGTGTCGTGATCTGATTTGTTGAAAAATATAGTGGGACACGTGGCAGCCTTCAATTGGTGAGAGGAAAACGGCTACATATAATTGCACCGCACGAAAGCATGGTGCACGGGGACATGTGGCAGACAAGGGCACGGCTGGAAACGTGCGTCGTTTCCGTGCATTTGGTTTACCCGATACGTGACACGTGTCTTCTTCTCATTAGATGCAGGAATATTGGAGACACGTGGCAGACTATATATGGCTGAAGGAAACGATCACAAGTGGTTCCGCCACACGGGATCACACCCTTTGGTAGAAGCGTAACAGACACGTGGGTCCCACACTGCACGTCGGCTTGCGCAGCAGGTGGGCCCCACTGGCGCGCCGAGCCACGTAAACCCTGAAATCCGTGTTTACTCTCTTTTGTCGCACTTGCAATCCACACGCCTCATCGTATCCGTTGATTGAATGATCGAACGGTTAGTGTCACCTGAAATTAATGTTGCGCGTGACTTCTTTTTCCTGCATAGAATATTAATTTCCTTAATTGCATTTTGACCCACAAAGTTAATTCACATTACATTTTAATCTTTCTTTAATTATAATTAAGCCATTTTCTAATTTAAATTAAATTTTAAACTTTTAATAATTAAAATTAAGCCTAATTTTAATTTAAATTATATTGTCGACTATTGTAAAATGCAATTAAGAACTCTTTTATTTGAAATTATATTTTTGGAAACAAATTTGCAATTAAGTACGTTTTCGATTAAAATTATTTAATTTTCTTAAAAATAATCTCCTTAACAAATAAACAGTAAATACTAAATAGTTTAACTAAAATGAACTAAAAATGTAGAGAACATAGCAATTATAATTAATAAATTAGGTGAAAATAATTATATAAAATACAGTTATCACTCAATAAATTTCTCCCACTTTTTATCATACGAATAAATAACACAAAGAAAACATAAAGACAAGCAAGTAAAGTAAGCACAGAGCGTATTGAATGATAGGATTCACGTATATCAGCAAACAAATTTCAATTACTTTGAAGTAACAAAAGTTAAAAGAAATATGATTTCCAATAACCCAAGAGATTGTACAATGCAAATAAAACATAATCAGAAAATAATCATTGTCCTAGTGGTTGAAAACCATACTATGATGCATATATTTGATTATGAAATACATATCCTCTTATTGTTCATCCATGATAGTCACTTTTTGTTGGATACCATCCATTCTAGTTGATGGTTCTTCCATTCTCATTTGGATTTCGTCTTCCTGACGAGAAGGTTTGAAAGCATGCATGTTTTCCATTTCTTCATAACTAAAAATGTCATTGGAGCTCTATCTCTTAGAGGTTGGGTAGAGGATCTTGAGATGGTTGACTTCTTAATATCACCCATCAAACGAATGGAATCAGAATCTCTATAGGTTGCACATCCTCAACAAGAATTAGTTATGTAATGAGGAAACCATAGGAAAGACCAATCCTCAAGTTGAGGATCTGAGATTGGTTTACAATTTCATCTTTAATAATTATTCCTACATGGAAGGTAATCCCTTTTTCAATATATTACAATATCTTAGCATATAGGTACCCAATCTTGAAAGAGTGCTTGGATGGCAACAGATTTGCACATACCATCTTATTTAAGACTCGATAAAATGAGTGAATTCACCCAGGATATACAGTTGTTTAGAATGGAGGCCGACATTGGGCGAACCTAATAGTTTAGTTAATAAATCCTCATTCAAAATTCTATATCATTCTAAGTGAAAATTGGCATCCTCGATGTTTGTGATGGATAAGAAGTTGTTGATTCTTTAGGTCGAGATGTCAACAGTATTGTTTTGGACAAATACCCTAACTCATTAGCCTAGGGTGATGAGTTTTAAGGTCAATATTAACATAGAACTCACGAACGAGGGTAGGAAAACATAATATTGATGGCGTAAATAAAGATTGCCAACCCAAAACCCTAATGGCTAGTGTAATTCATATCTAATGAAATTCTATCCAGGTTATACTATGCTTAAGTAAAATAAGGCATTTAGACATAGTAGTTTGATACCTCGATGGATGCTTATTGTCCCATCATTGAGATGAATATAGAGTAGGAGCACCTTGAGGGATTTCTCATCTAACTTCCATCTAAAAATTGAGCACATAATAGAAAAGACCAAAATGCCCCTAAAATTGAAAACACCCAAACTGATCCAAAAATTCCAAAACAATTAAGGAATGGAGCGTAATGAACTATTATTGGAGTAAAGGACGTGTATTTACGAATATTTTCTAGCCAAAATTAGTGTTTGTTTGGAGAGAAAATTAGAAAAATAGTGGTATCGATTTCTACTTTTGATAAGAGTCAAACTATTGCATTTTTGTTATGATTTAAAGGTTGATATTTGTGTGAAAATTGCGTTTTATTTGATTATTTAATCCACAAATGTCATTTCACGGGTATTTCGTGTTTAAAGTGCAATTTCAGGTAAAATCATAATTTTGGAGAAGTTTGCGACAAATTTCAATGACCGGGATTTAGTGCAAATAAAAAGAAAACAAAATTTCAAAATTTGAAATTTCGCCGCCGGCGAAAACCTTACGGAGAAAATGTTGAAAATCATGCAGGGAGCGCCGCTGGCCAAATCAATCTCGCCGCCGGCCAAGTACATCTCGCCTCCGGCCAAATAAATATAGCCGCCGGCCAAGTGCATCTCGCTGCCGGCCATAATAATCTAGCCGCCGGTGAGATTTAGCGAACCGAAATCGTAAGTTTTCCAGAAATCTTGCCGCGGTGAGAATAACTTCGCCGCCGGCGAGTTTCGTTCGAAAACACAATTTTATGTTGTTTTGTTCCAAAATTTCCCCCCCAAACCCTAGATCTATATATACATTATGATGGAGAAAGAGGGGACGGCAATGAGGGGAATTCAAAGACATTTTTGGAGGAGAGAAAGAAATTTTGGAGAAACTTGAAAGATCTTCACCATTGATGCTACCAAGTCTTCATCTTCTAGAGTTTTTCATCACTTCTCCTTAGTTTTTATATTCTGCAATTTATTCAGTTTTGTTATTCATGAATTCAATTGAAATAATGGTTGTTCTTATTTCCGTTATGAACTAATTCATTTTTGCTAAGGCTATGATGTAGTTAAATCAAGGAAATCTGATTTCTTTTGTTACGGTTATATGAATTCATTATTTTCAAGTCGAGTATTTATTTCCATGCTTAATGCTTTTAAATTTCTAATCAAGATTTAGATGATTTGTTGCATTATATTGAGACCGAGAGGAGATGTGTAATGAATGCTTCTTGTGATAAATACTGTATATTGAATGCGAGTTTGACACCTAATGCATGATGTATGTGGTTATTCCAGAAATTCCATAAATCGTAATGTGCTTATTTGTGATTAAATCTTCATAGAAATATAGTTGGTTTTCATAGATAAGTAATTCTAATATAACTTGAGAAAGAGTATTAGATAAGTTTGGGTTATTCAACCATCACTTTTAGCTTTGATTCTCATATAACATGACTTGAAATCGAATTGAATTGATTTAGCGAAATCAAATGCCTTAGCGTTTTTAATCATTAGTGAACAACATTTAATTTTGTTATTTGCGTTTAGTTTTATGTTAATTTTCTTTTTAAACAATTTCAACAATTCATTTTTCAAATAAAATTAGGGTTAGTCAATTTCGGTACTTAGTAACGCCATTCCTTGTGGGTTCGATATCCGTACTTTTGTACACTTTATTACTTGAACGATTCATACACTTGCGAAAATAAGCATCAACTTTAATGTGGACTTTTGTAGAAATTGATCCTAGAAATGTAAATAGCATGCACTTCTAAGTGAAATGGGATAAAAAATAAGGAGATTTGGTGGATTTTTGAGAGAAAATTAAAAGGGATGTGAAAATGAGGTTTGTGTTCGTGAAGGGTGAAGGGTGGGGAAAAAAAGAAGAATGATATTTAAACTAAGACCATTTGATCGATCAAGAATAATGTCAATTGATCTACATTCAAACTTTGATCAATCGAGTTTATTGCAGATTGATCAACATTTAAAGTTTCTAAAAAATACAATCTCTCCTCCTAAATCCTATAACTACTTAAAAATCAAACAAAATAATAACAAATCAAAAAATTAATCAAATATTTTTAATTATTTTGGAATAAATGTAGAAGAGTTATTCAAACATGAACATCACTCAAATAATAATATTGAAATAAAAATCATTCTTGATCATAATTAAATTATTCATAATATGCATAAATATTCTGATAAAGTGCTTATACATTCTTCAACATATATGGTGGCATATTGATAATTACTCAAAGTATAATAAATACTGAAATTGCAACATCATATGCATATCAATTAGTCCATTCATGATTAGTTATGAAAGATATAACGAAAAGAATATGACTTATGATCAAAAGATTGTAGTTGAATATATACTTGCACATAATAAAATTTACCCACTAAGAGAAAACTTAATTAATTTTTTTTATATTCACTCTCATCATTTATTATAATTTTTTGTGTGAGAAATTGGCTATTTATTTTTCTTTACACATAACCATTTGTGGTTCTTTCTTTTTATGCATGCAATTATTTTTGTATTTTTTTCATTTTTCCTTAATATTTTTTTTTCTTGCAAAGGAATTATGCACAAGCCAAAAGACATATCATGATGATTTTGACACTAGTTGTGAAATAGCTCTCTCCACTCATTGTGATAGCTTCACATATTATACTAGGTTACCCTCTCAAAACTAAATGTCACTCTATAGCAACATTTTAAAAAGTGAAAAATTGAGTTAAATCACAATTTAGTAGTCACAGTTATCTCAAGCACTAAAACCTCATAATGTCAATCATAAATTTCAAGCATGAAAAACTTATGTGTTCAGTAAGTCTGTGAGTAGGTTCATGTTGATATCGTTCACCATATGTGAAAAATATGTAAATTCACAAGTCACAATATCCATTTGCATAATGCATAGTCAATAAATACTATGGTAGATGTAATGTTCAAGTCAATGTTAAGGCAATCTACTTCCCTTGTTTTTTACATAATACTAAATCTATTAACAATTCATCGATACTAATGGAATTAAATTCATTAAGAATTTAAAGTCACTTTCCTCATTGTTTGAATCAGTATCAGACTTACTGGAGTGTCCACCAGTTATTACAGTAAATGCCAAAAAGTTGGTATCACTATTTTCTGATTTAATTGGAATGTCGCTATTACTTTCAGAGTCAGTAAGTGTAGCATTGAAGGCTCTTCCAGTTTCTTTCTTCTTGTTGGCACAATCAACTACAAAGTGACCATAACATATACATTCAAACATTAAGGTCCATTTGGCTTAGTTTCTTATCTTTTGAACTCATAGATTTGATTTCTCTTTAATTATGATCTTTTGACCAACTTGATTGTTCTATGCTTTGAGGATTCATTTTGTTGAAGTATTTCTTTAATTTTTTTGCTGTGAGTACCAATTCTTCATCATCATCATCACCATTTTCAATCATAGTTGTTTTAAAAGAAACACCTGTGTCTTTTATAGGAGTTCAAAAGCTCATCTCAAAAGAGAGGAGTGAGCCCACTAGTTTCTTAATTTTAATGGTGTCCACATCTTTTGTTTCATCAATGGTGATGACCTTTGTATAGAAATTATTTGTTAAAGAGCATAGTATCCTTCAAACCAATCTGTATTCCAATTTTCTCCCCAAGATTATTAGAAGAGTTAGCAATATCACATAATTTAATATAAAATTTAAGAAATCTTTCAAACTCTTCGATTCTCAGATTTTAAAACTTAGTACCTAATAGCTAAGTTTTGTGCTTTTAACTTGAGTAATGCCTCTATGGGTAACCTTTAAAGTATCCTAATCACGCTTGGTAGTTTCAACATCAAATATACAATGAAATGTTTCGGCAGACACAACACTAAAGATAGCATTTGTACCTTTTTAATTCTAGTTACTACTAATTTTATCTTCAGTAGTCCATTCACTCCTACGTTTAAGAGTGACTACATTATTTTTGGTAACCGTAGGTCATGCTCAACCATAAACTATAAACTGTAGAAAGGCTCTCATATGAACTTTCTAATATGGATAGTTAAACCCATCAAAGAAGGAAGCATGGGTTGTAGAAGAACCCTCTCTCAAATGATCCATAACAAGAACCTAGGTAACACTAAATGTATCTAGTAACTTGCTCTGATACTAATTGAAAGTTTTTTTGTTACAGATCTAATTAACTAGAGGGAGTGAATAGGTAATTGATCAAATTATGCTAAATTAAAATTTTACAAGTAGCGAGACATACAATCGTGTGTAAATAAAATAATGCAAAAATAAATAAAAAGCTAACATGTGATATTTTATGTGGAAAAAATCTAGGCCTCTACAATGACCTACGAGAAAACCAAATGTTAATCGGACAACCTAACTATCCACTATGAAAATAATGTTCGAATATAAGGATAATACTCAAACTACCTCCAAGGTAATGTTCCCAAGTAAATTACTTACAAGCCTAAAATTTCTTTCATAGTTTCTATAAGTAAGATGTTTTGATCCGGACCAACGTTTCTGATAAACTCAAGTCACATGAGTTATCGAACCTTTTTAGTTGGCATATGATATTTTAGCATAAACACAAGTGTAATGTGTGTCCTAAAATAGATTAAATAATGAACAATCATAACTAGATGATTTAACAGAATAACAGATGAACCAAAATCACTAGCAACACTAGAACAAATGATTAAGCACAATAACATAAATATTGTAAGCTTGTTAATCGATCAAACACAACCACAAAATATTTGATAGATTAACTAATAAAAAATCTTAGTAGAATATTTTTGAGAAACAAATTTAGAGAGAGCATAAGTTGCAAAAGTTGATTCAATTGTGGTTTGGAGTATGTTTTTGTTTTCGTTTTTTTAAAATAGAATTTGTTGAAGCCGTAGGTCAAAATCCTATTACTAGTATATCCATTAAATCATTTAAAAGAGCTTTAAAAAGTAATGACAATATAATAATAAAATAATTTGGCTCAAGTAAAAATTAGGTTTAAAGTTGAAACCTTCGCTGCTCGATAGATCTAAGTTGAGCTCGATCCATCCAAGCGATGATCAAAAGATGATCGATCAATCTAACCAAATTTCAATCTATCTAGGGTATCCAAAAATAAAAGTCAAGACAAGGTGATGACTTGTATAATTTGAAATAATTTATCACTTCTCAACTTTAACTTTAATATAATTTTATTTAATTTTTATTGACTTTAAAGTTCATTATTATTACTTAAATTTTATTGCAGATTAGAAGAAAATGAAGGTCCAAAATTTTAGAAGTATATCATTTAAGAACTCTCAAATTCAAATGAATATTTATTTAAATAAAATAAAATTAAATATATATATCTTAGATTAATGAAAGAGGATATGTATATATATAAAAGAGCATAGGGGAGCAATAAATAGAATGAAAGGATATATATATATATATATAAGAAAAGGAGGAATGGTTAGAAAAAAAAAGTAGAAAAAAAGAATAGAAAAAAACAAAAGTAGATTGAAGCAGCGAGGAAGCAGGGAAACAACGAAGCATAACAACAAATTAATGTAAAAGCATATCTTTTTGCGATTCATTTTCTTTTCAATTTTTCTAGGAAAATTTATGATAAATTCGTTTATGTTAAATTTAATATTTAGTATCAACTAAATTTTCTTTATTCTAAGAAAAATATGTAACTTAATTCCAAATTATGCTTGATTTTCTATGTTAATTTGAATTATTTCTCTTTATTTTTCTGATTTATTATGAGTTTATTGCTTCTAATTAACTAGCCATTAATTAGATGATTTTAATCTTATTGTTTACTATTGAAAGAGAGAATTATAGGATATATCTAGAATGTTTCGGCATAGGTAAATATAGAGATCGAAAGACTTATATGAACCTGTGTAATATTAAAATCATTGGTGTTAATGCTATCTTGTTTTATTAAACTACATACTCTTGTGTAATGAATAAGAATATTTTCAATTTAATGTTGAAAGAGGCTTTTGGATGTTTTTTTGGAGATTGCTATCAAATAGAGAGAATTAAATTCGATTAGCTAGATGAATAAAACATAGTGAGGGATTAGGTGAAATCGATTTCCTAGAAGTTTTCTTCCCATTAATTTGATATTTGAAAGAAATCTTTATTTTATTTTCCATATTTTCTTTAATTTTTTTTTATTTTAAATTCCAATTACGACAACCTTAGTGACTTCTCAAGATAAAATTAAGATCAATATAATTTTAGTATTTGTCAAAAATAAGTTACCAATCCCTAAGAACGATACATTTCTTATCACTTTATTATAAAACTATGATACTATGCACTTATAGTTTTACACCGATCAAGTTTTTGGTGCTGTTGCTGGGGATTGATTTCTTATTACTTTTGCCAATATCGATACAAAGTAATCTTGATTTTAATTTAGAATTATATTTTAATTCATTTATATTTTTTATTTATATTTTTCTCTAAGGTTGTTTTTGATGTTGGATGCACCGTGCTAGAACTCAAAACATTATTCTTTTTGATCGAGAGATTGAAAGAACCTTTAGATCACAAAGAAAGAAGAAAGTACTACTCAAGGCTAAAAGAGAAGAAAATGCATAGCCACACACCTTGAAGGATTATGTAAGGCCAATTGTGAATGACCATTACTCAAGTGTAAGACGCCAGACCATTAATGCCAATAATTTTGAGCTCAAACCAACGTTGATCGGTATAGTGTAACAAGCCTAATTTAGTGGATCGCCACTTGATGATCCCAATATTCATTTGGTAGTGTTTTTGGAGATTTGTGACACTATAAAGATGAGTGGTGTTACTGAAGACACCATTAGACTGAGGTTGTTTCCTTTTTCATTGAGGGATAAGGCCAGAGGTTGGCTACAATCTCTACAACCAGGAAGCATCACTAGTTGGCAAGACATGACAGAAATGTTTCTTGCTAAATTCTTTCCACCTACAAAAATAGCCCAACTCAGAGTAAGATTGGTCCTTTCAGACAAAATGATTTTGAGACACTTTATGAAGCATGGGAAAGTTATAAAGATATGATTCGACGTTGCCCTAAACATGGATTACTGGATTAGTTGCATGTTTAGATGTTTTATAATGTGTTAAATTGGAAAACTAGAACCATAGTTGATGTTACTTCTGGTGGAACTTTGATGTCAAAGGCAACTGAAGGTGATACTTCTCTTTTGGAAGAAATGGCTTCAAACAACTATCAATGGCCAACTGAAAGATTTATGACTAAACACGTTGTCGGGATTCATAAATTGGAGCCATTTATTTCCCTTTTAGCTCAAGTTGCTTCTCTATCTCATCATATTTCAGCCTTTACAACCCAAAGAATACCAAAAAATGCAGAACATGTTATAGATTCAAGTATAATAGTTCCGATGAATGAAGCAAGTTAAGAACATGTTCAATACATCAACAATCGAAACTACAATTATCATGGTAATCTTATGCCAAATTACTACCATCTATGGCTTCGAAATCATGGTAAATTTTCTTATGGAAACATAAAGAATGTGTTGCAACCTTCTCCAGGGTTTGATAGTCAACCAAGTGAGAAGAAGATATCACTTGAGGATGCCATGGTTTTCTTTATTGAGGAGACCAAAGCAAGGTTTAAAAAGAGTGATTCACGGATGGATAACATTGAGACTCATTTTAATGATATGGGAGTCACTATGAAAATTCTTAAAGTGAAAATTGGGCAACTAGCCATGACCATCAATGCTCAACAAAAAGGAAATTTTTCTAACAATATAGAAGTGAATCCAAAGGAATAATGTAAGGACATTACACTTAGGAGTGGAAGAGAAATTGAGAGGTCACCATCAAAGGAAACCGAGTCCACCCTTACAACTCCAAACAATGGCCGAAGCAATAATAAAATAGAAGAAAAGAAGATTGTTGATGATACACTAAGAGAGACTGACATGCCTCCATTGATTTCATTTCCTAATAATCCTCCTTTTCTCTTTACTCCACTTCCTTATCCTTAACGCTTTCAAAAACAAAAATTAGATAAGAAATTTTCTAAGTTTTTGGATATCCTTAAGAAAATTCACATAAATATTCCTTTTGTAGATGCCTTGGAACAAATGCCTAATTATGCCAAATTCTTGAAGGACATCATTTCCAAGAAGAGAAGGTTGGAGGAGTTCAAAATAGTGAAGCTTTCTAAAGAATGTAGTGCTATTATTCAAAAGAAATTACCTCAAAAACTAAAAGATCCGGAGAGTTTCACTTTTCCTTGCACTATTGGAAATTTATTTTTTGATAAAGTTTTATGTGATCTTGGTGCTAGCATTAATCTTATGCCACTTTCTGTTTATAGGAAATTGAGACTTAGAGAGATGAAACAAATAATAATTTCTTTGTAACTAACAGACCGATCCATCAAGTATCCACATGGATTCATAGAAGATGTATTGGTAAAGGTGGATAAATTTATTTTCCAACTGATTTTATGATGTTAGATATGGATGAAGACCAAGATATCCCACTAATTCTTAGCCGACCATTCTTGGCTACAAGAAGGGCTTTAATGGATGTTCAAAAGGGTGAGTTAACATTGAGAGTGAACAAGGAAGAGGTTACGTTCAACATCTACGAAGCCATGAGATTTACAGAAGATCCAAGCACTTGCTTTCAGGTGGATATCATTGAAAAATGTGAAGTAGAAACCTTTCAAGAAGATATACTGGCTGATCACCTAGAACAATGTATCACCACTTCATCTCATGCTTATGATTTCAATAACTCCTCAATTTGTGAATCTGATTTACCTTTTGTTAGTGAAGAATTTCTCCACTATGTTGTAATTATTTATGCTATTTCAGACAGCTCATGGGTAAGTCTAGTGCATGTTGTCTCAAAAAAGGGTGGAATGACGGTGGTAAAAAATGACAACAATGAGTTTATTCTTACAAGAATAGTCATAGGTTGGTATGTATGTATAGATGACCGCAAGTTGAACAAAGCAAAAAGGAAGGATCATTTTCCACTTCCATTCAATGTTGCATGATGGCTATCTTAAGATATAATGGAAATTTTCATGGATGACTTTTTGGTTTTTGGCACATCTTTTGATCATTGTTTGCATAATTTAGCTCTTGTTTTGCAGATATGTGAAGATAAAAACCTTGTCCTAAACTAGGAGAAGTGTAATTTCATGGTTCAAGAAGGGATCGTGCTTGGCCATAGAGTGTCATCTAAAGGAATTGAGGTTAATCGAGATAAAATTGCAACCATAGAAAACTTCCACCTCCAAAGAATGTGAAGGGAATCATATAAGTCTTTTGGAACGTGAAGGATTTTATAGAAGATTTATAAAAGATTTTTCTAAACTCTCTAAACCTTTATGTAATCTTCTTGAAAAATATTTTGCATTTGACTTTGATGATGTTTGTTTGTAGGCCTTTATTGCACTCAAGGAGAAATTGATTTCAACACCAGTAATGACTGTACCTAATTAGAGTTAACCTTTTGAAGTCATGTGTGATGCAAATTACTTTGCAATTGGAGGAGTGTTAGGACAAAAGCGAGAAAACTATTTTAGAGCCATAAACTATGCAAGCCAGACATTGAATGAAGCCCAATTGAATTATACAACAATTGAGAAGGAGATGCTTGCTATGGTATTTTCTTGTGACAAATTTTGGTCTTACCTCATTGGTACAAAGGTGATAGTGTTCACTGATTATGTAGCATTTTGTTATTTGTTTGGGAAGAAGGAGGTTAAGTGTCATGACCCTAGACTTCAACTAGAAATCATATGGCACTTAACACGATCCGTTGCACTAAGCTTGCCTTCCAACCCGAACAAAACACTCCAAAGAGAGTAAAAAGAGACTTAGAGATTTAGAGGATTCAAGAGCAAAGCAAAAACACAAGAGAGTTTATGAATAATGCTTTGTATTGCTCTAGAGAGGTTATCTTACAACTTCCCAAGGATCCCAAGAATTCCAAGGATGGTTACAATTGAAAACCAATAGGTCTATTTATAGTGTGGCTCCAACCTTAAGATTATGCCACAAGTTTCTAGATTCTACCATGTCTAGAATGTACAAGAGTATCTACATTTTTATAGTTTTATCTACAACATGCAACAAGGTTCTAGGACCTTCTAGTCAAGTCTAGCCAACTCTAGAGTCTTCTAGGATTGTCTACTTCCTTCATGAAAGTTCTAGGATGTTCTGGAAGCTTCTAGAGACTTCTACTTCCTTCATGAACCATCCAGCATATTCTAGAATATTCCAGCACCTTCCAACACATGCTAGTGTACTCTGGAACATTCTAGAGTCTTCTAGCCTTGAGTTGAGTCTATCCAACTCTAGCTCCCTTTAGACATCACTAGACCACTCTAGAACTTTCCCATGTATTAACTTGTAGAAAATTCTAGATCCTTTAGGCAAGCACACTTTCTTTGGATTTTGAGGGATAATTTGAGTGGGATGTAATATAAGCCTAAGCTGATTCATTGGATCCTTCTTCTTCAAGAATTTGATTTGGAAGTTGGAGATAAGAAAGGAAGTGAAAATTTAGTTTCTGGTCATCATTCTCGGTTGGAGCAAGAAGAAGTAAAACTAGATTTAGTGATCCAAGAAGCATTCCATAATGAGTAGTTTTTTTCATGTTTGATTAAGCTTCCTTGGTATGTTGAGATTGTAAACTACTTAGCTTGTAGGGTATTGCCACCAGATTTTACTTACCATTAATGTAAGAGGTTTTTGCATGATGTGAAATATTATATTTGGGATAAGCCTTTGCTTTTCAAAAGATGCCCTGATTAAATTATCCAAAAATGTCTAGAGAAGATGCATGCCATTCTCCATCATTGTCATTCCTCATCATATAGAGGACATTTTGGAGTAACACGAACAACAACTAAGGTACTTCAGAGTGGTTTCTTTTGGCCCTCTATTTTTCTTGATAGTTATACTTTGGTCAAGACTTGTGATCGGTGCCAACTTATGGGAAATATTTCAAGACGTTAGGAGCTACCATCGAAAAATATCTTAGAGGTTGAGTTATTTGATGTTTGGGGAATTCATTTTATGGGTCCTTTTCCTCCTCTTTTGGCTTTGGTTATATCTTGTTAGTAGTTGATTATGTGTTAAAATGGGTGGAGGCAATTGCTGCAACAACAAATGATGCAAAAGTAGTGCTTAAATTTCTGCATAAGAACATGTTCATAAGATTTGGTACTACACGAGCTATTATTAGTGATGAAGGGACCTAATTTTGCAACAAGTTATTTGATAATCTTCTCTCTAAATATGGTATGAATCACAAGATATAATTTGCCTACCATCCTCAAACTAGTGGCCAAGCTAAAATTTCAAATCGAGAAATCAAGAATATCCTCAAGAAGACTGTCATCACCAATAGAAAGGATTGGGCAAATAAGCTTGATGATACTCTGTGGGCATACCATAGAGCTTTTAAAACACCTATCGGGATGTCTCCTTATTGATTAGTGTTTGGAAAAGCATGTCATCTACCTGTTGAGTTGGAGCAAAAAGCTTATTGGGTTGTAAAGAAGTTTAATTTTGATTTGAAGGCAACAAGGGAAAATGACTTCTTTAATTGAATGAGATGGATGAGTTTTGGAATGATTCTTATGAAAATGCAAAGATATATAAAGAACAAACAAAGAAGTGGCATGTCAAATAGATTCGTAGGCATGAGTTTGCTCCTGGACAAGAAGTTTTGTTTTTCAATTCATGACTAAAACTCTTCCTAGGTAAGTTGAGATCAAGATGGATAGGTCCTTATATAATCGACAAAGTTTCCACTTTTGGAGAATAGACTTGAGTGACAAGTCAAGGCATATATTAAAAGTTAACAGTCAGAGATTGAAGCATTATTATGGAAAACAAGTGGAGAGAAATTGTGCATTTATTCCTCTTGGAAATGCTAATTGATGAAGATTGAAAGGTGTGGCTGTAGACTATAAAACAAGCGCTTTTGGGAGGCAGCCCATAAAACTTTCTTTTGTTATTTTATTTTATTTTTTATTACTATTTGAATAATTTGGATTTTGATGCTAGTTTATTATGCAGGAATAAAAAGCTGAAAATTACAAACTAATACGGATCCACCATAAAACGAGGGAATTTCCTTTCATTTCTTCTATCTGTCTCACTTTTGAATTACAATGAGGAAATTGTTTAGTTTAAGTTTGAGGGTGTCAATTCCTATAGTCTTGAGTTGTTGGATTCTCTTATCAAGCATGTATTTGAGTATGATTGAATTCGCTATGACTCTAAAATTTGTGATTGAGGATGGTTTTGAGAATTTTTTTAAAAAAATCTGTTATTATGTTAGTCAGAGTTTTGTGGGTCCTTTGATTTAAATCCTTGTCCTTAAAAATAATTGAGTACATAGTAAATTTTTCTCTACTCCATTTTGCCTATGAAGATAAGGAGTTGAATTAACTGGATTAGGAAAAGTTTAATCTTGCTTTGCTCCAGAATCGGTTGATGGATCATTGAGGTGAAATCCTAGTTGATACCAAATATTAGAGAAATGATGTAGGCAATTTTTTTGTCACAGCCAAAAAGATTTCCCAGTCATCCTAATTATCATGCCATCATTGCATGGTGTATTCCCATAGTTAACCTCTTTGAGTCTTATTTTACATAAGCCATTATTTGTTTTTTTAGCTACACTAACCATTTCCATTTTAAGCTTGAAAAACCATGAATTTACCTTAAATTTTGAGAATATACATTGGTGAAAATTTACATTTAAAGAGAAAATTAATTCAAATTAAATAATCCACATTATGCTTGCTTTATTTTATCAAAGTGTGAAAAGAAAAACAAAATGTAAGGTAAGAATCAAAAAATGGTTAAAGTGCTTGAATATAAAAAAGGCTATGAGTATCAAAAAATCCTATGATTATAATATTTAGTATTTTATCATTTCATATTTGGCAGATAGTAATTAAATGCTTTAGTTGAAATCCTTTATGCTTCTATTTAATTACCTCCTGTTTCATTTGGGTTTGGTGTTAGAAATAGTAGTTAATCTTTTCTTGAAAGTTTGAGACCATTGTTTGAAATTGTAAGTTTCATTTTTGAATTCTAGGTTATTCCAAAGCAAAAACCCTAATTTGTAATTTTTGAAACCACTATATTTAGGTTTTTGAGGTTGAATGGATTATAGCCAAGTTGATCTGGATGATTTGATCGAAAGAGGGTCATGTTTTCTTATACCTTGAACACCCTTCTGTGGGCTACTAAGAAAAACCCCGCCTTTTCTACCATAAGTGACGAGTTGAATCAAATGCCCCCAGATACTCTCACGTGGAAGAAAACCAAGAAATATTAGTCTTTTTGTGCATCACCTTGTGTCGTAGACGTAGAGATTAACCCAGGGGAGCTACTTGAACCTATCCTTAAGATAGGTAGGGATTTTTCAACGAGATCTGTCCCCATCCAAGAATTGTCCCCATTGGGGGAAGACATTAACCCATTGCAAAGTATTTTCCCCGTTAAACTTTAACGGGATAAAAGTAGTAGTCTGAACAAACTTTTCAAAAGTAGGATGTTCGATAACCCCATTGCTCAAGATGAGTTGTATCATAATGTTAGGGTTCCCATAGATAGGTCCACCATTTATACAACTCATAAGCATGAGAAAGGGACGATCTGACATCCGATGACTAGACGTGTGCTTTACATGAGTGACCTCTCAAGGAATTTAGTAAAGTATAATGTTGGTAATGTGTAATTTGACCTCCTTTTTTACTTGTTATCAGTAATATCTATCGCCAAGGATTCAAAGCAATAAGTAGATATATGTTGCAAAACTATCGATTTTGTGGACCAAGAATTGTGTAGCTTAAATACTCGCTCTAAAGCCATGGAATAAGGGTTAGAAGACACACATATTGAATTGGTCAAGGCATTCAATCAATGGGATAAATACAAGGATGAAAGGGATGAACTGTACAAACTAGCCGAATATTGAAAGCAAAAGAGGCTTATGAAGAATAATCGTAGGGCTCCTGTGTTTCAAAGTACCAAATCATATCCCTACTAATAAATAAAGATCTTCTTAAGACCTTTTTAACTATGAACTGCTTTAATTTTGTAATTTTTTCTTCGTTTTAATGTACTTGGAATTAAATAATAAAGCAAGCTATTCATGCAATTGTTTTTAGAAAAAGGAAGGCCCCTTTTTGGTGGACTTAATATCCTTTCTTAGGATGGGTGATACGCCTCTTATTTTGCATCCTAAGTGATGGGTGTCCATTTGGTTTACTCACTCCATACTTCGGGGTTGTCGCAATAATTTTTCACAAGATAAGAGACATGTAAGTGTGAAATTGAATCCTATCCCTATATACACTTCCCAAAGAGAAGGTTCACTTTGGTGAGCTAAAGAAATTTCTTAGGAAGGGCGACACACATCTTATCCTGTATCCCAAGTGGAGGGGCCCATTTGGCTGCCTCACTTTGTACTTAGGGGTTATCGCATTAATTTTTCAAGAGACAAGAGACATGTAAGGGTGAAATTGAATCCTACCCCTACATGCGCTTCCTAAAGAGGGGGTTCACTTTGGTGAATTCAAGACCCTTTCTTAGGATGGACAACATGCCTCTTATCTCGCATCCCAAGTAAGGGGATCTATTTGGCCATCTCACTCCGTACTTGGGGGTTATCATGTTAATTTTTTGCAAGATAGGAGACATGTAAAGGTGAAATTGAATCCTACCCTTACATAAACTTCCTAAAGAGGAGCACTACTACAAAAAGGGTATTTAAGTCGATATGTAAAGTCAGTTTTCAGAAAAAACTGACTTATGATGAATTTAAAGTCGGTTCGGTATAGAACTGATGCTATCCACTTAGGACGTAGCATCGGTTGACGTGTTGAACTGACGCTATGCTAAGTGGATAGCATCAGTTCCAGGTGTCAACCGATGCTACATTACGTGGATAGCGTTAGTTCTAAGTGTCAACCGATGCTATGCTACGTGGATAGCGTCAGTTCACCACGTCAACCGACACTATGTCCACGTGTGTAGCATCTGTTCTACGTGGATAAATTCTTTATATTGATAACACGCCTCTTATCATGCATTGCAAGTGGGGGGTCTATTTGGCCACCTCACTTCATACTTAGGGGTTATAGCGTTAATTTTTTGTGAGACAATATAATACACCTGAATGATCCAGAGATAATATAATACACCAGAATGATCCCGAAACAAACTTCATTGCATATCAATATATCATAAGTAAAGTTTTAGACATAATAATTCTTTAAATGTTCCCCATTCTAAGCTTAAATCCTCCCTTATACCATTACGCTCTATCCGATAAGAATCTCTTAGAATGATATCATTTATTTGGTACAAACTTTCCCATGTTGTGGTAAATTTTCTATAGATAGCTTCAACTTTATTCCCCAATGATTTTCATAATACCTAATCACCTACAATGAAGTTCTTATGTTTAATAGATCTGTTGTATGACCTTTGGATTGTTCTTTTTTATGATTGAATGCATATCAGAGCATTCTCTCCTTTTTCTTTCGCAAACAAGAGGTTATCTCTTCTGAGGTAATCATTATCTTCTTGTATTATGTCCGACCAAAGGGTAGGTTCTTATACTTCTGATAGGATGACTACTTTTGTGCCATAAATGAGAGAAAATGAGCTTTCCTTTGTTGCCATCCTAGGGATCATCTTGTAGCTAATCTAGCCATTTTCCTTTCACCCTTTCCAAGTGTTTCTGTAGTATGTTGATAAGGGTTTCCTTTGATGACTTCGCTTGACCATTTATTTTTGGTCTATAAAGGGTGGATGTGACAACTTGACACCCATTTAATTATCGGAAGACATCAACTACTGACTTTTGCATTGGCGAGCATTATCTGTGACCATCTCTCGTGGAAAACCATACCTATATATGATATTACACCAAATAAATTTTCATATGTCCACTTCTTGGATTCTTGCCAATGGTTTAGCCTTTATCCACTATTAGAATTTTTCTATAGCTTGGGGCAAGAAATAAGGGATCGAAAATATCCAACCTTTACTTTTGAAATGGCCATGGGTTGACAATGGATTAGGTCAATGGTTGGCTGGTGTGGAATATTAGCATGTCTTTGGCACCGGTCACATCTTTTGAAGTAGTGATACAATCTTTGAGAAGAGTAGACCAATAGTAACCTTATCTAATGATTTGTCGAGAAAAGGTTCTTCCCCCTGATTAAGCCCTACATTGTCCCTTATGCAATTCGCTCAAAACTAATTGGGCTTTTGGGGTAGGTAAGGATTTCATCCATGATCCACCACAATTCTTTCAATAGAGTGCCCCTTAAATAACGGTGTAATTTCTTACTATTTTCATGACCTTGTGTGCCTTGTCCTTGTTCTCAGGTAGGGTATCATGAATGATATATTCCATATACGGAGCTAGCCAAGAGGTATGCGTTGAGGAGTTGGTGCTCAACTAACATTTATCCTTTTCTTCATCCCTTATTATGCTTAGCCCCGACAAACACAATACAGGGATCACCCTTTTCAATTATAACATAACCATTGATGCCATAGTAGCCAAGGAGTTTGCGTGTGTGTTCCTCCCTTGTGGTATTTGTTTGATCTTGAATGTTTCGTAAGCTACCCTTGCTTTTTTCACCTCTAGGACATAAAGCTTCATCCTTTCTTCTTTGGACTCAAATTCATCATTGACTAGGTTTACCACAAGCCGTGAATCACAATGGACTAACACCCTTTTTGCTCCCAAAGTGGTCAATTAGCATAAAGCTAGGAGCATTGCCTGATATTCAGCAAAATTGTTAATTTTTTGGAAAGTGATATAGAGACATTGCTTTATTAAGCCTCCAAATGGAGTGAATATCACTATTCCAATCCCCACTCCTCTTGAATTGCTTGCCCCATCAACTTATGCCTTCCAAAAGGTTGAGAGTTGGTATTTCCATCATAGACATTGGCACCACGACATCTTGCTCAGATACGGACTCTTAAGTCCATTTAGTGATAAAATTGGTGAGAGCCTACCCCTTCATTACTAATAAGAGCTTATAATGTATCTTGAATTATTTGAACTTAATAGCTATTTGAGAAAAGCAACCCAATCGATCCAACTTGCCCAAGATATTCTTTAAGGGATGTGACATGAAGACGACTATCTTATGTGCTCCAAAGTAATATCTAAGCTTACATGCCGCCATTCTAACTGTAAACACAACCTTATTCAGCGGAGTATACAACTGTTGTGCTCCTGTCAAGAAGTGGCTCACATAGTATATGAGGTGCTATCTTCCTTCCTTATCAATCACCAGTACAACACTAGCAGCTTTGTCCATGAAAGACATGTCCATATGTAGCATGTTGCCTGCAATAGGATTAGCTAAAAGAGATGCCTTTCCAAAATAGTCTTTTATGGATTATAAAGCTTATTCACAGTCTACATCTTATACATATTCCTTGTTTTTCTTTAACAATTGAAAAATTGGTAGGAAATTTTCAGTACTTTGGTAATGAAATGGCTAAGTGTGGTTATACGACCATTTAGTTGTTGGACCTTCTTAATACATCTTGAAGATCTCATGTTTATCAAGGCCAAGATTTTTTTAGGATTAGCTTCTATCCCTCTTGATGATACTAAATAACCTAGGACATTCCTTAAGGTTACTCCAAAGACATGCTTCTTTAGGTTGTGTCGTATGTTGTAGCCCCTTATTATAATGAAAAATCCCCCCATATCAGAGATATGATTCTTGGCGTACTTGTTTTAATAATCTTTTCATCCATGTATACTTCTATGTTTCGGCCTATCTGATTCTCAAACATTATGTTGACCACCCTTTGTTGTGTATATCTCGCATTCTTTAGACCGAAGGGCATCCTTGTATAGCAATAGGTCATGTCTTCTATGATGAAATTTGTTTTTTTCTTCATCTTTGGGATGTATTTGGATCTAATGGTAGCCTGAATATACATCCATAAAGCTTATTGTTTCAAAACCAATCGTGGAATCGACCAATTGATCAATATTTGACAATGGGAAGTAATCCTTTAGGGTCGCAGTATTAAGCTCCATAAAATCGACACATATTCTATGCTTTCCCCCCATTTTATTTTCCAACACCACGTTCGATAGCCAAGTTAAGTAATCTACTTTATGAATCCACCCTGCACTTTTTAAAAAGTTGACCTTCCTTTTGATGATATCACTTTTATCTTGGACAAACCTCCATTTTTGTTGTTGAACTAGGTTTTTGGTATGATCGACATACAATTCATGGGAAATTATTTTAGGATCGATGCCATATATGTCTATCTCCTCATTTGTGGCATCATCCCTCCATTCAAATGGTTTTCTCTTTGGAATCTATCCCCATATCCAACAATGTAGATGGATATTGCAAATCTAAAGAGCTTCCATTATCCATAAGAATCCTATACACCTCATAATGTGCGATTTTGATAGTGATAACCAAAGTATCATCGTGGGGTGGCATGATTGCCTGTCCTTCAAACATGATAGGGTAGATGGGTCTCTCATGCTTTAGATTTTATACAAGTCAATTCGTGTCCCTGGATTCCTAAGCTTACCTTTTTCTTGAGTTTTTGGAATAGCCCAACATGGTTGGCCCACCATGTTTGGTGTGGATTATGCAAATATCCCCTCGGTTAGGATGATTGGGCCTATTTGCACCCCTTGGAGTAGGATTTGGGGGAATTAACTCTTTACGATTAATGGGATTATTTTCTCCCTAAATTTCTTCCCTCGAACCTCTAGTTTTGTAGACCATATCCCTCAAAAATCCTTCCAAGAGTAGAGGTTCAATTTTCCATTTAAGGTTAATCCCTAGTCAAATGACTTATGTCCTTATGGAATGCAAAATACGTATTGGAGTTCCTCAGTAGAACCTTTATATGTTGTGGCCAATTGACATGATTAACATGCTCCATGCATTGTATGGCCATAGCCAATAAGATACGCAATATGAGACCTCTAAAAGGGGATAACACTCTTTTCCAAGTCACTGGCCTTCTCCTGGGCGTGATCACGGGTTTGAAATGAGAAAAGTTAGGGTGCTTGTCTCCATAAACCCTTTTATCCTCTTCCCTTTTGACTGGAATAGGCTTGGCTATGGCTCTATTTACCACCTCTTGGTAGACTTCATCTCTCTCTCCACGTTGACAAACTTTTGGGTCTCTTTGTAGACTATTTCTAGAGATCAGGGGATGGTCTTGGTCAACTCAATGAACAGGCCAGTATTACGCTTGATGCCTTTACGAAAGGCTTCAATGGTAATGGAATCATGACAGTGTGAAGTTTCCATCTTCTTCGTCTTAAGCCTCTTCATATAGGCTTTGATAGTCATATTAACCTCTTGGATGAGTGAAAACAAATGATGGAATTCCTTCCTTATTAGCTTATTTCATGCGTAATTGGTAACAAATTCCTTTAAAATTTCATTAAATCTTTTTATACTCTTGGGTGGAAACTCAATGAATCATTGTTGCCCCATATCTTGGAAGGTTGCTTTGAACAATTTACAATACATGGCCTATATTTTATTCTTCAGGAGGCTTATAGCAGCCATGGCTATCTTAAAGTGAATAACATGAGCCACTGGGTCTTTAGTCCTCTTATAAGAAGAACAATAAAGGGAAATATATTTTAAGGGGGGGTGTTTTCAACTCAAGGACATCCGAAAAAAGGTGACATGGATAACTAATTACATATAGTTTTGATGTTTCCCCAAGGCCTTATCTTTTTATGTCATTCAAATCGATCATCCATTTTTGCCAACATTTTCCCCTCCATTTCTCTAAGTTTTTCCTCAGGGGTACCGCTTGAACAACCGGGTGGTGTCGGTATGTTGTGCCAAATTTTCATAAATCGAAGGGTTTATGTACGTAAGTCTTGGTATGAGATTAGGGGTTGGAGCTATATGTAGGTGTTATTCTTAAAATTTAGTTGGTCGTTGCTGGTAGGGATATCGTGATGTATACCACATCCTAGATGGCCATTACTTGGGGGCTAGAAGTATGGAACTAACTTTCAGCTTATGAATAATTCTCATGTACTATCCTAGACCAAAGTTTCTTATTATCTCTTTGAGACTTAATGAACGCTTATTGCAGGTCTGTTATCTATCTTTTGGAAACTGTTTAAAATGACATCCTTTTTAAGAGATGTATTTTTATAGTTGTAGCTTACCGAACTTCTAGCCCACAAAATTATTCTGGCTAGTCTGACTGTGTTATATTAAGGTAATGGTCGATCACTATTAATGACTAAGGGCTATAAGTGGCCATGTTCCTGATCACCCTACAACATTCTGATTGGCGAGGAATGATGCATCTGGTCATTTAGTTTAAGTTCTACAATTAGGGGAATAAGGCTATTAGCTTGCTCGGTATGAGATAACGAGCTGGCCATATTAGGTGGAATAAATATTTCTAGTTCTTAGTTAGTATTTCTAGGGTGTATGATACAAGGTCTCAAATGCTAACTAAGGACTAGAAATATTTAAGGCCCTATAATGGGAAATAATTGTTTGGAGAGATTCTAATATTGTAGGGTTTCTAGAAAAAAATGTGAAATGTGAATAATGATCAGATCTTTTCTTCATCTCACCAAGGAGGTATATATAGCATCTAAGAGATAGGTGTCGAGGTTACATTGGTAGGCACCTTGTTTAGAGTTGCCCAACTACATACACATAATTCTACATAGAATTAGGTCACTATCCTCAGGTCATATAGTACACCCTTCATTGGGACGATACACTCTTTTGGAGGGCTACCAACAAGCCCATTAATCCTCATCTAACTTATCAAGTGCCACTTGTTTTGAATGATAAGGTCATGTTTCTTAGGAATCGTTAGTTACGGGGTGCACTCGGATGACCAATCTAGATCATCGTACCCAGGCTGCTTGAGGTCTTATGTACAAAGGTGACCCAGGCCGCTAAGGTAGTGTACCTGTTACATTTTGAATATGAAACAAGAGTAATATCAAAACGATGAAATCATATCAAATAAGCTTCTAAATATGCGCTAAAGTAGTGTGAAGTCTAATGAGGTAATAGAAATGCATAAACTTATTGTTTAAAAAACATGTCTGAAAGTTTTGATGTGTCATCTCGATTCATTTGTGAAAGTATTTCAAAAAGAGAAAGTTTTTTTGTTCATGAATATGCATGCTTTCATCCAACTCAGCTTATGATGCAGAAGTAGTGTCATCAAACTATGTTTGCATTGTATCCATTCATTGACATAACTCTTCATTCTCCCTATAAACAGTCGTTCCTTTATCTACAGGTTTGAATGCTTGGTAGTCACCAACAAAAATACTATCTTCATCTTTATATACCCTTTAGAAATTTCTACATAAAATAGCTGCATTGGTTGGCCATTCTTATTAAGTGGAAGATTCCCTCAATCCCGAATCATTCCATCTTAGAAATACAAAAAAAAAACATATCAAATAAATTTAGTTTCACTAACTAATACAAAAATCAAATAAATAAAATAGACAGTAATTTTCTCTATCCTTATTTATACCATCTTAGAAATAAAAAAACCATATTTTATACTTGGGTGTTAAATTTTATAGCAAAAGTACAGTATCTACTACCTCGAAATATCATTCACTATTATCATGGTCAAGAAAAGAGATTGATTTGCATAAATATTATATGTTTGTTCATCACTAGTAGTTTATTCTTCTAAATTCATCACTATTAGTTTATTCTTTTAACTATGAATAACACAAACAGAGAAGAGACAAACATAAAAAGATAAATAAAAGAAATGAAATATAAAAAGTATAGATTAAAACTCTAAAAAAGGAAACCAACTCCAATTCATTTACTTCTTATTAGACATAACACAATGTTATTACAAGGATTTTATGAAAGTAAATAAGCCTGTTGTATCGCTCCTTAGTGAACAATTTGAAAAAATCCCACATGGATTAGGAACTATGGTGGGTATTTTACTTTAGGCTATAAATAAAGCCCCTTTCTCTGCTTTGTAATAATCCCAAAAATTGTATTTATTTCTCTCTTTTGTATGGGTAATTGATTAGTTCAATCTTGCCCAATCAGTTGTAATATTTTTAGAGTTTATCCAATTTGAAGATAGTGGAAGTGGCCGAACCTCATTAAATGTATGGTGTTTTTATTTTTTTGTTTTAATATTTTATTTAATATGCTTTAGTTTTTTTAGCATTATATTTCAAATAACATTATTTTATCAGGCTAGTTTGAGTTCTATTAATTTAAATTATCATATTTGTGAACATTAATTATTTAGAATAAGGAAAATATACTCGGTTTTCCCAACAATCGGTATCAAAGATGAAGGTTTCTACCTAGGCATTTATTTGCTATTGGAGTATAGTTTCTAGTTGTTGTAATTTGAAGAAATGATAGAAAAAAGTCTCCCTCAAACAAAGTCCCACCATCCACGTGAGCAACTGTGATGAATGCAAGGTTCCAGGTGGAGAAGTTTGATGGAACTGATTATTTTGGCATGTGGCAAGGCGATGTTCTAGATTCTCTGTTTCAATAAGGTCTAAACATTGCCATTGAAGAAAAGAAACTACATGGAACAGATGAATCCGAATAGAAAAATATCAACCGATTGGCATAAGGTACAATCCATTCATGTCTCTCAAGAGAACAAAAGTACGTGTTCATGAAGAAGACATCCATATGTAAGTTATGAAAAGCATTGGAGAACTGATGAGTGCTCAAAAAGCACTAAAATAACCATGATTTTATGCACATTAATTGATTAAAAATATATATATTTATATGTTTTATCATATATTTATATAAATTTGTCTTTTTCGGAATCACGGGTATTTTTATTGTTTTTCAGGTATTTTGGCTTAAAAACGTAACTTAAAAACTCAAAGAGGAATACTGGAAGCAATACATCACAAATATATTAATAAATAAATGGGGAAAGGCCAACAAATATGGAAAAATTGGACAAAATGGGTTAAAAAGGACAAAAATGTCAGAAAGGAGAAAATCGTCATTGCCGCTCTTGCTCATGGGCCGCCTTTCCCGCCATTTGTTCATCCACGGTATCGTTTCATCCGTGCACCACTGTTCATCCGCGGCAGTAACAGGCCGTCATTACGCTGACGTCATCAAATGACGTCAGCAATCACTAATCCGCGTTTTTACATTTTTTTTCTCTACTTTTTCTCTCCATCCTCACCTATAAATACCCCCATTCCCTTCACTTCAAAATACACCTCAAAACCATTCTTCTCTTCTCTTTCTTTCTCTCATTTCTTAGTTTTTAAGCTTTTCTTAGTTTCTTTCTTAGTTTCTAGTTGTTCTTAGTTAATTTCTCTTAGTTTTAGAGTTCTTCCCTTTTTGGGAAGAACTAGTTATGTTTTTGTAATTTATTAGCTTTTTGATTCAATAAATGGGAGTGCAAATTCCGCTTGGAGGTTTTCCAGCTACGGGAATAGCGTCGAAGTTCTGTAAGGATTTTATTTTCTTTACAGTTATTTTTATGCTTTATTCTTACATGTTATATTCAACTTGTCTGTGGTTAAATTTAACTATGCTGGCTGTTTAGTAAATATGATGTAATATTGACGTTGTTATGCTTGCGAAATATTAAATAGGTAAAAATCTCTAAAATGAATTAATTTTGTTTTTATTCAAGATTTTAATTAAGAATGTTAGAGAGAAATATATTATTTTTCATTACAAACTTAAACCTGAAAATTAGATTTTAAGGTTTAGTTATCCGGTCTAATTTAGAGTAGTGCTCTTTTATTTGTTGGTACAATCGCCCGGTAGTTAGAGTGAAACTCTATTTCAAAAGTTTTTATAAGAATTATTATGTGAAAATGTATTGACAACATGTTTTCAATAGTGGTTTTAAAACTTGAAAGTTAGTACTCGGATAATTAAATTCTTATGTTTAATTTGGACACCTTGAATAATGTTTAAATTGTCTAACCCCACCAAAGGTGGCATTTAAATGGTTCATTTTCAATCTCTTAGAAAAAGAAATTAATTTAATTAAGCATATTAGTTATCAACCCCACCCATAGGTGTTAATTGATTTGTTTAGTTAACAAAGAATATCTAACCCACCAAAGGTGGTATTTATATAAAAAGAGAGAATCAATAAAATATCAATTTATATCTTTAATAACCTAGATAATATGAAAGCAAGCATAATTAATTTAGTTATTATATCCATAAATACTCCGCTAATATAAATGATAAAAATTTGCATGAATATTTATTGAATCAGATATATGTTTATTATTTATTGAATTTGTATATATGTTTATTATTTATTGAATTTGTATATATGTTTATTTATTTTATGTTATTAGATTAGGAACACAAAAACCAAACTATCGTGACAGGATGTTTAGGATTTAATTTCGTTTTTAAAAGTTTGAATAATAAATTAAAAACCACATACATTCCTTCCTTAGATCGACCTTGGGAGTATACTTATCATTTTCTACGAAATGATTCGTGCACTTGCGAGAGTTTTATAAAATAAATAAAACCAAAGTAATGGGCAGGATCTACATGCTCGGTTTTGCCCTTTCATGTTTTAGCGCCATTCTTAGAAGGAATAGCGTTTTTAAATTATTTATCAAAATTTTAAAAACTTTTTGTGTTGTAAATAATTGTGATTTTTTTTTATTTTGATTAAAAAAAAATAATAATAAATTAAATAATTTTTTTTGTTGTTTGTAGTAAAATAAAAACAAAAATTTAATAAAAATTAAAATAAATTTTTTTTTCTCTCATAAAAAACAAAAAAATAATAAATATATAATAATAAAATTGTTGTTCGTAAATAGTAAAAACAATAAATAAATAAAAATTAAAAAAATTAAAAAAAAAAAAAAAAAAAAAAAAAACAATTTTCAAATTTCAAATTTCATAATAATAAAAAAAAACAAGGAAAATTAAAAAAAAAATAAAATAAAACTTACCGTTCAAGAATAGTAAAAAAAAGTAAAAAAAAATAAAAAAAAAATAAAAAAAAATAATATAAAAGAAAAAAAAAATAATAATAGAAAAAAATAAATAAAAAAATAAAAAAAATAAATAAAAATAAATAAAAAATAAAAAAATAAAAAAATAATTTTTTTTTTCTTTTTTAGGATTTAACTAGTTTTGTTTAGTACTTTGTATTAAATACCATGTAATTTTCTCTAAATTTTTTATTTTGTTGACAGGAGTTTTAAATCTACGTTTACAATAGTCTATGCGTGGTAGGAGATCCTTAGGAAACCCTCTTACACCATATGTAAATAATTTTCATAAATTTAAACAAGTGTCAACAAAACTGGATTCCACCCATCAACCTGTTTTTGAGCCAAACATAGAACCAAGTCTTAATCCTTTACTAGAACCAAAAGAAATGGAGGAAAACCAAAATGTTAGGGAAACCACGATGAAGGAGTTTGCAAGACCGGTGATTGGCACGGCAAGAATCGCCGCTATCCATTGGGTGAGGTCGCTCGAATTATGACCTTAAAAATTTCCATTTTTCTAAGCTTCCTTTCTTTTATCGGCTACCTAACGAAGATTCTGTTTGCTTTATGAGAGATTTCTATGCTACGGTCCAAACAGTACCGCTCGGTATTCTAAACGAGGATCAACTTAGGATGAGATGTTTTCCCTAGACTTTAAAGGATAAGGCCAAACCTTGGTTGATGTCACTTCCCCGTGTTCTCTCGATGACATGGGGTAATATTTACAATAAATTCATGGGAAAATTCTATTCCCACCAAAAACATCGAGTTGAGAGGAAAGATTGCTACTTTCTCTCGGATGGAAGGAGAACCATTCCATGAAGCTTGGGATAGGTTCAAAATGTTTCTCACTCAATGTCCCCATCATACCTTTCCCGTGCAGTTGCAGAACCAATTCTTTTACGATGGACTTACACAACAATGTCAGTTCATTGTCGACAACGCTGTAGGAGGAGCAATAGGAGAAAAGACTGCCTCAGAGACGTATAACCTCTTTGAGATGCTTTGGGTGCTAATTCCCAATGTAAAAGCTCCCGAGTGAGAAAAGCCGGAGTTCATGAAATCGACTCCAAGTAATGAAGTTCAACAACAACTTGTTCAACCGACTAAGCAAGTTGCCTTCTCGCTACACAAACCAACACCAATAATGAACAAAATGGTTTGTATAGCAATATGGGACATGGTAATCAAGCCTGTCCATATCAAGGAGAAACAAATGGACTCGAACAGTTAATGTGTTGGGAGCATATCAACAGAGACCAAGGTTTGATCCCAATTCAAATACCTATAATCCTGGGTGGAGAAGTCATCCAAATTTCTCCTGAGGCAAAACAACCCTCCTTTCACTCAAAGCTCAAACCAGCAAAGCCCAATTCCACCCACCTATTCCAAGAAGCATTCCCAATAAACCAACTCCTGGAGGACAACTTGAATTCTTTTATTCAAGTCTCGTAGGATAACCAATCTAAAACCAATCAACGGTTGGACTCTGTGGAAGCTTCTATTAAAAAGGTGGAAGTTCAAGTTGAACAGTTAGTTGAACATTTGCAAAAGAGCAAAGACTAATTTGATACTTAAATGAATTCAATGAAGAGGAGACATTGAGTTTTTCATTCTGCAATCTCCAAGCAACGTCTTACTAGAAGACGATAAATTTTAGTCCTGTATGGGAGGTCACCCATTGTTGTATTTTCCTTTGTTTTAGTTTGCGTGTAATAAAATTCAAATGAAATAAATTCGTTTGTTTTGAAAATTGTGTCCATTCGTTAAAATAAAAAAAAAATAAAAAAAAAATTTAGGTTCCTTGCACCTTTTTGCTTTTACGTTTTATCAAGTTATAAATATTTCTTAGAGATATCTACTATTGTTTTTATTTATTTATTTATTTATTTTAAGAGCAAAATGTTGATACACAATAGGAGGAGGATCATTTTCAACTACAAACAACCATGGGAGATGCTGAAGATAGGCGGAAAAAGATGAAAGACTATACAATGCCAATCATTGGCAATGTAACTTCCTAAGATCCAATTACAAGAGGCTGCAAGGAATTATGAATTGAAAAAGATTCATTATTCTTTGTTGCCTTCCTTTACGGTATCCCTAATGAAGACCCTTTGCATTTCATTCGAGAATTCTATGCTATTGTCCAAACCTTTCCACTACATGCAATTAATGAAGATCAACTTAGGATGAGGTGTTTTCCTTACACCCTCAAAGAAAAAGCTTGGTCCTGGTTCATTACTCTACAGTCAGGTTCTCTTAAAACTTGGGAGGCAGTCTATGAAATTTTTATGGGTAGGTTCTATTCCCATCAAAAGACTGTTGATCTAAGAACAAAGATAGCAACATTTTCTCAAATGTATGAAGAGCCCTTTCATGAAGCTTGGGAACGATTCAAACTCCTTTTCATTCAATGTCAAAATCATAGCTTTCCATTACAGCTACAAAACCAATTCTTTTATGATGGATTGACACTACAGAGTCAATACATGGTTGATAATGCTGCTGGAGGTGCTGTAGGAGAAAAGACCGCAGAGGAAACCTATAATCTTTATGAGCTATTGGGTTCTAATTCCGAACAAAGAGGTGGTAGAAGGAAAGCAAGGGTCAATAAAGTTGGCTCTGATAATGAGATAACCTTGCAACTTGTCAATTGACTAAACAAGTGAAATTTCTCACTACCCACCAAATTTCAAATCAAGAGATATGTGAAGTGTGTTGTTCAATTGGGCATGGTACTCATAATTGTTCAAATACTTGTGATTCTAGTGTCGATGCCATAGAGGAGGTCCAATCTTTTCAAAGGTATCATCCAAACACGTATAATCACCCAAATTTACACCCAATATCCAACACTAAGGTCGGTTAACAACCACCCTTACCCACCAAACCAATCTTTTAAGCCAACCTTAGAAGATAGCTTGAATGCTTTTATTCAAGTTAGTCGTGACAACCAATTGATGACTAATCAAAGGTTGAACACCATGGAGGCTTCGGTTAAAAGGATTGAATCTAAAGTTGGGCAACTAGCTGAACAAATGCAAAAGAAAGAACCAGGAAAGTTGTCTAGTCAACTGCAACAAGCAAAGGATGTAAGAACCCTTCAAGTGGTAAGGTAGTCAATACAAGTTTACCTGAAATCTCTAACAATCTACCTTGTAGTTCAGGTAACAAAGAAGGCGATATTCTAATCTCGCAAAAAAGAAGAAACAAGTGCTAAACTTAACAAGCCTTCTGAAAAACTCATTGGGGGGTCATCTGACACTCCCACAGTTCAAAAGACAATAGAACCACACCGGATGCAAGTACCTTTTCCCCACCTAAGTTAAGAGAGTCCAAACAAGATAAATAATTCAATGATTTTTTTAATATGCTCACTAAAGTAAATATCAATTTACCATTCTTAGCAGTGATCATGAATGTGTCCTCATATGCCAATTATTTCAAAGAGTTGAACACTAAGAAAAGGAGGTATGAACTGAATGAACGAGTAGTAGTATCAGAAATTTCTAGCTGATTTCAAAGACAAACTACCCCTAAGTTGAAAGACCCTGGAAGTTTTATTATAAACATAACTATGGGGGATAGGAAGGTTGCTAAAGCAATGCTTGATTTAGGTGCTAGTATAAATTTGATGCCCTACTCTATATTCTTACAACTCAATCTAGGGATTTAAAACCCACAACTATGTCCCTTCAACTTGCGCATGCATCTCTTAAATATCCGGAGGGAATAGTTGAGGATGTTTTGGTACGTAGACAAACCGATAATACTGTTGACTTTGTGGTTCTGGATATGCAAGAAAATCCAAGATTGGACGTAGAGCACACAATATTGCTTGGTAGACCATTTATGGCAACTACTAAAACTATTATTGATGTCCAAGATGGAAATTTGACAATGACAGTCTTAGGAGAGACTGCTCATTTTAAAGTTTTTGATTCTTCACCTTTCCCTTCTATTTCTCGCCATCGATGAAATATTCGATGTTGATCCTTTGGATAATCTTGTCCAAAACACCTTTTTCCAAACCGTAATAGAAGACAAGCTTCAAACCGTTCTTACACTTGAAAAGGTTGAAGAAGATTTAGATGAGGAAATTAATGGGTACCTTAAACAACTAGACAATGATGAAGTGATGACAAAATCTAGTACACTTTTAAATCTACCCAGCTTCTTCATCTATTAAAGAGGCCAATCCACCCGAACTTGAACTCAAAGACTTACCCGAGCACTTAAAATATGTGTTTTTGGGAGAAGGAGAAACTTATCCAAAGGATAATTTCTTCAACCTTGACCAAATCACAAGAAAAGGAACTCATCAAAGTGCTTAAACAGTTTAAGAAATCTATAGGTTGGAGTATAGGGGATATAAGAGGCATTAGTCCAACAATGTGTATGCACAAGATCAACTTGGAGGATGGTGCTAAACCTGTACGAGAGGCCCAAAGAAGACTAAACCCAAACATGCAAGAGGTAGTTAAAAAGGAAATTCTTAAATTATTAGAAGAAGGGATTATCTATCCTATCATGGATAGTAAGTGGGTTAGTCCAAAGGTACGTGGTACCAAAGAAATGCAGATAACAGCTTGTTAAAAATGACAAAAGTGAATTAGTGCCCACTAGAATAATCACTGGATGGAGAATGTGTATAGATTTTAGGAAACTAAATTTATATACGAAAAAGGATCACTTTCCTCTTCCATTCATTGATCAAATGTTGGAAAGATTAGCTGGGGACGAATTTTACTGTTTTTTGGATGGACTGTCTGGATATTATCAAGTACCCATAGCACCAGAAGATCAGGAAAAGACCACATTTACATGTCCTTTTGGGACATTTGCTTTTCGCAGAATGCCATTTGGGTTATGCAATGCCCCTGCCACTTTCCGAGATGCATGATATCTATTTTCTCGTACATGGTGGAAAAATTCATTGAGATTTTCATGGACGATTTCTGTCTTTGGGAACTCATTTGATGATTGCTTACATAAATTGACTTTGGTTTTAGAAAGATGCATTGAATGCAATCTCACCCTTAGTTGGGAGAAAAGTCATTTTATGGTTCAACAAGGGATAGTTTTAGGACATATAATTTCAAACAAGGGTATTGAAGTTGATAAGGCAAAAGTTGAATTGATATCCAAACTACCTCCCCCTACATCTGTGAAGGGGATAAGAAGCTTCTTGGGACATGCAGGATTTTACAGACGATTTATTAAAGATTTCTCTAAAATAAGTCGTCCCTTATGTAACTTGCTATCCAAAGATGCTGATTTTGATTTCAACAATGATCGCCTTACTTCCTTTAATACCTTGAAAGATAAACTAACATCTACCCTCAAGTTATTATGGCACCAAACTGGTCTTTACCTTTTGAAATAATGTGTGACGCTTCGATTATGCAATAGGAGCAAATTCTGGGACAAAGAGTGGATAAACGTTTGCATGTCATCTACTATGCTAGCAAAACACTCAATGATGCCCAAATGAATTACACCACCACTGAAAAGGAATTCTTGGCTATAGTATTCTCTTTAGACAAATTTCGGTCTTATTTAGTAGGATCTAAAGTGATTGTGCATTCTGATCATGCTGCTTTAAGATACCTATTAAGTAAACCAAATGCCAAACCAAGATTAATCAAATTGGGTCTTACTCTTTACAAGAACTTGGCCTAGAAATCAAGGATAAGAAAGGCGGTGAAAACTTAGTAGCTGACCTTTTGTCTAGGTTGATTTCTGACTTCAATTCTCTTAAAGATGAGAGTAATGAAGATATAGTTGAAACCTTTCCTGATGAACAGTTATTTTTCATAGGTCCGAACCCATGGTATGTTGATATTGTAAACTATCTTGCCACTGGTGTTTTGCGACCTAACACTTCATATCGTGACAAGAAAAGGTTTTTTAAAACTATTAAGGACTATTTCTGGGATGACCCTTATTTATATAAGATTGGTCAAGATCAAGTCATCCAGAGATGTGTACCTGAAGAAGAACATAAGAGCATTCTGACTTTTTGTCATGAACTTCATTATGGGGGTCATTTTGGAGGTGAAAAGACAGCCCGTAAGATATTACAGTCTGGATTCTTTTGGCCCACTCTTTTTAAAGATGCTCATATGTTTTGTGCACAATGTGATAGATGTCAAAGAATAGGAAACATAAGCAAAAGAGATGAAATGCCTTTGACATCTAATTTAGTTGTTGAACTCTTTGATGTATGGGGGATTGACTTTATGGGTCCTTTTCCCCCATCTAATGGTTTTCAATACATTTTGGTTCTTTGTGGATTATGTGTCCAAGTGGGTAGAAGCTATCCCCACCAAAACCAATGATGCTAATGTTGTTGTGAAATTCTTGAAAGATTTCATATTCAAGAGGTTCGAACGCCTAGAGCTATAATAAGTGATGGAGGTAGCCATTTTTGTAACAAACTCTTTGATGGAGTACTAAACAAGTACAACATCACACATAAGGTAGCTACTCCATATCATCCTCAAACTTCCGGTTTAGTGGAAGTAAGTAATAGGCAAATTAAGGGAATATTGGAACGCACTGTGCGTCCTTCAAGGAAGGATTGGGCATTTAAGTTAAATGATGCCTTATGGGCATACCGCACCGCTTACAAAACACCTATTGGGATGAGCCCTTATCGATTAATCTTTGGGAAAGCGTGCCACCTTCCTGTTGAACTTGAACACAAGGCTTACTGGGCAATTAAAGAACTAAACATGGATTTAGATAAAGCAGGTGAAAAACGATTACTCCAGCTTCATGAGTTGGAAGAAATTAGGAATGAAGCTTATGAGAATGCCAAATTATACAAAGAGCGTACTAAGCGCTATCATGACAAGAGGCTAGTTCCTAAAACTTTTCACCCTGGAATGAAAGTTCTTTTATTTAACTCTCGTTTGAGATTGTTTCCAGGAAAGCTGAGATCAAGATGGGATGGACCATTCAAAATAGTTCAGGTATCTGAACATGGAGTGGTAGAACTATTGGACTCCAAGACACAAAAAACGTTCAAAGTTAATGGCCATCGTGTCAAGCCTTATTTAGAAGAACCAAACAACATTGCTGAAATGGATTGCATTTGGCTGAGTAACCCTTAGCACCAAAAAGATACGTCTTGCTAAGACGTTAAACTAAGCGCTGGATGGGAGGCAACCCATCATTTTAGGTAAAAAAAAATTTTGTTATTTGTTTTATTTACTTAATTTTATTGTTTATTTTAGTTTACTTATATGTGAATAATTTTTAAAATTGTTAAAACTAAAAATATTTGTTGAGATGTTAGAAGTTCACAGCAATCTGTCTGTACACACTTTAATGATGAATATAATGGATGCACCTGCATTTCTTCATTACTACTTACACATTCTCAAGAAATAGGTAATCTTTCTCCTCTTTTCTCTTTATCTTTAATTTGCAGTTGCTACATTGAGGACAATGTAAGTTCTAGGTTGGGGGTGGTGAAAAGTTACCATGCTAAAAAAAAAAATAATAAAAAAAAATAATAAAAAAAAAATAAAAATAAAAAAATTCACAAAAATTTATCATTTCTTTAAGTCAAATTTAAGTAAATAGTTAAGTCTTTGGTACTGTTAGATTAATTTTTGAAAACATATCATGAAATATTTTTGTAATTATTTTTGATAATTAGTTAGTTTTTGTCATAACTAGTATTTCTTGATAAAATGTGGAAATTATATTAAACCCAAAATCGGTGTTTATGAATTTGTTTTAGTGGAGACTACCTTTGTGAGATATAATTTGAGCCTAATTTCCTTTATTCAGAGTGAAATATATATTTTTTCTACTCCAAACACATTTCTTATCTCTTCAAATTTTTAGATGATCTCTATAGGCATTAATATTGAATGTATGAATTTTTTTTTCTCATCTTAATAGAGTGTCGTATATTTTTTATTATTATTTTTGTTTAGATTAAATGATTTGAGTAGAAATTGATAGTATATGCTTTTATCTCATTCGTGCATGACTGTTACAAAAACAAAAAGACATATATGGGGTTACCTAAACCAAGATCAAACAGAAAAGCCACAAAATTAACCACTCACCAAAATCCCTAAAAAAAAAAAAAAAATGTACAATCTGTACATGGGTTGACTCTCTAAAAAATGATATATATTGAAAAATATCTTCAGAAAAATATAGAGAGAAAGAATATATAGTATAATCTACATACTATGACCCACATTGCCTACAAAGTTGTGAGTAAAGGCTAATTACAAAAGAAAGATATAGAAAGTAATTCCCTAAAAAGTCATTGCACTGTCTTCATTTGTAAAAGGCATATATCTTGAAATTTTTTCTTAATGAGTTTGATTTATGCATGAAAATAATTTTTATATATGATGTCTTTATAATTTATACATTTGATTCCTTCCATGAGATCAACGTCAAAATAACACTTTGAGCCTTTCTTCTTTATACATATGCGAACATATTAGTTCATTTCTATACATCAACTCTTTCGCATATAAATTAGTATGAGTGTTTGAACCCATAGATTTCTGTGTTTTGTGAGTATTGACTTGTGAGGAATAGAGTCGGCGAATTCGGATTCATGACACTAAAATTGGGTGAAATTAAATTGATACATTTTTGATATGAAATATGAAAATGATTTTCGACTAATTATTATAATAAATCATGATTGTTTAAAAAGATTAAAATAACTTATGCTTGAGATTTTAATTATGATCTTAAAGGAGATTAAAAAGTATGAGACATTTTTGTGATATGTTGTTTTCTTTTATTCTTAAATTAATTTTGTTGTAATTTTAGTTTTTTGATTTGATTGTTTTTATTTTTACATTTAGTTCAATGTTTGTGGGTATCATTACTGAAAACCCTCACGAGACTCAAACTCGTCCACTAGGGCAACCTAGGGGTTTAAAGGCTTGTTGCATAGGCTAAATGCAACCGTTTCAATCCACGAAAGTGATTTAGGATAATTTAATTTTTAGTTTTTATCGCTTCTCTTGCTAAGGGACTAGCAAGAAGCTGGTTGGGGGTTGTGATGAGTGCTCAAAAAGCACTAAAATAACCATGATTTTATGCACATTAATTGATTAAAAATATATATATTTATATGTTTTATCATATATTTATATAAATTTGTCTTTTTCGGAATCACGGGTATTTTTATTGTTTTTCAGGTATTTTGGCTTAAAAACGTAACTTAAAAACTCAAAGAGGAATACTGGAAGCAATACATCACAAATATATTAATAAATAAATGGGGAAAGGTCAACAAATATGGAAAAATTGGACAAAATGGGTCAAAAAGGACAAAAATGTCAGAAAGGAGAAAATCGCGCCGCCGTGCCTAGTTATCCGGTCTAATTTAGAGTAGTGCTCTTTTATTTGTTGGTACAATCGCCCGGTAGTTAGAGTGAAACTCTATTTCAAAAGTTTTTATAAGAATTATTATGTGAAAATGTATTGACAACATGTTTTCAATAGTGGTTTTAAAACTTGAAAGTTAGTACTCGGATAATTAAATTCTTATGTTTAATTTGGACACCTTGAATAATGTTTAAATTGTCTAACCCCACCAAAGGTGGCATTTAAATGGTTCATTTTCAATCTCTTAGAAAAAGGAATTAATTTAATTAAGCATATTAGTTATCAACCCCACCCATAGGTGTTAATTGATTTGTTTAGTTAACAAAGAATATCTAACCCCACCAAAGGTGGTATTTATATAAAAAAGAGAGAATCAATAAAATATCAATTTATATCTTTAATAACCTAGATAATATGAGCAAGCATAATTAATTTAGTTATTATATCCATAAATACTCCGCTAATATAAATGATAAAAATTTGCATGAATATTTATTGAATCTGTATATATGTTTATTATTTATTGAATTTGTATATATGTTTATTATTTATTGAATTTGTATATATGTTTATTTATTTTATGTTATTAGATTAGGAACACAAAAACCAAACTATCGTGACAGGATGTTTAGGATTTAATTTCGTTTTTAAAAGTTTGAATAATAAATTAAAAACCACATACATTCCTTCCTTAGATCGACCTTGGGAGTATACTTATCATTTTCTACGAAATGATTCGTGCACTTGCGAGAGTTTTATAAAATAAATAAAACCAAAGTAACGGGCAGGATCGGCGATGTCGGTTTTGCCCCTATCAAGAACAAATTCATGAAGAAGAGCAATTAGAATCAACTCTATTTGAAGAACAAATTGTTCCATTTTGATTATCTTCCAGGTACCACAATAAACAACCATATTACTACTTTTAATCGATTAGTAACAAGTTTGTTAAATATGGATGCAACTTTTAAAGATGAAGATTTAGCCTTGATGCTGTTAGCCTCCCTTCCTAATGAGTTTGATCACCTTATTACGAGCTTACTTATTGGGAAGGATAAAGTTTCGTTTGAAGAAATTTGCACTGCTTTGTATAGCTATGAAATTAGAAAGCAAGAATGAAGCTGCGGAGGCATTGTCTGTAAGAGGTCGTCCATAAACATAACAGAAAGGAAGGAGAGGAAGATCTCATTCAAAAGGCTTGGTAAAGATGAATGTGTGTTTTGTCACAAAAAAAGCCATGGGAAGAAAAATTGTCCGAAGCTACAGAAGAAAGGAAAAGTTGTGTCGCATGATGCATATGTAGCTAAAAGTAACTGAGATTTAGATTTTGCATTAGTTGGTTCGTCAATAGCATCCCATCCTGGTGATTGGATTTTGATTCAGCGTGTACCTTCCATATGTTTCCTAATAAGGAGTAGTTCTTTAATTTTGAAGAACTAGATGGTGTATTTATTTATAAGTAATGATTATCCATACAAAATTTTAGAGACTGGTACAATTCATTTGAAGAATCAAGAAGGTTCAACCAGAGTCTTGATAGATGTTCATTATCTCCCATATGTGAAGAAGAATCTCATTGCTGTAGGAGTCTTAGAATAAAAAAGGCTTTACTGTGACCATGCAAAATGGGTTATTAAAGGTTACTTTTGGAGCACTTGTGGTAATGAAAGGTGTTCGTAAGAATAACTTGTACTACTACCTTGGTAGTACCATTATTAGGACAACATCAGCACCAGTCTTGGAGGAAGGAGAAGATTCATAAACTACCAAGCTATGGCATATGCGTTTAGCACATACTGGTGAAAAAGCTTTACAAATTCTAGTAAAGCAAGGGTTGTTGAAAGGCACCATTATCGATGTATTGAATCTATGAGCATTGTGTATTGGGGAAGCATAAAAGAGTAAGTTTTGGCACTACACTCCATAATACAAAAGGCATCTTGGATTACATCCATACTGATGTGTGGGGCCAACACGAAATCCATATAGGAATGGAAAACATTATTATGTCACTTTCATCGATGACTTTTTGTGAAGAGTTTGCGTGTATCTCATGAAGAAGGATGAAGTGCTGAGAAGTTTTCTCAAGTTGAAGAAGATGATCAAGACTCAAATTGGTAGAAAGATCAAGCATCTGAGGTTTGATAATGGCACTGAGTACACAAATGATCCATTTATGAAAGTTTATGAAGAAGAAGGCATCATGCGATACTTCACTATTCGAAAAATACCTCAAAAGAATGGAGCTTAGAACATATGAATTGGACTTTGTTAGAGATGGTTCATTGTATGTTGTCAAATGCTGGGTTAGGCAAGCAGTATTAGGCTGAGGTTATGATGTATGAGTGTCATCTTGTCAACTGTCTACCATTGTCTACTCTTGAATGCAAAACACCTATATAGGTATGGTCTAGAAAACTGGCTAGAGATAATAAATTCTTACACGTGTTTGGTTCTACTACATATTACCATGTCACGAAATCGAATTTTGATCCAAGAGCTAAGAAATCTATTTTTTGTGGATCACTTATGGTTCTAAGGGATAACATCTATGATTTCTTGAAACGAAAAAAATAATCTTTAGTAGAGATATTACCTTTGATGAATTTGCCTTGTTGAGAAAGATAATTGAGAAGATCGATGGTACTTTGCAATAGGTAGAGAAAACTCTGAAGAAAATGGAGTTTGAAAATAGAATCGTTGATCCAGTTGGTAGAGATAAGACAGAAGCCGATCCTCTATTGGAGAAATATTAATCAAATGAAGAAGAGTTTTTAACCCAAGAACCTCTGCAGCAACAAATAACAATTGAAGTTGATAGGCCACATCAACAAAATGTCAAGGTGCCTACTCGATATAAGGATATGGAAGATCTACCTACTTAGTTTAAGAATACAGTGGCCTATGCACTTTCAGTTATACATGATGATGTTCCTTCCATATATAAAGAAGAAATCAGAAGTCCTGAAGTTGAAAGATGGAAGGAAGCCATATATGAAGAACTATTGTCCCTTTAGAAGAATAAGACATGGATATTGACACTACTACCTAAGGGCAAGAAAGAAATTGGTTGCAAATGGGTGTATGCAAAGAAAGAAGGATTTCCTAACAAAAATGGTGTTCACTACAAGACAAGGTTAGTGGCTAAAGGCTATGCTCAGAAGGAAGGAATCGATTATAATGAGGTATTTTCTCCAGTTGTAAAGCATTCATCCATTAAAATTGTGTTGGCATTGGTAGCACTTTTGAATTTGGAACTAGTTCTTCTTGATGTGAAGACCGCGTTTCTACATGGTGACTTAGAAGAGGAAATCTATATCTCTCAGCCATAAGGGTTTAATGTTATTGGTAAAGAGAATTGAGTTTACAAGCTGAAAAAATTGTTGTATGGATTGAAGCAATCTCTGAGGTAGTGGTACAAGCAATTTGATCAGTTTATGTTGCAGCAGAAGTACACAAAAAGCACATATGATCATTGTGTATTTTCGTAAGCTACAAGATGAGTCTTTCATCTATCTTTTATTCTACGTTGATGATATGGTGATAGCATCAAAGAGCCAAGTAGAAATTGAGAGGTTCAAGGCTTACCTAAGTCAGGAGTTCGAGATGAAAGATCTGGGAGAAGCCAAGAAGATTCTCAACATGGAGATAAGTAGAGATATGAAGAAGAGGAAGCTTTGTTTGACCTAGAGTCAATATTTGAAGAAGGTGCTACAGTGTTTTGGTATGAATGAATAGACAAAATCTGTAAGTACTCCACTTGTTCTTCATTTTAAGCTTAATGCTCAATCGTCCCCTAAGAATAATACAGAACGAGAATACATGGAAAAGGTAGCGTATACTAATGTGGTTGGTAGCTTGATGTATGTAATGGTGTGTACAAGACCTGACATTTCACATACAGTTGGAGCTATAAACATGTATATGCATGATGCTGGTAAAGAACATTGGTTGGCTGTGAAATGGATTCTACAATATATTCTAAATATTGTAGATGTTGGTTTAGTATTTGATCAAGATAATACTCTTAGTCAATGTGTAGTCAAATATTGTGATTTTGATTATGCAGGAGATTTAGATAAGCATTGGTCAATTACTGGTTATGTGTTTACTCTTGCTAGAGCACCAGTCAGTTGGAAGTCTACCTTATAGTCTATAGTTGCTTTGTCTACTACAGAGGCAAAGTATATGATAGTTACAGAGATTATGAAGGAAGTTATTTGGTTACAGGGTTTGCTTGAAGACTTGAGAGTTGGTCAAAAGCATATTAAGGTGTTTTGGGACAGTTAGAGTGCTATTCATTTAGAAAAGAACAAAGTCTACCATGCACATACAAAGCATATTGACATTCATTACCATTTCGTGCGAGAGATTATTGAAAGTGGAGTACTAGTTCAGAAGATTAATACTATAGAGAATCCCATAGATATGATAACCAAGGTGGTGACAACAATCAAGTTCAAACATTGTCTGGACTTGATTAACATCCTGCAAATTTGAGTTAGTACTAGCGTCGCTGATCTAGAGATTGAAGAAATTATTTGAGAATCACTAACTAGCCAAGGTGGAGATTTGTTGTATAGCTCCTTAGTGAGGAATTTGAAAAAATCCCACATGGATTAGGAACCATGATAGGTGTTGTATTTTGGGCTATAAATAAAGTCTCTTTCTCCAGTTTGAAATCATCCCAAAATTTGTATCTCTTCTTCTCTTTTCTATGAGTAATTGATTAGTTCAATCTTGCTCAATCAATTATAGTTTTTTGAAGTTAATCCAATTTGAAGATAGTAAAAGTGGTCAATGACGCTTGAGAACATAGGTAACATTTATACCGAATCTCGTCAAATTTTTGGTATTTTTATTTTTCTGCTTTAATATTTTATTTAATATATGCATTAGTTTCTTTTAACATTATATTTTCAATATCATTATTTTATCAGATTAATTTGAGTTGTATTCATTTAAATCATAATATTTATAAATAGTAAATATTTATAATAGGAAAAATATACTTGATTTTGTCAACAAATCCAAAGCTGCATTTTGTGTTTGCTAACTTTAATTTTAAATCAAAGTTCAACAAGGCATATATAGGTATTGAGACAAGGTGTATAATATAGTTGAAAATGATACCATAAAGTACATGTAAATTTAATCTTTTTATGTTTTAATTAATTTTTTATATATAAGAGGCTCATAAGCTTTGTTTATATCTTACGTTCATTTTTACCTTTTATTTATTGCACCTTGCAGTTGCTTAAGATAAAAATCAAGCAACTGTTTGTTCAATTTTAGTTCAGGAACGTTTATTGGGAAGTTTTGTACTGTTTAGTAGCCGTTTTACGAACATTCTGTGAAAAATGCCGACGCTTTTCACTTTAGAGGATTAATTAAAAATTAGTAATTTGTAAGAGCTGTTTACTAGGGTTCATTTGTTTAAAGACGCCCTTTTTATGCTTATTTACTGAATGATATTTATTTGAGTTACACTTACACATGTTTAATTTTTCCATTTCATAACTGTAGAAGTCATGGCTGAATAGATCCAATTCTTACATTTTAATACTTATTTGTGTTTGGTTAACAATTTAGTATTTTCTCATACATATTCACAGTTGCTGGAACATCATTTTACTGTTTAGGTAACTTGAAATGAGTATAGAAATTTCCTTATTTCAAAAAGAATCTTGGGAATTTGATTTGTTGTTTGCCCCATTTTCATAGTTTTGGAGACCAAAGACGGAACCATCTCTGTTGCATCTGCATTTCCCAGGCATTACGGTCTATCCATTTCATTTAACTTTTTTGGTTCATCTTGTTAGCTAAAATAACAACATAACTATATACAGGGTAGAAAATAACAGTATCAAAATATTAAGTAAATTAGAAAACAACAGTAAATCCAAAAATAAATCAGAAAACAGTATGGACATGTTAATACTATATCTAAAAAAATCAGAAAAAAACATCCACAGTGTTGGGATTTGTCCAAATTTTAGAGAAAGATATTAGAGAGAAGCTAGAGCAAATAATAGAACGTGTGGATTTCTTGGGTATTCATAAATTTATAGGACTTTACATATACATGTGTCGATTACATAGGATGAACATATGAAAAATATGTCAGAAAATACATAAAAGTAAAAGTATTTATAGATAGGGGTCGACCACCCAAGGCTTGGTCAAGCGAACGACCCCATATACACAATAGAAGCTAAGACTGTCCCTTGAACTCAGGTTGTGCTCAGACAATCTCTTGGCCCAGGCTATCGTATGGCTTGAGCTGTCGTTTGACCAATCCATACATCTAAACATCAAGTCTTACTCTTTCAGCTCGAGCTCTGTGCTGAGGTGAAGAAGTAAAACTCAGGCAACGGATCCAAATCATTGAGTTCCCCTAATAATTTCATGTTAGAAAAATGCTCTATTGCCTTAGTTCGAGCAGTAAAAAAGTTTACTTCAGTGGTGAGAAATTAGTTTAATATATAGCTTTTTCACTCGCGTTTTAAGAGTTCAGCACTCCGAGTTTAACAATTTTTTGCTTTCTTTTCAGGTTGGTTTTTAAAGAATCCCTTCCCTTTATTTTTTCAAACTCGACCCTAGGTAATCTCTCTTTCCCATGTCTTATCCTCTCCTTTATATTTTGTGATATTTTTGTAGCCATTATGCATAGAGAAGAGACCTCAGGCTCGGGCTCTTGGGAAAGTCCCAAATATCCCACCGATAATGATGACACAGGGTCCTCTATGAAACAAGTTCTTCGAGTGAGGAAGGGTAACCTTCTACCTCTTCCCCTTCTAAGGTTGGTCCCACTATTAGGCTAAATGTTCCCCACATGCAAATATCAGTGCCTAAGACATGGAGGAAATAAGATAGGAACCTAGGGGCTAGAGAACCCATCGGTTGTACTAAAGGTTGGTTGGCCAAAGTGAATACTAGTGGTTTGTCACCATTGGACGAGGATAGGTTGAGGTAAACATATAAGATTCACTTCTCGGTTGACATATGATTCTAGTGTCCGGTGCCCGTGACATGGACCCTCCCCTAACTAGGTGGACAATCTTTCAGGAAAAAGTTTTATGGTTGGGGGTCAAGTTTGAGGTGGTTTCTAATGATGGTGAACTAGTCCTCAAACTTGGTTATTTTTTGTTTTTTTATAAGGCCTCAACTATCTCTCAAAAAGATACACCTCCTATAAAAGGGGGGAGTCTTCCAAAGTGAGGAAGAGGAGCAAGGAGGGGCACCCTTCTTCTTAAAAGAAATAGAAAGTAACAATGGAAGAGTTTGCGCTCAGGCCTGAGCCATTGAATGTTTTCGAGCCCTTTCTAGCCTCCCGGCGGCGACATGCTTCACCTCTCCCTACTCAGCTCTTCCAACTACAGCCTCATCTATAAGTAGTTCCCAAAAAGGGAAAATGTAGTTAACAACCTTACAACCGATGTGGATGGGGTGGCCTATGTCAAAGCATGGCACCCGAGCAGCTTGACCATTACGTGAATCATCTCCCCTTTATGGCGCATGAGAAGTAACTCGACACGATATGTGAGGGTGAGAATTCAAAGTCCATGGTCAATCGTTTGATGTTCCAGGTATGCTCATTTTTGTGTGCATTCTTATTTATTGTAATCCTATATTTGTGATGTTTGACCTTACGTCATTTGAATTTTTCAAGCGCTACTACTCTCTAGTTTGAATAGGGCATGTGGTGTGAAAAGCTTGAAGCTTGAGCTTGCTTTGGAGAAGGAGAGTCACAACTCAACCTGGTCCATGTATGCACTATTGATAAGTTCAAGACTGACAATGCCAAATACCGATCTTGCAGAATCTTTTGGTTTTATATTTGTAAAACTCTTGCAAGTGTACGCATCATTTTATAGAAAATGATAAGTATATTCCCAAAGTCGATCTAAGGAAGGAATATATGTGATTTTTAATTTAATATTCAAAGTCTTAAAAACGAAATTAAATCCTAAACATCCTATCACAATATTTTGATTTTTTTTTCTAATCTAATAATATAAAAAAATAAACAATAATGCAAATTTTATCATTCATAATAGTGGAGTATTTAAGGATATAATAATTAAGTTAATTATACTTGCTCATATTATTTAGGTTATTTAAGATATAAATTGATATTATTGATTCTCTCTTTTTATATGAATATCACTTTTTGTGGGGTTAGATATTCTTTGTTAATTAAACAAATCAATTAACACCTATGGATGGGTCGATAATTAATTAGATTAAATACTTTTTTTTTCTAAGAGATTGAAAATGAACCATTTAAATGCCACCTTTGGTGGGGTTAGACATTTTAGACTTTATTCAAGGTGTCCAAATTAAACTTAAGAATTTAATTATCCGAGTATTAACTTTCAAGTTTTAAAACCATTACTGAAAATATGTCGTAAATACATTTTCCAAATAATAATTAAACCTTATAATCTAATTTTCAAATTTAAGTTTGTAATGAAAAAAAAAATAATTTCTCCCTATCATCCTTAATATAAAATCTTGAATAAAAACAAAATCAATTTATTTTATAGAAATATTTTACCTATTTAATATTTCGCAAGCATAATAACATTATAATTATATCATATTTACAAATAGCCAGCCATGTTAAATTAAATATAACATACAAAATAAAACATAAAAAATAACTATAAAGAATCCATTCAAATTATACTATAAAAGAATCCTTATAGAATTTTGACGCTAATTTTGTTGCTAGAAAACTTTCAAATGGATTTGCATTTCCATTTATTGAATTAAAACTAAAAATATATAAAAACATATCAAGTTCTTCCAAAAAAGAGAAGAACTTTAAAACTAAAAACTAAATTTTTTTTATAGAGATAGAAAGATCTCAGAAAATTATATATTTTACAATGAAGGAATAAAGTCTTTTAATAGGTGAGAAAAAAAGCCAAAAAAAAGGGGAAAATATTTCAAAATTTGAATTTGGATGCGTTTGAATAGGTTGGCATGCGTACAGGGTGCAAAAAATATAGAATATGGGTATTTGGTGCATGCAAGTACATGCAGGACATGGCAAGGAGTGTGTTGGCGCACACGTGACACGGCGTGGGTATATGCTAGTGCACGCAAAAGTTAGGGTGGTGTGTACCAATGTGTGTCGGGTGAGTGCTGGCTAGGCGTGTACTGACTGTATGCGGGCATGTGTTGGTCATGTGCCGACCACATGCAAGCATGTGCTAGGTATGCGCGCATTGGTGCATAGGAGACTTGGCACGAATGAGCTACTGTGTGTGGGATTCAGCACAGATGAACGGCTGCACGGACATTGGTGAGCATGGGACTCTACAAGAATGGGCGACTGTAGGCAGGACTCAGTGTGGTTAGGCAGCTGCGCATGCATTGGTGCACACCAAACTCGCCAGGAATGGGTGGTTATGCGTGGGACTCGGCGTAGATGGGAAGTTGCACGCACAATTTCAGCCTGTTTGACATTTTTGACCCATTTTGTCCAATTTTTTCATTTTTTTGACTTTTTCTCATTTCCTTTCTCAATATATTTATTATGTATTGCCTCCAGTATTTTTCTTCGAGTCTTTAAGTTATTTTTGAACAAAAATACTTAAAAAATAATAAAAATGCACATGATTTCGAAAATAAAGATTTATATAAAAATATGATAAAATTATACAAATATGAATCTATTTAATCAATTAAAATACATTAAATCATGGTAATTTTAGTGTTTTTTAAGCACTCATAAACTGTCATTAGCCAAAGCCACCAAACGGGTGGGGGAAGCCATTGATAAGTCAAAAAAGCTAACGAAGGTTGTGTTCGAGTTTAATGACTTCCGCCAGTACGTGGATGAACTTGAAGAGGACAAGAAAAAGTCTAAGGCTTCTCTTATGGCTAGTAATCTCAAAGCAACTGAACTCGATCGCCAAGTAGCCAAACTCGAGGAGGTTGATTAAAAGGCCAAGAATGAGCACGGTGCTATGGTTGGGCAACTCACCTAGAGTGTAGAGATTGGATACGGGATGGCCTTGGAATCTTTCTAAAAGGAGGCCACGAAAATAGACTTGGTTGAATATTATTATCGTCTTTTAAACATCCTAGTCACTCCTCAATATGAGCCCATCCAATCCCAGGATGGGGTAAGAAAGAATTTATGACTCGTGTGAGAGTGGCGATGACATTGAGGAGACTAGCACATTCGGTGAGGATATGGGTTGTTGATTTAAAGTTTTTCTCTCTTTTTTGTGAGCTCGATGTCACTCTTTGTTTGTGTGGTCACATGTTATGTCTTGTACTTTTTCTTTTCAATTTATTAATGAAAATTAGTTTATTATTGAATATTGTGTTGATTTTTTGCTAGCACATTTATATCCTTTTATATTGATGTTTATAATGTTGAGCTACCCTTCTATTTTGGGACATGTGTTAATAATCTTCCTCACACCATCCCCTATAAAAAGGGGTTAGGGCATTTGTTGAATTTAGACAATTTTGTCAAAATATTTTTCAACTTTTTCTCTATCTTTTTTGCTCGAACATTATGGATAATGATCATTCAATCAAACATTCAATTTGGGCTCTAAGACAAAAAATATAAGACTTAAAATCTATGTGAAAAGATCGAAAGTCGAGCTATCTAGGCTTAAGGAGAAGCTAAGTGTTCAAGAAGAGACGAGGTCTAATCTTGAGGGAAAACTAAAGCTTCAATAAGAGACTAAGTGCAAACTCGTCTCTTGTAGGGAACAACTATCTCAGGCTTTAACCAGAGAGAGAAGGACCATGACTAAAATGGCTACTCTCGTTGACAAAGAGTCCCATTGGGTGAGCTTTTATATGAAGCCATCTGAAGGGGTCTTTCTTAAGGTGATGGAAATTGCTAAAGGATTGAAACGCTCCATGCTTGCGTTGGACTCGATCCCCTCCGAAGTAATGATGGATATTCATAAGAAAATTATCAATATTTAGGCTAAGTTATTACCCTTAGTAGAGGAGACTGACGATCCAAACACGAGTCATCTATCTTAATGTTTTAGGAATTTTTAATTATCTAAAAGGTCGGCCATTACCTAAGGGTCATCACCGTGAATACATGTTTTTTTCAAAGTTGTAATTTCATATGATAATAAAAATGTCCTAGATAGGGTGTAGTTGCAATACTATTGGACCAATCTATGGCATATATTAGTAGGAAAGAGAGCTTACATGGTTTTTGCCGAGGTGCTCAACTCGTGATATTTGTAGGTGTCATAGCAGTCTACTTGGTTCTTAAATGAGATGATTATCAATGGCATATAATAGTAGGAGAGGAAGCTAGACTTAGTTCCTGACCGAATTGCTCAACTTTCCTTTAATTATCAGAATGCCAACTTGGTTCCTGATCCAGGTGGTTAACTCGTGATAGTTGCAAATGCTAAAGCAATCTACTTAGATCTTAACCAAAGTGATCAGCCTATGGCATATAATAGTAGAAGAGGGAGTTCTACCTGGTTCCTGACTGAGGTGCTTAACTCTTGTTTCATTATTAAAGTGCCAACTTGGTTCCTGACCGAGGTGGTCAACTTATGATATTTGTAGGTGCTAGGGCAGTCTACCTTGTTCTTAACCAAGGTGATCAGCCCATGGGATATAATAGGAGACTTCTGTGAGAAAAATATTTGTTGAAGGAGGTCACTTGATAGATATGCATATAACTATAGTACTTGAAAGTAGTAAATTAATATACATTAGAAGTGATATTTCTTTAAGTGCCTTGTATTCTAGCTCGTGCTATCCTCGGCCCTTTCAATGCTTCTCAATAAGTAGGCTCCTCTTGGGGTTTTCTTAGTTATTTGATAAAGCCCTTCCCAGTTTGCACCCATCTTTCTAGCCATACATTCCTTCTTATTAGGGAAGACTCATCTGAGGACCTAATCACTCGGCCAAATATTTTGAAATGAACAACCTTGTTGTAATATCTTAAAAAATTTCATTCTACTCAGTTATCCTTCTTAGAGCCTCGTTTATTTTTCCCTTAATGAGGGTTAGTTTGATGATCCTATTTTCCTCATTTTGCTTTTCCATTAGGGTTGACCTGATAATGGGTACCGCTACTAGTATTACTACCTTAGTGCCATATACCAAGGAGAAGAGGGTCTCATTAGTGCTTTCGTAGAGGCTAGTCCTGATAGCCCATAATGCCGTAAGAATATCCTCCACCCATTTTCCTTTTGCATTCACCAACCTTTTTTTAATAGGTTTATGATTACTTTGTTGGATGATTACGCTTTTCCATTGGCTTGTGGATAATAAGGTGTTAAGTGACACATTTTAATGTTATATTTAGCGACAAATTCCATGATGTTGAGTCTTGTAAATTGCTACCATTATCTGTAATGAGCTTTTTAGGTAGACTGAACCGATAGATTATGGACTTCTAAATAAATTTTATGACCTCCTTCTCTCATATCCTTCCTAGAGGTTCTACTACAACCCATTTGGAAAAGTAATATATAGTACCTAGTAGAAACTTCTTTTGACCCTTAGCTAGTGGTAGAGGCCCTATGATGTCAAGCCCCATTTGTAAAAGGGCCAAGGACTTATCACCTCTATCATGGTGTTAGGAGGTGTGTGTGACAATGGGCAAACCTTTGACACTTATCACCCTTCTGAGTGTATTTTGTATAATCTGTCAGCATGGTGGGCCAATAGTTACCATGTCTCATGATTTGTTGAGACAACCTTTTTCTGCCTGAATGAGAACCACATTCCTTCTCATGTGCTTCAAACATTAATCCTTTAGTTCCCACCTTGGCTATGCACAAGAGTCCAGGTCCAAGCACGGTCCTTCTACATAGCCTTCTTACCTCAATCATGTAACGTCCTGCCTTTACCTTGATTTTTTTTTCAAGTTTAGGGTCCATAAGTAGGTCCTTCCTTTTTAGGAATCTAAAGATTGGAGTGAACTATAAGTGGGTAGAAGCATCCACACAACCCACTAGTCTTTTAGCTTCTTCCAAACTAGCCTATGTTAATATCATAACTGACACCACTCTGTCGAGGTTGGTTCACGTAGGAAGCCAACATGGCCAATGCATCAGCGTGACCATTCTTATTTTAGGCTATTTGAACATTCCTGTTTTAATCTCTCTATCCCTAGCTTCGAATATTCCTAAGAACTGGTTGACCACTAGTCTGGAGTCGTTGTGCAAAGTGATTTTATCTGCCCCTAGTTTCTTTGAGGTCATAACCCCAAATATGGTTGCTTCATATTTGGGGACATTGTTAGTTGATAGGAAATCAAATCTAACCACATACTGAAAATAGTTGTCGTGATATACTATAACCACCCTTAGTCTGGTACCATTAAAGTTGTGTGCTCCATCTACAAACACTTACCAAGTAGCTCTATCTTTTTGGTCAACCTTACATACCTCTTGTTCCCCCTCATTATTGATGACCTCCCATGTTTAACTAAAAGTTTCCACAAACTCGGCCATAGCTTGCCCTTTTATGGGTTTTCTAGCCATGTATTTAATATCATATTCTCCCAGCTCTATGGGAATCTGTGCCAACATTTCTGCCATCTCTAGCCTTGTCAAAACACTTTTAAGTGGATGAGAGGTGAATACCACAACTGTGTATGAGCCAAAGTAATGTTTGAGTTTTCATGCACTAACTTTAAGAGTGAAGGCCAACTTGTCCATGGTTGGATATCTGCTTTGAACATCTATTAGGATTTGGTTGATGTAGTAAATAGGGCGTTAGATCTTATCTCTTTTGGCTAAGAGCATGTCATTGCATTTTTAGGGTGCCATAGCCAAATACAAATAAATAATCTTTCTTGAGAAGGGGCTGACCTAGACAAGTGGGTTGCTCAAATATCTTTTGATTTCCTCAAAGGCTTTGTCACAGTCCTCGTTCCAAAATACTGATGTTCAACGCCACTATTCTTCCATTCAATTATTGGATTACCTTAAGGTTGGTAGGTTGCTTACTGTTCACCAAAGCTTGTATATTGTTTGGGTTGGCCTTAATCCCTCTGGCCGATACAAAATATCATAGGAACTTTCTTATAGCAATACCAAAGATACACTTCTTTGGGTTAAGTCTTATATTGTACCTTCATATTACTGAAAATAGCTTCTCTAGATCCTTGAGGTGGTCTGGGGGTTGAGTTGATTTTACCACCATGTCATCCACAAAGGCCTCTAGATTCCTTCCTTGATGATTTTCAAACATTTTTATAACTAGACACTGATATATGGCGCTTATGTTCTTCAATCCAAACTCGGTATAATAGAAGGTCCCTTCCTCTATGATGAAATACATTTTCTCCTTACCCTCAGGATGCATTATAATTTGTTGGTACTTACAGTATACTTCCAAGAAACTCATCAGCCCAAAACCAAAAAAGGTGTTTACTAGTTGATGGATACTGGGGAGAGGGAAGTAATATTTGGGACATGCCTCATTTAGATTTATCAATGCCATAGACATACGAGATGACCCACATGCCTTCTTTACTATTACCACATTTGATAACAATGAGGGATAACTGACCTTCCTTATAACTCCAGCCTCTGTAAGGACAGTAACTTGATGCTTGATCACCTCATTCTTTTCCCTTGACGATTTCCTTTTTCTTTATTGAATAGGTCTAGCTTATGGGTTCACATTTAGTTGGTGTGTTATGACTTTTGGGTCAATCCTAGGCATGTCCGTTGGGGTCCGTACGAAGATATCCAAATTTTTCCTGAGGAATTGAGAGAGTTTCTCCTCTAGTTCTGTCGTGAAATCCTCTCCCATCTTCAAAGGATGGCTCCCTCTGATCTTCTATTGGAAGGTTTTTACCTTGTTAATATTGATAGACCTTGCTAGGCCTCCTTTGAGGAAGACCCATCTGTGATTGCTACTTATGGGTAACCTCTGTCATAGTGGTGTTCTAGCAGCTTTTGGCTTTCTCCTGATCTCCTCTTACCTCACTCAAGCCCTCATTAGTAGAGAATTTAATTACCTGATGAAAGGTGGATAGGACATCCCTCATTTTATGTATCCATGGCTTGCCCTAGATGGTGTTATTGTGTGCTAGGATATCGATGACTATGAAGTTAGTCATTATTATCATTCCTTTTTCCATGACCAGTAACACCACTGTTCTTATTACATAGGTGGTACTGCTATTGAACCCCACTAGAGGGGGTTCCACCTCAATAATATCAAATTCCTTCACTCTTATAGCTTTGGCACTGGTTAGAAAGAGGAGATCTACCAAGCTTCCTATGTCAATCATTATCCGATAGACATTAGAAGATCCTATCCTCAAGGTAATTACCAAAGGATCTTCGTGAAGGAACGAGGTCTCATCTTTTTCGTTGAAAATGATCTCTATAGCAGGTCTTGCCTTATCCAAGGCATACACATGGGAGACATTACGTATCTCTCTTGCAAAATATTTTCACTAGTTATTCGAGACCCCATTGATCTAAAGACCTCTATGTATGGTGTGTATAGTTTTAATATTGGGCTCATTGTGGTGTCTTTTCCACTACTTCATGGGTTCATTGGTTTTGACGCCTCTAGCCTATTTTTACGGTTTCCTTGTTCCTCATTTCCTACGATGAGGTCCTTCAATATCCCTTCTCTAGCAACTCCTCTATCTTCTTTTTAGGGTTTCTACAGTCTTTTGTTTCGTAGCCCATATCTTTATTGAAGGCACACCATTTAGATGCATCTCTAAGCGGGGATTTCATCTTTGAGGGCCACCTAACATTATGTTCATCCTTAGTAAAGCCTAGGCCAGATCCACTCTTAAAGTATGCCCTCTAAAAGGAGAGAGTGACCTCCCCTAAGGTCTCATATTCTTCGCCCATTGTCCACCTCTCCTATTTTGGTGTAAAGCTTTTGTTTCTGTTGTTTTGATGTGCCCTATCTGAGCTTATCCTCTTCTCCTTATTTGGTACCACCTCTATGCTTATTTAATGGCATTTAAACTAGACTTAACTCTCTCTCGAGATTGAAAAAAATTTTGGCCACTCCGTATGCTTCCAGTAGAGTGCGAGGAACTATTTTAGTTAGTTCTACGAATAAGTCAAAAACTTTCAAGAGGCCTCGCCTGAAGGCTTTTAGAGAAATAGAGTTGAGATAATTAGAGATTTCCATGTATCCTTTAGTGGACTCATTCCTTCTTGACCGATTGAGAATATGTGATGTGATTCTTTTCTCAAGGACTTATGGCAAGCATATTTTTTGATGAATAGTAAGGCAAATTGGGAGAAGGATGTGATGGAGCGAGGTGCCTGATGACTCTATGAAAATAGAGTCATTAGTGCACTTTTTTACTTAACATTTACTTATTTTATTTAATAAATAGTATTTTTATGCCTACAAAAATTAAAATATAAACTTTTTAGTGAAAAGGGGTAAAAATATAAATTTTGGAATTTTTCTGGATTTTTATGAATTTTTAACGCATGACCAATCAGAAGCTACCATGTGGCATGCCACGTGAGTAGAGGAGTTGATTGGGCAAGCCACGCGGATGCTATGCAAGCATCGAGAGTGAATCAAGTCATGCCGCATGTGAGGAGGACGAAACACGCACCACGTGTCAACACGGCGCTCAATCCGAGTTTGGAAATCGGTCAATGCACTATGACACGTGTCATCATGCCATTACTCCCTATGTTCCACCCCTACGCCACGCCATCTGTTTCTACGAATCACATCGCGCCACATGTTGATGATTTGGCGAGCATTGACTCTGACCGGTCTCCCTTGCCATGCATCGCTCCCTGATTCGCCCAATGAATTTCTTATGCCATGTGTGACTTTGTGATTGGCCAAAACTATCAGTTTTGCTTGTTTTCATCGTAACCCTTGATCTAAAGCTGATTGGATGGTCCAAATTGTGCCTGAGCTTTATTTAAGCCTATAATCACTCTATAAACCGTAATGAGGCTCCATTAGCATAATTTTGGTCAATTTTTAGAGCTAAAAAGAGAGAAAAATACAGAAAAATTGAAGAAACGACACAATTTTGGTGGAGATTCAAGAGGAAATTAATTATACAATTAAAGAGATTGATTGTATTTCTTTTTCTACTCTTTTTTTTTATTAATTTTATGTCTTTCTTTTTGAAAAATATGAGCTTTATTGAGACAATTATGTGTAATTAATTTATTAATTTAGGAATCTTATGAACCTAATTTTTACCATGTGATGATCTAATATTTTTTTCCCAATTATAATATTAATTTAATTGTATTATTTAATCTGATTTTTACGCTATTAATTGTTTGGCCAACAATTTATCTATAGAGACAATTAAATAGATTTGAGAAAATTATTTAATTACTTGTCTTGAGTAAATAACATGCATAGTTTCTAGGGAGAGATGTATGATTCTTATGTTTGTGATCCATAATTGATGAACTTAATGAGTAGTATGCAATTTAATTAGCATGAGAGTGTGATTAAATTTATTACTATATGATGTGTAGTTTACTTGAGAGAGGAATACATGCTAGGTTAGAATCAATTGATCATGTAATTAATTGATATTATATTGGGTGGATTTTAGTAATTTGTATGTTTAGAAAATTGGGGGATTAAGTATTCCTAGATATTTTCTCATATATCCTTTTAGTCACAAAATCTGATTTAATTAATTATTTCTATTTACATTTAGTTATTTCAATTTTGCTTTCTTAAGATATAAAAACACCAAAAAATTTATTTTTATTATTTTAGTTTTAAAAATTAGTTTCTAAAAAAATAATCTCCGTGGAAACGATCTTTACTTATCATTATATTACTTGTTACGATACGTATACTTTCGTATTCATTACAATCACAATTTGTGTGGCGATCGGGGTAGCTCATTTGGCCACGTCTTTGTGAGCAAGTTTTTGGCCCCATTTTCGAAGATTATTAATATTAGAAATTAATATTTTTTTATTATTATTAATTTTAATTTTTCTTTTAAATTTTTTTTTCTTTACTTTAATTTTAATCTAAATTTATTTACATTCTTTTAGTGACTTATTTATTTATTTATTGTAGTTAATTTCTTTTATTTATTTTCTTTACTTATTTATTTATTACTTTAATTTATTTATTTAGTTGTTAATTTTTTTTAGTTTTTATTTAGACATCTCCTTTAGTATTGTAGAAATATAGTTGAGTCTATTGCATGAGTAGAGTTCGTGAGGGAAAAATCTTACCTTCAGATGTTGAAATTGAGCATACTTTGAAATCAATTAGAAAACAACAAGTCACCCAAGAGGAAGAAATGGCTAATCCATTAGAAATAAACAAGAATGAGCTAAACTTGAATAATCAAATGTTTTTGATAGATGATAGAGATAGAGTTATGAATGAATATGCAATACCTACGTTGGAAGGGCTGAATCTAAGTATTACAAGGCCAAACATTCAAGCTAATCAGTTTGAATTAAAGCCAGTAATATTTCAAATGCTACAAAAGTTGGACAATTTAGTAGATTACCAACAGAGGATCCTCATCTTCATCTTAGATTGTTTATTGAAGTTGTAAATTCATTTAAGTTCAATGGTGTGACAGAGGAGGCATTTAGGCTTAGATTATTCCCTTACTTTTTGTGAGACCATGCTCAAGCTAGGCTAAACTCTTTGCCACCTAATTCCATTACAGCTTGGAATGGTTTGGCGGAGAAATTCTTAATGAAATACTTTCCACCAACAAAGAATGCCAAGCTTAGGAATGACATTACTTACTACCAATAGCACGAAGGAGAATCTCTATATGAAGCATGAGAAAGATTCAAGGAATTGCTAAGGAAGTGCCCTCATCATGGTATTCCTTCTTGGATTCAAATGGAAACTTTTTACAATGGTCTCAATGCTCAAACAAGGACTATCGTTGATGCATCAGGTAATGGAGCTTTGCTAGCCAAATCTTACAATTAAGCTAATAATTTACTTGAGAAAATGGCTAGCAATAATTATCAATGGCTAATGGACAGAATGAAAGCCACAAGAAGAGTAGCCGGAATGGATGAGGTAAATGATATCACAGCACTTACAGCTCAAGTGTCATCTTTGGTTAATCTTTTGAAGGTACAAAACTCGCTAGCGAGTATAAACCAAGTCCAAAATTCAGCAGTGTCATGTGTGTTTTGTGGAGGAGCTCATTTGTTTGATAATTGTCTAAATAATCCTGAATCCATTTGCTATGTGGGTAATGTGAATCGATGCAATAATCCATACTTAAACACATATAACCCAGTATGGAGACAACATCCAAATTTCTCTTGAAGCAATAACAACATTCAAGGTGGTAGTCAATTCAACCATCAATCATTTCCACCACCTAGTTTTCAACAATCACAACAATCACAAGCCCAAGAGAAAAAGCCACCTATTGAGGACAATACAAGTGCTTTAATGGGGATGATGAAAGAATTCATCCAATCAGTGAATACAAAAGTGTCAACTCAAGAGGCTTCAATTCGAAATTTGGAGAACCAAATGGGGCAACTTGCTCAGGCTATAAGTCAAAGGCCTCAAGGGAACCTTCCAAGTGACACAATTGTAAATCCAAGAAGAGAAGGTAAGGACCAATGCAACGCCATAGCTTTGAGGAGTGGTAAAACTTTAGAATAAGAACATAAGACAGAAAATGATGAGGAGAAATAGGAAATTAAAAAGGATAAAGAGGACTATCAAACTAAAAAGGATAAGGAGGAACCAGAAACTAAAAAGGAGGAGGAGGAATTAATGGATAAAGAGAGTAATGGAAAGGAAATAATTCAGCCAAAAAAGAGCAACCTTTACAAACCCACTATTCCTTTCCCTCAAAGACTGCAAAAGCAAAAGTCAAATACGCAGTTTTCAAAATTTTTAGAAGTCTTCAAGAAGCTACACATAAATATACCATTTGTAGAGGCACTTGAACAAATGCCATCTTATGCCAAATTCATGAAGGATATACTATCAAAGAAAAGAAGGCTTGAAGACCATGAAACAATAACCTTGATTGAAGGTTGTAGTGCTATTCTTAATAGAAAACTATCACAAAAACTGAAAGATCTAAGTAGTTTTGACATCCCTTGCACTATTGGCAACATCTGTTTTGGCAAGGCACTCTGTGACTTGGGTTCAAGTATTAACCTTATGCCAATATCGGTCTTCAAGAGATTGGGGGTTGGTAAAGCAAAACCCACTTCAGTAACATTACAAATGGTAGATAGATCTATTAAGAGACCTCGAGGTGTGGTAGAAGATTTGTTAGTAAAAGTAGACAAATTCATCTCTCCGGTGGACTTCATTGTGCTAGATATGGAAGAGGACCGTGACATTCCTATCATACTTGGTCGTCCATTCTTAGCAACCGGAAGGGCACTCATTGATGTACAAAAAGGTGAACTTATAATGAGAGTGCAATATGAACAAGTAATATTTAAAGTTTTTAAAGAATCTGAACCCTCTAATATTGATAATGCTAATGAATGTTTAAGGATAAATGTTACTAATTGTGGGAATGGTGAAAAAGAATCTGTTATGTCACCTAAACTTAAGACTTTAACACATGCTGCTATAAACAAGGACATAAACTCAACATAAAACAACTCAACCTATTATAACTTTGAAAGTATGGCATCAAAGGTTGATATTGTGGACTGTGTGAACCTTTTGGAGGACGCATCTCTCATGTATGTATCAAAGGCGATAAGAATGCCAAGAAGTTCAAAAGGAAAACAAAAATATGACATGAGAAGAGAATTGAGCATCGTGGTTGCGAGGCAAAACATAAAGTATTATTGAACAAATTAAGACTCAAGTTGTTTCCAAGCAAACTCAAAAGTAAATGGATACAAAGGGATGTGCCTTAGGACCTGATAGGACCGTCTAGTCAAGGACGTTAAACATGACACTTGTTGGGAGGCAACCCCACGTTATTTTACTTATATTTTCATTGTTTTTGTTTTGTAGGTGAATAAATGTGGAGAGCAATGGCGCAACAAGAATGAATATTTCAGTGACAGATGTGGTGTGCCATGACTAAGGGACTTTTCTTTCCTTTTACTTTTTCATATTTATATGTGCACTGGGGGAGAGAACTTCATTCTCTACATTAGTATTTAGTATGCATTTTAAATTTTTAGGGATTTTTTAAATTTTTAGGTTGTTTTTAATCATGATTTGGGTAGAAATTGATAAATATATGAAAACTAAATGCATGCATGCTTGATATGAAATATATGAACTCAATGATAAAAATTGGTTGTCATGACTAGGATAAGGAATGTAACATATTTGTTAAGATATTTACATTAATCATGTGATATGCTTGCTAGTTTTCATTAAATTGATTCAACTTTTATGCATATGTTTATGATTGATTTTGGTGTGCTTATTGAGAGAAAATTTGTAGTGAGTTATGTGAGTCAATTAGATCTACCAAGTTTTAGAATCTATTTGATCATCTCTTGAGGCAAAATCCTAAATAGTATTTAGCAAGAGAAATGATTTAGGCCTTATTTGGATCGATTGAGCCTTTCAAGCTAACCATTGTTAATATCTTTAGTCACCCATTTGAGCCTAACAAAGAACCTTTCATATCTGTAAACCACATTTAATTCCTAACTAATAAGTATTACCTTTACCCTTGCACCTTTAGTTTGTATGAAAAGAAAAAAAAAGCTGTAATCATGTGTTATGCTTTAGAGTAAGGTGAAATGTAATGCACCCCGTAAAAAAGAAGAATCAAAACTCACAACACAAGTATCCCTCTAAAGGAAAAGAAAATAGAATTGAAAATACGTTTGGGGGTGTTGTGAAGTAACAAAAAAAAAGAAAAAGAGAAAAGAGATGTGGAATAAAAAAAAGATATGAAAAGAATGTCAAAAGAGGGTGCACTAAAATATCAAGTTAAAGCTCAATTGCAGTTAAAAAGTGCATGATGAAAAAAAAAGCTAAGGTGTGGAAAGACCCTAAAATGTTTGCATCTATCGACCCCCCACCTAAGCCTTACATTACAACCATGTAAAGTCCTTATCGATCTTGAGCTAAGTGCATACTTATATTAGTGGAGAGGGATGTAAAAATTTGACTTATGAGACTTGTTCTAAGATTGAATTGATTAGCATGCTCATATAGGTTGATTTCATTAGTGCATTGGATGATATCATGTGTAGCACACACACACGAATCAGTTTTTCAAAAACCTTGCATATCCTTGTATTGATGGAATGTTGATTGATGAATATGTGAACTTCTTTATCATAGACTTGTACGAATTTTCAGAGGGATAGTTTTCGTGAAATATGTATGTACTAATAAAAGTATATTTATGAATATACTACCCAAATTATTTTATTTAGTTATACTTAGCTTTACTTGAGGACAAGCAAAGATTCAAGTTTGGGGGTGTGATGACTCTATGAAAATAGAGTCATTAGTACACTTTTTTACTTAATATTTCCTTATTTTATTTAATAAATAGTATTTTTATGGCTACAAAAATTATAATATAAACTTTTTAGTGAAAATGATGAAAATATAATTTTTGGAATTTTTCTGGAATTTTTATAAATTCTTTATGAATTTTTAAAATAGGACTAATCAGAAGCTACCACGTGGCTTGCCACGCAAGTAGAGGAGTTGACTGGCAAGCCACGCAGATGCCACGCAGATGCCACACAAGCACCAAGAGCGAATCACATCGCGCCGCTTGTGAGGAGGACGAAACACGCACCATGTGTCAACACGATGTTCAATCCGAGTTTGGAAATCGGTCAACGCGTCATGACACGTGTCATCATGCCATTGCTCTGCACGTTCTACCCGTACGCCATGCCATTTGTTCCCGCGAATCACGTTTCACCACGTGTTGATGACTCGGCGAACGTTGACTCTAACCGGTCTCCCTTGCCACGCGTCGCTCCCTAATTCACCCATTGAATTTCTTATGCCACGTGTCACTCTGTGATTGGCCAAAACTGTCAGTTTTGCTTGTTTTGATCGTAGCCCTTAATCTGAAGCTGATCGAACGGTCCAAATTGCACCTGAGCTTTATTTAAGCCTATAATCATTCCATAAACCCTAATGAGCCTCCATTCGCATAATTTTGGTTAGTTTTTAGAGCTAAAAAGAGAGAAAAATACAAAAAAATTGAAGAAACAACACAATTTTAGTGGAGATTCAAGAGGAAATTAATTCTACAATTCTACAACACAATTTATTTATGAAAAATATGAGCTTTATGGACACAACTATGTGTAATTAATTTATTAATCTAGGGATCTTATGAACCTAATTTTCACCATGTGATGATCTAATATGTTTTCCCAATTATAATATTAATTTAATTATATTATTTAATCTGATTTTTATGCTATTAATTGTTTAACGAACAATTTATCTATAGAGGCAATTAAATAGATTTGAGAAAATTATTTAATTGTTTGTCTTGAGTAAATAACATGCATAGTTTAGAGGCAGAGATGTATGATTCTTATGTATGTGATCTATAATTGATGAACTTAATGAGTAGTATGTAATTTAATTGGCATAAGAGTGTGATTAAATTAATAACTATATGGTGTGTAGTTTACTTAAGAGAGGAATACATGCTAGGTTAGAATCAATTGATCATGTAATTAATTGATATTATATTCGAGGGATTTTAGTGATTCACATGTTTAGAAAATTGGGGATTAAGTATTCCTAGATATTTTCTCATATATCTCTTTAGTCACAAAATTTGATTTAATTAATTATTGCTATTTACTTTTAGTTATTTTAATTTTGCTTTCTTAAAATACAAAAACACCAAAAAAATTGATTTTTATTATTTTTAGTTTTAAAAATATAATCTCCGGGGAACGATATTTACTTATCATTATATTACTTGTTACGATACGTATACTTGCGTATTCATTACACACACAATTTGTGTGGCGATTAGTGTCAAGTTGTTGAACCACTTCTGTGCACCTTCACATAGTGTGGCAAATAACAATTTACACATCATGGCATCTCTCTTTCCCTAAGCGAGGATCATAGTGGCTATGGCTGTCTTGAAGTGTTGTACATATGTTACAGGGTCTTTGGTTCCAAAATAACTAGGGAATTTGAGTGCATTAAACTTGGCTCATAGTTCATCGTTTTCTATCTCGTCAGCAAATGGGGACACACATAATTGCTCATAATCCATATCTACATCATAAGGGGCCTTTCCTTTCTTATTCATTTCATTGGACGCCTTCAGAGCCTGATCTTGTTTTTTATTAGCCTCTTCCAATGCTTGAAATCAAGCCTCCTAGTTTTGTCTTTCCTGAATCCTTAACTCGTCACTAGGTCTCACTGAGCTAGAAAAGGGAATCCCTTCGACCTCCTACTCAGCCTGGGTAGGTTTAGAAAAGATGCCCTCTATTTTATTTCTATCAACCAGGTAGGTGGCTTAATCATCAGAGGCCCCTCCTCCTGACTAAAAATGTAGTGACCTATTTTCTTTCCTTGTCTCCTCGAGGTCTCTCCTTAACTCGAGGAGTTGGAAGGTAACTCTTGATGAATGTTAACCTCTATTCTAGTTTAGTTATGCATTGTTGAAGTGTTCCCTTGTGTCACCATTTCTCCTTCATTAGCTAGCCTCAATCATCCTTCAGTACGAGTTGGTTTTATAGAATAAGTTATTTTGATTTTTAAATGGTCCTTATGCGTGGAGTACGTTTGATCTCCCAAGTTTCTCTCAAAGCACGAGGTGAATCCTATAAAACATGGAGTCAGAAAGTTAAGCTCGACCTCAAAATATGAGCCTTGTAATAGGTGCCAAAATGTTGGGAGTTGTCTGAATTTAGAGAGAGAACTTATAGAGAAGTTGTAGCAAATGATGGAATTGGATTTCTTGTGTATCCATATATTTATAGGGCTTTAGATGTATTGGTGTCGATTACATAGAATGGACACATGAGACTACGTCAAAAAGGGCATAGAAGTAAAAGTACTCATAGACCAAGGTCGACCACCCATGGCTCAGTCAGGTGGATGACCACATATACACAATAGAAGGAAGAACTGTCCCTTGAGCTCGGGTTGTGCTTGGACAATGTCTTGGATCGAGCTATTGTCTAGTTAGATTTTGACCAAATGTGATTTTAAGCATATTTTGTTATATTTTTGTTAATTTTGTTTCTAGATTTAGATATCAATCTTATATTGCTAGTTAAGTATTTATGCAGTTCAAAATGTGAAAATCAAAAGAATAAAAGTTGGATTGAAAATATGTCATCTTATCAATTAAGAGAATCATACATGGTTGGAAAACTCAAAGAACCAAATAAGAAAGCTCAAAATGTGGTACAAATAATTTTTATTAACTCTTATAAATTTGATATATTTTTATTTTATTGATTTAATTTTTCTTGTATTTTTCAATTGAATGAATGAAATATAATTTTTTTTTCTCAAAAAAGTAATAAATACAAGATCTTATTTTTTTCCATATCAATTAGGAATGAGTGTAGGGATGGGTGGTGACAATCATGTTAATAACCATTTACATCTCGCAGTAGGTTTTGGTATATTCGGGTAATAATCGTCAGCTATGAACGGATAGTAGTTTTCCTACAATTTAATCATGCTTTTTATTTTTTAACATTTATTAAAAATATATATTTAGTTTAAAAAATTAAATGTTACATAATTCTTACTCTACTACATTATTTAAAATACTGACATTAATTTTCATATTTTAACTATTTATTACATGTTTTTAAGTAAAATAAAATTAGAAAAGTAAGAATAAAAACAATTTAATTTATTTATATCAAGTATTGTGTGTTTTATTATGAAAATTATATTTTTTCTATTTAATTATATGTATATATAAAATTATATTAGTATATGTTCAATTTTGATTAACTGTAGTTTCGTTAGGTATTGTAATAACCATTTTCGTCCCATGCCTTATTGATTAAGGTTATTTAAAAAAAACATCATTTTTTTGTGGATAACCATAGTTTTAGTTATCTACAGTTAAAATTTTCATCCTTAATCTCAATTAATTAAGAATAAATGAAATAAATGTAAGTCTTGTAGTCCTTTGAATGTTTATTGATGCTCCCGTGTGCAAAACATGAAGTCATCTTATTTTACTTAGTGTATTTGTCTTCCTTAAGGTAAGGTTGGTTATTGATGATTAGTAATGCATACACACATATAGTTAGTCACACTTTATATGAAGCATGTTATATATACACCATGAGGTTGGTTTTCTTAGTATACATACTAGGTTATAAGTTGCAATTTTTGTTTCATTGTATGTGCAGATATTTATGAAAAATTACTTGGCATTTTTTAAAACAAAAAAATTGAATTTTTGTGTGCCTCGATGAGGTCCTTACTGGACCATCTCGCTAAGTGGTTAGTAAATTCATATCAAGGATGGCCAGCGAAGTCTCGACAAGGTACCCCTAGATAGTCCAAAATTCTATAAATACTCTCCTTGTTTCTTTAATGAGAAAAATGTAACAAAGATTTGTCAATTTGGCATCTCATTTTTTGATTTTTGGTCACTCACTATTATCTTGAGTGTTTATTCTGTAATAATGATTCCTAACTGTGTGAGTAAAACCTTTTTTTTTAGTGATGAGTACTCGAGGCAGTATTTGCTAGTGAGAGGAAAATAGGATTCTTAAGTTATGAGTACTTAAGACTATTTTACTAGTGAGATGTAAGTAATACTATGCTCTTGAGATTGGGAAAAGCTATCTGTGAGTACCTTAGATAGTGATTACTAGTGGTTATGGTTGAGGATGGATCCTATATTGTTGTACATATTGATTATGTTTGTAGATGATTGCACTACTGTGTGGGTGTTAGCTCTAGAAAATAGTCAAATCCATGTGTCAGATTGTTATAGAGGAAACAAGCGAGGGAAACAATAAGAAGTTAGGGTAGGGTGGTCCCAACTGATAGAGGTATTGGTATTTATATGAGTTGTATTTTTTTATTATTTTTAGTCATTTTTTTATACTGAGTTATTGCCATATACAACCCAAGGATGTTACCACATTGATAAAGGTTCTATATGAGTTTACCTCGTTATATCTATTGTTATACATGATAATCTATTGTGTTAGAATAATCTAGGTTACTATTGTGTATGTACCAACATACTATATTTAGATCCTAGTTATAAAGCTTTTGATTTTTATTGTTGCATGCTTTCTTTCCTTTCCTTGTAGTGTACCAATACCATTCTATTTGTTGATTTTTATTTACCTGTTTATGAGTTTGATGGAAGTCTCAAGAGTCTATATCTCCTTACCTTGGTTGTGTACCATGTATTAGATTCCTTCTTTTGGTATGATGTGAGAGTATAATCATCATTTATCGAATATGTTTCCTCATACAAGATCTTGAAATGATTGGAAATCCTTTATAACTTTTCTAGTATGTTTGTATGATTCACATGATGTATGTTATTTTTCATGTTTATGCATGTTTTTAGTCTAGATAGGAACCGATGAGGTACATAGTCACTAATGTGTTTACCACAGATTTATCTTTCTTATCTGTTGGTTGGTTTTGGTATGTGTTGGATTAAGTTTGTTATTTAGTTATTTCACTATGTTATCTATCTAATTCAGATTGGCTCTACCTAATTCATTTTATAAAGTCTGCTTGGTTGAGTTGAAATAGAGCTTGCAAAAATATTCGATGGGTTGGTGTTTGCACCCTTCATCTAGGTCCATGTTGCCTATTTGGGTTGGGAGAATAATTGAACTTTGTGCAATTGTTCCTACATATAGAAACATTAGTTGGTATCTCATGCACGAAAAACTTGATATTCAAATTTTGTATTTCATAAATAGCTCGTAACTGCACAAATTACTCGTAATATACAACAAGTATACTCCCAGGGCCAGTCTAAAGAGGAACTATGTAGTTTTGAATAATTCTTCAAATTTCTTAAAAATGAACACGAAAATAAAACTTAACATTCTACCACAATGATTAGGTTTTTGAAAATACTAAACTAATGACAAAATAATTAAAAATAACTAGATTTGACTCAATCAAATTTAAGGTAGATATATATTAAAAAATAAATGGAGAATTAATGAGAATATTTAGCTAGTTAATCATGTTTGATATAAATATTTAGGTTTATTAAGTTTAAACTCAGATTATTGATTATTTCTTTTTAGTATAAAAAATATCTTTGGTGAGGTCATTCTTCTTTATTAATCAAACCAATTAATGACTTCGGTTGAGTCCTTAACTAATTTGATTAAATTATACCTAATATCTAAGGATTTAATAAACCATTTAATTCGGTGTCTCCGATCGAGTCACCAATTTAAACTCCTATTTAAGATGTCTAAATTTGATCTCGATGATGTACCTAAAACCTAATTCTCATAATTTAAATCTATTATGAAAAATATATTGTTAATAATTAATAAATAATAAATTTTGTTACAAATCTTGAATAAACAAATAATCTATATCTATTAAATGTTAAGAATTTTCACCTAAACAAATTACACAAATATGGAAAAAAATAATTCTTATTGTAATAATCAGCCAAAATTCTCATTATAATAATTAGCTAGATATATTTAAAATTATATTATAATCAACACATTCAAGTAATACAAAGGAATAATATCAAAATAAATAAGAATACAAATTTGATCTCAATACAACAATAGATGAATGATGTATCTTGCTCCAAAGTTGTGATCTTGATTTACAAATTAATCCCTAATTTCCAACAATATTTTCTTCTATCTTGATCAGAAAAATATCCCTATTGTTGCCTCTTATTTCCTCTTGTCTAATCTAAATTGTGTCTAAAACTAAAACCTAATATAAGAAACAAAGAAACATAAAGCCAAAAAAATTATATCTTTTATAATCCATATAACCTAGAGGCTTAAGTGTTTATTTATAAGAAAAATATGTGGGTACAAAAGGCTTCAGGCCAATTAATAGGAGGCACATTCAACTTCATCAATTTCAACCTAAGAAGGTCACATCGCGCCATCATTTATTCCACATTGCGACACACATTATTCAATGTGCTTAGTAAATTCATATTGAACAATGTGTACCATGGCACATATATTTCTTCACCACGACACTCTTCACTTTTCTTTAAAATTGCCTTGTGCACCTTATAAACTAGTTAGTTCTTCATGTAAGGCTTACATGTCTTAATTATTTAAGCTCCTAGGAGAAAAATAAGTGCTCCAAATGTTGTTCTTTATGTGTTGATAAATTTATCTATTTTGAAGCTAAAAACATTTGAAATACAATAAAATATACCTATGATTTCAAACAGATTGATTTATGTAAATAATGATATAAACATACTCTAATCAAATCTATTTATTACAATTAAATACATTAAAATCACAAAATATAAGTGCTTTTCAATCACTTATCATAACTCTCAACCAATTTCTTGGTAGCTTTTAGCAAGTAGCGATATAAAAACTAATACAAAAAACAAACTAAACTAAACTAGCCTAAGTCATTTTCGTAGATTGACACGATTGCATTTAACATATGCAACAAGCCTTAAAATCCTTAGGTGACCTTAGTAGATGAGTTTAAGTCTCGTGAGGGATTTCAGTGATGATACCCATAAGCATCCTAACATGTAGAAATTAAAACAAAAAATAATTCACATGACAAAATAAACAGTAAAACTAAAAATAATAAATAAAAACTAAAATCAATAAAAGCTTCATGCTTTAGTTTCCTTTATGTTCATTATCAAAATCTTAAGCACAAGTTAATTCAACATCTCAAAGATTTATAGTTTGTTGTTCAAGTCAGTACACATCACAAATTCATGTTCCATTATAAAAATATATCAATTTTGACTTGCTTAGTACTAGTGTTAGAATATGAATTCACCTCGACTCTAATCCTCACAAGATATATTCTCAATTTCACAATCATCCTATAGATTCAATCACTCAACAAGGTATATGTAAACATAATTTATGTAAAGAATAAAGCAAAAAGGTTTGCATATAATAAACAAGAAAGACTTAAATATGTATAAGATTGATCTCATGAAAGGAATCAAATGCTAAGAATGTGAATATACCATATTACTAATCTCATACATCAATTAAAATCATTAAGCAAAAATATCAAGTATGTGCCTAAAGATGAATGAAAATGCATTGAATTCAAGGGGATTATTTAATTTATTTTTGTAATAACCATCTCATTATTTTTAAGAACTTAGGAACATAATATTTAGCTTTATTGTTTAATTTTATCTCCTTTCTTTTTCTTTTTTTAGATAATGGATCCTTATACATATCTATGTTTTAAAAAGTGGTTAATTTGGCTCTCTTTATATATATATATATATATTAAGAATTCAATCATGAATGAAGATAAGCACACTTTAAATTGAACTCAAATCATTCAATCCTAGCAATGAAAATAAGTACATGATATTTCATCACATGTTAAAAATCCTAACATTCAATGGAAAATATATCTAGAGGTCATCTAACAATTTAAAGTAATAAGAAAAGTGTTTGAATAAATAGTAGAATATTCATCACTCTAAATAAAACACTTATAGGCTCAAAATTAACTCACAAGGTAGTCTTCACTATTTGATTCTTAAACACCAATTTTGGGTTTATCTAAATCTCAATTTTCAAGCATAAAACACAATAAAAATAAAAACACAGACTGAAACACTATATACTTTTCATAAATCACATATTATCAAACAATTATGGAATTAATAAACACAAAACAAAAATAAAAAAAGTACATTAAATTAAAAACAAAGGAAACATAATAAAAATAAAAATAAAATAAAAAAAACTATAACTAACAAATAAAAAATAAACAAAATATAAACAAAAGAAAATTTTAATGGATTATGTCTCATTTAGAGCTTAGCTTAACGTCTTAGCAAGACGTTTCTCGGGGGATTACAATTTGTAGAATTTAATTCACTTAATGTATCTCTTATCATTGAGTTTGTGTCAGTATGTGCTTGAAAATATACAATCTCCCCTAAGATTGTCATTAATAAACTCATTTTTGTAGACATTAAACTGTTTTGTGGAGGCCATGAATGGCCTACCAAGAAGTGCATTGTGCTTCTTGTCTTTCAATGTTTCTTGTACATTTACAATTACAAAATCTATAGGTATGATATGATTATCTACCTATACCATTAAATACTTTGCCATACCCTTTGGATATATTTGAGATTTATCCTCTAATTGTAGGGATATGGTTGTGAGTTTCAGCTCACCCAATCCTTGGTGCAAGTAAAATTAATTAAGGAATTAAATTAATACTTGTACCTAGGTCTAACTTAGCAATTATCTTTTTTTTTGTTATATTGATATTAAAACTTTTAGAATCTTTGGAGGTAGCTTTAGGATAATTCCATCATAGTTCAAAATGATCTTATTCCAATCGATAAATCAATCAAGGGACCAAAATTCTGCAAGGTTATAGATGTCCTATTAATACGGGACTATGTTCCCTCACAATGTCCTTCGCCCCCTTTTGATAGACAATTTTACATATTTCTACCAACCACCTTTTGAACTAGTACAATAATTTATAGGGCTTTACCAAGTGATCCTAGCTTTCACTCCTCCAATTCGACGTTGTGTTTACTCCAATAATAAGGTGTCCAATAATGGGAGGTCCACCTAAGGAATTTCTTCTCCAATCGGGATAGGGCCAAGCCCTTAGGTTCACATTAATAGTAAATGAGAAGGGAAAATAGAGTTTGTAGAAGGGGAAGAGAAAATTTGTGTGAGTCTAATTTGAAAAGTGTTTTCTAGGGTTTTCAATGTAAAAATTCATCATGGCCTACATTGTGAACAAAAATATAACATAGTTTATTCAAACAGGGATTTTTCACTTTGGAAAATAAAAATGAAAAAATCCTAATTCAACATATCCTGACTGAATAAGATATTGATGGTGCACTCAATGACGTTTTATTAGAAGAATTGAAGGAAGTTGAGAAGTAGATCAAGATGAAGAAAACATGTAGTTGTATAGAATTGTACCTGATTAATAATGTACTTTGGCAAGTACAAGACCTTGAAACTTCAAAGGAAATATGGGGAAGACTAGCCATATTATATGATTGAAAGACTCTCAAATAAGATCTTTCTTAAAGAAAGGTTGTTTGGTTTTAAGATAGACTAGTCAAAGCCATTGGAGTATAATATTGATCAATTTAAAACAATCAATACGTAATTGGCCAATCTTGATAATAAAATTGACTAGAAGGATTGATGCTTATTTTCGCAAGTGTACGAATCGTTAAAGTCATAAAGTGTACAAAAGTACGGATATCGAACCCACAAGGAATGGCGTTACTAAGTACCGAAATTGACTAACCCTAATTTTATTTGAAAACTGAATTGTTAAAATTGTTTTAAAAGCAAATTAACATAAAACTAAACGTAAATAACAAAATTTAATGTTGTTCACAAATGATTAAAAAAGCTAAGGCATTTGATTTCGCTAAATCAATTCAATCCGATTTCAAGTCATGTTATATGAAAATCAAAGCTAAAAGTGATGGTTGAAAAACCCAAACTTATCTAATACTCTTTCTCAAGTTATATTAGAATTACTTATCTATGAAAACCAACTATATTTCTATGAAGATTTAATCACAAATAAGCACATTACGATTTATGGAATTTCTGAATAACCACATACACCATGCATTAGGTGTCAAACTCGCATTCAACATACGGTATTTATCACAAGAAGCATTCATTACACATCTCCTCTCGGTCTAAATATAATGCAACAAATCATCTAAATCTTGATCAGAAATTTAAAAGCATTAAGCATGGAAATAAATACTCGACTTGAAAACAATGAATTCATATAACCATAACAAAAGAAATCAGATTTCCTTGATTTAACTACATCATAGCCTTAGCAAAAACGAATTAGTTCATAACGGAAATAAGAACAACCACTATTTCAATTGAATTCATGAATAACAAATCTGAATAAAATGCAGAATATGAAGGCTAAGGAGAAGAGATGAAAAACTCTTGAAGATGAAGACTTGGTAGCAACAATGGTGATGATCCTTCAAGCTTCTCCAAACTTTCTCTCCAAAATTTGGCTTTTCTCCTCCAAAAATGATTCAGATCTGTTCTCTCTGCCGTCCCCCTCTTTCTCCATCATATTGTATATATAGATCTAGGGTTTGGGGGGCAATTTTGGAACAAAACAACAAAAAAAAACTGTTTTCGGACGAAAACTTCACGGCTGCGACATTATTCTCGCCGCGCGAATTTACTGAAAATAAATTTTTTTGGGTTTTCGATTTTGGCCGGAGGCTAGATGCATTTGGCCGGCGGCGAGATGAATTCGCCAAATTTTGTGCTCTCGGGAAGATTTTCGCCGTGCTTTCTGTAGGATTTTCGCCGGCGGCGAGATTGCATTGGCCGGCGGCGAGGTTACATTGGCCGGCGGCGAGATTTCTTTGGCCGGCGGTGAGATTACTTTGCTAAAATCCGTTCTCCCTGCATGATTTTCAACGTATTCTCCGTAAGGTTTTCGCCGGCGGCAAAATTCCAAATTTTGAAATTTTGTTTTCTTTTTATTTGCACTCAATCCGGTTCATTGAAATTTGTCCCAAACTTCTCCAAAATTATGATTTTACTTGAAATTGCATTTTAAACACGAAATACCCGTGAAATGACATTTGTGGATTAAATAATCAAATAAACCCAATTTTCACACAAATATCAACATTTAAATCATAACAAAAATGCAATAATTTGACTCTTATCAACAACCCCCAACCAGCTTCTTGCTAGTCTCTAGCAAGAAAAGCGATCTATGAATAATTTCAAAGGAGACATTAAAAGAAAAATTCAAAGGAAATTTATTCTATTTACAACATTACATTAAGTGTATGCAATAAGCCTTTAAACCCCTAGGTGGCCCTAGTAGGACGAGTTGTAGTCTCGTGAGGGCTTCTAGTGATGATTCCCACAAACATCTTACCTATAACTATCCTAACTTAAAACAATAAAATCACATAACAAATAACTTGCACAAATGTCTCAAAAATTGTAAATAACACCCAACATATAGAATAATTAAATGTCACCTAAGCTTTAAGAAATCTCAAATACCAATTTCACTTTTGTTATTGACTCTTAAACATCCATCAAACCACAAACCAATAGCCATAATGCCCAGATAATATTATGCACAACATCCACAAACAAAAAGGTGAAATCTCAAACTCCATAGGCTCACTTTTCAAACCTCTCTCCACTAATGAAGAAAAATACACCACTTCGGATCAATAGGACTTTACGAGGCTTGTAATGTTAGGCTTAGGTATTTGGTTAAGAAAGAATGGGAAGTGTCAAAATAAAAATAAGGGAACTTATTAGATTAAACACAACCAATTAAGTAAAAGAGTAACACCATTAAACCAAATTGTTTCTTCCGATCATAACCCATTTTTCCAAAGATAAACAAAATTCTTCCTCAATCTTTCTCCTTAGTACATCCATCACTAACACTCTTTTATTTATTAAAATGTGAAGGCTTTCTTCTTCTTCTTCTTTTTTTTTACTCAATTGCTCTTGAAAAGCCAACCACTTTCTTCCAATATATGGATTTTTTTTACTCCAATTGCTCTTGAAAAGCCAACCACTTTCTTCCCATATATATGGAAGATTTTTTTTTTCTCAATTGCTCTTAAAAAGCCAACCACTTTCTTCCAATATATGTGGATTTCTTTTTTTTTTTTTTGCATCCTTACTCCAATTTCTCTTGAAAAGACATAACCCCCAACCAATTTCTTCCAATATATGTGGAAGATTTCTCCAATTCCTCTTGAAAAGTTTGTGTTCAAAATTAAGTGCTCTTAACAAATAAGGTAGGAATTATATATATATATATTTTTGGCTCCAAAGAAGGTAGGTTATATAAGGCAAAAAGAAAGAAAAGTAAGACTAACAATATATTTAAATAGGCTCAAAGAGGTTACTAGTGATATAAGGATAACAATGTAGGCTTAAAATGGCACAATCGATCCAAAAATGGCCTACATCATATCCTAAACAGTGCAATTCCAAATTATTTCGCCTCAAGAGGTTTTCAAAGGAATTCTAGAGTTTGTTGAGATCACAAAAATATCCCTGAAAAATTCACACATAAGACTTCTCTAAGCATTTAGACTAATCAACCAAATCACACCACATACCAAAAGAGTCGCCAACTAGGTAAAATCAACATTTGAAATTCTCTTTAAACCGAAGCAAAATTTAATGTCTTCTAACAGCTACTTGTTATCACAATCACATTATTATCATCAACGTGCAAATTAAAATAAAAAATCAAAATCAAAATAAGACAATAAAGAAATAAAAAAAATTAAATCAAAATGTAGAAAAATAAATGGAAAATCAAAATTAAACACAACTAAACACACAAATAAAATTACTAAAAATGAAGGGGAGAAAAGATTTACCGTTTACCGCACCCCCAACCAAAACCTTACATTGTTCTCAATGTAAGAAAGGAAAGAGAGATCTCCTTTCCGTCGGCGGTGAAACTGTCCTTGCCGGTAGTGAACGTAAGATTTTTTTTTCTTAGATGGGATTGCATTGGCTTTAGCTCAATCTTGTTGGCTCTATTCTTTACCACTAAGGTTGGAGTTTCATTTGTTCCCAACTCCTTAAATTTTTCATCACTGCACAAATATTCATTAGGTGCTGCCAGTAATTCGGAACATTGTCCGTCCAGAGTGTTAATTTGAAAACAAGAATGTACATCACTTGGAAATTTTATTTCTTCAAAAACATCAAAAGTTACTTGTTCATCTTGCACCCGTAGAATGAGCTTTCCTTGCTAAACATCAATCAATGTCCTTCCAGTTGCAAGGAACGGTCTCCCCAATATCAACGGTATCTCTCTATCTTCCTCCATGTCAAGCACCACGAAATCTACAGGGAAAATAAATTTGTCGACTTTAATTAAAACATCCTCAATTACCCCTAGAGGATATTTCACCGATCGATCTACTAATTGTAAAGAGATTGAAGTGGGCTTCACTTCTCCCAGGCCTAGTTTCCTGAAAACAGAAAGTGGTATCAAATTAATGCTTGCTCCTAAATCACATAGGACTTCATCAAAATTGCAACTCCCTATAGTACAAGGTATAGTAAAACTCCCTGGGTCTTTCAATTTCTGTGGCAGTTTTCTTTGAAGAACTGCACTGCACTCCTCATTTAGCATGACAGTTTCATAATCACCCAGCTTCCTCTTCTTTGATAGAATTTCCTTCATGAATTTTGCATACTTCGGCATTTGTTCCAACATCTCTGCAAAAGGAATGTTAATATGCAATTTCTTAAAAATATCCAAAAATTTATCAAATTGATTATCAAGCTTTTTCTTATTCAATCTTTGAGGATATGGGATAGGAGGCTCATATTTCGCATATGGGGAAGGTTGAATATCTTGGGATCTTGATGGATTTTCTTTAGATTCTTCCATCTTTTTCTCCGATTTCCTTTGCCTTTCAAGTTCTTTACCACTTCTCAATGTGATAGCCTTTGCATGTTCTGTGGGATTTATTGTGTCACTAGGTAGTGATCCTTGAGACCTTTCTGCAATCTGCTTTGAAAGCTACCCCAGTTGGTTTTGGATGTCCCTGTTGATTGCCTCTTGATTTCTGAAATTTGCTCTCGTCTCATCAATGAACTTTCCCAAAATTTCTTCCAAATTTGTTTGTTTCTTCTCTTGGGGTTGGTAGGAAGATGATGACGATTTGAATCCCCCTTGGTTATTTCCCCATGACAAATTTGGATGATTCCTCCAACCTGGATTGTAGGTGTTCGAATATGGGTTATGTTGAGGTTTTTGGAAATTTGAAACATAATTTACTTGCTCAGCAGTTGGTGAAGCAAATGGATTTCCAACTTGGCACTCGATACTAGCATGATTTCCACCACATAAATCACATTGTGCAGTTGGTTTGGATTCTAACTTGGATGACAAAGAATCCATTTTTCTTGAAAGAGAAGCAACTTGAGCCGACAAAGCATTCACTGAATCAATTTCATACACTATTGCTGGTCTTTTTGCAATTACCCGCTCTAAATGCCACTGATTGTTGTTTTCTGCCATAATCTCTAACAACTCATGAGCATCCTCCGGTGTTTTTCCCATTAAAGACCCTCCAGCTGCAGCATCAATCATTGCCCGATAGTTTGAAACCAACCCATTATAAAATGTAGAGACTTGTAGCCAAATTGGTATATCATGATGTGGGCATTTCCTCAACATTTCTTTGAATCTTTCCCAAGCTTCATACAATGATTCTTGGTCATATTGTGTAAAAGATGTGATTTCATTCCTTAATTTTGCCATCTTAGCAGGAGGAAAGAACTTGGACAAGAATTTCTGAACCAATTCATTCCATGTCGTAATTGATCCTGGTGGTAATGAGTTTAGCCACTCCTTGGCTTTATCCCGAAGTGAAATAGGAAAAACCCTCAATCTTATAGCATCTTCAGACACACCATTTATCTTGTAAAGATCACACACCTCCAGAAAGTAAGAAATATGTGCATTTGGATCATCTTTTGACATTCCCCCAAACTGATTTTATTGAACCATTTGGATAAAGGATGGTTTTATCTCATAGTTATTGGCTTGAACAGTCGGCCTCCTTATACCTGAAATAGTTCCAGTAACATTAGGCGCAATATAATCCTTCAAAGCTCTACGATTTCCACCTCCTTCAACAAATGGTGGATCCATGGTTGATTGTCTATTAGGAGCTGAGGTTGAACGTCTTCTCTCTCGGTTTAGACGCCTATATGTTCTATCAATCTCCGGATCAAATGGAAGAAGGTTAAGGCTTCTTGTACGTCTCATACAAAAATCCTACAACCAGAAAATCAACTAGCACAAAAACAACACAGAGTTACTTTTTTTTTATAAATAAAATAAAATAGCAAAATAAACAAAATTAAAAATGAAACAATGATAAAGCAAATTAACTTCAAATTAAAACTAAGATTAGGTAGTATCGATATTAATAAAATCAAACCATTCCCCGGCAACGACGCCAAAAACTTGATGCTTATTTTCGCAAGTGTACGAATCGTTCAAGTAATAAAGTGTACAAAAGTACGAATATTGAACACACAAGGAATGGCGTTACTAAGTATCGAAATTGACTAACCCTAATTTTATTTGAAAATCGAATTGTTGAAATTGTTTTAAAAGAAAATTAATATAAAACTAAACGCAAATAACAAAATTTAATGTTGTTCACAAATGATTAAAAACGCTAAGGCATTTGATTTCGCTAAATCAATTCAATCCGATTTCAAGTCATGTTAAATGAGAATCAAAGCTAAAAGTGATGGTTGAAAAACCCAAATTTACCTAATACTCTCTCTCGAGTTATATTAGAATTACTTCTCTATGAAAATCAACTATATTTCTATGAAGATTTAATCACAAACAAGCACATTAAGATTTATGGAATTTCTAGATTAACCACATACATCATGCATTAGTTCTCACACTCGCATTCAACATACGGTATTTATCACAAGAAGCATTCATTACATATCTCCTCTTGGTCTCAATATAATGCAACTAATCATCTAAATCTTGGCCAGAAATTTAAAAGCATTAAGAATGGAAATAAACACTCAACTTGAAAACAATGAACTCATATAACAATAACAAAAGAAATCAGATTTCCTTGATCCAACTACATCATAGCCTTAGCAAAAGTGAATTAGTTCATAACGGAAATAAGAACAACCATTATTTCAATTGAATTCATGAATAACAAATCTGAATAAAATGCAGAATATGAAGGCTAAGGAGAAGAGATGAAAAACTCTTGAAGATGAAGACTTGGTAGCAACAATGGTGATGATCCTTCAAGCTTCTCCAAACTTTCTCACCAAAATTGCCTTTTCTCCTCAAAAAATGACTCAGATCTGTTCTCTCTGTCGTGGCCCCTTTCTCCATCATATTGTATATATAGATCTAGGGTTTTGGGGATAATTTTGGAACAAAACAACCAAAAAAATCTGTTTTCGGATGAAACTCACCGGTGGCTACATTATTCTCGCCACGACGAGATTTCTGGAAAATAAAATTTTTGGTTTTTCGATTTTGGCTGGCGGCCAAAATAATGTGGCCGGCGGCTAGATGCATTTGGCTGGCGGTGAGATAAATTTGGCCGGCATCGAGATGAATTTGCCAAAATTTGTGCTCTCGGAAAGATTTTCGCCGGCGGCGGGATTTCCAAATTTTGAAACTTTATTTTCTTTTTATTTTCACTCAATCCCGATCATTGAACTTTGTCCCAAACTTCTCCAAAATCATGATTTTACCTGAAATTGTACTTTAAACACGAAATACCCGTGAAATGGCATTTGTGGATTAAATAATCAAATAAATGCAATTTTCACACAAATATCAACATTTAAATCATAACAAAAATGCAATAATTTGACTCTTATTAGAGGCAATACAAAAAATTGAGATAAACCCAAAATAATGACACACAAGTATTTCCCAAACTCATTATTTTATCACTCCCCTTTAAGAAAAGTATCCCAAACATTTTTCTAAAATTTTCTCTCCCACTCTCTCACACACACAACACTATTTTTCATCAAAGGAAATTGTTCCTTTGGCTTTACTTTTCTTCTCTTCTTATGGTGTCTCTCTCTAAGGTAAAAAAAAATTACCTATCCTTTAAATGGAAAAAAATTGGCCATGTAGTTGGCCAAATTTTAGCCACAAAAATATAATTTTTTTATTTGATGAATTTGTCAAGTGTGATTACAACTAAAATTTTTATTTTCTTCACTTTCCATGTGGGCAAGACCTTCAAATCTCCCCCTCTCGACTATATGGAGGGCTCCACTAATCTAGCAGCTAAACGACAGTATTCAAAATTATGTAGTAAGTTTTTCTCTATTACATCCCTAATCCAGTGATATCTCACACCAATATTTTTTGATCTCAAATGAAATGAGGCATTCTTTCCAAGGTGGATAGCACTTTAACTATCAAAAAATAACTATTAACTATCTTGCTACAATCCAAGTTCTTTTAAGAACTTTTTCATCCACAACAACTCTTTACATGCTTCTATTACTACTATAAACTCTGCTTCTGTAGTGGATAGTGCAACCCACTTTGGTAACTTTGACTGCCATGACACAACTCCCCCTACAAATGTAATCACGTAACCTAAAGTGGATTTTCTATAATCCACATTGCTAGCCATATCTACATATGTATATCCAACTAACACAGGTTTGTCATTTCCAAAACATAGGCATATTTTGGAAGAACCTTGAAGATACTTGAAAATCTATTTCATTGCAACCCAATGTTCCTTTTCAGGATTTGAAAGGAATCTACTCACAACTCCAACTTCATGAGTGATATCTGGCCGTGTACAAACCATGGCATACATCAGACTTTTAACTGCCGAAGCATACAGAACCTTTTCCATCTCTTACTTCTCTTTGTTTGTAGAAGAGCTCTACTTAGAACTTAGCTTAAAGTGATAAACAAGAGGATAACTAATTGCTTTAGCCTTGTCTATATGAAATCTTTGAAGTACTTTCTCATTGTACTTCTCGTATGACAACCATAATTTCTTGGCGCTTCTTTCTCTAATAATACTCATGCTAAGAATCTGTGTTTCTGGTCCTAATTATTTCATGGAAAAAGACTTACTCAACTACTTTTTCAAGTTATTGTTCTGGAAATATTTTGGCCAATAATCAACATATCATCCACATAGAGAAAAATAAAAATGAAATCATCATCAGATAATTTTTGCATAAAAACATAATGGTCTCAAGTAATATTTTTGTAGCTTTGCTCCTCCATAACAAACTCAAACTTCTTGTACCATTGTCTCAGTGCATGTTTTAAGATATAGAGGATTTTCTTCAATTTGCAAACATAATCCTATTTTCCCTTTTGCTTGAAACACTTTGGCTGCTAAATGTATCTCTTCTTACAAGTCACCGTGTAGGAAGGCAGTTTTGACATCCATTTGCTCAACCTACAAGTCAAGACTTGCTACTAACCCTAGTATAGTACAGATGGATGTCATTTTCACAATTGGTGAAAAAATCTCATCAAAGCCAACTCTTTTTCTTTGGTTGAATCCCTTGACAACCAATCTAGATTTGTATAACAAACTAGAATTTTGTTCTTCATGCTTCACTCTGAACACTCATTTATTTTTCAAAGCCCTCTTCCCTTTGGGTAGCTTCATTAGCTCAAAATTTTTATTCTCATCAAAGGACTTCATCTCATCTTGCATGGCTTCAATCCACTTTTGTTTGGATTCGTCATCCATGGCTTTTTCATAATTCTCAGGTTCTCCCTCATTAATAAAATTTACATTCTCATCTGGAGGATATATGGTAGAGGGTCATATCAGTCTATCACTTCTTCTCAGTTGAACAGGAAAAGCCGTAGATGTTGGTGCTAGATAATGAACATAATTATCTCCCTCGTCTTCAGAACCAACTTCTATGAGAGCATCACTTTATCAGGTGCATAAACTTGGTCTTCATCTCCAACTTGTCTTTGCATTGATATTGGAGGAATTAATTCTAAATCTGATGAGTCATCATTGGAATTAGGAACATCATTCTTCATTTTGATAATATCTTCAATGTTCTCATCTTCAAAAAATATAGCATCATGGCTCCTGACAAGTCTCTTTGCAATCTCATAATGAAATCTATAGCCAAATTGATCTTAACCATAGACAATAAAAATGCTTTGCACCAAAACACCAGCAATTGATCATGGAAACATCCTTTCCTGACCATACATTATTTGAAACATCCATCTTGAGAGAAGTACAGGGTGAAAGATTCAACACATGTGCAACTATGAGTATGGCTTCAACCTAGAATGTTTTAGGCAACTTTGCATGTGATAGTAGACATTTGACTCTCTCTGTCAACTTAGAAGTGCCATCTGATGCCAAATACCATGCTTTTTGTAGTACCATGAAAAGATCATGTGTATTCTCTACCATTGTCTGTCCGAATGCACTTCAGCTTCTTCACAGAACACTATTTTTCATAAGAGGAAATTGTTCCTTTGGCTTTGCTTTGCTTCTTTTCTTTTGGTGTGTTTCTCTAAGGCAAAAAAGTTGGTTATCCTTTATATGCTAGATTAATTTTTTATTTCTTTTTAATTTTTTTTATAACAATACGAGAGGTGTATTGTACTAAGGTGTATTGTGGTATATGTGAATGAGTCTCTTGTAGCTAATTCTGTGTGAGTGATGGCATATATCTTGTAATTAATTGTTTGTTGTGTGAGAATGATGATAAATAACGTGAGGGGAAGGAATATTAAATTGAATAATAACTTATAAAAATAACAACTTTATTTATGATTTAACACTTCTCAGTAAATCAAGACCTAGTAACTATTGTATGTTTTATTCTCAACTCTTGAAATCTTAGTATTGATTATGGTTTTGTGAGAATTTCTACCACTTGTTCTTGAGAAGGAATAAATTCTACTGAGTTCTTCTCTTGTAACTTTTTCTCTAACAACCTTAGTGTTGATAATGGTTTTGTCAAAATATCTGCAACTTGTTCTTGAGAAGGAGTAAATTCTACTAAGTTCTTCTCTTGCAACTTTTTCTCTAACAAAGTGGAAAGAAGTCCATTTGAACATGTTTCACCTTTGAGTGTAATAATAGATTATGAGCCATATGCCCAACACTCAAATTATTAAAGTGAAGAATTGGTACTTGTGGTTGTTTGATATGAAGTTCAGTTAAGATTTTTTTAAATCCAAGCTATTTCAACTACAGCTTGAGCCAAAGATCTGAATTCTACCTCTTTAGAAGAACTACAAAAAAAGCTCTATACTTTCCAAAACTCCAAGACACTCAAGAATTTCCAAGATATTCACACAAACCACCAATACTTCTTCTATCATTGGGATAAGATGCCGAGTCAGCTTCACAATATTTAGTGAGAGTTAAAAAATTAGTTTTGAGAAGAAGTATTCCAAGATCTCTTTGTGCCATGTAAATATCTAAGTAACCTATTTGCTACAATCCATTGTACAGTGGTAAGACAGTGCATAAATTGACATAAATTGTTAACATCATAAGAGATGTCTGGCTTAGTCAAAATGTAGTATTAAGGAGCACCAATAACTAAGCTATACATAGTTGCATCATCTAATAATAATCCATTAGTTTTGGATAGAACATTACAAGATTTCATGTGTGATGAACCAGGTTTTCAGTCACTAAGTTGTGCTTTTTTCCAAAAATTGAGCAATATATTTTGCTTGGAATAAATGATAACACTTTGAGGTCTTTATAGCTTCTATGCTCATAAAGTAACCAAGTATACCCATATTTTTCAGTACAAACACGACATTTAAATTCTTGGCTAAAGCTTGAATAAAATTGTTTTTATTTTCTATTACTAAGATATCATCAACCTAAATTATAGGCACAACAAGATCACCTTCTTTGTCATATATCATCATAGAGATATCTACATTTGAAGTATGAAAACCCCATCTTTGTAATTTTCCACTAAGTTTGAGGAACCAAGATCTAGGTGCCTATTTTAACCCTTGCAATGCTTTTTTAAATTTGCAAACATAACGAGGATAGTTAGAGTCAAAAATTCCTCAAACTACTTCATGAACACCTCTACTTCTAAGCCACCATTCAGAAATACATTATTCACATCTAATTATTGAATTTTCTTGTCATATGACAAGACAAGAGTGAGAATTATTTTGATAGTTGTGGACTTTACCACTATACTAAAGGTTTATTGGTAATCAATGCCCTAAATTTGATTGTATCCCTAGTCACAACTCTTGTTTTATATTCTCAAGTGTTATGTTTGGTTTTAGCTTGACTCTAAATATCTATTTGTTTCCAATGACTTTTCCATGTGAAGGAGGAGGAATAAGTGTCTAAGTACCATTTTCTATAAGAGCTATGTATTCTTGTTTCATAACATTAAACCATTCAACACTTTGTAGAGCTTGCTGAAAATGGGTAAGCAAGGACACTAAAGTGGAATCATGAGTGTGACCAGTAGGTAAAGACTCATAAACCGACAAAGAGGTTGGGTTACAAGTGTTACTGGTGTAATAGAAGGAAAAAGAGACGGGGCATAATATGGAAATTTACAAGTGTTGACATAATTGTTGGAGATAGTGTGAATTTAAATAAAAAAATATGAGAAAAAAATGTATAATTTTACTTTCTCAAAAGGTTTGTCCTACATTTCTTTTCTACATCTCTTTGGAGGTATTTATATAGAAAAGGATATACAATTGAGATTGGGCCTCAAGGGGCACCCACTTTTATGGAAAGAGAGAAGACCTAGGCAATTGTGGGTCTACACACACATGCATGTGCCACCGTCGCCATCTTAATGATCAGTTGTGTTGTGCCGAGTGTGAGTGCAAATGCATGCAAGGTGGAAGTTTTTTTTTTAAACGTTTTTTATTATTAAAATTAGTTTTTCCAAGAATCAAAAATTTCGTTCTTATTCAAATTGAGTCACCCATATTATAACCATTATTTGTTTTACCGTTTCATTCTATTCCATCCATCTAAACCGATTCTTACAAAACGCTATTATTGTTTGAACGTTTTCTTTGTGAACATTGCACAAACATTCATCTTTTTTCAATTATAAAAAGATGGCCATAACTCTCAGTTTAAAAACTTAGAAACTGATCTTCGTAGCAAACCAAGGAAAAAATATACAAAATTTTTTTTTCACTTTTTTGAGAAACATAAATAATTTAGAGGTGTAACATTCTAGACTCCATTAGTGCAATGAAGCTCCGAGAAAGAAAAAAATATTTTTTCTTGTTTTATCATACAAACAATGAGGTTGTGTTTTCTTGTACAACTTTGGGCAGAGCCACAAAATGACTTAAAATGAGCGACCTAGTTCGCGACTCAACCCTAGTAGTATTTTTCAGTATATCAATAATAGTGTTCATATCTATTTTTTACATATATATCTCAACAATTTTAAGACAAATGTTTTTATCTTCCATTTCTTCTGAAATATTAACTGCTCATCTCAACAAGTTTTTTTTGTTTCAAGGGACTACACTTTAATAGTTGGAGACAAAAGTTGTTATTTTTCTTAACCATGAAAAAGGTCATTTCTATTCTTACTATTGAAAAACCAAAACTGCCTAATCCTCTTATTGTAGCTACAACTAAAAACCTAGACACTTGGATGGAAAATGATTTTCTATGTAAAAGTTTTATTCTTGATGGTTTAGCTGATGATTTGTATGACTATTATAATTTTGATAAGTTAATTAAGGAAATGTGGGATGCACTTCAAAATAATTATGACACTAAGGTAGCTGGAATAAAGAAGTATGCTTTCAGTATATACATGAAGTACTAAATGACTAATGACAAATCTCTGGAAGCTTAATCATATGAATTATAGAAGATAGTACATGATATAACTCCTGAAGGTATAGCTTTATATGAACAATTTCAAGTTGCTGTTATTATAGATAAATTACCCCTAGTATGGAAAGATTTTAAGAATGTACTTTAGACATAAAACTAAAGAATTTTCCTTAGAAAATCTCATAACCCGTCTACGAATAGAAGAAGTCCAAAAGTAAGATAAAAAAGATAAAGTACTTATTTTCTTAAACAACAGTGCCAATAAGAAATCTTCCTTTTTAATTCTGAAACCTAAAGGAAGAAACATGAAAACTCATAATCGCAATAATAACTAGAAATGTAACCAAATTAGAAACTAAAATCCTCCACAGAATGGTCTTCAACCCCCTTAAGAAATAACACATTCATGTGTTATAGTTGTAACAAGCTTAGCCACTTGGCTAGGAACTACCGAAACAGGAATCGTCCTGCCCCGTAGGAAAACCCTACCAAATTTCAAACTATTGTTATGATATCTAAAATCAACTTTGTTGGTGGATTTGAGGGGTGGTGGGTGGACATTGGTGCTTCTCGCCATGTTTGCTATGATCGTGACATGTTCAAGTCCTATTCTACGTCTGAGGATAAGAAAGTGCTGCTAGACAACACCCACTCCACTATAGTTACTGGTATCGGTGAGGTATAATTGAAGTTTACCTCTGGAAAGACTATCATCTTGAAGGATGTTCTACATACTCCAAAGATGAGAAAGAACTTAGTTTTGGGTTATCTTCTCAACAAAGTTGGGTTTACTCAAACTATAAGGGTTGATTTGTATATAATAACTAAGAATAATGTTTTTGTTGGGAAAAGGTACGCCACTAAGGGCATGTTTAAATTAAATGTTGAAATCAATAATGCTTCTTCTTCTACTTATATGTTGTGTTCTTTTAATATTTGGCATGCTATACTTTGTCATATTAATAAACTCATAATCAAGAACATGAGTACCTTAGAACTAATTGCTAAATTATCTTTGAATGATTTTGAAAAATGTGTCTTTTGTAATCAAGCTAAAATAACCAAAACTTCACATAAATCAATAGTTAAAGAATATGAATCTTTAGACTTAATACATTCTGACAAATGTGAACTTTATGGTATTTTAATAAGAAATGGAAAACGTTATTTTATAACTTTTATTTATGACTGTTCAGACTATACTTATATATATCTAATGAAAAATAAAAGCGAAGTGTTTGATATGTTTAAAATATTTATGACTAAAATTGAAATCAACTTAATAGAAAAATAAAAATATTTCGAAGTGATAGAGGCACTGAAAATGATTCCAATATTTTTGATGTTTTTTTATAAAACTCATGGAATCATTCATGAAAAAACTCACCTTATTCTTATGAAATTAATGGAAAAGCTGAAAGAAAAAATAGAACTTTTACTGAATTAAATTTTGCAATTTTATTAAACTCTCGTGCTACTTCCCATTGGTAGAGAGAAATTTTATTAACTATTTTATATGTGCCAAATAGAGTGCCTAAATCTACTAGTAAAATTTCACCATATAAAATTTAAAAAAATAAGAAACCTAACTTAACTTATTTTAAAACTTAGGGTTGTTTAGCCTATGTTAGGATCTCTGATCATAAAAGATATAAACTTGCTAGTAGAGCATATGATGTGTGTTAATAGGATATGTTGTAAATAGTAAAGCTTATAAATTCTATGACTTAAATGATCATTTAGTTACAGAATTAAATGATGCTGACTTTTATGAACATAGGTTTCTCTTTAAATTGAAGAATAGTGGGGGCTCGTCTTCTAGCAGTTTACCCATAACTAGGACTAGTGAACAAAATAAAGAATTAGACATTGAAATTAGGAGAAGTAAACGAGCTCTAACCTCTAAGGATTTTGGGCCTGATTTTTATGCTTATACCTTTGAGGAAGATTCCCAAACTCTTCAAGAAGCCATAAATGATAAAATAGACTCTCTTGAGTATAATAGAACTTGGTATTTAGTTGACTTACCTCCTGGTTGCAAAACCATGGGATATAAATGGATATTAAAGAAGAAATTAAAACCCGATGGTACTATTGAAAAATACAAAGTTCGTCTTGTAGCTAAAGGGTATAGGCAAAGAGAAAATATAGATTTCTTTGATACCTTTTCATCAGTCACATGAATAACTTTCATACGTGTGATTTTTCCTCTTTCTCTATCCATGATTTAGTAGTGCACCAAATGGATGTTAAAAATGTCTTCTTAAATGGTGACTTAGAAGAAGAGATTTATATGGATCAACTTGAGGGCTTTGTTATCCTAGGTCAAGAAAATAATGTAAACTAGATAAATCCCTTTATTGTCTAAAACAAGCACCTAAGCAATGACATGAAAAATTTGATAATCTAGTTGTATCATATGGATTCAAAATGAATGAAAGTGACAAATATATTTATTATAAATCAAAAAATAACATTTGCACTATTATATATTTATATGTGGATGACATACTTATTTTTGGGTCAAATATTCATGTTGTGAATAATATGAAAAAATATTGTGTACTAATTTTGATATAAAAGACTTTAGAGAAGCGAATGTAATCCATTAAAGTTAAAATTTGAGCCATTTCTAGTATTATAACCTGTAAAGCTATTAACAAAGAAATGATGACTAGTACTTCACCGAGAAAGTTAGACAATGAGACACACTAGGGATTGAGTGTGTAACATGTGAGTTAAGACTGAATATTTAGGATACTCAGGTTTAAGAAAAGGAAAACTAGTTTCGTTAAAATGCACGTGAAGGGTGATATAATTTTTTTGTGACTTAGGATCTAAACACCAATAACCTTTGTAATGAGTTGCATATCATAAAAATACAGTGTAAAGACCTAGGTTCCAGTTTATTTTAATTGTAAGGTCTTACAAAAGGAAAACAAAGACATCCAAATACCTTTAAACTAGTGTAATCAGGATAGCTATGAAAAAGCAATTGGAAAGGACTTTATTTTTTTAGTATGCAAAAAGGTAATCTGTTTGGGAGGAAAACAAAAGTTTGAAAAGCATATTCCCAATATTTAACTGGAAGTCTAGCTCTAATTATCATTGACAATCCAATTTCAACAGCATGTCTGTTTTGTCTTTCCAAACTCCATTTTGTGAAGGAGTTTATAGGCACGATATACGTTTGAGATAACCTCCTTTAAATAAGAAGGGCTCAAGGCTTTTAAATTCAGCACCTTCATCACTATGAAGTTGTATTATGGAACTTTTATACTGTCTGGACACCATAGCTTCAAAATGGTGAAATAATTAAGTTGCTTGCCCTTTGTTATTCATAAGAAACAACCATTTATATCTATTGTAGTCATCCATAAATAATAGAAAAAAAACATGCCATTGCTACTGATAATTAGAGGAGCCTAAATATCTACATGAATTATCTCAAATAGGTTTAAAAATCTAGATGAGTAGCTAAGAGTGGTAGTCTATGAGACTTAGCCATTTGACAGGCATTACATAAATTGTAACTCCTATGAGATTGAATTCTGATATTCAAGCTTTTAACTACTTGATCTAAAATAGTTTGATGAGGGTGTCCCAAAAGATCATGCCATAATGAGCCATTAACACAATTTATTTTAGTAGCTAATCTAAAAGGAACACTAGAAGGAGCTGAAACTGGTGATAATACCTGTGATGCAGATAAGGAAAATGACACTGTTGGCAGCTTGTATAGACCAACCTTAACACCTCCCTCCAAGATTAAAGTCCCTGTTGATAAATCCTTAATAAAAAATGAGTTAGACAAAAAAACTCATTGTTACATTATTATCAAGACATAACTATTTGACAGATATAAGGTTTTTAGCCAAGGAGGGAACATATAGCAAGGGGATTAAAATAAGCAGATGACCATCAACATGAAATGTTTCTGAACCAGAGTGGGTAACAAGTACAAAACAACCACTACCTAGCATAATCTTTTCTTGAGCCATGTAAGATTGAGCATTATGCAGATGAGCTGCATTGAAAGTGAGGTGATTACTAGTGCCTGTGTCTAGGTACCATGCTGCATCAGTTAATATGTTCAAGTTGAGACATTGGTTCTGCAATGAAAAGGGATGAGATTAGGTTTGTAACAGATGTTAAAAAAGATCCAGCATATACAGCAAATGGATGCATTGGAGAAAAGACGAAACTGGTGGTAAAGAGCCAAAGACAAATGGTTCAAATATGATTGGATATTGGTGAGGAAGCATGGAGGTTGATATGTTAGTGAAAGGTTTAGAACCTGGTAATAAGAGAATTGGATTTTATGGTTCAAGAGATGATGGATTTATGGGTGAGAAAGGAACAAACTGTGATAATGGAGGTAGTGGTTGTAGTGAGGCTTGAGTGTTTGATGGTGGCTGAATATTTGGGTGTCGAGGTGGAGGTTGAACATGAGTATAGTGAAACTAAGGATTTGGGTGTCGAGGTGGAGCAGTGTGCTCTTGGTTTGGGTAAGGGGCTTGTGATGATAAATGATTTGCAGATTGAAAGCCATTTTTGCAAGACATGTACCTGAAATAGCATTTGTATGCCCAAATTTCATGCATATTTGACACTTTGGTTTGGAGTCATTGGACCAGTGAGTTGATGAATTGGTGGGTGCTTGCCAGGGAATATCAGATGGTGGGGCAGGACGTGGGGAAAAAAGAGATGTTGAATGTGCTAGTGTATGAGGGACTGCACCTGGCATAGATAGAGCAGAATAAGGAATGGATCTGGTTTGTGCACTATTGTAAGGTAAAGTGCAAGTCTATCTGGGTTGTAGTGAGGTTAAAGTGTTGTAGATAATATTGACTGAGCATAGGGTTGAGTAGGTAGATAGGGCATTGTAGGCTGTGCATGTGATATGTGATTTGGAATTGTGTGTGACAATAAAGCTAAAAAAAGAGGTGATGAATAGTCAGTTTTTGTAGCAAAATTGGAAGGGTTTAAAAGAAAATGTGTTGTTTGTACAAGAGTACTCGATGAGTGAATATTGGTATAGGGCTATGCAAAATTTGCTTCAACCAGCATTGTATCTGGCATGTTTACCCTCTGCAGCTGCTATTCATGTGTTATCATTTTTGAAAAAACCTCATCAAAGCTTGGTATATGCTTCTTATTTGTTATGTTTGTTACCAGTGAAGTGTAGTTTAGATCTAAGCCTCCCAGCACGCATAAAACTTGCTCACGTGAGTTGATCATATCACCAGCAGCTATGATATGGTTAATCAGCCCTCTGGCATTGCTGATGTAGTTTTCCATTGGCATGGCTCCGTTTCTCAGAGTTTGAAGTTTCCACATGAAGTGCATGAGTCTAGCTTGGGAATCATTAGTGAAGGCTTTCTTTAGAGCTACCCAGTAATCATATGCTGTGGTTTTTCCAACAAGGTGCTTAAGGTAATTATTGGTAAGAGATCCAGTTTTTGACTGCACTGTCTTTCCTATCCCAAATATAGAAATCTGGGTTTTCTTCAAGTTCTTCATACAGCTTGGTTTCATTTGTTGCTTGATCCATATTTTGGATGATTTTCTTTATTATTTTGGGAGGAGAGGACTGGTTCCATCTATGAAACTCTGTAGACCATACACAGTAATTACATTATTCAATTCTTTCTGCATAGAAGATGATTTCTATCATCTAGTTTAATATTGAAATTATGGGTTATGGGGTGATTATAGGTGTCGTTTTTTTGGATAAGAAATGTGAGGCATAATGCAGAGATGAAGAGGAGGATAATATGCAACTTAATTTTTTATTTCATTGTAATTTGTTTTTATAACAGTAGATGAGGTTTATTGTATTAAGGTGTATCGTGGTGTATGTGAATGAGTCTCTTGTAACTCATTATGTGTGAGTGATGACATATATCTTGTAATCAATTATTTGTTGTGAGTGATGAGATAGTGTGAGGGAATATTAAACCGACTAATAACAAATCAAAATAACAAACTTATTTATGGCTTAACAAAAAGTACAAAAACAATTCACGAAAACTTCCTAAATCACGACCAAATGTATGACTAATCCCAGAAAATCAATGATTGATACATTATTTCAAATGTAAATAAGCAACAATAAATGTATATATCTTCTACACTCTCTTTAATTTTCTTACTTACATGTCAGATAATGGGTTGTATGTGTTAGCTTTTAGACATTAATGATTGTCCTAAAATGAACTTTCGGAGATATTGAAAAAAAGGAATATCGAAAGCAATACAAAGAAGAAGTTTAATTATATTCTATTAATAAATACATAAATCCATAAATTAAAATCAAACAAACAATTGTGAAAATATATATAAATAAAAAGAAGGTAAGAGATTTAAATCTCAATCAAGCAATAAAGCATACGTTCTTCTTGCAAAACCCATCCGTAGTAACGATCTAAGTTAAGCAACTTACACAATAAAAATATAAAATAATATACTTAATTCAACACAACTAAAACAGTCAATAAATACAAAAACAATAATCTGCAGTAAACACATTAGTGACATTGTGTCTCATAGGCTTCTATCTAGACTAGCAACATACATATGTATGACAAACAATTAAAAATATGTGAAACAAGAATGCATATAAACAAGAGAGGATTTTCAATCATTTTAAGACTTCATATAAGGGGACATATTTGATAAATGATAATTGTACTCTCATAGAAAGCGATCAATCTAAACATAGCAAACAAAATAAAGAGTCCGACACCTGGGACACAATTAGGGCAAGGAGATACAAACTCTTTCGAGACTCATGTTAAGATCACATGCACATAATAAACATAAGTAAGATAAATTAATCAGGGAGCAAATAGATTAATTTACTACAACATAAGCTATAACTAGAAAGTTATAGACATGCTACATAGAAAGAAAAGAAAGCATACGATAACATATAACGAATAAGCTTTCTAATAAGAGTATACATCTAGTATGTTAGAGCATATATAAAAGAAACTTAGATTATACTAACATACATGTTGATTATGCATAACAACATTGAAGGAGTTCGAGACTTGATACACAATCAAGCTAAAGAGATACTGACTCCCTAAGGATTCAACTCAAATAAGTAAATCACAAGAAAGAAAGCACAAGATAGATAAACATATATGCATTACATATAATCAAAGATAGACCATAAAATAAGATAGCAAATATAGAACTCAGTAAATAAAAAATAGGTGATAAATATCAAAAGCTTTTTAGTCATCGTTTAAACTTTAGCATGTATGAATACACACTATTTAAGTTCTAATTATACTAGCCACACATTCGAGCATGCATAACACAAGATATAATAAGGTAAGCCCACATAGAAACCCTATCTATGTGGTAACATCCTTAGGTTGCTTAAGGCAACCACTAGACAACAAATCATTCACTAACCAATATAACAATCACAACTTTGAAAGAAATAAAATTATTATTACCTCTATCAGCTAGGACCTCTGTCCTAACTACTTATTGCTTCTCTTGCATGTTGCCTCTGTAACAACTTGGTTTGACACACAAACTCAACTCTCCTCCAAAGCTAACACCACCGAATGTGATGTGATCAATAACTACAGATCGATAACCAGAAGTGTGACAACTCCTAATCTTGAGGACCATACTCAAACTCAAAAAACCTATCTCTTATTACACACAATAAAAGATATAAGAACTCAAGGCATTTAACTTAGTTCACTCTCACAATAAGGTTCTCGAAACAAACAATTGCATCCAAGTAACTCTCACATGACACACGACACACGACTCAAATATAACCCACTTGCAAACACCATCTTGAGCACTCACCAATCACAAGCACGATTTTTCTCATACAATCATGAATTGCTAATATTGAACAACACTCAAAGTATTAGTGATCCAAAAATAGAAAAAACGAGATGTCAATTTGAATATAAAAAATTAATTAATAATCTAGATACTTTAAAATTTTAAATAAAAATCAAAATATTTACAACACAATTTTTTTTAAGATTTTGATAATAACAATTTAAAAATACTATTCCTCCCTTATAGCGGTGCTAAAAACTTCATGATTGCAAACATTAACTAGTTTTTAATGCTATTTTCAATTTACCTAGCAATTACTACAAAAACTTAATATGCCAAAATTAGGTGTACAAATTTTGTATGATTTATAAAATAGCTCGCAAGTACAAAAATCATTTTATAAAAAATGAAAAGTATACTTACAATGTCAGTCTAATGAGAAATCATATGGTTTTTAAATCATTCAATAAATTTTTTTAAAATGAAATTAAATAACTTAAATATCTTGTCACGATTATTTTGGGTTGAGTTTATAAACTAATAACATAAAATAAAGGTAGATTCAATAAACATTTATCATACAGTTGAAAATTTAGGAGATATACTAGTTAGTAAATCATATTTGTTTAGTATTAAGTAGGATATTAAGGATATGAATTAAAATTATTGATTCTTTGTTATAAGTATGAAAATATCCTAAGGCATGGATCGTTTTCTTTGTTAATTAAACTTTAACTTGCCACCTTCGATATGGCCGATAATTTAAACCTCAATTAAATTATGCTCATTTTCTAAGAAATTAACAAACCATTTAATTGTCACTTTCGGTCGGGCCGATAATTTAAACTCTCATCAAGATTTAAAAATTAGGTTTATGATTTAAATATCTAGAAACTAACTTTTAGATTTTAAAACTACTATGAAAAATATGTTGTCGATATATTTTGCAATAATAATTCTTTAAAAATCTTTGAAATAGAGTTCTTTGAAGATTCGAATAATTAAATAGAAAAATCAAAGAGTTAAATTTAAATCATATTCAGATAATTAAATCTTAAATCTAACTCCCTTATTTGTTATTAAAAATATTTCATCAATATTTCTTTTACAAGCTTCATTTAAATCTCTATGAAGAAATAAAACTTAATTTGTTTAATAAAAATGTTTACCTATTTTAATATCTTACAAAAATAACAACATTACTAATATCCTACACTATTTATAGTCCATAATAAATTATCAATAAATCAAACATATAGCATGTAAAACAACACTTAAAAATATTTTGAAAAGAATGCATTGAAATATATCATAAAATAATTCTTAGAATTTTTTCTGAAAACCCACCAGACATAATTGATGTACTATTTATTGAATTAAAACTAAAAGCTATTATATGAAGTAAATGCACTCAACTCTCAAACAAGAGAAGAACTTTAGCTACTAAAAGAGAAAAAGCTTAGAGGGAAAATAAAGAAAAGCTTAAAGGAATGATAAGGGATATATTATTACAAAAGAAAGAGATTCTTATTTATAGGGAGAGAAAAGTGGATTTTCAACCTAGCGTCGCGACAAACAATTTTTCCATACCGTGTCGTACACAGCCTATATATGGTATGAGCACCATCCATTCTTTTCATGTTATGGCACACATTGGTTTCACGTTGCATCCCATATCATAAATGGGACATGTTTATTCTTTCCTTTGGCCTCGCATCGTGGCTCATAACAAATTCATGTCGTAGCACACTTTAAACTACATCACTTGGAACCCTAATTTTCATGTAATTGTTTTTCTAATTTTTTTAAAGATATGTAATGTTTTATAAATGTTTTATTTTAATCTTCCATGTTGCAATGGAGTGATTAAAGTATAATTTTTCAAGTTAATTTATTTTAATATAAGAAATATCTGAAAAATAACAAAATATACCCATGATTCTGAAAAGATAGATTTGCGTAAAATGATAGAAAAAATACAAATCTATAAAATCATTAAATATGCATAAAATCACAATATACTAAGTGTTTTGATCACTTATTACAACCCCCAACCAACTTTTGCTAGCCTCTTAGCAAGAATGATGAAAAAAATAGAAATTAAACTATCTTAAATCATTTTCGTAATAAGTTCACACGACACTGAGGACATGTAGACCAAGGCAACACTAATGATTGCTTGGTTGACTAGTTGAATAATTGTAAACTATTTGGCTAGATGGCATTGGCATTTCGACATTGGTGGCTAGTTGGGTATCAAGGGCCGAGATTAGTCTGCCATGGTACATGCATATGGGTACTAGCCAATCATAGCTTGTGAGCATAGTAGCTAGTAGTCCTTGTTGTGCCATCGTAGTGACATGCATCTATGGTGACCCAAATTTTGAAATTTGATGTTTGCTACTCCACTTCCATCATACTCTATTCTTTTCTAACTTATATTTTTCTATCAAAGATGCCAAAAAAATTTCTAAGTGTTGAATGGTGTTCCTATGGATTTTTCCCAAGTCTTGAAAATTATTTTGCTCCTTTTTTTTCTCAAAAATTACATAAGTTTTAGGTGGTCGACTCCTAATGTTATGCTTTGTAGAGCCCTTAGTCTCCGAGCCCCTTACTTGACATGCTTATTGAGTGTTACAAGTGAAAAAATGTTACCTAGACTCCTACTTGTAATAAGTGTGATCTTCAACTTCCATGTTGGGAGTTGAGTGGCTTAAATGAGTTCAACACAAATCCCAATTTTTTTACAAAGTCACGTACCCTAACTGGTATGACACTAGTCCTAAGTGTCTAGATGCAAATTTCTAGGCATTAAAGAGGTAATACCTCATTCCTCTCTACAGTAGACTTCCCAAAGTATTTAAGGTTAAGCTACTGATCGCCACATAAATTGTGTGTGCAATAAAAACGCAAGTATACGTATCGTAACAAGTAATATAATGATAAATAAAGATCGTTCCCACATAGATTATTTTTTTTAGAAACTAATTTTTAAAACTAAAAATAATAAAAATCAATTTTTTGGTGTTTTTATATCTTAAGAAAGAAAAATTAAAATAATTAAAAGTAAATAGCAATAATTAATTAAATCAGATTTTGTGAATAAAAATATATATGAGAAAATATCTAGGAATACTTAATCCTCCAATTTTCTAAACATGCGAATCACTAAAATCCCCCCAATATAATATCAATTAATTACATGATCAATCGAATCTAACCTAGCATGTATTCCTCTCTCAAGTAAACTACACATCATATAGTAATTAATTTAATCACACTCTCATGCCAATAAAATTCCATACTACTCATTAAGTTCATCAATTATGGATCACATACATAAGAATCATACATCTCTGCCTAGAAACTATGCATGTTATTTAATCAAGACAAACAATTAAATAATTTTCTCAAATCTATTTAATTGCCTCTATAGATAAATTATTGGCCAAACAATTAATAGCATAAAAATCAGATTAAATAATATAATTAAATTAATATTATAATTGAGAAAAACTATTAGATCATCACATGGTAAAAATTGGGTTCATAAGATCCCTAGATTAATAAATTAATTACACATAATTATGTTCATAAAGCTCATATTTTTCATAAAGAAAGACATAAAATTAATAAAAAAAGAGTAAAAAAAGAAATACAATCAATCTCTTGAATTGTATAATTAATTTCCTCTTGAATCTCCACCAAAATTGTGTCGTTTCTTGAATTTTTCTGTATTTTTCTCTCTTTTTAGCTCTAAAAACTCACCAAAATTATGCTAATGGAGGCAAATTAGGGTTTATGAAGTGATTAGGGGCTTAAATAAAGCTCAAGTATGATTTGGACCGTCTGATCAGCTTCAAATCAAGGCCTACGATCAAAACAAGCAAAATTGACAGTTTCAACCAATTAGAGAGTGACACGTGGCATCAAAAGTTTATTTGGTGAATCAGAGAGAGACGCGTGGTAGGGGAGACCCGTCAGAGTCAACCTTCGCCGAGTCAGCACCACATGGCACGACGTGATTCGCGGGAATGGATGGTGTGGCGCACGGGTGGAACGCTTCGAGCAATAGCGTGGTGACACATGTCATAGCGCATTGATTGATTTTCGAACTTGGATTGAACACCGTACTAACATGTGGTGCGTGTTTCTCCTCCTCACACCCGACGCAACGTGATTCGCTCTCCATGCTTGTGTGGCGTCCACGTAGCTTGCTCAGTCAGCTTCTATGCTTGTGTGGCGTCCACGTAGCTTGCTCAGTCAGCTTCTATGCTTGTGTGGCATACCACATGGCAGCTTCTGATTGGTCCTACGTTAAAAATTCATAAACATTTCAGAAAAATCCCAAAAAATTCCAAAAATTATATTTTCACCCCTTTTTCACTAAAAGTTTATATTTTAATTTTTTTAGCAATAAAAATACTATTTATTAAATAAAACAAGTAAATATTAAGTGAAAAAGTGCGCTAATGACTCTATTTTCATAGAGTCATCAACTACCCAACACGAAAGAGGTAGTGCCTTGCTTTTCTTTGTGACATACTTTCCAAAATCACAATGTCTTGATCCTAGACCAATTTTGTTGTGGGTGCCAAACAAGATTGTTCCTATCTTTGTTTTCCATACAAAGCTTGGGGAAAAACACCTTAGTTTATTGAGACACTATCATTATTGGGTTCTATTTATGTAGATGTACACTTCCCTTACAAATTTTTTGTCATCATTAGGGCCTAGGTGTACTATCCTGCCTTTACTTGGCAATATTTTATGGGTTTTAGGTGAGTGGTCATACATTTCCTTGGTGAGACCATTTTCACTACTATAACCTACGTATGCCATCCAACACCTCTGAGGCGAGAATGGTTGGGGTGAATCATGTCTAGTTTCTACAAAGACTTAGTTGTCGCTAGGTTCTAGGTAGATGATCTACTTTTTATTGGTGGGATGGTCTATGTAAAAATTCACCTTATGTCTTTTCTAAGGAAAATCGTCATATCATTCTATAGAAGGTGTTTCCTTCCAATGAAAAAATATGATTGTATGATTCTAAGGAAGGAATGCTTCTCATTCTTATGTAGGACTTTGAGGGTAATCACTCCTTTTTTCAAGTTCTAGTCCAAATTTGTCAGGTATAAAGTAATTTGCAACCTTACTTTTCCCCAAATCCAATCTTAGACTTCTACATGTTACTTATTGTCATGATACATCTTGATCCTAACTTTAACTTGATGTTATTGTCGAGATCTTTTTGGAGAAGTGCATTCTCTCCAAACTCTTCTGCCACTATTTTTCTAATTTCAAAAGTTGGATTTGTTTAAGTGTCAAGATTTTTGCCTAGCATAGTTGGTTAGGTTTGATGGGGAAAGTCAAAAGAATTTGAAGGACTTACATACACAAAGAGGTGAGTACAAATACGGCTAAACTTTTCTTTTATTAAATAATTTAAGTACTCATTTTTTTTCTTTCTTCCAACTTTTCTAATGAGTATGGGTTCTTATGTTGAAGTGGCTACAGGATCTCATCTAATGCCCCATTGAAAATTGAAATTAAAAATAAAAAGCTAACTATATCTAAACCACTACTACTTGTTCTCAAGTTCCATTAAGCATGCATCCTTTTCCTTTGTTTGAAACTTATATTGTAGCAATCACGAGCTACCCTCTCTTCTACCAAGTTAGTTCCAACTCTAGTTGTGGTTAGGATCTTCAATTCCTTATGGTAATTTCATGATACTGCCCTAGCATCATGTTGGAAGGGTCATCCCAAGAGAAAATTCTAGGCTGAAGGGAAGTTGACCACTAGGAAACTTACCATTAAGGTTCTAGCATATGCCCTTCTCCATTGCTTATCAAAAGTTATACCTTTCCTCTAAGTGCCAATTTTTTTTCTATAGAATTAGATTAATGGTATTTCCATGGGTCAGAGAAGGTTCTAGAGCTTTATTCATCTCCAAGCACCCATGAATAAGACATCTATAGAACTTTCCATGTCTAGCAAGATCCTGTGCATGTTGGTATTTGAAATCTAAAGAGTGACAACTAATGCATCATAATGTATTGTAGATGCACTAGTCTTCTAGCTTCCTCTTTGGTAAAAACAAAGTCTTCTTCCATAATTTGGATTTTTTGCCTTTAATTATGTTTTGTGCAATGATAAGCAGTTCTAGTTCTATGAGGATCCCTTAGCATTCATTTTCCTAGTATGATTTGAATCTCCATTAGTAGGTCCACTAGGAATCATACAAATCTTATAGATTATAGAGGATATCCAACTTCTTTTGTTTGATCTTTGGGTTATATTGAGGTCAAAGACCCTTTTACAAGTACAACATCCTTCTACATTCCTTTACGAATCTAGTATTCAATTTATTTATCCCTTAATTCCCAATAGTTCTTGGTGTTGTGCTCAAATTCATTATGATACTTGTAAAATTTGTTATAATTTTCTACTGGTGGGGGATCCTTTACATTCTTAGCTCCCCTAAAGAGCCTTGAGCTCCAGACCTACATCAGTAGTTGTTCCTAATTGTGTTTAGGGGAACAAACTTCTTAAACGTTTCCCTAGGGTAGGAGGTTTAGGTTCTTCTAGGTTATTCACTACTCTTAGACTCCGACATCGATTTCTTAACTTCCTAACGCCTAGGTTCATTTAAGTGTTATTTTATAAATATTTTTGTAACTTCATTCCTTTACATTTATAAAAAAAATTATTACTATAATATGCTAAAATTTGTTATTTTGTGTTTATAAAGAAACTATAATTTTTTTTAATTTTTAATTTTAGGATTTTTGTGGAATTATTGGAATAAGGTGTATTAATTTAGAATGACCCATGGATTACCTTAGAAAGCTGAGACCAATTAAAATCTATGAGCTCTTCTCCATATACCACGTGTTAGTCAGACTGTTATAACACATGGTAATATGGTATTTGTCTAATCTCATCCCATCTATGCCTCTCCTACCTAACATGCTCTATTGTGTGTATAGTGCACTACACCATCCAATGCCTACCATGTCAAGTGCATGATGAGCACTATCCCCTGCACGCATCGATTGTATATTCTAGCACTTTCTGAATTTTTTTTACCACCTAACCAACCTTTTCTCTCTCTATTAAACTTGGTGATGCTTATCTTCGCAAGTGTACGAATCGTTCAAGTAATAAAGTTTACAAAAGTACGGATATCGAACCCACAAGGAATGGCGTTACTAAGTACCGAAATTGACTAATCCTAATTTTATTTGAAAACTGAATTGTTGAAATTGTTTAAGAAGAAAATTAACTTAAAACTAAACGCAAATAACAAAATTGAATGTTTTTCACAAATGATTAAAAATGCTAAGGCATTTGATTTCGCTAAATCAATTCAATCTGATTTCAAGTCATGTTATATGAGAATCAAAGCTAAAAGTGATGGTTGCAAAACCCAAATTTACCTAATACTCTCTCTCGAGTTATAGTAGAATTACTTATCTATGAAAACCATCTATATTTCTATGAAGATTTAATCACAAACAAGCACATTACGATTTATGGAATTTCTAGAATAACGACATACATCATGCATTAGTTCTCACACTCGCTTTCAACATACAGTATTTATCATAAGAAGCATTCATTACACATCTCTTCTCGGTCTCAATATAATGCAACAAATAATCTAAATCTTGGCCAGAAATTTAAAAGCATTAAGCATGGAAATAAATACGCAACTTGAAAACAATGAACTCATATAACAATAACAAAAGAAATCAGATTTTCTTGATTCAACTACATCATAGCCTTAGCAAAAATGAATTAGTTCATAACGGAAATAAGAACAAACATTATCTCAATTGAATCCATGAATAACAAATTTGAATAAAATGCAGAAAATGAAGCTAAGGAGAAGATATGAGAAACTCTTAAAGATGAACACTTGGTAGCAACAATGGTGATAATCCTTCAAGCTTCTCCAAACTTTCTCTCCAAAATTGTCTTCTCTCCTCCGAAAATGACTCAGATCTGCTCTCTCTGCCGTGGCCTCTTTCTCCATCATATTGTATATATAGATCTAGGGTTTTGGGGACAATTTTGGAACAAAACAACATACAAAATGTGTTTTCGGACGAAACTCACTGGCGGCGACATTATTCTCGCCACGGCGAGATTTCTAGAAAAATTACGATTTTGATTCCACTGATTCTCACCAGTGGCGAAATTAATTTGGCCGATGGCCAAAGGTGTCTCGCTAGCGGAAAAATTATCTCGCCGGTGGCGAGATTTGCATCTGCCAAAATCCGTGCTCTCGAGAAGATTTTTGCCAGCGACGAGAATCATCTCGCTGGCGGTGGGATTTCCAAACTTTAAAGCTTTGTTTTCTTTTTATTTTCACTCAATCCCGATCATTGAAATTTGTCCCAAACTTCTCCAAAATCATGATTTTATCTGAAATTGCACTTTAAACACGAAATACCCGTGAAATGACATTTGTGTATTAAATAATCAAATAAACACAATTTTCACACAAAAATCAACATTTAAATCATAACAAAAATGCAATAATTTGACTCTTATCAACAACCCCCAACCAGCTTCTTGCTAGTCTCTAGCAAGAAAAGCGATCTATGAATAAATTCAAAAGAGACATTAAAAGAAAAATTCAAAGAAAATTTATTCTATTTACAAAATTACATCAAGCATATGCAATAAGCCTTTAAACCCCTAGGCGGCCCTAGTAGGACGAGTTATAGTCTCATGAGGGCTTCCAGTGATGATACCCACAAACATCTTACCTATAACTATCCTAACTCAAAACAATAAAATCACACACCAATTAATTTGCACAAATGTCTCAAAAATTGTAAATAACACACAACACATAGAGTAATTAAATATCACCTAAGCTTTAGGAAATCTCAAATGCCAATTTCACTTTTATTATTGACTCTTAAACATCCATGAAACCACAAACCAATAGCCATAATGCCCGAATAATATTATGCATAACATCCACAAACAACAAGGTGAAATCTCAAACTCCATAGGCTCACTTTTCAAACCTTTCTCCACTAATGAAGGAAAATACACCACTTTGGATCAATAGGACTTTATGAGGCTTGTAATGTTTGGCTTAGGTATTTGGTTAAGAAAGAACAGAAATGTCAAAATGCAAATTAGAGCACTTATTACATTAAACACAACCAATTAATTAAAAGAGTAACACCATTTAACCCAAATTGTTTCTTCCGATCCTAACCCATTTTTCCAAAGATAAACAAAGTTCTTCCTCAATCTTTCACCTCAGTACATCCATCACTAACACTCTTTTATTTACTAGAATGTGAAGGCTTTCTTTTTTTCATCCTTACTCCAATTGCTCTTGAAAAGCCAACCACTTTCTTCCCATATATGTGGAAGATTTCTCCAATTGCTCTTAAAAAGCCAACCACTTTCTTCCAATATATGTGAAATTTTTTTTTTGTTTTTTTTTTCATCCTTACTCCAATTTCTCTTGAAAAGACATAACCCCTAACCAATTTCTTCCAATATATGTGGAAGATTTCTCCAATTGCTCTTGAAAAGTTTGTGTTCAAAATTAAGTGCTCTTAACAAATAAGGTAGGAATTATATATATATATATATATATTTCGCTCAATAAAAGGTAGGTTATAGAAGGCAAAAAGAAAGAAAAGTAAGGCTAAAAATATATGTAAATAGGCTCGAAGAGGTAACTAGTGATATAAGGATAACAAGGTAGGCTTAAAATGGCACAATCGATCCAAAAATGGCCTACATCATATCCTAAACAGTGCAATTCCAAATTATTTCGCCTCAAGAGGTTTTCAAATGAGTTCTAGAGTTTGTTGAGATCACAAAATTGTCCATGAAAAATTCACACATAAAACTTCTCTAAGCATTTAGACTAATCAACCAAATCATACCACATACCAAAAGAGTCGCCAACTAGGTAAAATCAACATTTGAAATTATCTTTAAACTGAAGCAAATTTTAATGCCTTCTAAAAGCTACTTGTTATCACAATCACATTATTATCATCAACGTGCAAATTAAAACAAGTAAAATGCAAATGAAAAAAAAATAAAATGAAACAAAAAATAAAAAAATAATAAAAATAAGACAATAAAGAATTAAAAGAAATTAAATCAAAATGTAAAAAAATAAATGGAAAATCAAAATTAAACACAAATAAACACACAAACAAAAATACTAAAAATGAAGCGAAGAAAAGATTTACCGTTTACCGCACCCCCAGCCAAAACCTTACATTGTCCATAATGTAAGAAAGAACAACGAGATCTCCTTTCCGCCGGCGACGAACGTAATTTTTTTTTACCTGATGGGTTGCCTCCCATTAAGCGCTTTAAGTTATAGTCATTAGCTAGACTTTCTGTCATTCTTTACTGCGGTTCTTGTAACTCTAGAGAATCTTTCTGCTTGTTGAATTCTCCATCAAAATATGGCTTCAACCGTTGTCCATTCACCTTGAAAGTTCCCTTTGTTTCATGACTGATCTCAACTACTCCCTAAGGAAACACCTTGGTTACTAGAAAAGGTCCTGACCAACGAGATTTAAGCTTTTCTGGAAAAAGTCTAAGATGGGAATTATAAAGCAGAACTTTTTGTCCCACCTCAAAGTTTCACCTCAAAATGTGCTTATCATGCCAAACCTTTGTCTTGTCCTTGTATATTCAGGCATTCTCATAAGCATCATTCCTTATTTCATCCATCTCATTCAATTGCAACACCCTCTTTTCACTTGCTGCCTTAAGATCAAAATTCAGAATTTTAATTGCCCAATATGCCCAATGTTCCAATTCAACTGGAAGGTGACAAGCTTTTCCATACACCAATCAGTATGGAGACATGCTGATAGGTGTCTTGAAAGCTGTCCTATAGGCCCAAAGTGCATCATCTAGTTTCCTTGCCCAATCCTTGCATGAGTTATTTACGGTCTTTTTAAGGATCCTCTTCAACTCTCGATTTAACACTTCAACTTGTCCACTAGTTTGAGGATGGTAAGGTGTTGCTATCCGATGTGTTACTCCATATTTCTGCAATAAAGCCTCAAATTGGTTATTGTAAAAATGCTTACCTCCATCACTTATAATTGCTCTAGGTGTGCCAAATCTGGAAAATATGTTCTTTTTGAGAAAATTGATCACAACCCTAGCATCATTGGTAGGCAAGGAAACTGCTTCCACCCATTTAGAGACATAATCTACACCAACAAGAATTTATTTATTAGAATGAGATGAAGGAAATGGTCCCATAAAATCAATACCCCAAACATCAAATAAATCAATTATCAAAATATTATTTAAGGGCATTTCATGTCTTCATGAAATATTTTCGCTCCGTTGGAAATCATCACACATTGAAACAAACTTGAAAGCATCTTTAAACAATGAAGGCCAATAGAATCCGGATTGCAAAATTTTTGCTGTAGTTTTTGTTCCACCAAAATGTCTTCCAACTTCCTTCGAATGGTAATGACAAAGAATGCTTTCCATTTCTTCCTCCGGCACACATTTTCTAATAATTTGATCTGCACAATGTTTATACAAGTAAGGTTCATCCCAAAAATAATGTTTCAAATTAGAAAATAATTTCCTTCTTTGTTGATAAGACATATCAGGAGGTAAAATTTTCTTGACCAAATAATTTGCATAATCAGCAAACCATGGAGCCGTTCGGATAGCAAGAAATTGCTCATCAGGAAATGTTTCATTAATTTGTCCTTCAACCTCAAGGTAATCTTCCTCCAACCTGGACAAATGGTCAGCAACCAAATTTTCAGTCCCCTTTTTGTCCCAGATTTTTAAGTCAAATTCTTGCAAGAGAAGAATCCATCTTAGTAATCGCGGTTTGGCATCTTTCTTGGCTAGCAAATACTCAAGAGCAGAATGATCAGTATAAACAATGATTTTAGACCCAATTAAATAAGATCTAAACTTACCAAATGTAAACACTACTACCAAAAGCTCTTTCTCAGTTGTTGCATAATTAAGTTGTGCATCTGTCAATGTCCTGCTTGCATAATAAATCACATGTAGCAACTTATTCTTCCTTTGGCCCAAAACAGCACCTATATCATAGTCACTAGCATCACACATTACCTCAAATGGAAGACTCCAATCCGGTGCACAAATTATAGGGGCCGAAGTGAGCTTCTCCTTCAAAAGGTTAAAAGCTTGCAAACAATCAGGAGAAAAATCAAACTGTGCATTTTTAACTAACAAACTGCAAAGAGGTTTTGTTATTTTTGAAAAATCTTTAATAAATCTTCTATAAAACCTAGCATGTCCTAAGAAACTTCTAACACCCTTTACAGTTGTTGGAGGTGGTAATTTTTCGATCACTTCCACCTTTGCACGGTCCACTTCTATTCCCTTTGTTGAAATCCGATGGCCAAGAACAATTCCTTTTTGAACCATGAAGTGAAATTTCTCCCAATTTAGTACTAAATTTGTGTCTTTACAACGCTGTAAGACTAAAGAGAGATTATGCAAGCAATTATCAAAAGAATGGCCAAAAATAGAAAAATCATCCATAAAAACCTCGATAAACTTTTCGACCATATCAAAGAAAATCACTATCATGCATCTTTGGAAAGTTGTAGGTGCATTACATAAACCAAATGGCATCCTTCTGTATGCAAAAGTACCATAAGGGCATGTATATGTTGTCTTCTCTTGATCCTCTGGTGCAATTGCAATTTGGTTGTACCCCGAATATCCATCAAGAAAACAATAATAAGCATGTCCAGCCAATCTTTCCAACATATGATCAATAAATGGCAAAGGAAAATGATCTTTTCGGGTGGCATCGTTCAACTTTCGATAATCAATACACACTCTCTACCCAGTCACTGTCCTTGTTGGAAAAGCTCATTGTTTTCATTTTCTACAACTGTAATTCCTCCTTTCTTTGGTACACAATGAATTGTGCTTACGCAAGCACTATATGAAATTGGATAAATTACCCCAGCATCCAAAAGCTTAATCACCTCAGCCTTGACCATTTCTTGCATTGTTGGGTTTAAGCGCCTTTGTGGCTGAATTGTGGGCTTGTAATCCTCATTCATCAAGATTTTATGCATGCAAACAGAGTTGCTAATCCCTTTGATGTCCACCATTGTCCATCCAATTTTCGTTTTGTGAGTCCGAAGAACTCCTAATAGCTTGTTTTCCTCTTCATCATTCAAGGAATTGTTAATAATAACAGGAAAAGATTCAGAGTCTTCAAGATAGGCATACCTTAGATGGGATGGCAGTGGCTTTAGCTCAATCTTGTTAGCTTCCTTCTTTACCATTGAGGTTGGAGTTTCATTTGTTCCCAACTCCTTGAATGTTCCATCATTGGACAAATATTCATCAAGTGTTGCCAGTAATTTGGAACATTTTCTCACTCCCTCATCTTCCTCCTCAATTGTTGCAGATTTCACAAGGCAAGCTTCTAGTGGTAGCAATGGAGTTATCTCCTCAAAAGTTTCCAAGATTAACCTATCAAGAGTGTTAATTTGAAAACAAGAATGTACCTCACTTGGAAATTTCATTGCTTCAAAAACATCAAAAGTCACTTGTTCATCTTGCACCCGTAGAATGAGCTTTCCTTGCTGAACATCAATCAATGTTCTTCCAGTTGCAAGGAACGGTCTCCCCAATATCAAAGGTACCTCTCTATCTTCCTCTATGTCAAGCACCACAAAATCTACAGGGAAAATAAATTTGTCAACTTTAATTAAAACATCCTCAATTACCCCTCGAGGATATTTCACCGATCGATCCACTAATTCTAGAGAGATTGAAGTGGGCTTCACTTCTCCCAGGCCTAGTTTCCTGAAAACAAAAAGTGGCATCAAATTAATGCTTGCTCCTAAATCACATAGGAATTTATCAAAATTGCAACTTCCTATAGTACAAGGTATAGTAAAACTCCCTGGGTCTTTCAATTTCTGTGGCAGTTTTCTTTGAAGAACTGCACTGCACTCCTCATTTAGCATGACAGTTTCATAATCTCCTAGCCTCCTCTTCTTTGAGAGAATTTCCTTCATGAATTTTGCATACTTGGGAATTTGTTCCAACATTTCTGCAAAAGGAATGTTAATATGCAATTTCTTAAAAATTTCCAGAAATTTATCAAATTGATTATCAAGCTTTTTCTTATTCAATCTTTGAGGATATGGGATAGAAGGCTCATATTTTGCATTTGGGGAAGGTTGAACATCTTGGGATGTTGATGGCTTTTCTTTAGATTCTTCCATTTTTTTCTCCGATTTCCTCTGATTCTCAATTTCTCTACCGCTTCTCAATGTGATAGTCTTTGCATGCTCTTTGGGATTTATTGTGTCACTAGGCAACGATTCTTGAGACCTTTCTGCAATCTGCTTTGAAAGCTACCCTAGTTGGTTTTGGATGTCCCTGTTGATTGCCTCTTGATTTCTAAAATTTGTTCTTGATTCCTTAATGAACTTTCCCAAAATTCCTTCCAAATCTGTTTGTTTCTTCTCTTGGGGTTGGTAGGATGATGATGACGGTTTGAATCTCCCTTGGTTATTTCCCCATGACAAATTTGGATGATTTCTCCAACCTGGATTGTAGGTGTTCGAATATGGGTTATGTTGAGGTTTTTGGAAATTTGAAACATAATTTGCTTGCTCAGCATTTGGTGAAGCAAACGGATTTCCAACTTGACACTCGATACTAGCATGATTTCCACCACATAAATCACATTGTGTAGTTGATTTGGATTCAAAATTGGATGACAAACAATCCATCTTTCTTGAAAGAACAGCAACTTAAGCCGACAAAGCATTCACTGAATCAATTTCATGCACTACTGCTGGTCTTTCTACAATTACCCCGCTCTGAATGCCACTGATTGTTGTTTTCTGCCATAATCTCTAACAACTCATGAGCATCCTCCGGTGTTTTTCCCATTAAAGACCCTCCAACTGCAGCATTAATCATTGCACGATAGTTTGAAACCAACCCATTATAAAATGTAGAGACTTATAGCTAAATCGGTATACCATGATGTGGGCACCTCCTCAACATTTCTTTGAATCTTTCCAAAGCTTCATACAATGATTCTTGGTCATACTGTGTAAAAGATGTGATTTCATTCCTCAATTTTGCCGTCTTAGCAGGAGGAAAGAACTTGGACAAGAATTTCTGAACCAATTCATTCCATGTTGTAATTGATGTCGGTGGTAATGAGTTTAGCCACTCCTTGGCTTTATCCCGAAGTGAAAAAGGAAAAACCATCAATCTTACAGCATCTTCGGACACACCATTTATCTTGTAAAGATCACACACCTCTAGAAAGTAAGCAATATGTGCATTTGGATCATCCTTTGGCATTCCCTCAAACTGATTTGATTGAACCATTTGGATAAAGGATGGTTTTATCTCAAAGTTATTGGCTAGAACATTTGACCTCCTTATACCCGAAGTAGTTCCAGCAAAATTAGGCATAGCATAATCCCTCAAAGCTCTACGATTTCCTCCTCCCTCAACAAATGGTGGATCCATGGCTGATTGTCTATTAGGAGCTGAGGTTGAATGCCTTCCCTCTCAGTTTAGACGTCTATATGTTCTATCAATCTCCGGATCAAATGGAAGAAGGTTAAGACTTCTTGTACGTCTCATACAAAAATTCTACAACCAGAAAATCAATTAGCACAAAAAACAACACAAAGTTACTTTTTTTTATGATAAATAAAATAAAATAGCAAAATAAACAAACTGAAAATTTTCAAGAAATGACTAAAATAAATAATGCAAATGAGCAGCAACAACTCTAAATGAACAAACAATTAACACAACTCAACAAGCTCAATTTAAAACAAAATTAAAAAAGAAACAATGATAAAGCAAATTAACTTCAAATTAAAACTAAGATTAGGTAGTATCGATATTAGTAAAATAAAACCATTCACTGACAACGACGCCAAAAACTTGATGCTTATCTTCGCAAGTGTACGAATCGTTCAAGTAATAAAGTGTACAAAAGTACGAATATCGAACCCACAAGGAATGGCGTTACTAAGTACCGAAATTGACTAATCCTAATTTTATTTGAAAACCGAATTGTTGAAATTGTTTAAGAAGCAAATTAACTTAAAACTAAATGCAAATAACAAAATTGAATGTTGTTCACAAATGATTAAAAATACTAAGGCATTTTATTTCGCTAAATCAATTCAATCTAATTTCAAGTCATGTTATATGAGAATCAAAGCAAAAAGTAATGGTTGAAAAACCCAAATTTACCTAATACTCTCTCTCGAGTTATATTAGAATTACTTATCTATGAAAACCAACTATATTTCTATGAAGATTTAATCACAAACAAGCACATTACGATTTATGGAATTTCTAGAATAACCACATACATCATGCATTAGTTCTCACACTCGCATTCAACATACGGTATTTATCACAAGAAGCATTCATTACACATCTCCTCTCGATCTCAATATAATGCAACAAATAATCTAAATCTTGGCCAGAAATTTAAAAGCATTAACATGCAAATAAATACTCAACTTGAAAACAATGAACTCATATAACAATAACAAAATAAATCATATTTTCTTGATTCAACTACATCATAGCCTTAGCAAAAACGAATTAGTTCATAACGGAAATAAGAACAAACATTATCTCAATTGAATCCATGAATAACAAATATGAATAAAATGTAGAAAATGAAAGCTAAGGAGAAGAGATGAAAAACGCTTGAAGATGAACACTTGGTAGCAACAATGGTGATAATCCTTCAAGCTTCTCCAAACTTTCTCTCCAAAATTGTCTTCTCTCCTCCAAAAATGACTCAGATCTTCTCTCTCTGCTGTGGCCTCTTTCTCCATCATATTGTATATATAGATCTAGGGTTTGGGGGACAATTTTGGAACAAAACAACATAAAAAATGTGTTTTTGGACGAAACTCGTCGGCAGCGACATTATTCTAACCGCGGCGAGATTTCTAGAAAAATTACGATTTTGATTCCACTGATTCTCACCGGTGGTGAAATTATCTCGGGAAGATTTTCGCCGGCGGTGAGAATCATCTCGCCGGCGGTGGGATTTCCAAACTTTGAAGCTTTGTTTTTTTTTATTTTCACTCAATCCTGATCATTGAAATTTGTCCCAAAATTCTCCAAAATCATGATTTTACTTGAAATTTCACTTTAAACACGAAATACCCGTGAAATGACATTTGTGGATTAAATAATCAAATAAACACAATTTTCACACAAATATCAACATTTAAATCATAACAAAACTGGAATAATTTGACTCTTATCACTTGGCACAGCAAATCTACGTTCATTTTATTTCTTCCAACATTTATAATTATTTTTGAACCTAAAAATATGGTTTTTACCATATAAATGCTCAAACACACCCACTCTAAAATACAACTGCATAATTGAAGAAATATTTAGAGAAAATTCAATTTGATGATATCTTGCAACATTTTTTAAGGGAAATTCAAGAACAAGGTTGAAAATTTGTGTAATTGGTTCCTTTGGCTTCATTTATTCATCAACAAAATTAGATTCTTGTCTTTTCTTTCTCTTTGTTTATTTATAATGAAATGTTTAGTTTGTATATTGGATTTTGTAAATTTCATGGCTAGCTAAATAGTTAATGTGATTGTGAGTAATTTTCAAGCTCTAGACAATTTGATTAATTTAATATCATGAATTATTTTAGTTTCATTTCTTAAATTCTTGATGTGTTCGATTCTATATTTGAATGTCAAAACTATACATGTATGAGTTAGAGTGATCAATTAATTTAGGATGTGTTTATTTCTAGTTTAAGATATTAGTGTGTAATTACTAATAATCTTATTTGAGGTAGCTCCACAAAGTTTCTATTGCAAGTTGGATTGAATGCTTAGGTTAAAGTTTATTAATGGATTTAATCTTGCCTAATTTAGTTACTATCTTTTTAGATCATAATGCAATGAATAAATTAAATCTTGTATGTATAATTCTATATTGCTTAGGATATAGGTTGGTTAATAATGGAATTTTAATCAATTACACCAAAAGAAAAAAGGCATGTAGTCTTAAGTGTATCTAGATTTCTAAAGCTAAAGTTATGAATTCAATAAGGGTTTTAAATTAGGAATTATATTTAGGACTTGAGAAACTAATTTTAATTCAAGTCATGATTAATTGAATTGTAGGCTAGTAAGTAGGATAGTCATATGATCACATATATCTCATTACTTTCTTCAAACAATATTAGATTCACTATTTTCTTTATAAATGTTACCAATCCTCTACTTCAACTATACTACCACAGATATATTTATAATACAAGGTTTTAAATTTTTTGTGTCCTTTTGAGGTGTTTCAACCTTGTGCTTATGGGAGTTGTATCCACTTCTATAGTGGTTGACCATGTCCTACACGGTTATTGTTGTTACAACCATCCTGGTTAACTCTCGACATGTCATCACATGGAGCTTTTCCTATAAATTGTTCCATACCCATATGGAGTGAATATTGTCATCAGTACGAGCATATTGTCAAAAAAGAGCTATGGTGTGAATCTTATAGATATTCTTTTTGTTGTTTCTTTCTACCAAGTATTTTTCCAGTTTTCTTTGATGTTCTATATCCATTTCTTTCTTAGACCTCACCTTATGGCCTATCATTACAACCTTAATTAAAGACCTGTTGATCTCTGATTTTGGTATTTGATTACATTAGTGGAGAGGATTTTTGAAAATTAGACTTATATATGGAGTTAAGTTTTGAGGGAATTCTTCTGATTTCAGTTGTTCTACTTTTAACTGAATTTGCTGGTGGTTTGGAGTTAAATTGACTATTTCACACATACATACACATACAAAGACATAGCTTTAGGTTGAAGTAAATGCTTAAATCTTGCTTGACAAATTGCTGGATTTTGATTGACTTTCCTACTATCTTCGATGTAAAAAGAGTAAGTTATTAGTGATGACATCTAAATTCAAATCATGGCTTGGCAAGTGATGGTAGTTCTCTATGGGGTCGAGTTAATATTGTCTATTGTTATCTTTTCTTTTATTTTCTTTTTTTTTAGGACAAACAAAGTTCTAAGTTTGAGGGTGTTAGGGGAAATTGATTTCTTAGAAATTTTCTTCCCATTAATTTGATCTTTGAACAATATCTTTATTTTCTTTTGTGCATTTTCTTTAAATTAATTTTATCTTAAATTTCAATTACAACAACCTTAGTGATTTTTCTAGATAAAATTGAGATTAATATAATTTTAGTATTTATCAAAAGTAAGCTACCAATCCCTGAGGACAATGGTATTCTTATCACTTTATTATAAAACTATGATATTGTGTACTTGTAGTTTTGTACCGGTTAAGTTTTTGGCGTTTTGCCGAGGATCGATTTTTTCTTATTTTTTACAATATCTATACAAAGTAATCTTAGTTTTAATTTAGAATTATATTTTATTTTTATTTTTATTATTCTCTAAGTGTCTTTTTAACGTTGGATGCTCCGTGCTAAAACTCAAAACATTATTCATTTTGATCCAAATATTGAAAGAACCTTTAGATCACGAAGAAAGAAGAAAGTACTCGCCATGGCTGAAGAAGAACATAATGCACCACCATGCACCTTGAAGGATTGTATAAGGCTAATTGTGAATGAAAATTATTTAGGTGTAAGACGCCAGACCATTAATACTAATAATTTTGAGCTCAAACCAGCGTTGATCAGCATAATGCAACAAGTCTAATTTAGCAGAACACCACTTGATGATCCCAATATTCATTTGGTGATGTTTTTGGAGATTTGTGACACTATAAAGAGGAATGGTGTTACTAAAGACACCATTAGACTGAGATTGTTTCCTTTTTCATTGAGGGACAAGGCTAGAGGTTGGCTACAATCTATACAACTGGGAAGCATCACTAGTTGGTAGGACATGGCAGAAAAGTTTCTTGCTAAATTCTTTCCACCTGTAAAAACAACCTAACTCAGGAGTAAGATTGGTCAATTTAGGCAAAATGATTTTGAGACACTCTATGAAGCATGTGAAAGGTATAAAGATATGATTTAGTGTTGCCCTCCATATGGATTGTTGGATTAGTTGCAAGTTAGTATGATATATAATAGGTTAAATGGGAAAACTAGAACTATAGTTGATGCTGTTGTGTTGGAACTTTGATGTTAACGATAGCTGAAGGTGCTACTTCTCTTTTAGAAGAAATAGCCTCAAACAACTATCAATGGACAACTAAAAGATCTATGACTAAGAAAGTTGTCGAGATTCATGAATTACAGTTGTTTGCTGCCCTTTCATCTCAAGTAGCTTCTCTATCCCATCAAATTTCAACCTTGACAACACAAAGAATTCCACAAAGTGTAGAATATGTTGCAGACCCAAGTATGATAGTTCTGATGAATGAAGAAAGTCAAGAACATTTTCAATACATCAACAATTAGAATTGCAACTATCGTGGTAATCCTATGCAAAATTACTACCATCCAGAGCTTCGAAATCATAAGAATTTTTCTTATGGAAACACAAAGAATGTGATGCAACCTTCTCCAGGGTTTGATAGTCAACCAAGCAAAAAGAAGATGTCACTTGAGGATGCCATAGTTTCCTTTGTTGAGGAGACCAAAGCAAGGTTTAAAAAGAGTGATTCATGACTTAATAACATTGAGACTCATTATAGCAATATGGGAGCCATTATGAAAATCTTGAAGTGCAAATTGGGCAACTAGTTGCAACCATCAATGCTCAACGAGAATGAACTTTTTCTAGTAATACATAAGTGAATCCAAATGAACAATGCAATGCCATTACATTTAGGAGTGAAAGAAAAATTGAGAAGTCACCATTAAAGGAAATCAAGTCCATCTCTACAACTCCAAACAATGGCTAAAGTAATCATAAACTAGAGGAAGATGAGATTGTTGATGATATACTAAGAGAGACTGATATGGCTCCATCAATTTCACTTCCTAATAATCCTCATATTATCTCTACTCCACTTCCTTATCCTCAACGTTTTCAAAAACAAAAATTAGATAAGCAATTTTCTAAGTTTTTGGATATTTTTAAGAAAATTCATATAAATGTTCCTTTTATAGATCCTTTGGACCAAATGCCAAATTATTCCAAATTCTTGAAGGACATCATTTCCTAGAAGAGGAGGTTGGAAGGGTACGAAACCGTGACGCTTTCTGAAGAATGTAGTGTCATTCTTTAAAAGAAGTTACCTCAAAAATTAAAAGATCCAGAGAGTTTCACTTTGCCATGTACTATTGGATATTCATTTTTTGATAAATTTTTATAAAATCTTGGTGCTAGCATTAATCTTGTGCCACTGTCTATTTATAGGAAATTGAGACTTGGAGAGATGAAACAAACAAAAATTTATTTTAAACTAGCAAACCGATCCATCAAGTATCCACAGGGAATCATAGAAGATGTATTAGTAAAGATGGATAAATTTATTTTTACTGTTTATTTTGTGGTGTTAGATATGGATGAAGAACAAGATGTCCCACTAATTCTTGGCTAACCATTCTTGGTTATGGGAAGGGTTTTAATGGATGTTCAAAAGGGTGACTTAACATTGAGAGAGAACAAGGAAGAGTTTATGTTTGACATCTATCAAACCATAAGATTTCCAGAAGATGCAAGCACTTTATTTAGGGTAGATATCATTGAACAATGTGAAGTAGAAGCCTTTCAAGAAGATATGTCGGCCGATCACCCAGAATGATGTATCACAACTTCATCTCATGCTTATTATTTCAATAACATCTACTGTTTATGAATTTGATTTATCTTTGATTAGTGAATAATTTCTTTGCTATGTATTTTCCTTGGAAGCATTGCAGCAGGTTACATCATTTAGCAAAGAAGTGGAAAGGCTGGAGCCAATGGTAGAAAGACAGATTTTATAATCCCTACAAAAAATATTGCAGTGAACCATAACTCCTAAGTTGAAGCAATTGCTTAAGCATCTTTGCTATGCATAATTAGGTGATAGTTACACCTTTCTATTGATTGTTGCGGCATTACTTACACCCAAAGAAGAAGAAAAGTTACTATATGTGTTATAGGATCATAGAACAACCTTGGGATGGCCTATGTCGAACATAAAAGGTATAAGTCCATCCATTTGCATGCACAAGATTCTAATGGAGGAACCTTACAAACCATCAATTGAGCCCAAAAAAGATTAAATTCAACAATGAAGGAAGTTATAAGAGTTGAAATTTTGAAGCTCTTCAATGTAAAAATTATTTATGTTATTTCAGGCAGCGCATGGGTAAGTCCAATATATGTTGTACCAAAAAGGGTGGAATACTGGTGGTGAAAAATGACAACAATGAGCTTATTCCTACAAGAACAATCACGGTTTGGCATGTATATATGGATTACCACAAGTTGAATAAAGCAACAAGGAAGGATCCTTTTCCTCCCTATTTTGGCTTTGTTTATATCTTGTTAGTAGTTGATTATGTGTCATAATGGGTAGAGGAAATTTCTACAAGAACAAATTATGCAAAGGTAGTGCTTAAATTTCCTATAACAACATATTCACAAGATTTAGCAATCCACGAGCTATTATTAGTGATGAAGGGGCCCATTTTTGCAACAAGTTGTTCAACAACCTTCTCTCTAAATATGGTGTGAAGTAGAAGATCGCACTTACATGCCATCCTCAAACAAATGGCCAAGTTTTAACTTCAAATCAAGAAATCAAGAATATCCTTGAGAAGACAATCAACACCAATATAAAGGATTGGGAAAATAATCTTGATGAAGCTTTGTAGGCATACTTTACAGCTTTTAAAACACCTATCGGGATGTCTACTTATTGATTAATGTTTGGAAAAGCATGCCATCTCCCTGTTGAGTTAAAGCATAAAGCTTATTGGGCTATAAAGAAGTTTAATTTTGAATGAAGGCAGTAGGAGAAAAATGAATTCATCAATTGAATGAAATGGATGAGTTTTGGAATAATGCGTATGAAAATGCAAAGATCTACAAAGAACGGACAAAGAAGTGGCATGATAAACAGATTCTTAAGCGTGAGAGTGCTCTAGGACAATAGGTTTTTCTTTTCAATTCATGAGTAAACTCTTCTCAGGTAAGTTAAGATCAAGATGGAAAGGTCCTTATACAATTGACAAAGTTTCCACTTTTGGATTAATAGATTTGAAGGACAAGGCAGGGAATATATTCAGAGTTAACGGTTAAAGATTATAGCACTATTATGGAGAATAAAGAGGAATTCTGCACTTATGGGAGACAGCCCATAAAATGCTCTTTTATTATTTCTCTTATTTTATTTTTTATTATCTATTTGAATAATTTGGATTTTGATGTTGGTTTATTTTGTAGGAATAAAGAGCTAAAAATTACTAACTAATGCGGATCCACCATAAAACCAGGAAAGTTCCTTTCATTTCTTCAATCTGTCTCACTTTTGATTTACAACGAGGACATTGTTTAGTTTAAGTTTGGGGGTGTCAACTTGTATAGTCTTGATTTGTTGAATTCTCTTATCAAGCATATATTTGAGTATGATTGAATTCGTTATGGCTATGAAATTTGTGATTGAGAATGGGTTTTAGATTTTTTTTTCCTTTAAAATATACTATTATGTTAGGCAGAGTTTTGTGGGTACTTTGATTTAAATCTTTGTCCTTGAGAATAATTGAGCACATAGTAAATTTTTCTCTACTCCATTTTTCCTATGAAGAGAAGGGGTTGAATTAATTGGGTTAGAAAAAATTTAATCTTGCTTTGCTCTAGAATACGTTGATGAATCCTTGTGATAAAATCCTAACTGATACCAAATATTAGAGAAATGATCTAGGAAATATTTTGTCACAACCAAAAAATATTTCCTTGTCGTCCTAATTATCACGCCATCATTGCATGGTGTATTCACATAGTCAACCCCCCTTAAGCCTTATTTTACATAAGCCTTATTTGTTCTTTTAACTACATAAACCATTCCCATTATAAGCTTGAAAAATCAAGAACTTACCTTATATTTTGAGAATATACTTTGGTGGAAATTTGCATTTAAAGAGAAAATTAGTTCAAAAAAGAGATATGGTGTGAATCTTGTGGATAATCTTTTTATTGTTTCTTTCTACCAAGTATGTCCCCAGTTTGTTTTGATGTTCCATATCCATTTATTTCTTAGCCCTTACTCTATGGCCTGTCATTACAACCTTGATTCAAGACCTGTTGTGTTGATCTCTGATTTTGGTATTTGATTACATTAGTGGAGAGGATTTCTAAAAATTTGACTTATGGAGTTAAGTTTTACGAGAATTCTTCTGATTTCATTTATTCTACTTTTATCTGAATTTGTTGGTGGTTTGGAGTTAAATTGACTATTTCACACACACACTCAAGGACTTAGCTTTAAGTTTAAGTGAATTCTTAGCTCTTACTTGACAAATTGTTGAATTTTTGATTGATTTTCGATTGATTTTCTTACTATCATCGATGTAAAAAGAGCAAGTTATTAATGATGACATCTAAATTCAAATCATGGCTTAGCGAGTGATGGTAGTTCTCTATGGGGTCTAATTGACATTGTCTATTGTTATCTTTTATTTTATTTTCTTTTTGTTTGAGGACAAAAAAAGTTTTAAGTTTGGGGTGTTTGTTGACTTGCATAATTTGGCACAATTTACACTTCTCAACTTTAAATTTTAGTTTAATTTTATTTATTTATATTTATTTTAGATTTTATTATTATTATTTAAATTTTATTGCATATTTGAAGATAATGAAGATCCAAAATTTTAGAAGCATATCATCTAAGGACTCTCAAATTTAAATTAAGATTTATTTAAATCAGATTTAAATTAATATACATATATATAAAGTAACGAAAGAGAGGCTGGAGATTTAGGATAGGCACTGAAGAGAAAAAGGGAAAAAAACAGGGGCAGTAGAAGAGGAGAGAGAGGAACAAAGAACCAGAGAGCAAAACAAGCGCTAGGAAAAAACAAAGCAAAAGCATTTTCTTTTTTGAGTCAATTTTCTTTTAATTCTTCTAAAAAAATTATAGTGAATTCGTTTATTTTTAATTTAATTTTTAGCATGAAATAATTTATCTATATTCTAGGAAAAAGATGTAATTTAATTTCAAAATATGCTTGATTTTCTATATTAATTTGAATTACATCTCTTCATGTTTATCTTATTTATTCAAAGTTTGATGCTTTTAATTAACTCGTCATTAATTAGATGATTTTAGTCTTGTGATTTACTATCGAAAAAGGAAATTATAAGATAGATTTGGAATATTTCGGCATAGATAAATATAGAGATCGAAAGACTTAAATAAACTTGTATAGTATTGAAATTTTTGGTCTTAATGCTTTCTTGCTTTATTAAATTGCATATTCTTGTCTAAATTGATGAACAACAATGTTTTCAATTGACTATTAAAAGAGGTTTTTGGATATTATATATATATATATATATATATATATATTAATTTAAATTTGATTTAAATAAATCTTAATTTAAATTTGAGAATCCTTAGATGATATACTTATAAAATTTTGGACCTTCATTATCTTCAAATATGCAATGAAATTTAAATAATAATAATAAAATCTAAAATCAATAAAAATAAATAAAATTAAACTAAAGTTTAAAGTTAAGAAATGATAAATTATTCTAAATTATGCAAGTCATAACATGTAAAAAACCATTCATCGTTAGAAAGCCAACGTAGTCCTCGAATTGGATCTTTTCATTACTGAAGTAGTCGAAGAAATCTTTGAGGGATTAATTGTATTTTGGGCCAATCCCATCAAGTGTGTAGAGGTCTTTGGTAGTCTCCTCTTAGCTAAAAAGTGAGTGAGAAATTGCTTGGTAAACTCTGAGTAGCTTCAAATGGTTCCTGGCATCAAAGTCCTGTACAACCCTTTTCCATCTAATTCATTGGGAAAGTTCGATAGTTGACAGCATCACTATGGGCGTACAAGTTCACCCAATCTTTAGAGGACTCTAGGTGATCTAGGAGGTTAAAAACCCCATTGTAGGTGCCAACAAGTTGGCCCCTTTAACTTCTTTCCCAAAGAAATAGACATCACTTTGGAGATGAAAAGAGCCTGAGTGAACTACGTTAGTCCAAGTAGTGGTTCTCTCCATTGATTTTTAACTCAATTTTTTGGAGTCAAAAATTTCTATCCTCCATGGAATGGTATTCAGTTCATAGAAGCTTGATGTTGGCACTTGTTGATTATCAAGGCCCAAATCTACAAAATCCTCAATGATGTTATCTTGGACGGTAGTAAATGGTGCCTTATCTTGAGGTTTTCCCTCAAAGCTTGGCATCTAACATGTGAACACTCTTTTTCCTAGGATTTCTCACCATTTTGGATAGTTATTTTTAGTTGTGCTAGCAGCTAGGTATTACCATTAATTCCATTAACAACCCTTAATGTGTTGTTAGTTCTAGAACCCTTAGCTCTAGTTGGCTATAGATTGGGACATTACTTCGGATGGATTTATAGTTGTTGCTAGAAGTTTGATGCTGACATTGTAAGGCTTGATGCTCAATATGTCCAATAATGCAAGGAATTTCAATAGACACCTCTATATGTCTTCAATGGTGGTCTTTTAAGGATTTCTACCCTTCTTTATCTTCTGGGCTTTCTTCAGTGGTAAAGGATCACTCTCTAGAGAGTCAACTTACTCATGCTCATGTAAGGGATAGTACTCCTTTGAAATTTATTGTAAAGCCATTATGGAAGATTGATATCAAGAGTAATCTTTAGAATGAAAAATGTGATGAAGATGATGAATGGAAGGAAGGACTCTAAGAATATTATGAATATTCTTAGGATGTTCGTCAACCCAGATTAGTTAAAACACCAAATTTATTTCTTATAGATATCATTACATGTTGAACTTGATTTCTGCTCTGAATGTGTTCACCAAAAATCTACCAACTCAATCCTAAAAGGGATGAATAGACAATTAGAAGGAATGATATTGAGGGTTGTCAAATCCAATTCAATTCTCTTATAGAATGTTGAATGAAGTAACAGTAGGGATTAGTGAAAGTGTACCTTATAACTGTATTATGATCTTGAAATCTTCCCCTTGTACTATTGCCACTACCTTATATGGCCTTTCCCAAGTGGCTCTCAAATTTCCTACCCTACTTTCTACCTAGTTTTCCATGGATTTTTTAGTGCCAAATTCCGAATTTTGACTTCTAATAGCGTTGTTAAAAGTTTTTTCGAAGTTTCTTTTTGTGCCTCCATACAAAATTAAAAAAGGGGTTTTGCCCATTACTGACCTAGATGTAGTCTGATGACTCTACGAAAGTAGAGTCATTAACGTAGTTTTTTCTTTATCAATTTTTATGTCGTTCTTTATAAAAAATACAAGATTTATGAACACAAATATTAATTTATTAATATAGAGATCTTATGAACCCAATTTTCACCATGTTATTATCTAATATTTTACCCCAATTATAAATTTAATTTAATTATATTATTTAATCTTATTTTTATGCTCTTAATTGTTTGGCCAACAATTTATCTATAGAGAAAATTATTTAATTGTTTGTCTTAATTAAATAACATGCATAGTTTCTAAGAAAGATGTATGATTCTTATGTATGTGATCCATAATTGATGAACTTTATGAGTAATATGCAATTTAATAGGTATGAGAGTGTGATTAAATTAATTACTATATGGTGTATAGTTTACTTGAGAGAGGAATACATCTAGGTTATTTTCAATTGATCATGTAACTAATTGATATTATATCAGGGCCTTTTAGTGATTCGCATGTTTATAAAATTGGGGGATTTTAACGACTCGCATGTTTACAAAATTGGAGGATTAAGAATTCATATATATTATCTCGTATATCTTTTTAGTTATCAAATCTGATTTAATTAATTATTGTTATTTACTTTTAGTTATTTTAATTATGCTTCCTTCAAATATAAAGACACAAAAAAATTGATTTTTATTTTTTTTAGTTTTAAAAATTAGTTTCAAATAAAATAATCTCCGTAGAAACGATTTAATTAATGACTTATTTATTTATTTATTTTAGTTAATTTCTTTTATTTATTTATTATTTTTTTACATTAATTTATTTATTTAGTTGTTTATTTTTTGTAATTTTTATTTAGATATCTCATTTATTATTTTAGAAACATAGTTGAGTCTATTGCATGAGTAGAGTTCGTGAGGGATAAATCATACCTTTAGATCTTGAAATTGAGCGTACTTTGAGATCAATTAGAAAATAACAAGTCACACAAGAAAAAGAAATGGCTAGTCCATTAGAAATAAACAATAATGAGCTAAACTTGAACAATCAAATACTTTTCATGGATGATAGAGATAGAGCTATGAATGAATATGCAATACCTATGTTGGAAGGGTTGAATCCAAGTATTACAAGGTCAAACATTCAAGTTGATTAGTTTGAGTTAAAGCCAGTAATGTTTCAAATGCTACAAATAGTTGGACAATTCAGTGGGTTACCAACAGCGGATCCTCATCTTCATCTCATATTATTTTATTGAAGTTGTAGATTCATTTATGTTTAGTGGTGTGATAGAGGAGGCATTTGGGCTTAGATTGTTTCCTTACTCTTTACGAGATTGTTCATGAGTATGGATTAACTCTTTACCACCTGATTCCATTATAACTTGGAATGGTTTGGTCGAGAAATTCTTGATGAAATACTTCCCACCAACAAAGAATGCCAAGCTTAGGAATGACATTACTTCCTACCAACAACACGAAAGAGAATCTTTATATGAAGCATGGGAAAGATTCAAGGAATTTCTAAGTAAGTGTCCTCATAATGGAATTACTTCTTGCATTCATATGGAGACTTTTACAATGGTCTCAATGCTCAAACAAGAACTATTTTCAATGCATATGCTAATGAAGCTATGCTAGCCAAATCTTACAATCAAGCTTATGATTTACTTGAGAAAATGGCTAGCAATAGTTATCAATGGCCAATGGACATAATGATAGCCTCAAGAAGAGTAGTTGGAGTGCATGAGGTAAATGATATCACAGCACTTACAACTCAAGTTTCATCTTTGGTTAATCTTTTGAAGTCTCAAAACTCACCAGCGAGTATAAACTAGGTCCCAGATTTAGGAGTGTCATGTGTGTTTTGTGGAGGAGCTCATTTATTTGAAAATAGTCCAAATAATCCTAAATCCATATGCTATGTGGGTAATGTAAATCCAAACAATAATCCATACTCAAACACATATAACCTAGGATGGAGATAACATCGAAATTTCTCTTGGAATAATAACAACAGTCAAGGTTGTAATCAATTCAATCATCAATCATTTCCACTACTTGGTTTTCGACAACCACAGTAATCGCAAGCCCAAGAGAAGAAGCAACCTACTGAGGACAATACAAATGCTTTAATAGGGATGATGAAAGACTCCATTCAATCATTAATTACAAAAGTATCCACTTAAGAGGCTTCCATTTAAAATTTGGAGAACCAAATAGGGTAACTCGCTTAGGCTATAAGTCAAAGGCCTCAAGGTAACCTTCCAAGTGATACAATTTTAAACCTAAGAAGATAAAGGAAGGACCATTGCACTGTCATAGCCTTGAGGAGTGGTAAAGCTCTAGAGGGAGATGAGACTCATAAGGATAAGGAGTACTATGAGACTAAAAAGGATAAAGAGAAATCAAAAACTAAAAAGGATGATGAGGAATTAGTGGATAAAGAGAGTAATAGAAAGGAAATAGTTTAGTAGAAAAAGAGTAACATCTACAAACCCACTATTCCTTTTCCCCAAAGGCTACAAAAGCAAAAGTTAGATACGCATTTTTCAAAATTTTTGGAAGTCTTCAAGAAGTTGCACATAAACATACCATTTGCAGAGGCACTTGAACAAATGTCATCTTATGCCACATTCATGAAGGATACTATCAAAGAAGATGAGGCTTGGAGATCATGAAACAATAATCTTGAATGAATTTTGTAGTGTCATCCTTGATAGAAAACTACCACAAAAAATAAAATATTCAGATAGTTTTGACATCCCTTCCACTATTAGGAACATGCATTTTGACAAGGCACTATGTGATTTGGGTTCTAACATTAACCTCATGCCATTATTAGTCTTGCAGAGATTGGGGATTGGTAAAGCCAATCCCACTTTAGTAACATTGTAGATGGCAGACATGTCAATTAAAAGACCTGAGGGTGTGGTAGAAGATTTGCTAGTAAAAGTAGATAAATTCATCTTTTCGATGAACTTTATTATGTTAGACATGGAAGAGGACCGTGATGTGAAAAAAGGTGAGCTTACAATAAGAGTGCAAGATGAACAAGTAACATTTAATCTATTCAAAGCAATTAAATTTTCTGATGATGATTGATTTCGAATAGATAGTACTTATGAGCTTTATGACATGTGCTCTATTGATTCTTTAGAGTCTGTGCTTGTTAATTCTGTAAACATACATACTAATGAATACCATGACACTTATGTAGGCACACAAATTCATGTCAGTAGCTTAACAAAACCTTTTGAATCACCCCCACTTATGACTTTGACATTAACTCAACAGAAAATGACTCAACCTATTTTAATTTTGAAAATATGGAATCAAAGGTTGATGTTGTGAACTGTGTGAACGTTTTTGAGGACATGCCTCTCATGTTTGTATCAAATGAATTTGTGGAATGTCTTGACATAAGCTCATGGTTGAAACCATCCATTGAGGAGCCATCCAAATTAGAGCTTAAACCTTTACCCTCTCATCTTTGTTATACATTTTTGGTTGACAACGAGACACTTCCAGTCATAATCTCGAGTGATCTAAGTATGGAGCAAGTGGAAGTACTACTAAAGGTGCTAAGGAACTTCGAAAGAGCTATAGGTTGGTTTATTGTCGACATCAAAGGCATAAGCCCATCTATAAGTATGCACAAAAGTTTGCTAGAGGACGGGGCTAAACCCACTAGGGATGCACAATGCCACTTAAATCCCATTATGAAAGAAGTGGTGAAGAAGGAAATTGTCAAGTGGCTAGACATGGGCATTATTTACCCAACATCACATAGCGAATGGGTAAGTCTAGTCCAATGTATACCAAAGAAAGGAGGAATCACTATGGTTGAAATTGAGTCCAATGAGTTAATAGCTACTAGGATTTTCACTAGATGGAGAGTATTTATGGATTTTTGTAAATTAAATAAAGCTACAAGGAAGGATCATTTTCCTCTCCCATTCATGGATCAAATGCTTGACTGATTAGCTAGGAATTCTTTCTTTTTCCTTCTATATGGATACTCTGGTTATAATCAAATTGTTGTGGCACTTGAAGACCAAGAAAAGACCACCATCACATGTCCTTATGGAACTTTTGCGTTCAAGAGAATGCCCTTCGGATTATGCAATGCACTTGCTACATTTCCACAATGCATGAAGGCCATTTTCTCAGACATGGTGGAGAAGCATCTAGAAATCTTCATTCAATCTTTGGAAACTCATTTGATGAATGTCTACACTATCTCTCCCTAGTGTTACAAAGATGTCAAGAAACAAATTTGCTTTTAAAAGGGGAGAAATTTCATTTCTTGGTACATAAAGGTATAATCTTGGTCCGAAAAATCTCAACTAATGGTATTGATATGGATAGAGCTAGGATAGAAGTGATTGAGAAACTACCACTACCTACCAATATACGAGGGGTAAGGAGTTTTCTTGGGCATGCAGGTTTTTATCATAGATTCATAAAAGATTTTTCCCAAATATCCAAACCCTTGTGTAATATTTTGGAAAAGGACATGCCTTTCAAGTTTGATGATAAATGTTTAATAGCATTTTAAGTGCTTAAAGAGAGACTAGACCAGTTATAGTCACACCTAATTGGAACAAGCCCTTTAAGTTGATGAGTGAAGCAAGTAATTTTTCTATTTAAGCTATTCTTGGACAACGAAGAGACAAAATGTTTCGTGTCATATACTATGCAAGCAAGACACTTAATGAGGCCCAAATTATTATGCTACTACAGAGAAAGAGCTCCTTGCCATTGTATATGCCTTTGAGAAATTCAGATCTTATTTGGTTGGCACCAAAGTGACTGTCTACATGGATCATTCTACAATAAACTATCTCATAATGAAGAAGGATGCCAAACCAAGATTGATAAGATGGGTTCTCCTTCTACAAGAATTTGACTTAGAAATTTGTGATAAAAAAGGAACAAAAAATCAGGTAGCAGACCATTTATCTAGACTAGAAAAGAAGAAAAATGGATGTTAATATGATGATTGGGGAATATTTTCCATATGAGCAACTATTTTCTATAGCTCAAATAGAAGTCCAATGGTATGGAGACATTGCAAATTTTCTTGCCGCTAAAATTCTCCCACTAAACCTCATATGGCAACAAAAGAAGAAGTTCTTCCATGACATTAAATAGTATTTTTGGGATGACCCTTACCTCTATAAATAATGTGGTAATGGTATTTTGAAAAGGTGTGTCCCTAATGATGAAGTTGAAATTATCCTTTACCATTACCATAGCTCAAACTATACAGGTCACTTTGGGAGCTCAAAAATAGCATCTAAGGTACTTTAATCTGGTTATTTTTGGCCCACATTATTTAAAGTTGCTTACAATTATGTAAAGAAATGTGACAGATGTCAAATGATACGTAATATTTCAAAAAGAGATGAGATGTCTCTTAATAGTATCCTTCAAGTGGAAATATTTGATGTATAAGGCATCAACTTTATAGGACCATTTCCTCCATCCTTTGGTAACAAATACATACTTGTAGGAGTGGATTATGTGTCAAAGTGGGTAGAAGCCATTGCTAGTAACAAATGTGATGCTGAAGTTGTCATGAAATTTTTGAAGAAAAACATTTTCACTAGGTTTGGAACTCCTAGGATCATTATTAGTAATGGAGGAAGTCACTTTTGCAATAAAGCATTTAATTACTTATTGTCTAAGTATGAGAATAAGCATAAAGTGTCTACCCTCTACCATCCCCAAACAAGTGGACAAGTAAAGGTATCCAATAGAGAAGTGAAAAGAATTTTGGAAAAAACTATGAACATCTCTAGGAAGGATTGGTCATCTAAGTTGGATGATGCTTTATGGGAATACAGAATAAAACACCAATTGGTACCACCCCATATAAGCTATTTTATGGAAAGTCTTGTCACTTACCATTAGAATTGGAGCACAAAGCATATTGGGCATTGAAACAGTTGAATATGTCCATAGATGTAGCTAGTGAGAAAAGAATGCTTCAAATAAATGAATTGCATGAATTACAGTGGAATGCTTATAAAATGCTAAGCTTTACAAGGAAAAGACAAAAAGATGGCATGACAAGAAAATTATGCACCGTATCTTTGAACCGGATCATAAAGTGTTATTATACAACTCAAGACTCAAATTGTTTTTGGGAAAATTAAAGAGTAAATGGTCAGGTCTATTCATCGTCACTAAGGTAACCAACCATGGAGCAATTGAATTAGAAAACAAAGATAAAGAGCGATTTATGGTTAATGGGAATAGGGTGAAGGATATTAAACGTGACGCTATTTGGGAGGAAACCCAATGTTATTTTACTTATATTTTCATTGTTTTTATTTCGTAGGTGAAAAAATGTGGATTGTGAATGGCACAACAAAAATGAGCATTTCAATGACAGATGTGGTGTGCCATGATTAAAAGAGTTTTCTTTTCTTTTATATTTTCATATTTATATGTGCACATTAGGGACAATGTGTAATTTATGTTTGGGGGAGGGAACTCTATTCTCTACATTAGTATTTAGTGTGCATTTTAAATTTTTAGGAATTTTTTTAATTCTTAGGATGTTTTTAATCATGATGTGAGTAAAAATGAACAAATATATGGAAAATAAATGCATGCATTCTTGATACAGAACATATGAACTCAATGATAAAAATTAGTTGTCATGACTAGGATAAGTAATGTAACATATTTGTTAAGATACTTACATTAATCATGTGATATGCTTGCTAGTTTTGATTATATTGATTTAAATTCCTATGCACATGCTCATGATTGATTTTAGTGTTCTTATTGAGAGAAAATTTGCAGTGAGTTATGCCAATTGATGAGATCTACTAGGTTTTTGAATCTATTTGATCATCCCTAGAGGCAAAATCCTAATTAGTATGTAGCAAAATAAATGATTTAGGCCTTATTTGGATCGATTAAGCCTTTCAAGCTAACCATTATTAATATCTTTAGTCACCCATTTGAGCTTAACAAAGAACCTTTCATATCTTTAAGCCATATTTAATGCCAAACTAATAAGTATTAACTTTACCCTTTCACCTTTAGCTTGTATGAAAAGAAACAAATGCAATCATGTGTTATGATATTGCATAAGGTGAATGTACTGCACCCTATAAAAAATAAAAAAGGGGAAAGCAAAACTCAAAACACAATTATCCCTCTAAAGAAAAAGAAAATCACTACTACAAAAGGGGGTATTTAAGTCGATATTTAAAGTAGGTTCGGTGTAGAACCGACGCTACGCATGGACGTAGCATTGGTTATACATGTCAACCGATGCTACACACGTGGATAGCATCAATTCGACACATCAACCGACGCTATGAACTACGTGGATAGTGTCGGTTGACATGTAGAACCGATGCTACACACATGGATATTTCTTTTTCTCTTCTTTCTTCCCTAGACATAAACTATTCCAAGCGATGCATAACTCTCAAAAACCCAAAACCTCTTCCACTTCTCCTCCACTCTTTCTCATTTTTCGGCCACCTACGACCACCAATTCCAGTGCTGGTTAGTGGGTTTTATTCTTCTCTAACTTATCTTTTAGATCCCCTATTTTTTTGAGCAAAATACTCAAATTTTTTATAACCATTTCTCACTTACAAAAAACCATTTTTCTTTATTTCCTTCATTTTGTCACTTCATTTACTCTTGTAAGTATTTCTATTAACTATACGCACTTATTATTCATATTTTTTCTGCTATTATGTGTTTTCATTTATGTATATAATTTTTGTATTATATATGTTTGTTTTGTATTATAACATCAGGAGAAGAATATGATGATCTTGAATAACATAGGACAACACCATGGTAATTTTTCTACTATTAATTAATATTTTATTTTTTAATTATTTGTATTATTTAAACTATTTGTTAAATAGATTTTGGTATGTGATAACACCATGGTAATTTTTCTACTATTAATTAATATTTTATTTTTTAATTATTTGTATTATTTAAACTATTTGTTAAATAGATTTTGGTATGTGATAACACCATGGTAATTTTGGTATTATTAATTGTTGGCTAAATAATCGTATACTTGTGTATTCATCGCACAGACATTTCGTGTGTGGCGATCATAGTCTCATTGTTAATAACACTTCTAGAAATTCTTCTATTCACTCTCCTTGGGCCCTTTTCAAGAACTTTCTAAAGATGTTGGTAAGAATTTTGTTTTAAAATTCAGCCTAAACATTTACCTAGGGTCTATATGGGATGGAAGGACACAATTTGATTCCTAATCCTTCAGATAAAGCAACAAAATATTTGCAAGTAAATTGTATGCCATTGTTAATTACTAGTACTTTGAGAAGGCCAAATCGACAAAAAATATTTCTCCATACAAATTTCTTCCCATCCTTAACCCACTTTGAAAAGTAGACTATTGCTACTATTAGAAATTTCTTTTGAGTTGTTGCTATGGAAAGTGGTCCTATGATACTAATTCTCAATTTTGCAAATTGCAAAGAGTCTATGATCTCTTTCATTTCAGTGGCATGAAGATGAGTGATTGTGAAGTATCTTTGGCACTTGTTGCATTTTTTGTCATGTGGGGTACAATCTCTTAGCATTATGGGAAAATAATAGCCCTGCCTGATTATTTTTTGACATAGACTTCTTCCTTAAAATGGGCTCCACTTTCCCTTTCATGAACTTCACTGATGATTGCCCCTACTTCCTCTTCCATTATACATTGAAACCATAGGCCTCCCACCTATTTTCTACACAATTGATCTTCTCGGACTTGGGCCATAATAGTTGGTCCGATTGGTTCCTTTTCTTTGACACTTGGTTCTATAATAGCTGAGATAGATATGGTTCTTTTCATTTCTTTTGGCATGACCAATGATAGGATGGGTAGGGAATTTGTGTGAGTATCGGTACTACATGATCTTTGTGTAGTCCTAAACTCTTTGAATTCTACTACCCAATCCTTGATTTTTACCAAGTACTTCTTCATTTTCTCCTTGGTGGCCTCGAAGGTTCCATTAACTTAGTTAACCACCAACTATGTATTACCATGGACGTTCACACGTTCTACCCCTATTCATTTCAATTTTTTCAAGTCTAATAGAATTACCTCGTACTAGGCTACATTGTTGATGGCTGGGAAAGTTATTCTTATGCTTTTTTTCAATCATGCCTTATTCGGTAGTGAATATGAGTATCCCTAACCCTATGTCTTTAGCATTGCTACCTCCATCTATATATACTTCCCAATATTTTTTATCTTCTTAACTCTCCTGGGTATTTACCACCTAAACCCATCCCTTTTCTCCTATCCATTCTTTTATTAAGTCAGCCACTACTTATCCCTTGACGGTCGGACAAGGCCTGAAATGGATTTCAAATTCACTTAGTTTAATAGCAATATAAGCCAACCACCTTAACATGTATGACTTTTGTAATAAATTCTTGAGAGGGTGTGATGTTAGAACAATGATAGTGTATCCTCCAAAGTAGTGCCTCAATTTTCTTTCTACCATTATTAGGATGGATGCAAGCTTGTCCAACATTGGACATATTTATTAAGATTCTATTAACACTTGAATTATGTAATAAATTGGCTATTGTTTGTTTTCCCCTTCTACTACCAACACAATACTCATTGTCTTCATATTTCTGGAGAAATAAAGGTACACTACCTTATTTGGCAATGGGAAGGAAGCCTTGCACTCTTTATTCCATACGTATTCCTTATTCTTTCTCAAAAATTAAAAAAAATGCAAAAATTTATCTATGGACTTTGATATGAACCTTCTTACTGCCGTTATGGGTCTGTTTAGTTGTTGGACTTCTTTCAAATTCCTTAGTGACCTCATGTTTGTCAAGGCTTTGATTTTATCAATGTTAGCCTCTATTCCCCAAACCAACACTAGGTATCCCAAAAACATTCCCGATATAATTCCAAAGACACATTTTTTAAGGTTCAACTTCATATTATACTACCTCAACACTCCAAAAGTTTCTTCCAAATCATAGATGTGTTCCTCCTGCTTCCATGACTTGGTCATCATGTCATCAATATATACTTCCATGTTTCAACCAAGTTGGTTCTTAGACATCCTATTGAGTAGGTATTGATAGATTGCCCCTGCATTCTTGAGCCCAAATGACATTTTGGTGTAATAGAATATTCCTTCTTTTTGATAAAAGTTGTCTTCTCTTCATCTTTAGGATCGTCCTGATTTTGTGGTAAGCTGAATATGCATCCACATCGCTTATGAAACTAAATCTTACCGTAGCGTCCACTAGTTGGTCGATGCTTGGAAAAGGAAAACAATATTTAGGTGTGTCCTTATTGATTCCAATGAAATCCACACAAATTTGGGCATCACCACCTACCTTATGAGCTAAAGAAACATTGGAAAACTTTGTGTGATAGTCAAATTTTCTGACCGATCGTATTTCCTTTAATGAATTCACTTTTTTATGACATCATCCTTTTCTCTTGCAAGCTTTTCCTTTCGCTATTTTATGGCCATCATTTTTTAGTTGATATTGATCTTATGGGTGATGACCTCTAGCTTGATACCCATCATTTCAATAGGTCTCTAAGTGAACATGTCTTTGTTGTTTCTTAAATAGACTATCAGTTTTTTCTTTAAATCTTCTTCCAATTCAAATTGATCTTGACTGAATAATATTCCTTATCTCCAATTTGTACCAACTTAACCTTTGATATCATAGTATTGATTAGGTCTAGATTGATCAAGGCTTTAGGTCATTTTCCCTTTGAATGCTATTGGGTTTAGACCCTTTTGAAAGCTAAATTGTAGTAGTTGTGAGCTCTCTCTTGGTCACCCCTTACTGTTTCCCCTCCTTGGCTCGAAGGGTATTTGATCATCTAATGTAGTATAGATAGTACTGCTTGTAATTGGTGGATCCATGGTTTACTCAAGATGATCTTGTAGGGGAAGGAATATGAAGTACTACAAATCTTGTCAACATAATAGCCCCTGGCAAAGACATAGGGAGTCTTATTGTACCTAGTGGCATCATCATACTTCCATTAAGGTAATGCCTTTCTTGTTATTCTGGTTGCACTCCCATTTATCTTAGCATATCCTTGTACATTGAGTTGCAAGAGCTCAATTTATCAATTATCACTCTCCTTATCTTGTAACTCATCACTTGAATTGTGATTACAAGCGGATCATCATATGATGGAAGGATCTCTCATTTATCAAAGATGATAGGATTTTAGGTTCTTGTTCCAAATTATGTATGGAGTGTGGCATACTCCTACCCACCCGGGCATATTGATTACATGAGTTCAATGTGAGACTGAACATATTTTGTTCTCTGTGTATGGTATGAACTATCCTTACATTTCTCTCATTTTATTTGGGCTAAGCTTTTTTGGGTGAGGGTAACCTTGGCAGATTACATCTATCTCTAGTTAGGCTCATCATCCTATTTCTACTTGGATCATCATTCACAAGGTACCTCAATTGACCTCTATACAAAAGTAGCTTCTCTTGTTTCAAGTGCCTGTAGTCACTTTTCCTATGTTTGGTGTCTTTTGAAAGGAGCAGTACTGGGTGTGATCTCTATTTAGAGTGTGCATGTGATGTGATCATTGAACTTGTTGGTTTCCTTCCATATGCCTTACAACCTCTACCATGATACACAAAAGGGTGGTCCTCAAAAATGTGATAATCACCTCCTCTATAGACCAACCTATCTCACTTCTAGAATCCTTCAAACAAATAGGGGTGGGACAGATTTACCACAACCATGACTTAGGTTTGGTTTTGGTTTTTTTCTCTCCTTTCTGCTATCATGGTCTCTTTTTTCCATAATTGGATTTACATTCATTTCTCTTTCAAGGTTTATGAACTTTTGAGCTTTTTTGTATACAATATTTAGAGGCTGTGACGTTATCTTAAATAGTTCTATTTAAATTCTGGGGTTCATGAGGACTTCTTTTGAAATGATTCGATAACTGTAGAATAATAACAGTCAGAATTGGAGACACTTTATAAAGCTTTAAATTGTCTCATTCGGGCCTTAAACTACGGAAAAAAAGTGGTGAGATTCTTTCTTTACAAACTTGTTGTTAGCAAAGTAAGTGACAAACTCCCTAACTAGCTCCTCAAAATTGGAGACACTTTGTAGGGGATAGATCATTAAACCACTTCTAGGCATTGTCCTACAATGTCAAGACAAACGTCTTCCATATCATTGCATCTCATATGTCCATAGGCAAGCAGACTAATGTAACTAAGTGATTGAATGAAAGGACGAGAACTACTAGGTCTTTCGTTCCTCGATACAACGTGCATTATAGTGTGACAAACCTCCATGGAGGTATTGTTGTTTCAATATTGTTGCTAAAATAAGAAGTAGCCAGTTGACTACATACTTCCTTATATATCATATTGTGCCATTTTTGCTCTTTTCTTCTTGAGTTCATATTCTACTTGTTTCATACGAGCTTCCCACTCCAACATAGTCTCTATGAACTCACCCATTAGTGTATTGGGTTAACTACATTCCATGGTGGTACGACCTTTCTGGCATTGTTCTAAATTAGATGAGGGTGTTTTAATTAAGCCGAGTGTGTTCCTTTGAGCTACTACCCTCATTATCGATCAAGTCATTTGTCTCTATCTCCACATTTTTGTAAGATTTTTATTCCATTCTTGGAAGACTTGGTGTGCTAGCAATTCTCTTAGGTCCTGATTGTCCTTTTGGACCTAAAGCACAATCTGTTGTAAGAACTCCAATTGTAATTGGACTATCTTCGATGTAACCAGGCCGTTGGGCTTGGTGGAAGTGGAGAGTCCATTTTGTAATGACCACTTGACTCTATATAGTGCTAAGAATGATCGAATTTAGGCAAGGAATTTTTCCCTCGATTGAGGTGTTCCAATCCTATATTTTGATTGTCAAACTAATCCCTCAACTTCTAGTTGTTAGGTGGTAAGGTACCATTCTCGCACAGGCTTGGAAACTACTACACTGGTTGAACTGAAAAACCAATTGATGGCATGAAACCCTCTACTTGCGGATTAACTCTCTATGTTTTTCAAAGCTACGAGGAAACTTCTCCTATGGTTAAAAAGTTTGGGACCTTACAGGTGGCGCCAAATTGTTCGAGAAAGTCCTAATAAGGGTATTACAACCAAGCGTGATTCCAAAGGTCCCTCTTTGGGTTTACTATTCACATTTTTATATAGAAAAGATGGCACACATGGCACTATCTTATAAAGATGTACCAAAGTTAGGGTACGTATTTAACTATTTATGATTAAAAGTACAATTGGTTGGCTAACATGTTAGGGGCCCACTATATGTGACCCATCCTAGTATTTGGTCATTTTTGACCTATATACACTGGCTTACTTGTAAGTGTAATGGGTTGCATTCTTGGATTGATAGAGTTCATATATCGTGTTGGTGAGGGCAACTTCTTGGGCTGATGTGGGCCACATTTTAGGCTGGTGAGGACAACATCTTTGTCTAATGTGAGTTGTGTTTCAAGTTGGCGAGGGCAACACCTTAGGTTGATGTAGTTATTGATGGGCCACTTTATAAGATAAGGTAAGTCTTGTTGTTCATCATAGAATATCCAATATTTATATTAGCGAAATGTAGTATTCATCTTTTTAAAACTAATCCCTTCTCATAAAACTACACTAAAAGTAATGAAAATAGAAATAGCATAATCACTTTTAGATTCCAAGCAATGTCGGGCTTAGATAAAGGATACAGCCTTCTATTTCTCGTGGCAGTGCTCAGTACTTCATGTAATATGGTGACACATTTTTGTATAAGAAATTTGCATTAACAATGAAGCATATCAGAATCAACTATGTTCTTCAGTAGTTCATATAGCATCTATTTGGTTTAGGAATTTAAGTTGAAAACGTCCACATTGTTTAAGAATGTTACAGATATGGTGTGTGTATATATATATATTGATAAATTGCAGTATTTTCATTTTGTTATTCATAATTTCTCTATTTTATTTTACATTTACACTCATCATATATTTATAATAAGCAAATAAGAAAACATGTTGTTACTACTATACTAAAACTATTCTACAAAACATGCTCTCTGGAAAACTACTACACCCATACCTTATTTCTATGCCCATACCATGTTGCTCCACTTCTGCATTTATAGCTCACGCCAATACTCCTCCTCAAGTTGGTGCATAGATATCTCTCATGCCCAACTTGTCAAGTGAGTTGTAGAAGTTCCTTGTAGACACAGATTTTGTGAGCATATCAGCCAATTGATCTTCTAATTTAACAAATGGAAGTTGAATAATCTTTTTTTCAAGGTTATGTTTGATGAAGTTCTGATCCACTTCAACGTGCTTTGTACGATCATGTTGAATTGGATTGTGGGAGATGGAAATGGCTACCTTGTTATCACAGAACAAGTTCATTTCAGAGTTGGGAGTAACACCAATCTCAGTTAAAAGTTTTTTCAACCAAAGGAGCTCATATATTCCCTTGACGATTCCTCGAAATTCTGCTTCAGTGCTAGACAAGGCAACTACCTTCTATTTCTTGCTCCTCCATGTAACAAGATTACCTCCCACAAAAGTAAAGTATCCAGTAGTAGATTTCCTATCCTTGATATTCCCTGCCCAGTCTGCATTTTTATATCCAGCAACTTTCAATTGACCATTCTTTGAAAACATAAGTTCTTTCCCAGGGGAGGATTTTAAATATTGAAGTATTTGCATTACCGCATCCATATGGTCTTCACTTGGGAAGTGCATGAACTGACTTACTACACTCACAACATAAGCAATATCTGGACTAGTTTGAGATAAATAGATGAGTTTACCCACTAACCGTTGATATCTTTGTTTGTCTGCTGGTACCTGGTCCACATATTCTGCATGTCTGTGATTTTGGACAATTGGAATATCAGTAGGTTTGCATTCTAGCAATCCTACCTCTTCCAACAAGTCTATAATATATTTCCTTTAGGAAAGAAATATACCTTGTCATGATCTTATTACCTCAATACCCAAGAAATATTTAAGCCTTCCTAAGTTCTTTATTTCAAACTCATTTGATAGTTGTTCTTGAAGCCTAGAGATTTCTTCTTCATCATCCCCTGTAATAATCATGTCATCTACATAGAGTATGAGAGCTATTATCTTTCCCAATCGATGTTTTAGGAAGAGAGTGTGATCAGAGTTGCTTTGTCGAAACCCATATTTCCTCATTGCTAAACTTAACCTGCCAAACCATGCTTGAGGTGATTGTTTTAGTCCATACAATGCTCGTTGTAACCTACATGTAGTTTCTTTTCCTGATGTAACAATATATCCTGGTGGGATATCCATGTAAATCTCCTCTTCAAGATCACCATGGAGGAAGGCATTTTTTATGTCAAGTTGGTGTAAAGGCCAATCTAAATTTACTGCAAGAGATAACAGAACTCTAACAGTTTTTAGTTTAGCCACAGGTGAGAAAGTTTCCTGATAATCTATACCATGTTTATGTGTGTATCCTTTTGCTACTAGCCTCGCCTTGTATCGATCAATTGACCCATCTGCTTTATACTTAATGGAGAAAATCCACTTGCACCCCACTGTCTTCCTCCCTTGAGGCAATATGCTCAACACCCAAGTATTATTCTTCTACAATGCCTCAAATTCTTCCTTTATAGCTTGATCCCAGTTTGGATCAGATAAGGCTCTTCAATACTAATTGGAATTTGACACGATGAGAGTGTTTGTGCAAACACTCTGATAGGTTCTGATAACCCTTGAGTAGATACATAATTAGCTATTGGATACTTGGATTGTTGTTCTTCTCTATCTGGAGAGTATCGATTTGGAGGTTTGCCTCGATTGTGTCTGAAAGGTAGAACATAACCAACAGATGTATCTATAGCATTAGTTTGTAAATATGTGATAGGATAGCTTACCTCAAGAGTATTCTTAATAGGAGGATCATTGGGTACTAAAGATTGTAGGGGTGCAGCAACCACTACATCTTCTGGAGATTCAGTCACTAGTTCAGCTTCAATTCTTAAAATTTCAAGTTCAGGTCTATCCACCATATTGTTGGAATCAACTGAATATGCTGGATTGTTAGTAACATCTAACACTTCAACATCAGACCAATTTCGTTCTTCACCATAAATCCCCCCCTGAGGAGGGAAATTGGATACTGGTGATGGGAAAAAACATTCAGATTCTAGGAAAGTGACATCCATGGTAATGTAGGTTCTTTTAGTAATAAGATCATAGCATCGGTATCCCTTTTTTTGTAAACCATACCCTAAGAATACACATCGTACAGCACATGGATCCAACTTAGTTTGTTGATTTTTATGGAGGTGGACAAAAACAATACATCCAAAAATTTGGGGCGGAAGCATCAAAATAGTAGGTAAGGGGACATGATCAGATAATACTTTTAATGGAGTTTGAAATTGTAAGGTGTTTGTGGGCATACGGTTCAGTAGATACACAATTGTAGTAACAGCATCACTCCAGTATCTACTAGGCATATGTGCATTGATTAGTAAGGCACGGGCAGTTTCTAAAATATGCATATTCTTCCTCTCTGTAGTACCATTCTATTGTGGGGTTTGTGAACAAGAGGTTTCATGGAGAATCCCATAGTTGTCCAAGTATGTCCAAAATTATTGATTAACATATCCCCCCCCCCCATTATCAGACCTAAGGATCTTAATTTTTTTCAGAAAATTGTGTCTGAATCATGGTGTGAAGCGAGTGAAATGTAAAAAAAACTTCATCTTTGTGTTTAAGAAGATAAAGTCATGTCATTCGTGTACAATCATCAACAAAAATTACAAACCAATGATGTCCTAGGGATGTAGTGATCGAGGAAGGTCCCCAAACATCATAATGTACTAAAGCAAAAGGAATCATACTTTTATGCATGCTCATGGGATAAGACGCCCTATGAATTTTGGCTAAGATACAAGTATCACATTTGAAGTCTAAGTGTGTGACATTTGAAAATAAACTAGGTAGTAAGTGCCTCAAATACCCAAATGATGGATGCCCAAATCGACGATGACATAACCAAATCTGCCGTTCCTTATTACTAATCGTGTGTTGCATGTGATTGGCTCTTCCTAAACTGAGGTCATCCACGTAATATAAGCCTCCTCTCTTAGTACCACGCCTAATGATCTTCTTGGTGAGAATATCTTAAAGAAGACAAAAAGTATAATACATCAATACTACATAGTTAAGATCTGATGTAACTTAACTTACAGACATTAGTCTGTTTGAAAGAGATTGTTTGAAAGAGAGGGTACAAGTAACGTATTAGATAATGATAATGAAGGATATAAAGTTATTGTTCCAACCCTTGTAACTAGATAAGTGACCCCATTGGCATTGGCAACACGGCTCCGTCTCGGCTGGGTTGTATTGGAGAGATCCTTTAGGTCAAACGTCATATGGTCTATAGCTCCAGAGTCGAGAATCTAATCCTCATTATCATTATGAGTAGATATATGAAATGCTTTACTTGAAGTACCTAGATCCTGGGAAGATTCGGCCTGAGGAATAAATGATAATGATGCTTTATTGGTAGCCACAATAGCTCTCCTAGTGGTTTCCCATTTCTTCCATGTTTGAAGATCATTCCACCAATCTGGATACCCATGTAGTTGGAAGTAGTTTTCACGGGTGTGTTTGGAGTTGCCGCAATGGGTACATTTTATGTCAACAGAAGGTGAATTTCTCATGGGTTTCCTGCTACCCAAGGAAAGAGTTCCTGGTTTTGGTGGCATCGAATTATGGTGTCCCTTGATCCCTTTAAAATCCATAACTACTCCTGGAGTTGCATCTGCACTTGTGATCATCACGGTCTACCTGACCTCTTCCCTACGGACGAATCCATAGGCATGTTCCACCATAGGGAATGGTTTAATTTGAAGCACATCACTTCGAGTTTTATCTAGTCTATCATCGAGTCCATCAAGGAAGGTATAAACTCGATCTTCTTGTATAATGGAGTTGTATTTTTGTATGTCTAACGCACGCTCCATTGGGTTAGGATGACGGAAATCAATTTCTCACCACAACCCTTGAAGGTCATTGTAGTATTGTTCAATGGATCCACTCGCCTGCTTCATAGGAGTAACTCAACGGCGGAGATCATACACTTGAGACGTGTCTGTCCCATCAAAATAGGTTGTAGCAGTAGAATCTCAAACCTATTTTGCAATTAGGAATCTAATAAAATTGGCAATCAAGGAAGGGTCCATTGAATTGATCAACCATCCCTTGACAATGGCATTTTCAGTATGCCATCTCCTGAATGAGGGATCGATTTCTGGAGGTTGAGAAAAGTCTCCATTAATATATCCCAATTTTTCCTTGCCAAAGATATATATCTCCACCACCTGGGACTATATAGCATAGTTGGATCCTCCCAACTTGATACTAATGGGGTAGTCGACGCTTCAGTTAGTGGTGGTTGTGAGGCGGTCTGGGCCCTAGTCAGAACCTCAGTCATTTTTGTAATCAGATCGTTCAGTATAGAATTGGTGGTTAAATCTCTAGATTCTGCCACGAAATCTATCGATTCTATTTTTTTTTCAGTTCGTACACAAATCAGTATAACCAATCACTTAATGCATAACCCTTTTTTTCACAAATCAGCCAAATATGCATTGTGCTGTTCAAAGGAGCCTCTTGCCCAAGAAAAAACCCTGGCACTTTTCCTCTCTGGCGCTATTCATCTCTGTGAGAACTGCTTCCATGGCACGGCCCTGTTCATCTCTGGCGTTGTTCATTTCTACGAAGTTGGACCCAATAGCTACGGTCGTTAGAACTGGAGCGTAAAGAGACTGCTACGGAACCGACTACGACACCTCCAATGATCAACTAGAACGGTATGGCTCCAACTACGTTACTACGGCACCAAGCACTATCCCACCATATGGCTCCAACCAGCAGCCACTATCCAGGAAAAAAACCGATGACAACAACACAAGCACATAGACAAAAAAACACATAAAAAACTATGTCAAGGAGACAACGAAGTAACCAAATCAACCACACCAGATCTCTTCAACCGTGGCGACATGGGCTCGGATCCCAATAGCCATACTGGAGCAAACCAATGTCGAAGAGTAACCAGTAACCCAACATCAAGGAGCAGGTAGCTATTTTATTCCATTAAGTTAGAATTAACCATTGCTCTAATACCATGATAAACTGTATTATTTTCATTTTGTTATTCATAATTTCTCTGTTTTCTTTTACATTTACACTCATAGTAAATTTATAATAAAGAAATAAAAAAACATGTTGCTACTCCACTAAAACTATAATGCAGCCCATGCTCTCTGAAAAACTGCTGCATCCATACTTTATTTCCATACCCATACCCTGTTGCCCCACTTCTGCATTTACACCTCACGCCAACATATATATACCACGAGCTGAACACCATGTGGTGTATAATCTTTACCATAGCAAAACTTCCTCCAAATTAGCGAAGCTCACTTAGCATTTATGAAAGTGAGTGCTTTCCTTTTTTACAATCCATTGAAAAAAATTTGTTCAGGGGAAGGAAGCAAGCTTTAGAATCTTTTCAATACCTTTAAAAAGAGACGAATATTTCCTTGAACTCTTCAAATATGTACTCCCTCTCTTTTCTTTTCTTTTTTTTTTTTTATTGTTTGATCTTCAAATAAAGTTAGTAGCAAAACTCAAATTGGAGGTAGAATCTCGTATTTTATTTTGAACTTCGATAATTGTACTTCAAAACTACAAAATGAGAAAAGGATGGTACAGTAAAGATACTTGAAATAAAGTTAAGATGACTTGAGGCATCATACAACATTTGAAAAGAATAAAAACGTAGTTATTTACAATATTTACAATCCTGTTAAACAGAAGATATCCCTGAGTTAGAGACAGAAGATTCCTTAAAGCCTTCACGGACATCACCTCGACATAGTGGGCACACTCTGCAGAGGAAGATATATTATATATAGCGATAGGAATAAAATTAAATGGAGAATGAATAAAAGTCATAGAAAAACAAGGATTAAAATTTCGAAAATGTCCGGAATTTCTTCCAGGATTTCAGTAAGTTTCGGTAAACGGTATTGAAATTTTCGGTTTTGAAACTTCAACTGATTTTTGTTTATAAAATAAAATAAATACTCAATTTATATTTTATAACTAGAAATTGCTAAAAGTTAAAGTCAACACATAATTTCATAATATATGAGGTCAATCATCAATTTTTTAATTTTTATATTATTTTTTAATGATTATTAATTACTAGTTAAAGCATATAAATTAATATTTTTATCTAGTTTTAATTACATGATATAATCCCTTTCATAAATGAAGTTTTATTTTTAACCCACTCTCTATGCCGTACATATATGTTGTTTAGTAGAAAGCAAATAACGTATGTTTTTTGCATGTTCAAAAAATACAATGCACTTTTTTTAATAACATAAAAACATTTTTTTATGAGATCAAAAATGAATGCATGTGAATAACTCAATCATACAATAATAAATGAATAAAGGGTCAATTATAAATACATCCCTATAGATTTCATGAAACAACAAAAAAAAACCTACATGTTTGAAAAATAACACTCACAATCTTCTCATCACTATTTTAAATTTTTCCAAGTGAGGCATTTGCAAAAAAAAAAAAAAAAAAGTCGTGAAATTTAGGAGAGGATTTTGTAATAAAACAATAACTAAAAGAATGATATTGCCTATTTTCTAAAGGGTGTTTCGCTATTTTTGAGAAGCTAAGGGGATTCTCTATTAACTTTTCCATAAATAATTGGCCATAAGTTTTTGAATTAATTAGAAAATGTATATTGAAAATTGATATGATAAACATTGTTAATTAAACTCTTTAACATTATAGAAATCTTTTTATTCAAGGTGTTTAGCATATTTTTTTTAATTTAAAATAAAGAGTAATATGTCATTATTTTAAAATATATGGGCATTTTTGTTTAAAATTATTTTGAACATAATTTAGAATTTTATATGTAGTATAGATATAGATATATTTGAACCTACTATGAGCTTATTTTGATAATAAATTATTTAAGGTTTAGTGCATTATTTATCACAAATAATATATTATGTACGTATAATTGTGATCTGGCTTTAAAATTTCTATTTTATAATTAATTAAAAAATATATTTTATATCACACTATGCATTATATTATAGCTAGTGACGTCTTATAACTTATATTTCATATATTTGTTTAAATGATGCATTATCAAGTGAAATAATTGATCGTAAAGTTTTATTTAGAATTTTCTATTTTAAAAATAAATTTCAATTGTTATTTTTATATTAAAAAAAAAGTTAATCGATAACCAAACCAAGACCGAAATTTCCATTAAAGTCTCCATAAAATTCAAGCACTGAAATGTTCATCAATACAGAAATTTTCATCCTTGGAAGAAACATAATATGAAAAAGAGGGGAGCGTACCCGTGTATCTCTTTAAGCCACTTATCCACACATGACATGTGATACTCGTGGTAGCACGGAAGAACTCGGATTTTGTCCCCCTCTTCATACTCAGCAAGGCAAATATAACACCTATCCGTCATTAAATTAGCAAGGTCAAAGAAAGAATAATTGCATCATTAATCCCAGTGGGTGGTTAAACATGACTTCTTTGAAATAAGATTATATTGATTAAAACTTACTCTTTAACACCATCAACATCTTTTGTCATGTCATCCCTTGTATGACTCTTTAGAGGAAACGAGTCAACCACACATGCAGGGGCAGGGCTTGAGACCATAGACAGGGAGAAGGGCACAGGTTGGCGATGAATTTCATCCAAGACCTGCATATGATAGTTTAACATTTAAAGAGAAACATAATTTGAAATCGCCATCGATCTGCAAGATCTCACAGCTATCATATTTTCATGGCTGGGTATATCAAAAGGAATATCTCACAAGCGTGAAGATTGTACTATATCAATTAATTTTAAAAATAAGAGCATGCAAACAAACTTACCTCAAACAAAGCTTCGGCAAGCATGACAATTCTTGATATACTCGCACGAGTAGTGGACTCTTCGTTCAACAAGAATGATTCACATGAGCAAGCACCATCAGGGTGGAGTCCGGATGGACAAAAGGTATTTCGTCTACTATTCTCATCACCACCACCCCGAAGTCTTTCCCAGATCTATAAAGAATTACACATATGTAACTTACTAAATATCTATGAGGCATAAATGTGACTATTGTTTCAACCTTCAATTTTATCAAGCAGGACAGCATTGTAAGATGGAGAAAAATATTCAGGATCATAAGACCCATTAAATTTAATGTCTGATAGGTAGAATGAGAGAAGAACAGTTAACTTGTGAGTATTCATGGGCCCTACAGATCCAAAATTCTCCCAATTGTTGCCTTTAAAATTAAAAAAGGGAAAACAACAAAACAAGCAAGTTAATCAAATCAATGAAACATGGGCATAATATTATTATTTTCTAGAGAATTACCTCAGATCTTGAGCGTCTCCGTCGTTCATTCATGCTTGCAATCCTACCACCAAAGAATCCAGAATCAGCTCCATTGCCATCTTCAAAAAACTCTCCACTCAAACCAAGCAGCCATCGGTCATGAGATCCTTGGTTCGCAGGATCATCCCTTGAGAAAACAAAGGTTGGAGAATCAAGAAGCCTTCTGGAACTGCGTCTTGAAAATGCATCCCAGAAGAGTCTTCTACTGTTTCTTCTGGCCTCACGATTACTACCCTCAGAGATGCTATTAGACAAAAAGTTGGAAGAAATACTGACAACATCCATATGAAATAAACCACTATCAGCTCGTTCCCGTTCCCTGTTTGTCACGAGGAATCCCAAACCTGAAGGCCCTGCCTCTTCAAGAGGTTCGTTTCCAAATGAATGAGAAGTTATAGGCCGATTGGCTACACGAAGAGTATTTGTATCAGAATCAGAATTAAGAGCAGTCGTAACTTCATTGACGTGATTCTCAACTGGAAATCCACTGGTAGTTGTATCAAAACTTTGTGAAGATGAATTGCTTGGATACATTTCCTCGATATAGGTCTCAAAGACACCACTGTGCATTGAACTATCAATGCCATGGACTGCATTTGTGTTAGCCGAAAGATTCACAGAGACTGGGTCTGAAGATGGCTGTTCTTGAGAAAAGGTAGATTTGGTACTATTATCTCTAAGAGATTCATCACTTACCTGATTAAGAGAAACTAGCTCCTTAGACTCAGACAAGCACGGTCTACTGCTACCTGTACCAATGCTGCTCGGACCACCACCTGTAATAGAATCATCTTCTATGGATGAATTAATGTTTTCAGATGTAGCTCCAGTTTCAGCTTGTCGGCTGGTAGATAGTGTTCCTGTACTGAGAGAAAAGAAAGGTTCCACTGTAGCATTACGAGCTTCATGGATCTGGGAAGCACAATGATCTGCAGATTTGACAAGGCACTCAGATGGGTGGTCCTCCATCTACAGAAAGAAAATCAAACTTTAAGGTATACTTCATCATCTAAAACCAAACCAGTGTCAATGGATTAGAATCAAAAAATATTTTTTAAAAATAAATAAGCATGGATAAGAGATGCATGGGTCTCTGCATCTATCATGTTTACTCAATTTTTAATCCCCGAACAAAATGAAAAACAATGGGCCCTTCCCATACATTTTATACACTTCCTCTGAAATTTGAAAAAGCATGGTATAAGTTACATAACATACACATAACATCATAATATACTTGTCTACTATCAATAATTATACATGGATGTGCAAGCACCATATTGTCCAAAACTACCACCCAGCTGCCTACCCATCAAATGAACCACCAAAAGAGCAGTTCTCTTTTTTATCCGCTGTACACTATTTTTCATTTTTGACCCATTAGTCAATACATACACAAAACTGAACACGTGTTCAAAAATAGAACTCATCTGAACACATGTTCATGAAAAGTACTCATGGTCCAAAACTTTTCTCAAAGACATAAAATGGTTTATGGTTGCTCCGGTGACTGTCCATCACCAGCGTTGCTGGACCTACAATGAACTTTGTGCTTCTAAAAGCATGTAGAAAAAGAAAATATTTCTAAACACATGTTTAAAGGTAGTGAGGGTTCAAAAATGCAAGAACTCCTTAAAGGAGTCATCTCATGCAATATTCCCTAGAAAATAAGCCTTTCAAAACACAATCTCTGCATAATACCAAGTGGCTCAAGCTACAATCATGAAACCGAAAAATCCATATTCAACACATTAGTACCAAACGTCAGGAGCCTTAAAACGGAGGTTCAAATAAACCAATTTCAAATTTTCGAAGCAGTTCTTATAGAACTTCGAGCCATTAATACCAGAATTGGCCAAACTTGCCAATACTAAAAGCTAATTGAATCCCTAAAATCAAAGTGCAACCAAAAGTCTTCCTAAATAATTGGGTAATCAAAACCAAAAATCCAAAGTTTAATCCATCTGTTTCATTCGAGAAATTCGTAATCAACATCAGGAATTCACAGACTGGTTGGTTTTCCAATGAATTAAATCGACACACCCCAATCCCCATAATACTAAGCTCCATCGTCGTATATAAACAAGTACCACAAGCAACATCATATATGCGAAATATAAGCACGTTTAGATCTCGAATTTCTTACTCATTTAAAAATAATAAGACATAAATCGAGATAACTAAGCATTCAAGTTACTACCTAATAATCAGTCAATCTTTTGCAGCAACTTCGATATTATTCTTTTTCTTTTAAATTTTTTCCAAAAACAAAAAAGGGGAAGGTTTCTAAACATTCGGCTATTAGACACTAGCACCTAATTTTAGGACCAAATGATAAGAGTCCAATCATCCGAAAGTCCCAGTTGACGATAATCTAGATGTAAATCAACAAATATTAAGACAAAATTAAAATCAACAGAAATCATTAGGTTAAAAGATTATGATTTTAAATGAAAAAGATGAAGGTACCTCATAGATAGCACGAGAAGGGGAGCCACCACAGATGAGAGATGAGAGTATGGAGCGTTTGTTGGTGCCGTTGACTCGGGGCCTAGAAGGTCGGGACCCCAATCGACTATTACTGGAACCCATCAGACACACACACAGAGATAGAGGGAGAGAGGGAGAGAGAGAGAGATGATCGAGAGAAGAGGCTGAGAGTTGAGGACAGCGTGGTGTGGTGATTTTGATAATGGAAAATCAAAGCAAGACCAGACCAATGAGCTTTCTTTCTTTCTTTCAAATTTCAAGTGTGTTTTCAAAAGTAGTAATTCTTGTACTCACTTTAGGTACTCTCGTAATTTTGTATTAACTTAATATTAAATTATTAAATCATGTTCTACCAATTTTTATTAAACATATATTATTTTAAGCGGAGAAAATATGTAGAGTTTTTCTTTAAAAAGTTTATAATCATGTATATATATATATATATACATATTTTCGAATAATAACTATTATTATCTTTAGTTATAATTTATTTAAGATTTTTATTTTTTTATAAATTAAGTAATAAATTATTAATAATAAAAAAAATTAAATATTTAAATTACAGTTATCTATCTTAAATAATATAAATAATTATCATTTTTATTATCATAATTATTATTTTTATCAATTAATTAATAAATTATTAGTAGTTAAAATATTACTAATTATCTATTATAATTATTTATCTTAAATAACATAAAAAATTATCATTTATGATTAATTATCATAAATATTATTTTTTAACAATTAAATAATAAATTATTGACACAATATTAATAATTATCTATATTAAAAATTATAAATATTTATCTTAATTCTTAAGTAATATAAATAATTATTATTTTTCTAGTTAATTATATTTTTTTTACAAATAAGTAATAAATTAACACGAGTAAAACATGTGAATTTAACTAATAAATTTAACTCGGCTCATTCAAAGCCCAATTAGGCCCATAAAAACCCAATTTGACTCTACCTAAATAATTTTGGGATTGTGTTAAGGAAAAAATATTTATATTATAAATCTGACCTAAATTTGATTTGAAGTTCAATTTAAGTTTATATTTTATAAAATATATGTATTTATGACAATAAGTTGCATTATTTTATGAGTTATGTATTATTTGTATTCGACACTAATTTAAGTTAATTAATAAATAAAAAAATCAAATTTAAACTTATTCGAATGATTTTAAAATAAAACTTAGGATTTTCATTAAATTTGAAAAACCAAATCCAATCTAATTCGATAATATATATACATTTACAAAACTCATCCTAAACTTTATCTAAACCTGAGATTTCGAACTTCGCTAACTTGATCTACCTCGATTTACATTCCAAAGTTTACCACCTATGCATCTATTAGATCTCATTATAAAATTTTCCTTTCATACAAACACTTCTAAGACACCATCTTCTCATATACATTTGCTACCTATCACAATAACACCAACATGCCTTAAATTTGTTATTAAAAGAATTTTTAAAACTAAAAATTAAAGATCAAAGATACAAAGGAAGAAGAAATTCTCAAACAACATTAGAAGAAAATGTATTGGAAAATCATGAATATTTGTTTTCCCCACAAATTACAACAATATTTAATAAGACTTGTGAAACCATTTTGAGATGATCTATAAAATTTATCAAACCTTTTTTTTATATTCGATAAGCTCAACCAAACCTCTTAATTGTTTTTTTTTTGTGTGTGAAAAATGAGGTTCAACAGACCAATATAAACTCCCTAGGGTGTTTAGTAAGGGCTACCAAATCTTGTTTAATGGACTTAACAGAACTTGTTAAACCTCATGTGTTTATGGAATGCTTTTTACATACACAAAAGTATAAGTGAACTTGTATATATGCTAAGTACCTTTTTTTGTAATAGAATGTCAATCAAGTCCACAGAGTTTGGATTATTTAGTGACAAAGTATCAAAAAATTATCATACTTACATTATTTAGACTGATAAAAACTTCAAAGTAAAATTTAACTAAAAATTTACAATGATATGATCTAACACATCCACTAATTAACGAATTCACCATAAAAGAGCTTTTGGTATCCATTTTCTTCTAATTCCAGTACATAAATCAATTCACAATCCAAATCAATTAAAGATATGATATATGATCAAACATCATACATTAACATACTTTTCATTCACATATCACTTATGTTGTGTTTGATTGGTTCTAAATTTTTTGATGCTTCCTTGTGTGTCTAAAGATTGGAGACAAACCCACAAGTTGTCAAGGAATGTTTGTTCTTTCCATTGCTATATGATATTGTAATAAATTGGCAAATGTAGAAACAGAAACCATGAACCAATTTGAATAGTACAAATAAATAATAATGGGTAAAGGTAGAATAATAAATGATGATAAAATAAATGGTATACAAAAATTAAATAGTTCGATCTTTCAATATTAAAAGCTCACAAATTCCAAATACAAACACCAATAGTCAAAAGCAACTCAAAACCCAAATTCCAAATACAAATACCAATAGTCAAAAGCAACTCAAAACCCAAATTCCAAATACAACCAAATAATATTTCATGAGCAAAATGATAACATGCAGACAAAATTACCAAAACAAGCAAAGCTTAAATGAATCCTACACTGCGCACCAGATCAAAATAGATTTCAAGTGTTAGTGGCTAAATAACTTTAGGCCATTCCTTCCTTCAATAATATGGATGATGTTAATTTCCCTTATAACTCCATTGTGTTAGGAGTTGCTCACATACGGGGCTTGGAGTTGGACCTCTTATTGTATTTAAAGCTTATCATATATTTTGATTTTGTTGACTACACATGAGCCTTCGAGATTGGACTCCCATTTTGTTTTGGAGTCGACTACCCCTGGACGAGAGCCCATATGACGTTGATTTGACTGATACATATACCGTATGTATTATGATCATATATGGGATTGAAGATTGACCCACATGCATCTTATTGTTGGACCATGCATGTGCATATGTATTTGGATGACCAATATATATAGGATTACATATCATACATTGGATTTATGTTACATAGCATGATTTATACTAAATGAATAATGTCTTGGGTTACTTGGAATGTACATTTTCTCTGTTCTCTAGAAGTGAGGAAATATAAGTATACTTGGTTTTGTGATTAAAAATATCCTCATAATGTATGATGATATTGATGATGATTACCATTCAAGAAATTTTATTTTATATAATATCCCTCGTGAATTACTCATTAAAATGAGAATAAATAAAGTAGGCTCCTATGAGTTACATGTAACTCATCCCATTTTTTCCTTACCTCCATATTAGAGTTAGTAAAGTGGTGTACGACTTTAGAATGAAAAATAGAAAAAAAGTTCAAGTTATAAATTATGTTTCATCTTGTATCTTGTATTTGGAGAAAATGTTAAGACATGTTGTAAAACTATCTTTTTATGTATTTGATGATTTTTCATATTTCAAATAATTTTTGTTTTAAAATAGGGATATCCTGAAATTTAATATAAATTTAATAAATAAATCTTTAATTTTTTTTAAATATAGCTTAAAAATATACCCTATTTTATTTCACGCATCCATTTTTTTTAGATGTAATAATTTGGTGTGTGTATATATACATATACCAACTCATTTCAAAAACAAATAAATATAACAAAACAAATAATATTAATAAATCATCTTAATCTCAATCAATTATATAAATGTTATCATATTTTAAAATTTGAATTACTAAATAACTACTAAATCAAGGAAAAATCAAATCAAATCAAATAAAAAAACATATTCATTATTAAATGGACTCAAGTCAATGGTTGAAAATAATTTGTTAAAACCATTTATTAAAATAATTTGTATACACATTATTAGAAAAACAAAAACTTTTTTATCATACAATTCTTAAAAGTGAATGTTAGATAATGATCATATGGATGAACTTATTGTGTTCATACTGATAATGTAGTAGTTGCGATCTTTATCGTATTATTAGAATGGAAAACTCATATAGATAAATAAAATTATTTTAAAATGATTATTATACCATGATGTATTAGAACTCCAAATTTATAATGGGCCACCAGTTTCCATGGAAGCATGGTAAACTTCATGATCTACCATTGAATTTATCCATTTATATAAATCTATTATAAAAATTTTAAAAGTATCAAAATCTACCATTTTTGTGAAAAAACAATTGATAGAACTTAACGTAAAATAGTAACAATCTACTATAGAACTTATATAAATTGTAATAATCTATAACCATATTTTACCCATTTATACTATCATTATCAATCCAGCTAATTCAATTCATCGAGGAAAAATATAGATTTTTAATTGCTCTTAATGTTATCCCTCTTACCTTAAACAAATAAGCTGATTTAGGCTCCACAACTCGAATTAATGCTCAAATTTCTCCTTTAAATAACATTTGTGTAATCAATGTTAGAAAAATGAATGGAAAAATTTAAAATGTATGGAAAAGAGAAGTTTAAAATGTTTAAAATGTTTAAAATGTTTTACCAATTGAATGTAATTTAATCACTGTTAAAGCTAAAGTAAATGTTGTAGATACATGAACATACAAGTTAAGAATAAAATTATTTTATTAAAATTAGAAAACACAAATATAAATATATGTATTATAAATACAATATTTAAATAAAATAAAATTTAAATAGAGTAAATAATTGAGACATGTGTATCACACAATTTTTTTAAGATAATGTTTTCGCTCACCATAGGTGTTAAATAACTATATAAACTTATCTCTTATGATATAACGATTAAATAATAATATACTTACACTATAATTTATTATTCCATAAAATTTTTAAGTATCTAAACTCTATTAAAGAAACCTAACTATAGATAAAAAAAATACACAAAAAATAAATAATTTTTTTCTTTCTTTTTCCATACTTTGTTTATTTTTCCTCTTATTTTTTCCCTTTCTCTTCTCTTTCCATTCTTTTTTTTTCTCTTTTTCTTTTCCGTAGTCTCTTCTTATGTCTCTTTTATTTTTGTGTATTATATATATAACATTCAAAAGAAACAAAACGGTCTGTGTATTAAAAGTAATAAAAACGTCTGTGATTAAAAAAGAAATAAAATGTCTATGTAACACTTGAAACAAAACGTTTAAAGTATTCAAAAGAAACAAAACCGTCTATATATTAAAAAATATAAAACATTATAATCGTTTTTTAATTAAAAATTTTTAATTCATCAAATTTCCAATAATCTCCCATATGAATAAATATTGACATAGATTTGAAATCAAATTTTAACACGAAAATAGAGTTCAATGGTTCGTAACCTACATAGGATATGTAGGTACTACCATTTCAACCTTCCCCTATGAAAGTATATTTTCTTTACTAACTCACCAGTAGGCATGATGTCTTTGAAAAACTTTTCTGTTTATGTAAGCGATGACATACTTCACATAAGAATCTTTCCTCACATAATTTAGTTCTCATTGTTGGCCATAAAAATATGCTTGGTTTTGGAAGAGTCTCTAAAGAATTGAGTCCTATATAATTCTCTTTTGAAACAGCCTCACTTCTCCTTCACATAGGTGATCCCTTATCTTTAAAAGTAATCTGCATACTCTGCTTGGTATTTTTTTCATAAGAATCATTAAAAGCCTTAACTTATCAAATATCTTACAGGTATCACTATTTTTTATCATAGGAATGGATTTGAGGTTAATCCCCTATAGTGATCTGACTAAGTCTTTACAATTAAGTTGTCCTTTTGAACCTAAATCTTGGGATCTCAAGTCAAATAGGTTGCGTTTCCTTTTCAAATCCTTTTTCATTCATGGGTTGCAATCTCATTCCTCTTGATTACGTATCAACTAACTCTTGATTTAACTCTTTAGTTAAGTTGTATACAATGTATATGTTAAGACTTACCATTATACATATTACTATGTGCTATACTAACAACAAATTGGTTATCACAATGGATACATATTGTAGGTACAGGCTTCACCAACTTAGGAATATCTTCTAAAAAATTGCATAGCTATTCGACTTCTATGCCATATTTATCCAAAGCGATGAATTCAAATTCCATGGTGGATCTAGCAATGCACATCTATTTAAAGGACTTTCATGAAACAACTGCACCACCTAGTACATATCCACTAGTAGGCTTTGACTTTTTCATATCAGATATCCAATTTGCATCATTGTATCCTTCTAATACAACTAAATATCTTGTGTAATGCAGTCCATAGCTATATGTATATCTTAAGTATCTAAGTAGTCTTGTAATACCTTTCAGTGATCAGATCATGTATTACTAGTATATCTACTTAGTTTGTCTGCTCTTGTACAACTCATCAAGTACAAAATACTTCATATCACTCTAAAATATTCTAGTTGAGACACACTTTTACTTTTATTCTTAGATAGGTGTAGATTTATATCTACTGGTGTTCTCACAATTCCTAGGGGTGCTCATCAGATCAAAACCATTGATTATATACTCATCCGATCCGATCAGATTGAAACATCCTAATTCGCAACCGATATGATTACCTTTTAAATCTGATGCAATCCGATCCGTAAACTTTTCATATGGCATCCGATCAATCCGACCAATAAACTTAATTAACTCTATTTTTGGTATTTTTGAATAAAAAAATTAATTTTTCATATAAATCATAACATAAAATTATTTGAGTTAAAAAAAAGATTAAAAAACCAAATAAAAAGGTTAAAATAAGAATAAAATGGTCAAACCTATATAAAACAAAAATAATACAATACGTCAATAATGATTACAATAGTCATTTTAATAAATTTAACAATTCATTCGAATAATAAACAAAATGATAGTTCACAATAATCTAAACCAAAATTAAGTTGATCATTTGATCATTTCACTCTTTAACATCCATCAACCATCTTGAAAATAATCTTATCTTGAATTTTGAGAGCAATAGTAAAAAACTTGAGTGTATCATTACCTATTAACCATAATTTAAAAAATATTAGTAAATTGATAACTAAATATATATAAAATAATATATGAAATAAAATAATAATATATCATACTCAATCAAGGGTTATATCCTTAATGCCTCCCAACATATCTACAAAATAGAAGATAATATAAAGTGATGAAAATATTAAAACATAAATCATAAGAGAATGATATCAATTAATAATGAAAATTAAAATAATATTACCTATTTCAATTGCTTCAATATCATCAAGGGACTCACGAATGTTAATTATTGGTGATGATCGAATCCCGTTCTGGGTACAAATAAGTTCTTGGACAGCTTTTGGGGACAATGAGCTTCTAAAAGAATCAATAACCCTTCCCCCCTAAGAAAACGCTGACTCATAAGCTACAGTTGATATAGACATACCTAAAATATCTTTGGAAATCTTGAAAAGAACCTTGTATCTAGATGTGTTCACCTTCCACCAACCTAAAAGATTAAAAGACTCATCATCCACATCATCACATGTCTCACCCAAATATTTATCTACTTCAGTTTGGTTATCTATCTTTTTTGCATCTTTGACACGCTTTTTAAAACGATCCATCCACAATGAAAAATGAATCAATGTTACAACTATCCACTTCTTCTGTTTATAAAGGTTGTGATCATGTACTTTGCACATTTTCATAATACAAACAAATACTGATCAAACATATTATTCAAATTCTATCTAAATGTTTTCATCATATGACCAACCATAATATGATCTTCATCACACAAAAGATCCAAACAAATTTTCAAACCTTGTTCCTTACGTCTTGGATCAAGCAAAGTTGCAATAAATAAAAAATCATTCATCTTATCTACACCCCCCAACATTTATTGAACTTTGTTTTCATTTCTTTTGCCATTTTGCTTAACAAAAAATTTGTATTTCACACCAAAAACTCAATTGGTTGTGTATGAAGTAAACTTGATCCAAAAATAAATTTGAAGTAATATATACAAAACCAGAAAATTTCAATGTTGCATCATAGAATATTTTCAAAAACCTCACAAATACGTGAGCATTAGACCAATCAAACATATCATGAGTTTTGCAACTATCATTTCCAATGTTGAACTCTTGTTTAAATATCACATCATCTTTTTATAAACGCTCAAAAGCCTTATGAAATCTTATTGAAGCTTCTAACATTAAATAGGTGGAATTTCACCTTGTTACTACATCCAAACATAAAAGTTTATTAGTATCAATCTTCTCTTGCTCCGCACAATCCTTAAATTTTAACAACCTTGAAGGTGATCCTTTGACATATTTCACAACTTCTCTTATCTTACTTATGCTTGAATCATGTTCTTTCAATCCCTCTCTCATAACCAAATTTAGAATATGAGTTGCACACCTCATATGCATATGTTGACCATCTAGTATTGCACCTCCCCAATTGTTCACTTTTTTACGCAAGTAAGAAACTAATGTATTATTTGAGCTAGCATTATCCACAGTAATAGTAAATACCTTATCAATTCCCCAATCTAACAAACATTGCTCAATTTATTTCCCAATGATATCACCTTTATGGCTAGGAACTACACAAAAATTTAAGATTCTTTTTTGGAGTTTCCAATTATCATTGATGAAGTGAGTAGTGAGACATATATAATTCAAATTTTGAGCAGAAGTCCATGTGTCAGTGGTTAAACAAACTCTTTGAAATGACTTAGAGAAAAATTCTTTCAATTTATCCTTTTCCTTTAAGAAAAGACACAAGCAATATCATGCAACAGTTGTACAAGAAGGAACTTGGAACCTTGGTTCCAAAACTCTACTATACTTCTTAAATCCTTCATTCTCAACATGACTAAATGGAAATTCATCAACTATAATCATTTCTGTAAGTGCAAGCCTACAAAGCTCAATACTAAATGTGTGTGCAATAAGTACACCTTCTTTATTATTTATGACATTTTCAAAAGCTAAAGTCTTTTGCTTCTTCTCATATCTACTAGGAAATAATTTACATTGCATAGCAATATGAACATTTAAGTTTGATGTACCAGATTTGCTGGATACATGCACATACTCTCTTGAACAATATTTACATCTTGCCTTGCGATCTAAGCTTTCACCCACTATATCAAAATGTTTCCAAAAAGAAGAGGGAGGTTTAGAAGACTTTCTCTTACCTTTTCCATCATAGCTATCTATGGAAGGTTCATGTTTATCATTCAATGGTAAATCTTTAGTTTCTGGTGGAGCATTTTGTGGATTCTTCTCTTGATTTTCAACATCATGGGTAGCGCTTGCACTTCCGGTGGTTGCAAGTGGACTATCCGTAATAGAGGTGTTTTTTTATCTAAGATAAAGTGAGACATAATCAACTTGATGCAATAAACACACTGTGTAGAAAAACAATTGTTATAAAAATGCTATCAGATAAATGAAATAACAAAAACCACAAATAACTATTATCTGTAAGTTATGACGATCAATTTAGAATTAAAAAAACATAAATAAGGATAAAAATTGTTAATCAAACAACAATTCAATTATTGTTCTTGAATGAACTGATCTAATACTATGTACTTATATATACCCAAAATGGAAAATTATAAGTTTTACAGTAGCAACCTATCAATACTCAATAGAGTAAAAATGTAAAATAACCCTTTTCCCTCATTAATGTGTAAAACTAGAGATCCAAATCAGGAAAAAAACATTCACATAATAAAACAATATATACTTGAGTTAATTTGATTCTTCAGGGAAAAAGAGAAAACGAGATGTAGATCAGTTCAGAAGTATTAAGTAGTAGATGAAGACAACGTATCATGTGACCTTAATAAAAAAACACCACAAAAACAACAAAACAATTCAGCAAAAATTGATGTTTAGTTTCTTAGAATGTAGATCCAACATTTGAAAATTCGAAATATGAAACAATATCAAAAATTATCGATATTAATAAAAATAATAAAGACAAAAAATACAGAGCTAAAAAACAATATAGCATAGTTGCTTAAATCGTAGAAAAACAAGCGATAGAGATCAGAATAATGCCAGTAGAAATTCAATCAAAAAATACAAAATACGAGCACATAAATTCAAAAATTAAGGTATTAAAACAAAGATGAACAAAATAAAACAAATCGAAGAATGAATTATTGAGGGAGACAGACTGATGTAGAACGAAGAACGAAGAATGGATAATAGACAGAGAGTCTACGATAGCGACACATGCAATGGTAGAAAGCAAAGGGCAAAGCAGTAGAGGGGAGACTCGAGAGCAACAAGTGGAAAGCCAAAGAGAATTCAGAAACCCTAGTAGTTGTACGACGAAAACAAAAAATAGTAGTTGTGCGAGAAAACCTAATTAAAACATATATATATATATATATATATATATATAATTTAATAAATATATATTAATTATATTTATATATTTATATATTTAATTTAATAAATATATTTAATTTCAATCGGATAGTCGGATTAAAACCATCAAAAAATTAACGGATCGGATCGGATTGATAGGATGATCAGATTTTTTGCACACCTCTAACAATTCCAGAATCACCCTTGTTGAATTTCTAAAGTATTTTGTCAATATAATGACTTTGACTTAGAATGAGACCGCTTGATATCCTTGATATCTTAATTCCTAAAATTACATCAGCAGGCCCTATGTCTTACATATCAAATCTTGAATTCAACATAGACTTAGTAGATATGATCATTTGATCATTGCTACCCAAAATTAGCATGTCATCAACGTAAAGACACAAGATAACATAATCATCTTATTTGTCCTAGACATATACACATTTATCACATTTGTTAATTTTAAAACCATTTGTCCTCATGATATTATCAAACTTTTCATTCCATTATTTTGGTGCTTGTTTCAAGCAATATAAAGACTTTACCAATTTACAAACCTTTCCTTCTTTCCCTAGGCATGAAAAACCCTTGGGTTGGTCCATATAGATTTCTTTATCTAACTCTCAATTTGGAAAATTTGTATTTACATCCATTTGATGTATTTCAAGATTTTGTAGAGCTGTGATAACAATCATCATCCTTATAGATGTTATTCTTGTCATAAAATAATAAGTATCAAAATAATCAAGGCCATGTCATTATTTGTATCCCTTAATTACAAGCATGGTCTCGTACTTATCAATTGATCCATCTTATTTCCGTTTTCTTGTGAAAATCCACTTAGACCCTAGTGTTTTACTACTTGGAGGTAAATCAACTAGTTCCTAAATGTGATTTTGAAAAATAGACTCAATTTCACTATTAATGGCTTCTTGCCATTGAGGTCCTTTAGAAGAATTCATAACCTCTTCATAGGTATGAGATTTACTTTCTAAGAAATAGGTCAAAAAACCATGACCATAAGACGTTTCTATCCTAGTCCTCTTGCTACATCTGAGTTCAATCTCATCCTCATTCCCAACCTCTTGTTCAAGTTCTTTGTTTTGATTATCTTCATTCATAGTCTCATACGTTCGTTTAGACGAACTTGATTCTCCTTGAGATTTACTTGGAAATACATGTTCAAAGAACAATGCATTTCTTGATTCCATCATTGTGTTCTTATGTATGTATAGGATCTTTGACTTATGCACAAGAAACCAATAAGCACTACTATTATATGCATATCCAATGAAGATACAATCTATTGTTTTTGGACCTATTTTCACCTTCTTAGGTATAGGTATAACCACTTTTTGAAGACACCTCCTCACTCGTAAAATGTTTATAGGAAGGTACCCTTTCCTTTAAATAATTCATTCGGTGTCTTATGTGCCTTTTTTTGGGGGGTACCTTATTTAATGGGTAGCTAGTTAAAAAAATAGCTTCCTCCTATAAGTTCTGTGGCAACCTAGAACTTAATAGAATTTCATTCATCATTTATTTCACGGTACAATTCTTACGTTTAGTAACTTCATTTTATTGAAGTGAATAAGGCGCCGTGGTTTCATTGATAACTCAATATTGTGCACATAATTTATCAAATGATGCTTCATATACACCACCGTGATCATTATGCAATATCTTAATCTTCTTGTTGAGTTGATTCTCAACTTTTGTTTTATAAAGAATAAATTTCTCTATAGCTTCATCTTTGCTTTTAGGAAAATACACATAACAATATTTCGTGCTATCATCAACAAAAAAGTACTAAAATACTTATTGCCACTACTTGTTTGAAGAAATTTCAAATCACATAGATCACTATAGATTAAGTCAAGGGGTTCAGTGTTCCTTTCAATCGAATGAAATGATGACCTAGTCATTTTTACCTCAATACAAGTCTCGTATATATGCTTTGAATCTATTTGGAATGTGAATATGTGTTCCATGTTAATTAACCTATGCAATGTATTGTAATTAACATGACCTAGTCTACCATGCCACAAGTTAGAAGACTTAAGCAAATAAGTAGAAGAATTAATCTTATTAATATTCTTAGCTTTTACAATTATTACATTGAGCTTAAATAGCCCATCAGATACATATCCCTTCCTTACAAAGATCCCATTTTTTGTCACAATGACCTTATCATATTCAAACTCTATCCGAAAAGCCATGCTTGTTTAGCAATGAACCAGAAACAAGATTATTATGGATGTTTGGCACATAGAGTACATTTTTTAATGTAACCTCCTTCTCAGAGGTCATCTTTAGTTTGACTTGGCTTTTCCCTTGAATAACTGATATGGTAGAATTTCCCACAAATAACTTCTCTTTATCTTTCACTAGTTCAAAAGTAGTGAATAGGTTTTTATCTGAACATATGTTCCTTGTTGCACCAGTATCAATGCATCACTCCTTTGGATTTGATCCCACCAAGTTTACCCTAGAAATGACTACACAAAAGTCAATATCAGAGATATCATAAGTGATATCATCAACCATGTTTGTATCATGGTTCAGTTCCTGTTTCTTTTTGGAAACTTATAGTCTAGGGTTTTATGCCATGTCTTCTAATAGTTAAAGAAAATCCCTCTAAAGCTTGACTTCTTAAAATTTGCTTCTCTAAGTCCCAATTTATACCTTTTACCCATCTTGCCCTTACTTATATTCTTATTGTGTATGAAACTTTGACCATGTTCCATCATATTAGCCTTGGGTGCTAATAGGATATAACCTATTTTAGAAGAAGCCTTATTGTCTTCTTCTACTTTGAATCTTATTTGCAAGACTTTCAAAGACATTTCCTTCGCTTGTGCTTAAGGTATCCCTCGAACCTTATCCATGAAGGGGAAATTTTTTCAATAATAGTTGCAACTTGGAAGGTTTCACTAAGTACTATCCCTTCATCATACACCTCTATTAAGATATCTTGGATTTCACGTACTTAACTATAGACAGATTTAGAGTCTATCATATTATAATCAAGAAAGCGACTATTCAAAAATTTCTTAGCATTGACATTTTTATACTTCCGATTCAATGATTCCCTTAAGTCTTTAGTCGTCATCTCCTTATTATACCCACTATACAAGGAATCAGTTAGACTATTTAGAACATAGTTCTGACATAGATAATTAGAATGCTTTCATACTTCAATAGCAATAGCAAACTGAAAATCTTGTTCACCCTTAGGTTGATCGAGAGCTTCTTCGCTCAAGAACCTTACCAAATTCAAGGTGATGAGATAGAACATAATCTTACTCCTCCATCTCTTGAAGTTTAAATCATTAAACTTTTCCAATTTCTCTGCCACAGTATAGTTCATAGGAACAAAAACTGATAACATTGGGATTACCCCATAAGCCATAGAAGGCTTCATCATTTGATTCCCATTAGAACCACCCACAGTATGGTCATCAATAATATTCACATCTTTGTTCTTTGTTAGTTACAATGGAGTAGTCATTTTATATGCAATAATCTTTTCTTTCCTTTTTTTGTTAAATACACAAATAGTAATCTATGTTTTAAAACCCACTAAATAAAGTTTTAGATTATCAAAAAAAAATATTCATATCACCAATTGATTAAAAAAACAACGCTAAAGCAATAAAAATAATAATAGTAAGAATAAATAAAGGACTAAAACTATTAGTGTACAAAAATTAAAAAAAAAAACTAAACAAACAAGAAACTGTTATTTATATTGTCTATATAGTAAGAACAAATATTGATTTTTTTAAACAAGAGAATGAAAAGCTAAACAAGTATATAAAAGATGAAATAATAAAAATATTTCACGGATTATGGAATAATAAAAAGTAATATTAATAGGAGATGTAAAAACTAAACGGTAATAGTAGTAAAACATGTAATAACAACAAGTTAAGAATTAGCCAAAATAAGTTTAAAATTGGTAATTTAAGACAACAATATTGAAAAACCTTTTTTATAATTAAAATAACATATACAAAAATGAAATTAAACTATTGTTAAGAGAAATATATAGCTAAATAGATATATAACATAACAGATTATGAATAATCTATTTATCTTAAAATATTTGTTAAAAAAATTAAGATTTTGAATTAATTTGTCCAAAAAATAAAAAAAATCTTAAGATCGTAGAAAATAATACATGGACAATCAAGTTCAGAATATAATTATTTTATTAAAATTAAAAATACATAAATATAAATATATGTATTATAAATACAATATTTAAATATCATTAAATTTAAACAGAGTAAAGAATCAAAACATGTGTATTATAGAGTTTCTTTAAGATAATTTTTTCGATCATCGTGTGTGTTAAAAATCTACGTACATTTATCTTCCATAATACATTTATTAAATAATAATAAATTTATATTATTGATTATTATAACACAAACTTTTAAATATTCTAAATAAAAAATACATAAAAAATATTTTTTTCTTTCTCTTTACTCTGTTTCTTTTTCCTCTTATTTTTTTATTTCCCTTCTCTTCCTTTTTTTTTCCTTTTTTCTTTTTCTTCCCTTCCCTTCCCTTCCCTTCCTTTTCTCTTACTCTCTATTCTGCTCTCTCTTTTTTTCTCTTTTTTTTCGTAATCTTTTCTTCGTCTCTTTTCTTTTTGTGTATTATATATATAACGTTCAAAGCATTCAAAAGAAACAAAATGGTCTGTGTATTAAAAAAATAAAACGTCTGTCTAACACTTGAAACAAAACGTTCAAAGAATTCAAAAAACAAAACAGTCTGTGTATTAAAAGAAATAAAACATCATAATCATTTTTGAATTGAAACAATTTAATTCATAAAATTTTCAACAAATGTTTCCTCCAAAACCCTTTTTGCATTAATTCCTTACCGCTTTCTTATAAAAAAATGTTTTATACTTTAATTCCTTTCAGGAGTAATCTTGATCTATATACGAAGATAAAAGAGCCTCCATGGGACAAGGAAAAGAAAAGAAAAAGCATAATATAAAATTTAGTATTTAAATTTTTATTTAATCAACTTTTGTATTCACATTATAGAGGTAGGTCTATTTTTAATAAAATTCGAACATGGTATAATTTGATAGTTTGTTGAGGTAACAAATTGTGATATAAATTTATTATTAATTAATTGTTATATATTAAGAAATAAGTTTATAGAATTCTGGTGAAAAAATTATTTTAAAAATATCATGTGATATATAAATTTTAATAATTTTATATTTTATTTCTATTTTATTATTTAAATTTTAAATTTATAATTTATATATTTCTAATTCAAAATAATGCATTTTTATTTATAATTTGTTTGTACTTATATTATTTCTTACGAACTTAAGAATTTTTTTTTTCATATGTGACTATCAATGATTTTACTATTTGAATCTTTTTACTCTCGGGATAATGTAAACCTTCTTTTTGTTTATTGCATGTCTTAGTTTGCACTGTAATTCACTTAATTACTTTATTTGCTTTAGTAAACAGTTTCATTATACTAGTAGTGAGCTTGACTCAATTGATTTGCTTTTTCTTGATTTAAAGTTTCTACTTTTCTTTTTCTTTTTCAGTTTACCTATAAAAACCATTAGATACTGATTGTTTTCTATACAATTTATTTTTGCCTATTAGAACCTGCTACCATTTCCATTAGTACCATATATTATTAGTTTTTATAGTTATTATTTGTTTAGAATCTATTACTGTTACTGTATTATTTTAACTTTTCAGTTGTAGTTTTTTATATCTATTTTTTCCTTCATTGTTCATAATTATTATCTTTTTTGCTACCGTTCCTTTTATTGTATGTTTCTAATTGTTAAAAATTTACGCAAATTCTCGATAAGTCAGATTTATAAAAAAACAAAATAGAAAAAATAATATACAAATTTGATAACGGAGTTCGGCCAATCTTGTTTATGTCTTCGAACTTGCTGTAAATCTTTTTACTGAAATGAGAGAAATTACACAAGGTGTTTACAACACTCACAACTCATAACCCACAACCCAATTACACCCAAGAAAATCACTCTCAATTTTCTTTCACAAAAGCTTTTCTCTTTAAGTTTTTCTTTCAATTGGAACGAACACTTAGTTTTTATAATTCATTACAATTACACATCTATTTATAGGAAAATTCACTCATTGAATTACTCATTAAATTAATGGTTCATTGAATTGCTCTTTGAATTAAGCTCCATGTTTTACTCCTTAATTTGCTCCTTAAATTAAGGAGATTTATAATAATCTCTAACAATCTCCCACTTGAAGACTGATTTCAATATGTTTTCACACCTCGATCAATGCAACAGCTTTTCTAGTCTTGTTACTCTAGTAGACCAACTGAAGTTGAGCACAACTTCAGTTTGTCAATAGTCACCACCTTTGTTAACATATTTACTAGATTTTTGCTTCCTTGAATCTTCTCCAATATTAACATATCATCTTCCAATAGAGATCTGATGAAGTGATAGCGAAGTCCAATATGCTTGGTTCTAGAATGAAAAGCTGAATTCTTCACCAAGTGTATTGCACTTTGACTATCACTGTGCAGAACATTCTTCTTCTATTTGAATCCCAGCTCAGTTAACAAACCTTAAAGTCATATCATCTCTTTACTAGCTTCAGTCACTGCTACATACTCAACCTCTGTAGTGGATAGAGTGACAATTTTCTGTATTTGTGACATCCAACTAATAGTTGTAGTTCCAACAGTAAATATATAACTGGTGGTGCTTCTTCGATGATCAACTTCACCTCTAAAGTTTGCGTCTATATAGCCTTGTACTTTTAACTCTCCTTTACTAAAGTACAAGCACTTTTCTGTGGTACCTCGCAGATATCTCAAAATCCACTTGACTACTTCCCAATGAGTTTTCCCCAGGTTTGACATAAATCTACTAACAAGTCCCACTGCATGGCCAATGTTTGGTCTCGTACAAACCATTGTGTACCTCAAACTTCCATTGGCTGAGGCATAAGGGACCTTAGCCATGAATTCTATTTCTTCCTCTGTCTGAGGGGACTGATCCTTGGATAGGCGAAAGTGACTGACCAAGGGTGTGCTAACTGGCTTGGCATCACCCATGTTGAATCTTTGCAAAATACGATTGATGTACTCTGCCTGAGATAACTACAAGGATCCTTTCTTCTTATTTCTAGTGATTTGCATTCCAAGAATCTTCTTTGTTGGACCCAAGTCTTTCATGTCAAACTACTTTGACAATTGCTACTTCAACCTTCTAATATCATCCATATCTGAACCTACTACTAACATATCATCAACATAAAGTAGTAAAATGATATAACTGGACATATATCTCTTGAAGTAGCAACAATGATCAGCATTGCACTTCTAGAAACCTTCCTTGTGCATGAAGCTATCAAACTTTTTGTACCATTGTCTCGGGACTAGTTTCAGGCCATACAAACTCTTCTTAAGTTTGCACACCATGTTCTTCTTCCCTCTTTCTAAGAAACCTTCTGGCTAGTACATGTATATCTCTTCATCTAAATCTCTATGAAGGAATGCAGTCTTTACATCCAATTGTTCAAGATGAAGATCTTCAATGGCTATAATACTTAACACTGATCTGATAATATTGAGCTTCACAACAAGAGCGAAAATGTTAGTGTAGTCAACTACTTCCTTCTGTTGAAACCCTTTGACAACTAGGCGGGTTTTGTATCTCTTGGAACCATCATGCTCCTTTTTCACCTGCTATACTCATTTGTTGTGAAGTGCCTTCTTTCCCATAGGTAACTTAGCTAGTTCCCATGTTTGGTTGGAGATAAGAGATTTCATTTCTTCTTTCATGGCAAGCTCCCACTTGTTGGAATCTCGAGTCTGACAAGCTTCATCATAGCATTCAGGTTCCCCTCCATCAGTCAGCAACATATAGTTCATGTATCTCATGTTAGGCATATAAGGTCAAAAATACCTTCTCAATACAGGAGCTGGAGTAGGAGGCTATGGTGTGTCAAACTACTATGTACTGTTCTGTCCAACAAGTTCCTCTGGCTGAGGACTTGTTATAATTGGTTCTGTTGCGGAACTATTTGGGACATCATCTGCATCTGTAAATACTAACTCATTCTGTTATGAGTCATTGGCGTCTATTTTATGCATGTCCTTATACATCACCCTTTCGTTGAAAATCACATCTCTACTACGGATCACTTTCTTGTTTTCGGCATCCCAAATGTGGTAACCAAACTCATCCTCACATTAACCAATGAATGTTCATTTCTTGGATTTGGGATCAAGCTTATTCTTGCCTTGATCACTGATATGCACAAATACTACACAACCAAAAACTTTTAGATGTGATAGTTTCACCTCTTTTCTGCTCAATACCTCCTCTGGTATTCTATGTTCCAATGGAACATATGGGCCTCAGTTGATCAAGTAAGCTTCCGTGTTGACTGCTTCTACCCAGAACTACTTCGGTAGACCTGACTGTATACAAATGCTTTTGTCTCTTTCTGTCAACGTTTGGTTCATACGCTCAGCTACACCATTGTGTTGAGGCGTGCCTGGCGCAATTCTTTCCATTATGTTCTCGTGCTCATAGCAGAAAGTTTTGAATCTAGTGTCTTCATATTCACCACCATTATCGGTTCTGAGCTTTTTGATTTTCAAACCTGTCTCATTTTCCATCATAGCTTTCCATCTTCTGAAAGCCTTAAATACTTTAGACTTATGCTTTATAAAGTAAAATCATACCTTCTGAGAGTGATCATCGATGAAAGTCATGAAGTAGTGTTTCCCACCAATGGATGAGATAGTCATTGGTTCCCAAACATCATAGTGAATAAGCTCTAGCTTTTCCTTCTTTGGGGTTCTACCACTTGTTTGAAAGCTGACTCTCTTTTTGACTTTCCAAGTATGCAATCTTTGCACATGTCTATCTCGATAGATTGTAGACCTGAAAGTTTTCCTTTTGAGTGCATAATCTTCATCCCCTTCTCACTCATGTGGCCTAGTCTCTGGTGCCACAGATTTGGTGTTTCATTGCTTGCTGCAATTGTGATTGAACAACGTTCCCCTGATGTCATGTAAAGAGTACCACTCTTCTTGCCTCGAGCAACTGTCATTACGCCCTTTGAAATCTTTCAATCATCATTATGGAAGAACATAGTGTAGCCTTCACTGGCCAATTGCCCTACTGAGATTAAGTTCCTTCTTAGGTCGGGAATATGCCTAACATCCTTCAACTCCCAAATAGACTCATTCAACTTAATCTTCACTACACCTTTGCCAATAATAGCACATGGTTGGTCATCAGCAAAATATACCTTTCCAAAGTTTTCGGGGACATATTTATCAAAGAATTCTTTGTGTGAAGTAGCATGGAATGATGCTCTAGATTCTAACACCCAAGATTCTTCCTTGCTCTCCAAAGAGCATATCAATGCATCATCTAGTCCTGAGGTAGAAGTAACATTTGCCTCTACCTTCACTTGTTTTTCCTTCGGTGCACTCTTGCATTGATTTTTGTAGTGCCCGGTTCTCCCACAATTCCAACACTCGATAGTCTTTGAGCTATGAGAATTATTAGGATTCTTGGATTTGGACTTCTTGTCCTTTGATCTACCTCGGTAGTTTGTTCTGTCACATCCATTCCCTCTGGTTGAATTTCTTCCTCTTGACTCTGTATGCAAAACTGAATAGGTTGACAATTCATCAGACTCTCTACGTCGGATCTATTCATTGAGAACTAGATCAAGAACATCATCAAATTTCAACTTATTGCTTCCTAACGAGCTACTCACATCCGTGATAGTAGCATTCCAGCTTTCTGGTAAAGAAGACAAAAGTATCAATGCTCATACTTCTTCATCGAATTCAATTTCCACTGAACTCAACTGGGTTGTGATTGTGTTGAGTTCATTGAGATATTGAGCTACCAATGCGCCTTCCGTCATTCGCAAATTGAACAAACGCCTTATCAAGTGCACTTTGTTTGAGGCTGATGGCTTCTCATACATATTGGAGAGAGCTACCATAAGACTTGTCGTAGTCTTTTCCTTTGCTATGTTGAAAGAAACATTACGGGATAACGTTAATCAAATAACTCCGAGGGCTTGTCTGTCTAGAAGATTCCAATTATCTTCCTTCATAGCCTCTGGCTTCTTCCCTGAGAGAGGTTGATACAAATAATCCTCTATCTACATTTTCCAAAATCCAAAATCTGTGCCATCGAATTCCTCAAGTTTCATCTTTCCTTCATCTGCGGTCATTGCTCTCACTCAAATTTGATTTCCTCCGGATCATTTCTGACTATTTCTGCAAACAACCGTGTATTATAACACCTCTATCAACGAACAAATATCGTCGACAAAATTTCACTATTCAGGTAAATAGTAACCTTGCAGAAAATCGATAGAAATCACCACCAATAACTCTGATACCAGTTGTTGGGAAATTAAGCAAATTTCTGATAAGTAAAATTTATGAGAAAACAAAATAGACAAAATAACACACAAATTTGATAACGGAGTTCGGTTAATCTTGTTTACGTCTCCGGACCTGTTGCAGATCTTTTTACTAAAAGAGGAGAAATTACACAAGGTGTTTACAACACTCACAACTCATAACCCACAACCCAATTACACCCAAGAAAATCACTCTCAATTTTCTCTCACAAAAACATTTTTCTCTAAGCTTTTCTCTCAATTGGAATGAACACTTGGTTTTTATAATTCATTACAATTACAAATCTATTTATAGGAAAACTCACTCCTTGAATTACTCATTAAATTAATGGTTCCTTGAATTAAGCTCCATGTTTTGCTCCTTAAATTAAGGAATAGCAATCTCCAATACAATATTGCTACTTTATTTCACAGCTTGTTAATTGCTTTGCAGATTTGCTTCTTATATATTTTTATATCAGTTTGATCTGCATTTTTTTGTACATGTTTATACTTGCTTATTAATCTTCTTTTGTAGCAGCTTCTAGTGGTTCTTTAATTTATGCCTTAATTTTATTTTTATTTTCTGCTTTAGTTACCAATTTATATAAACTTTTACTTGTTTAGTTGTTACTAATATTTTATTTGCAACAATTTGGGTGCCTAACTGCACTGGTTTTTCTTTTGGGCTTTTTGATAATAATTATTTTTCAATATTTGTTACTTGTAAATTTTCAGCTTCTAATTAAGGACAACAAATTGCTTTGCTTCCTGTTATCTATTGAAACTTTATTTTATTTAAATTTTTGAAAGTATTGAGATTTTTAAATCTTTTTCATCTTTTGTAGCGATTAATATTTAGGCTCTTCAGAATCTTGGTGATAATATCGAAAAGTATTTAAACTTCGTACAAGATGTTCAAACATCGATATTAAGTATCTTTGTCTCACATCGGCTAGGAACAAAGTAGCAAAACTGCTTATAAGTTTGGGCAACCCTTAACTTAATGAGATCTTATTGGGTTAAGTTAGGCCTGAGTTTCTAAGATGGAATCAGAGCTGGGCCTAGTCTCTATGTGTTTGGACCCAATTAGGCTCTACCATAGTCTCACCGTGACGCTAATGTCCACTTTTGTCCGCCGTGTGGAGGGAGCTGTTAAGTATCCTTGTTCCACATTGACTAGGAACAAAGCAGCAAAGCTGCTTATAAGCTTGAACAATATTTAACTTAATGAGATCTTATTGGGTTGAGTTAGGTCTGAATTTCTAACGATCGATTTACAAATTTTGATCATATGCTTAATTTAATTTATGATTAAGTTGATAAATAGAAACCAATTAATTGTTGCTCGAGCTGGTGCCTCTTGCTTATCCTATCACATAGGTATGATTAAGAATAACTTATTTTATTAAAATTAAAAATATAAATATATATATATATATATATAAATATAAAATTTAAATAAATAATAATTAAGGCATATGTCTTCTTCTTTTTTCTCTACTCTGTTTCTTTGTTTTTCCTTACCTCTGTTTTCTGGCTCATTTTTTTTTCTTTATTAATGAAAGGGTATTTATATACCCATGAGAAAACGAAAGCAAAGCTAGAAAACTTCGATTAGAAACAAAAAAGAGAAAAACAGAAGTAAACTTTAATTTAGAAATGAAAATTTTTCAAATGGAAACAGAACATAAAACTGAAGAAATTGAAACTAAAGAAAATGAAACAAAAATTGAAGATGAAAATAATTGTTTTACAATTTTTAATTCATAATTTCTAACAATCCTTCACATGAATAAAAATTAATAGATTTTAAATCAAATTTTAACACGAAAATAGAGTTCAATAGATCAAAAATTGCATAGAATAGGTAGGAGTTACTCTTTAAACCTTCATTTGTAAAAATATATTTATCTTACTGACTAACCAATAGACGTGATGTCCTTAAATTGTTTTGTCTTTTATGTAAACAATGACATACTTTAAATAATAATACATAATTCAATTCTCACTGTTATGTTCGTTTTAACCATAAACAAATGTCTGGTTCCGTGAAAGTCTCTAAAGAATTGAGCCCTAAATAATTCTCTTTTGAAGTGGCTAAACTCTTCCCTCACATAGGTGTTCTCTTATATTTAAAAGTAATCCGCAAAGAGTAACCCACATACTCCACTCAGTATTCTATTCACAAGAATCATTAAAAGCCTTAACTTATCTTGTATCTTACGGGTATTACTATTTTTATCATAAGAATGGACTCGAGGTAAACCCCCACAATGATATCACTAAGTCTTTACAATTAGGTTGTCCCTTTGAACCTATATCTTGGGATCTTCAGTCAAATAGGTTAGGTTTCCTTTACAAATCCTTATTCTTTCATGGGCTTCAATCTCATTCTTCTCGATGAGTTATCAACTAACTCTCGATTTAACCCTTTAGTTAAGGGATCAACTATGTTGTCTTTTGACTTCACATAGTCAATAGAGATAACCCCAATTGAGAATAGTTATCTAATGGTACTATGTGTATGATGTATATGTCAAGACTTATCATTATACATATTGCTCTATGCCCTGCCAATATCAGATTGACTACCACAATGAATGCATATTGTAAGTACAAGCTTCACCTAGTTAAAAATATCCTCTATAAAATTGCGTATATATAACAGAATAAATAAATATAATATATTATAAATAATCTGTTTGTCTAAAAAAAAGTTTTAAATTTTTTTTTGTATTTGTTTGTCCAAAATTAAAGGAAAACAAATTATCTCATGATTGTAGAAAATAATACACGACAAAAAATTTAAAAATAAAATTATTTTAGTAAAATTAGAAATATAAATATAAATATATATAAAAATAATATATATAATTTAAATAAATAATAATTAAACATGTGTATTATACAATATCCTTAAGATAATTTTTCTGCTCATCATGGACGTTTGAGAACGATAAAAACTTATTTCTCAAAATATAACGATTAAAAAATAATAAATTTACATTACAATTTATTATTTTATAAACTTTAAAGTGTTCGAATTCTATTATAGAAATTAGATAGAATATAAAAGATAAAAAAAATATGCAATTTTTTTTTTCCATTTTACCTTTACGTACACAACTTTTTCTCTCTTTCTTCTTTTCTCGTTTCTCAACACTTTGTTTCCTTTCTTCTTCTTTTTTCTCTGTTCTATTTCTTTGTTTTTCCTAAACTCTATTTTCTCGTTCATTTTTTTCTTACTCAATGAACAGATATTTATATACATATGAGAAAACGGAAGCAAAGCTGAAAAACTTCAATAAGAAATGGAAAAGAGAAAAACGGAAGCAAAACTTTAATTTAAGAACCGAAAATTTTCAAATGAAAGCAGAACGTAAAACTGAAGAAAACGAAATGGAAATTAAAGATGAAAAGAATAGTTTTACAATTTTTAATTCATAATATTTAACATTTATAAGATTACTAGATCAACCATTTAATATCTAATAGTTAGTCCTTGTGCACCTATGTTGAAATTTTTTATTTTTGAAGAATTAACAAAGCTAATTTCATTATTTATGCTTCTGAATAATAATGTCGTTGCTGACATACTAGTTTGTTATAACTTTGTTTTGGGCTTTGGAACTTTGTTAATTGTAAGTTTGTCATATGTTAATGTTACAAGGCATGAGTTAACCTGATTGTTTACTTAAGAGAAAGTTTAAGTTAACATTTTGAAACCTTTATGCATCAATTTTATTCCATAATTTCTCTAATTGTTATATTTTATGTGAATATAACCTATCTTTTGTTATATTTAAGTTGGGACAATCACAAAGTGAATTTTTATATTGAAATGTTGAAAAAAATTTAAAATTTGTTTTTCGAAGGAATTCGCAATTGATGGAAGTTTTATGAGTGAATTAAGTTTGGTTATTTGTGTTCTAGGATATTTATCTAAAATGTCCCTAATGTTGTTAACTTTTTAATTTATTATATATTAATACTGCTATGGCTTTGATACCAAATTAAGGGTTAATTGTTTAACGCTAATTGTTAATTTATGTTATGTAATTTTTATATATTAAAGATATTTTTTCTTATCCTAATATTATGTTATTTCTACCTTCATCTTCTTGTTTATCAATATAATTAATTTATATACCTAAATTTAATGAGTCTATTACAGTCTTCTTTTATGTTCCTCTTCTCTTGTTACATCGGTTATGCTTCAGTTTTGGTCAAACCTTAATATCCTTCTAGTAATTATAAGCCTTTTACATCAGTACATAGATAGTATCCAAGTTTGACTTACTAGAAAAGAGTAATTGAACTCCATTTTATTCATAATATAATAATTATTACAATCTTAAGGCCAACTAAGAACCTTGAAAGGATTCTTAGCCGTTGGTAATTATTGGTTTGGATTTACGTATAGGGGTTATTATGCTAGAGGTTGTATGTTTTCTGAGATGTGTGTTATGTTTTTCTATGTGTTCTCAAATGAAAATAAGAGTCCCTTTTATAGCACAAGAAGTTCCTGTTTACAAGATAGGAATTACTATTTTATCCTTCCTTTAATAATTCATCTATTTTGCTACTTTAAATATCATCCATTACTTTTTCCTTGGCACATGCTGCCGACTAAAGATGTGGGTCTATATCTTTATTTGCCATCTTCTACCAATGGTTCCTCCTCTTTATTCTTTCTTGTCATTTTCTGCTTATAGTTCTTTGGATAACATTGATGATAATGTATCTTCGTCTTTTCTATCTTTGATGTAGTAAATGCATTTGTGATCATTGGTGGATTTTCTGACATAGAAGCAGAATACCTTCCTTATTTCTTTACCAATTTTCAGGCTATTGTTGTTAAAATTTGTCTCATATTTGGTGATTTTTTTACCATCCTCTTCGGAGAGAGCCATGCTACTATGTGAAGTGATGATGAATTTTCTAATTGAGTAATTTACTTTGATCTTAGTAGAGTTATAAATTTTTCTAAGTTCATAGTAAATTTGGCTTAACATTTGACCTCTTAATATACATAATTTTTCTGTGTTGACTTCCTTTTTGAAAGCACCCTTGGTTCGGGAACTTCTCTGATTGTGTTGGAAATCCCTAGCTTGATAAAGTGTTATGGACTGATACATCCTTTCTTATTCCAATTCATTAGTGAACTGAAAAATCTAAGATACACAAGCTTATCACTTGCTCTTATCTTCATTCGGAAGTTCTTGATTGTTTTTTTGAAAATAATTTAATTCACTTAAGTGAATTTCTTGGATATATGTTTTCTATTAGTCCTACATGGAAAGCTTTGTAAACTAATATTAGATCAGCTCCTTCCAAAATATTGAATTTACTTTTTACAAGGAATTCCTTTTCTATAGTTTAGAACTTCATATTTTCTACGTGTTCCTGAGGAGATTTTCTGGCCAAGTTGTAAAGGCTCAACTATTATAGTTTGCTGAGATTTATATATTGGTTCTTTTCATCTTTATTGACTAATGAATTTATAAGGGATGTTTCCCTGAACAACACTAAATGCTTTATTATCTTTGATGTCTTTGGGAGAGATGCTTCTCTAAATAGTATTAGAGGTTTTACTATTTTTTCTAGAGTTGACAACCTGCTTTATGCTGCTGGTTGTTGTTGTAGTACTGTAGAGTAATTCCTTACTTTCTTCTTTAGAGTTGCTAGTTTTGGTACTTTGTAATTGGTATAACTGCCTTTAGCCTCTATTATATCGGTGAAGGCTCTTTGAGTTACTCTACTAAATCCTAGAATAGATTTACTGGCTTCTGCCCAATTGATATAGATTCCTAGTTTTGGGCCATTATAGACCACATAAATCTTTATTCACCCTTTTCTGATTCAGTAGGCCAATTGAGCTTTCTTATTTTAGAGATGTTGCTCTCTTTTGAACTTTAGACTCTTCCTTTTCATCTTGAATTATTTCTTTAGAAGTTTTATCTTCTTTAGATTGAATTTTTGATGAAGATTCTTCTTTAGAGTTTTTGGATTATAAGAGGTTTTTTGAACAATCAAGTTTTTCCTGTTTATTTCTTTTCTCCATAGGACACTTCTCGAGGTATAATAGCTTGAGTTGTTCCTGTAGGATTTTTATCTCCTTTTCCTTTATCTTGATATTGATATCAAGATGTTACATTCATGTAAGCATAAAAATAGTTAGAAGTGTTAATTCTTTAGTAAGAGCATATGCTAAAATGTTGTTATTTCTTGGGAAATGTTCGACATCAAAATTAAAGTGGTTGAATTAATGCTGCCATTTGACTAATCTTTCTTGTTTATAATTTCTTACAACATTACTTCTTAATAAATAACCAAAATTCTTGCTATCAGTTCTGACAATGAATCTAAAACTTACAACATATATTGAAAAAACTTTAATAGCTTTTTTAACAACTATATATTGTTTTTCATTACTATGATAATTTAATTTTGGACCATGAAAAGATCCTAATATATATTTACAAAGATAATTATCTTTGTCATATACTTTACTTTTAAAACTGCTCCCTAATATTCGTGTGAAACATCTATTTCTATTATCGTTTTATCATCTGGTCTTGAATGGTATAAAGTCGGTAATTTTTTTTACCTATACTTACTTTATCCATGTATAGAGTATCTTGTTCTGTCTATTTATAGATATGGTCTTTTTTTAATTCTGCTTGTAAATGTTTTCGTATTTGTAAGTTTCTTAATATATGCTTCAGCATATGTCAAACATCTTAGAAATCTTTGTAATTGATATCTGTCTTTTAATTCACTAGGAAAACCTTAAATGTTATTTAGTATATAGGGTTGTAAATTATGTTTTATATCTTCAATATTCAACCCTAAATACTTAATTTTTTGCTGATCAACAAGTATTGTTTTCCTTTCAGAGAATACAATGCCTTCTTTCCTGCATTCTTGTAAAATATTAATAATATCCAAATAATGTTTATTTAATTCACTATTAAAAACCAAAATATCATCTATATAGACGCGGTAAATATTTTATAATTTTTTAAAGATGTTATCCATGTATCTTTGAAAGATACATGGGTTTGTTTTAATCCAAATGACACAACAATACACTAGAATTGTCCTTGGATGCAACTAACTTATGTTAATTTTTGAGATTCTTCATCAAGTCTTATTTGTCAAAATCCACTTTTGCAATCAAAACTTGAGAAATATTTCTTTCCTTTAATTAATGATAATAGTTGTTCTTTATTTGGAATAAATTATCTATCATCAATGATTTCTTTATTCAATGTTTTGAAGTTTATTACCATTCTTTTTTTTCTCTTCTTTTTTCAGCTTCTTTTTTGGACTAGAATAAGGTGAATTACTTGGTGTTATGATTTTTAGTTCCAAAAGTTGTTGAATCTGTTTTTCAAATTCAATCTTGTCTTATGATATATAAATCATTGGTTTTACTCTCAACACCTTGTTAGGATTTCATAATTTTATGTTGGCAATAGTTTTAAATTTATTGATTTTTGAATCCAAAAGATTTTCTAAGCTTTATGTTTTTAATAATATTTTGATACCTACTAGGGCATTATCTTCCTATATTTTATTAAGGAAAGAGCTTTGTTTCTCTTCTATATCTAATGAAATATTTTCTAAATAAGGTTTTTGTTGCTTTATGTCTATCTCATAACGTTTTCGCTTTTTACATTGTTGCATAAAAATTGGTTTTGAAACTATTGTGTAAAAGGTTGATATTTATGTTTCTTGTTGATACATGGTAGGAATATAAAAAATTTCTCCTCCTATCATTATATATGTATCTTTTAAAATGTTATTAAAATTTATTATTGTAGTATTAACACTTCTTATAATTGAATCTTTTGGTGCCTATTTTCAGTGTTCTTCTAGGAATAAATATTTACTTGTTATACACATATTAGCTCCTACATCTATATATGCATGTAAATGATAACTGGCATAACTTTTAAATTTTAGTCTTACCTTAATATAGATACTATTTGGATTTGTAATACTATACAAATCATTCATTTTTTTTGATAAAGAGTACCCATATTCTAAGTGTTCATATTCTAAGTCAGTTATTTCCTCCCCAATTTCCTCCAATAAATAAATAGTATAAGTATCACTTATATCTGATTTCTCAATTAGTTCTAATTCTATCTTAAAAGCTTTTTCTAAGATTTTTGTTTTTTGTAAAAATTCCTTTTTAAATTCTTTAATATGTTGAAACCTGCTAACATAATGTCCTTCTTCATTACGGATCCAATATATGCATTTTTTCTTCCATGATGGGCAATAATTCTTATTTTCAAGAGGTTTATAAATTTTCCTTCTAAAATCACTACTACAAAACTGGGCTTTAAAGTCGGTTAAAAACCGACTTTAAATAGAAAGACTTAAAATTTAAAGTTAATTCAACACGTGAGCTAACTTTACGTTTAAAGTCGATTCTACCCATTAACTGACTTTAATTTTTTTTTATTTTTTTTACATATTTTCTCATTTTCTACTCTACTAAGAACCTGTATTCGATCACATAATAGGAGAAAAAAACCAAAATTTATTTAACAAAGTTTAAATAATACAAATAATTAAAAAATTAAATATAATTAATTACTTGAGAATTAAATTTATTACAAAAAAATAATTTATATACAATACATATATATATTTAACTTAAATTACAAATAAAATGATGTCTCTTTTGTCATGGGTTTTGTGATATTTTCATTTTATTTTAAGTAGAGAAAGCTTGGTTGCCTTAAAATCACTAGCATAGTAACCAGGAAACTAGACAAGAGAGATGAGATGGAGTTTGGGAAAAAAATTTGGTTTAAATAACAATTAATTCCCCTAAATACATAAGCACGTAAACATCCATCAAACAAACATATCAAACTTTAAAGACACAAGAATAGAGAAATTAAAACATTATAAAAATTACCATGTTGCTTTCCTATGTTATTTAAGATCATCATATTCTTCTCTTGATTCTTCTTATGATGTTATAATTTGAACAATGTGTTCTGTCCATTTTTCTCATAAATCATCAAAAAATTGCATAATCGACTTGTTCCAACCAAAGAACTATATGTAATTAAATTAACAATAAGAATGTAATATCATGAATTCACCAAAAATAACTTATACATGTTAAAAGATTAGTAAAAGAGATTACCACATCGACACTAGAGTGATATAATAATAACCCTAATAGCCCACCTTGTTCCAACCAAAGAACTATATGAAATTAAATTCAAAATAAGAATGTAATATCATGAATTCACAAAAAATAACTTATATATGTTAAAAGATTAGTAAAAGAGATTAGCACATCGACACCAGAGTGATATAATAATAAACCCCATAGCATGACTTGTTCCAACCAAAGAACTATATGTAATTAAATTCAAAATAAGAATGTAATATCATTAATTCACAAAAAAATAACTTATATATGTTAAAAGATTAGTAAAAGAGATTACCACATCGACATCGGAGTGATATATAATAATAATCACATCCCTTTGAAATCATATTAGCACTGTATTAATCTGGAATGAAGCTGGTATTTTGAATGCTATAATGAAATCTAAATATGAATTCAAGTGTAACTCCAATTTGTTACTTGGGTTGGTTGAGTTTTGGTGCCTATATACTAATACTTTTGTATTTCCTTGGGGTGAACCAATAATTACTCTTGAAGATATGATGATTCTTGGTGGTTTTGTATTTCCCTCGTAACAATAGTCATTAAAGCGCCAAGATTTCTGCTAAAGAATAAAGCATAATCATAACTATAATTTTTCCATGGCTTCTTCTTGAATGACTTAGTGAGCGATGATTGGCCACTAAACATAGATTTATCATGAGATACTTGCTTTGTATCTCTTAAAAATTCCACACTTACTAATTCTGGTATAATAGACTGAAGAATAAGTATTTATGTATGTTAGTAACAATAAAAATATAAGAATAATATAATAATAGTAAAAAAAGTGTTATCTTAATTAAAAAAATAGTACCATGTCAAAATTTATCACAACTTGACTCGACGGCCAAGCCACATATTGTCCAACCGCCTCTTGGACTATGGTAGCATCAGAAGGCACATGTAATGGACAATCATGGAGCAATGATTGATCAATTAATATTCACCAATGATTTGAAAAATATTGATTATGAATCATCCGATCATTGCTCAATTGTTGTACCATTCCAATAGCAAAAAAGTCCGTTGATGAAGGATGTTTCAACAAACATTTCATATTCTGTAAAAAATTTAAGCGTTATATATAATAAATAAAATACATAATAAAAAATAAAAATAATAGACTATCTATATAAACTTTAAATCTTACCACAAATGATTCATCAAATAGAGGAGGACTACCATGTAAGGTATCTATTGGAAGGACATTCTCATCAAAACATTCATCGTGATGCGATGGATGGTAAGAATGCAAAGATTGCATTGGAGATGTTGAACCACTACCTCATTGCATATGCATTCCTAGTATAAAAGAAGGACCAATAGGATGAATATATGCCATATAGGATATAGGTTAGAAGCCATGCGATTGTAGGGGTGGCATGCTTGGCATGGATGGTGGCAGACTGGCGTGGATGGTGGCATGATTGGCATGGTTGGTTGCATACCTGGCCAATAGGGTATGCCCTGATTGTAGTATGCTACCGTGCTTGACATGTGTTGTGATTCATATTCTTTTAAAGTGACAATCTCACTTAATATTGAGGCCTTAAAAGAGTTGAGTTCTTCTTCAATTTTACTGTACTTCTTCATATTGACCATGTGAGGCTTTTGTTTTGAAATGTTAAAATACTCCATGTAACCATCATATTGGCTTCCTCCCCTAACACAACCAAACCACAACTTTGTTATTGAATGGTAAAGATCGCTCCTTGATGAGTGCAATACTATTAAGTTTTGGGTTACCTCAGAACTTGTAGGGGAGTTTTGTTGTTGGTTAATTATCTTTTAAATAAGGTACCCCGAAAGAAGACACAAGAGACACCGTATAAGTTATTAAAAGGAATGGTGGATTCTTATGAATACTTACGAGTGTATGAGTGTCTTACAAAAGTGATTGTATCTAAATATAAGAAAGTTAAGATAGGTTTGGAAATAATAAATTGCATTTTATTGGATATGCACATCATATCAGTGTTTATCAATTACTAGTGCATGTGTCAATGATCACACAAGATATTGATAATGGAATCAAGAAATTCATCATTCTTTGAATATGTAATTGCTTGTAAGTCCCAACAAGAATCAAGTTCATCTAAATGAACTTAGGAGACCATGAATGAAGATAGTTAGGACCAAGATGTTTATGTCAAGGACATCGAAAATGATTCTATCATTTTGTGTCTTTACATTGATGATATGTTAATTGTGGGTAATAATGATCAAATGATCAAATCCACTAAAAATATGTTGAATTCAAGATTTGACATGAAAGATATGGGACCCTCTAATGAAGTTTTGGGAATTAGGATATCGAAGATATCAAGTAGTCTCATTCTAAGTCAATGTCATTATGTTGATAAGATACTTGAGAAATCCAACAATGGTGATTTTAGAATTGTAAGAACATCAATAGATGTAAATCTACACCTATCTAAAAATAGATGTAAGAGTGTGTCAAAATTGGATTGTTTGTGTATATACTTTGTTTACTTAAAACTTAAGCTAAGTCCGTTCTTGTACAACTCATCAACTATATTAGACTTCTTAGATTCTTAGGATAGACATATAGCTACAGACCACACTACACAAGTTATCCAATTGTATTAGAAGGATACAATGATGCAAACTAGAAATTTGACATGAAAGACTCAAAAGTCTACCAGTAGATATGTGTCACATTAAGTGGTGCAACTATTTTATAGAAGACCTCTGAATAGATGTTCATTACTAGATCGAAGGTGGAATCTGAATTCATCGTTTTGGATAAATGCCACAAAGAGGCCAAAATATTACATATTTCTTAAAGGATATTCCAAAGTGGCCAAAGTTTGTACTTGAAATTTGCATCCATTGTGATAGTAAATCTATTATTGGCTGGGTATAAAGCAATATTTATAATGGTAAGTCTCGACATATACGTTGTAGACACAATACCATCAGACAACTACTCTCAACTGGGATATCTTTATTGATTCTGTAAAGTCAAAGGTTAACATTGCGGATCCGCTAACCAAATAGTTAAATTGGGAGTTTATTGATAAGTCATCGAGATGAATATGACTGAAGCCCATGAAAGAATAAGAGTTTGCAAAGGAAACCTAACCTAATTGACTAGAGATCCCAAGATGTAGGTTCAAAGGGACAACCTAGTTGTAAAGACTTAGTGGGATCATTGTAGGAGTTTACCCTTAAGTCCATTCCTATGATGAAAATAGTGACACCCATAAGATATAGGTCAAGCTAAGGCTTTAAATGATTCTTATGAAGACAATATCAAGTAGAGTATACAGGCTACTCTCTATGGATTACTCTTATAGATAAGAGATGACCTATGTGAGAGAAAAGTAAGGCCATTTTGAAAGGGAATTATGGAGGGATAAATCCTTTATAAATCTCTCACAAAGCCAAATATATGATCATGGCCAAAATGAACAAAATAGTGAGAACTAAATTTTGTCATGAAATACTTCTGTGTGAAGTATGTTATCGCTTACATAAATTATAGAACAGTTTAAGGACATCATATATACTAGTCAGTCAGTAAGGTAAATATACTTTCATAAGGGAAAGCTCAAAGAATAATACTTACCTGTCCTATGTAAGTTTCAAATCGTTGAACTCTATTTATGTGTCAAAATTAATTTGAGTTATTTTTTTAAAAACTTCATGAATTTTCATTCATGTAGAGGATTGTTGGAAAAATGAATGAAAGAAAAATGTTTAAAACATTTTTCCAATTGAATGTAATTCAATGGCTGTTAAAGCTAAGTAAATGTTTCGTCCAAAATGGTTTTTGCATTAAGTCTTTATCGTTTTCTTATTAAAAATATTTTATACTTTAATTCCTTTGATGAGTGAACTTCATTTATATATAAAAATGAAGGATTTTCATCTAGGACAAGGGAAAAAGAAAGGAAAAGGCACAATATAAAGTTTAGTGTTTTAACTTTTATTTAATCAATTTTTGTATTAATAATCTAGAGTTATGTTTTTGATAGAGTTTGGATACATTACAGTTAGTTGGTGTAGCAAACTATGATGTAATTTTGTTACTAATTGATCATTTTATCTTGAAAAATAAGTTTTCAAAATTATCATATACCTATGCTAAGAAAAAAAATTATCTTAAAGATACTGTGTGATATACGAGATACACGAACCATGGTCATTTTTATACTCCATATTTATTTTATGTTATTTAAATTTTATATTTACAATATATATATATATATATATATATATATGTATTTATATTTATGAATTTCTAAGTTAGAATAATATATTTTTATTCTTAAGTTGTTTGTTTATGTATTATTTTCTATAATCAATTCATCTATAAAAACCATATTTTGAAAGAATTGCATTGAATTTATTTGGACATCTTCATCTTTAGACCATAAATCTTTTTATTTCTTCAACACCGAGATGGGCCTACCAATTTTTATCTTGAATCTTTTTCTACACATATTTTCAATAATGCAATGACTCTTCCATGAACTGAAACAAGCCAATTATTATTTGAATTGTCTACTGATATTTTTTCCTAAACTCCCTCACACGTCTCAAAACTTGAATCAATGACACCATAATTTCATGTCCAATCAAAATATTCTTATAGCAATTAAACCTGAAATCAAAGATATCAATTTTTGTTCGAAGAATCGTGGGTTAGGAGTAATTGAGGGGAATTTGTACCACCATATTTTAATGAGTTGTATTGGATGGATTGATAATGATGGTATAAATGGTTAAAATTTTGTATTATATTATTACAACTTATATAAATTCGGTGATAGATTTTTATAAATTGATTGCATGTGATATATTTCATGTTAAGTACCATTAAGTTTTAAAAAATAATAGATTATTACAATTTATATAAGTTTAATAGTAGATTTGATACTTCAAAAATTTTGTGATATATTTATATAAATTGATAAAATTTGGTGATAAATTACGAAGTTTACCCGTAAATAAATAATACTTATTACTTATAAAAATATTAAATTAAAATGTCATATATTGTTACGATAATTCATAGACAAATACTGTGAATCTTTACATCAATTATAATGGATATATAGTGCATCCACATTTGTATCAAAATGCACGTATTTTGAAAAATATGTTTTATTGCTCTCTATTTTATCACTGATTAGTATGATATTGTAAAATAGTTTATTCACTATATTTACTATCAGCGATAAATGTTATCAACAACATACGCTAACCTTATAAAAAAACAACAAAATGATGAGTTTTATTTTAAGGAAAATGTTGCAATCAATTAGATACATGGATTATTATTTTGTCATGTAGATTTATTTTTTCTCCCTGCTTTAAAGGATATCAGTTTCTTTTCCTTTGATTAGTAGTATTATTATAATTCTCTTTATTTATTATCTAGGTTGATTAGCTTTTATTTTCCTATGGAATAATTACGTTTAGCTATTGAAGAGCTTAGTACCATATATGTTGGAAATGTATTTATGTCTGACCTAAGCCAGAAAAATCTTGATAGTGGATAAAGAAGAAGAAGAAAAAAACTAGGAGCTTTACATTTTCAAATAATCAAAATTATCTTCATATCCATTTAATTTACAGAAATTACTAGTGTAATCCCAGCAGGAAAGGCCAATGTGATTTTGTTGCGTGTGTGTGTATAAATGTAATTATGTTTTTAAGTTTCTGTTTTATGCCATGAGGTTATGTGATATAGTTAGGCATATACTGATCTGCACCAATTCTTGCTCTTCTTTCCTGCTCTATTCCGTATTACCAGTGTGATGAATCAAGAAAATGTCCAGCTTTGTCTTTGGTTCAATTGGTTGGTATTACATTCACTGTTCTCTGTGTATGATTGACAACTTATTAACTCCTCACATTTAAGGCAGTTACAGTAAAGAAAGTCTAACAAATCAAAGATCTACGATGAAAATAAGGATATAATTAAAGTTTTCGAACTACATTTACATGTCTATGGTGCCTTGGACTTCAGAAAACAAAACCCTTTTAATTTTGAGAGTTTAAAGTATATGAGAAAAAGTAGGTCCATTCCTTCATTTCTATTTTGTTCAATCTTTCATGTTTACCTTTTAGAGAGTTTGTTATTATACGATTATTATGGAATTAAACCTTGTTTAATACATTAGATTTTGTTATATAATTTCAGTTTTGTGTCATTGATGAGATGTATATTTTCCCATGCAGTTTTTTATATGATATGCATAACAGGTGCCTTGGACTTGATTTTCTTTTTGCAAAACTTTTGAATGATCTCTAAAATGTCTGACAATGCACAAGTGATAAACATTCAATTCTAGACAACAAATTTGTTATATATGGTTATATTATAGCTTCATGTTTTTCTTTAGTTTGTTTCCGTTTTTTTTTTTTACTTTCCTTTTGATGTTTTAAGCTAAAGAATGTACTTTTTTTTCTTTCTTTCTTATAATTACTTTGTAATACTGTAGTTTTTAGACATTTTTTTAAAATAGAAAATTTTAATTCATTTATTAGTAATTTTTAGTTGTGTTGGTTGATACAAATTCAGAGTATTCAATTTGAGCTGGTTCAAATTGACTGTTTAAAAACTGGCCAAATTTTAAAATTTTTGAGCCAAGTTTTAAATTGGCAAAAATGAAACATTTTGCTGATTTTAAAACCAACAAAAATTAAAAATAAAAATGGTCGATTTTTAAATTGGAGAAATTTTTTCGCCACCATCCAATACACATATTTTAAAATAACAACAGTATTATAATAGTGATAACAATAAAATGTTTAATTAAGAAACCAAATAAATAGCATCATAATACAATAAAAATAATACATTGTATAACTATAATATTATTAGGAATATAATCCTAATTGTCCTAAAACATCTTAAAACTAACAAAATCAGTTCTATTTGAGCTGTTTTAAATTGTATTAGTGTATTAGCAAGCTACTATATGGAACAATGTTATATGTTATATTTTTATGGTTTGTTGAAGGGTTTTGGTGGAACCCTTTTTTTAAAATTTCAAATTCTTTGACATAAATTGAGTGTGTATAAGTATATTTAATGGGTAAAATTATCATTTTAAATTTTTTCCTCTTTTATATCCTTCCCTCATTTTCTTGATTTGTTTTGGAGCCATTTTTTTTATCCATAAATCTAAAATATCATCACCTTTCAACTTCATTCTCTCCATTTTTCTATAGATTTTTTTCATTAATAAAAGAAAATAAATTACAATATACTAGCTACCATACCAGTTAATGCTCAGAATAGTTCGAAGTTGGTTTATTATAGTTTATTTTTGTCAACATTAATGAAGAGAATTGACGAAAAAAACTATGAAAAAATGGAGAGATTAAATCTTAAAAATAATGATATTTTTAGTTTTATATATTAATATATGGTCCCAAAACTTAACTAGAAAATAAGACAAGGGTATAAAGAGGAAAAATTATAAAATGATAGTTTTATTTGTATTAAATATACTTTATTATTCTGTCAAAAAAATTTATTATTAAAATAATATCGTAGTGTTAAAAAAATGAATAACATGTTTCATTTTTACTAATTAAGAAAATTATCTAAGTGTCTCTTGTGAAAGCATAATGTATATTTGATACAAGGAAAGTGATTTCTAGGATACTTAATCCATATAAATTAACTATTGTATCTTCACGATTACATTAATGACATGTCTTTTTATTTTTTATCCGAAAATAAACCATCATATTATTTTGTCTTTAAGAATGTGTTTAATAATTTTGAATAGAAAACATGTGGAATTGAAATGTAGATGAAATGGAATAAGAATGAATATACTACAACAATACATATATATATAGTCTCGAAAATTTAGCCTCAATTTTTTTAAATCGAGACTATAGGATTTTGCTCATCACTAGTGTAGCGCACCAACACCATCACCCCAACGCTAACACTAACACACCAGTGCCTATGCATTAGCACCAGCACACCTATGATATTTTCCTTTTCTTTACACTTATGTTGAAGTCATTGTGAACTTGATTATGTTGATTTAAAGTATACTTATAAATGCTTTGTAGAAATACACTTATAAATGATTGTAATAGTAAAAAGTTAGTTTGTAATAGTAAGGATATTCTTCATAGTCATTGTAAGTATTAGTATTAATTAGTTAGATTTTATTATGTTTTAGTGTATAAAGTCTCAAATGTAATTACACTTTAAACTTTAATATAATATGATTTTTAATATTGTAATTCATAAATATATTATAATTTATATTAAATTTTAATTTTATAATTAATAATTGTATTTTTATTTAAATTTATGGCCATAATGTATGTCTATGGCCTTAGTCTTATAAAAATTGAGGCCATATACATTTATTGTAGTAGTGATATGAGTAAGTGAAATGATTGCTTTTAGGTAGCGTTTGGTTCGCAGAATGGAATCAGAATTGAAATGGGAATAGGAATGGAAATGAAACAATGTTGTTTGGTTTAACCCTGAAATCAAAGAAGGAATCAGTATTACAGTGTTTGGTTTGTCACTAGAATGAAATGAAAAAATTGTAAATTACCTTAATATCCCTATATTCAATAAAATTTAAATAATATCATTTAATTATTATTTTTTTGTCAGACAAAATACATGATTGAAATCATTATTTTTCTAAATAATTATTACTTAAAAAGAAAATATATTATTAAAATTATTATTTTTCTAAATAGGATTTAGGGTTTTAAGGTTTGGGATTTGAGATTTATGGATATAGGGTTTAGGGATTTGGGGTTTAGGGTTTAGGGTTATATTTGTGGGTTAAAGTTTAAGGTTAAAATTACTATTTTCTAAATAGGGTTTAGGGTTTAGGGTTTTAGGATTTAGGATTTAGGGTTTAGGAATTTAAGGTTTATGGTTTTGAGATTTGAGATTTAGGATTTAGGGTTTTAGGTCTTGGGATTTTGGGTTTAGGGTTATATTTGAGGTAGGGGTTGAGAAAATAAATTGAGATGGAAATGAAATCATGATTCCTAAAGGGATAGAAGTAATTGTGATTCCTTCTCTTTTAGTAATCGATTTCATTCCTCACTCATTTTTCAGCCCAACCAAATACACAAATAAAAGGAATAAATTTTGATTCATTTTCATTCCTTACAAGCAAACACAACATAACGTTGTTAACTAACCCTTTTCTGGAATTGAAATAAGCAAGAAATATATTGATGACGTATGGGATGTAAAACGTGTATAATTGGAATGAAGTCTATTTACTAACAAGGAAATAAAACGATGGAAAATTGAGTCATTTTTATTCCTTTATTTACTTCCTAAAAATTGTAGAAATAGATAAGGATCCTACAAATATCAAAATCATTCATATTAATTGTTTCTCGATAATCGTTTGATATTATTCTTTTTTCAAATGATTATCTTTTATTTTAATATTTTCTTTTAAAATATTCCATTATTACTTTTAAAAGAATATGTAAGTAAATTAATATTTTTATTTTCATCACTAACTGCTTTAGTAAACACAAAAAAATGAATAAGTTTTATATTCCATTTTTTATTCGTTCTGATTTATTTTTATTTTCATTTTCATTCTAATTGATTGACATTATAGATCAGTAAACACATTCAAAAGAGAATGAAACTACTAACTTTATCAAAATGTTCTTATAATATCAATTCTTGTTCATATATTTAAAATCTAAAAATATTATACTTTAGGTACATAAAATAAGAGTTTTTTTTCTATAAAAGAGAATATAGTTTCCTATTTTGACATTTAGTTTTTTTTAAATATAAGTGGTATAAAGAGATACAGTGGATAAATATAAAAAATTAAAATAGTTTGTAAATAATTAAACCAACTATTTTATGTAAATAATAAGTGATATATATGACTTGTAATATGTAAAAAAAAACTATTAGCTAACTTTTTTTTTATTATTGTTAAATTTGAATAAGGGTTTAGTAAAACTTCTAAATACAAGAAAAGATGGTAAAGGAAAGGAATTAAAAATAGGGTTAGAATTGGAAATGAATTTGAGTGTAAAAGGAAAATGTGAATGGTAACTTGGAAACATCATTATCATTTTTGATGCAATTTAATAAGTAAACAATATGAAAGTAAATAAATTATTTTCCTTGTTTTTGATTGGATTAGCAACCCTCCAAATCACTTTGCTTATGCCTTTGGAATAGATTATTCATTTTTCTTTCAACTCTTAAAGTTTAGTTGCATCTTGAAAAAGCTTTTACCTTTCAGTCCAGTTTTCCTATTTTTGGTGAGAATCTAAATTGGATTTCTTTTGCTTACTTTAACGTTTGGTGATGAAGAAGATAAACAAATAACGTTTGAATTTTTTATTATTATATCTTTAACTTTTAACCTCACACATGAAAATTTAATGTTTTTCTAAATGTCTTTTTTTTTTCCTCTTTCTAAATTTAATGTTTTTCTAAATATCAAGGATGGAGAACTGATATAATGCTATGATGTATACTACAAAACTAGTTAAATTAGTGGTTTTTGACAACTCAAGAAAATCAATGATGTATACTACACAGGTATGATGTATACTACAAAACTAGAAAAAATTGTAAAAATTTAAAGATATTTCTAAATTTATGAACAGACCAAAAAAAATCCTAGTCGATTTTTCAAAAATAATAAAATTTTGGTTATTTTTGTGTTACCAAACTTGCATTCATGTAATAAAAAACTGCAGCAAGAGGAGAAAAATAACCAAATTTATCTTAAAAATATTCAAATTAATGTATTTATTTGATAATTACAAATAAACCTATAGAAGATTAATAATCCAAAATTTTCACATAGTGGTACATATTTGACAAACTCAAAAATACTAATGTGAATGTCCTAAACTAAACATTGTATACATTAAACACCAATATTTCTTAAAAAAAATCAATATTTATCACACACTACTTATGTGTGGTCATGTGCTTTGCTTGGACCTCTATCCAAGATTGGCAAGAATGATGTTTCCCACTAATTTCTTGCTTCAATGAGTGCATGCCATCTACTTATAATAACATACTTATAATAACAAAATACAATGTGTTAAGTTTTTTAAGTATAACTTAAGAAAGAAAAACTTAAAAGCTTAAAAATATGATTTACATATCACAATACTAATTTATGAATCATATTACTTAAAGATTTCCATTATACATCTTATCACGAAATAACCTTTGGTGGTTATTGATCCATATAAATAGTCATATCATGTATATGAATATATATAACTAATATTAAGTAATAAAATTAATTGTGTCAGATCTTATTGAGATGTTTTGGATGCATATTAATACGATTTAAGATATAATGTGGTGATGTCCGCAATATTGTTGATATAATATGTTGCAAAATAAATTCACAATATATGCCAATTACAATAGCTAAATTGTTTTTGATATAAATGAAATAAAACTTATAGATATGACCATACTCTTATGGACCTCATCCAAGGTGAAAACTGTAAGTTACCATTAAGACATGTTAACAACTATACCTACTATTAAGAGGATTGGTATCCTTTTCTACTATAACAAGACATAAGTTTCTTAACTCTTCAACAAATTAAAGAAACATATTGTTTATAACCAAGGTTTAAAATATTGATGTGAATGAAAACGTCGAGATATAATATTTAAGAAAATATCAAAAATATTATCGTTATCGACATAAATTTTAGAAAAAATTATGAAAACTTTATCAAAAAAAGTAATTTTATATTTTAAACTAATTTTTTATTTAATACATGTATTTTTAAATACATAAAATATTTATATTAATCAATAAGTTGTTTAATTAATTAAAATATTATATAATAAAATATATATTATTTTTTGTTAAATGTTGTAGAATATGTAGATAAAATGTTTAAAATAATTAAGAAGATTATCCAATTGTAAGTACTATAAATAGATAAATTTTGATAGTGTGAAAATAAATTTTATTGATTATTTGTTTTTGAAAATATATATATATAGCAAACATTCTAAAAAAGAGAGAGAAAGAGAGTATATTATCTACTATAAAAATAAAAATAAATGATTATTTAGAAAGAAAAAAAAAAAATAATAAAATAATATTTTTAATATTTTGTTCGATATTTTAGCGACAATTTAACAACAATATCCATAATATCCCAGAAATTTTAACAAAAAAAACATTTTAATGATAACGATATTTTATCAATATTTTAACTATATTATCGATCTTGATAATTTGATCAAAAGATATGGATATCATATTTTGATGTTAAAATATGTAAAAAAGAGACAATATCGTTGACAATGTTAACATTTTCATCCCTATCTACAGCTTTCCATGATATTAAGTCTATAGGATATGCTGCAACATCCTATCATGGGATGCATTTTCACTAGCCCAAGTCAATATCTTCATGTTTCTTTGCTTTTCAATATTCTCATAAATCTAGGTATTAGTGGGAAGTATACAAATCTTTTTGTAGACTTCTTTTTAGTTTTGGTTTTATTGGAGTTTCATTTCCTCTTGACTCATTACATATTAGGACACTCATTTATATTTTTATATTCTTTTTGGTAAAGTATGCAATCATTTGGGTATTCATATATCTTTTCATAATATATACCAAAACGACTTAGGCTCTTCTAAATTTCATATATGGATTAAGGCAATTCATCAATAGAAAGTAGCATTTGTCTAAACAATTTGATTAACCTTTCATTGAAGGATTTATCAAACAATGCATTCGTGACTTTTAAGTTGTACAAACTTATTATCGTCGATATACATTCTAGTAAATTCTTTACAATCCTTGTAAAGCATCTTTTGTGTATCTTCTAATTTTTTTTTTTGAATTTTTTAAATTTTTTGTTGAATTTGTAATCTATAGTATGAACCATCTCCATTATCTCATTCATGTGATTAACACTTATAAATCTTTCATGAAACATCGTATCCGTGGGACTAATCTTTTCCTCATTAATAGCCTCCCATGAAATATCTATTTTATATAACTTTGATCAATCTCGCTTTAAATATCATGTTTTCTCGTGATAATTTTTTTTCTTGATTGTTGCAACAATTCATGCAAGAACATGAATAATATTTGGATCCTTTGCATTTTTCAAGCTATTTTTAAGAAACTTCTTAACCTACTCAAAAAGTTTATCTAAATCTTTATATTTACTTATCTAAGACTTATCAATTTCTATATATTAGTCCATAATACATGAATTGTACGTAAGAATATGCGCGTTCAATTTATTTTAAAATTATTAATTTTTTTATAATATAATTTATATTTATCAAAAATAATTTTAGTAAAAGTAAATATAAAAACATAATAGTTAGTTATTATGTAATTAAGTGAATACCGTAGTTGAGTAATTTGACATTTTCAATTATTGAAATAATATTGTAAATTTTAAAGTAGTTTTTTTTAATGGAAGAGTGAATTATTGATCTTGAAAGTAATTATAATATTTTGTGGAATACATATACTAATGTGTCGGCAAATTTGTAATAAAGTTTTTATTTTCCCTAATGATGACAAAATAGAATATGTTTCCTTTAAATGATGAATGTTTGTGATATGATAAAGAAGTATATTTAAAATGAATAAGATGATAATTATGTAATTGTAAGAAAATGTAACTAAAAGTAGCTTATATAAAGCAAATAATAGAAAGTAGGAAATATTTTCAGTGGTGACCAAGAAATCCGAACTTACTTTAATCAAAGTCTAATCCATCCAAGTATATGTTATTCCAATTAAAAAATATTGTGTACTATGAAAACAACAAAAATGGTGAAAAAATATCAAAGCTTTTTGTAATCAAGTATCTCCCATTTATTTAAATGTATCTTACGTGCTGTTTGAATCTAATTAAAATTTATAATATTTGTACATTAAAATATTCAGATTCACAATTTTTGATTATATAATCCATTCTTTTCGCTCTTCTACAACCTCGAATCTAAAACCTAATTTTTAAATACATCATGTTTTTAAAAATCGGTATCATTTATACTATTTTAATAGGTTCAAACACACAAATTGTCCACTTAAATTATTTTCATTATGAAAAATTGAATTATAAGGCTTTAAATTTTAATTTTTGAAGTTAAATTTTTTTGTTGAAAAAATTAAAATTAAAAACATAAAATGATGTTGCATAGGTGATATCCGTTGGAGCAATACAACGTGTAAATTATAATTTTACAAATGCCGGCAAAAATAATAATTTTTATTTATTTATTTAAATTGTAATACAACTTATAAATTCTCATTTTTACTCTTAACTCTACCATATTCAATTAATTTCAAAAATTCAAAACCCAATTCTCGCGTTTCTTAAGCATCGTTTTCTATTGCACGGACCGGGTCTTTCTTTTCCAATTATCTCTTCAATAACCATTCCGTATGTCAGTAATGTTTGTTCATATCGTCTCACACTCTTGGTCTGTCATATATTTACAATTTTTTTTAATAATTAAAAAAATAACTAAAAGTTAAATCAATTCTTTACAAATAAAATAATTTAGGTAGGATTAAAAAAATTTATTTAAAAGCAAGATATATTATAAAATTCATAAACTTAATCCATAATATTTACGAAACTAATTAAATCAAAAATAATTTTCATATCTTTGCCACCAACAAAAAATAAAGTAGTTAAAAAATGAGGAAAAAGCAGATGGGATAAGCTCATTAAGTAAGAATTTGTTCTAAATGATATCATAATAAATAATATGATATATGATACATATTAATAAAATTCATGAATATAAATAACATTATCATTAGTATGATGCGTGAGAACTCTATTTATAAAATCCTTGATACATATACTTCATCACTTTCGAATCAAGATGGAGTGTACATTCTAAGTATTTTAATATATGTTCATATAATATAAAATGTGTCATCAAGTATAAAATTCATACATGATATGTAACTTCCATATGAATCGATCAATTTCAAAAAACATGGCACAAACACGATCAACCTTTGAGACACATGTAGGTCCATCTTTGATCTCATTTATGGTCATACTTCGAGGTAATATGACATATTTATTGGTTAACATCGTCGTCATATGGGCAGCCAAAGTACTCATCATATGAGCGATCCACCCCGAGATATAATGGGGTCCAACTCTGAAGCCCATGTGTAGTCAAACTCTAAGACCCATAGACAAATAAACTTTGAGACAAATAGACGGATTGAAGGAGTCTAAGACTCGATACAATTAGGGTAAAGAGATGTAGGCTCCTTAAGGATTCTCTCATGACTCGCAAGTAGTGAAAAGGTACACACTTAACAAATAACAACAACACAATAAATAATAATCATAGTTAGGCAGAAAACTTTAACAATCAGATATAATATCCAGAAAAATAAAAGTAAGTAATGACTATTAAAAGCTTTCTTATAGAGTTTAAAATTCATTATGTTTGCACATACACAATTTAAACTCAGATTGTACTAACATAACAGTAGTGCATCCACAATACTAGATATAACAAGACAAACCTACATAGAATCCCTATCTATGTGTTAAACCCTCAGGTTGCTTATGAAAATCATTCGGCAACAAAAACATCAACTAAAAATAAACAGATACAACTTAATAGATATATAAACATAAATACCTATATTAGTTGGAATCTTTGCCCTAACTATCTATTACTGTTCTCACTTGTTACCTCTGTAACAACTTCGCCCAACACAAGAACCCACATTTCCTTTAAAACCAACACCACTCAATATAGTGTAATCAGTAGTTGAAGATCAATATAATGAACAGAAAGTGAACTATCAATTGTGGAAAATGGACTCAATCACGAACCACCAACAATCAAACGTGGGAAATATACTTAACCACGTACCACGAACAACCACTAATTTTGGAATACAACTAATACTACCCAACCTGATCTTATAGTGTTGTTCTAAAATATTAGTAAGATAGTAAAGAGCTCTCAACACCCAGGGACACTATTTTACCAACTATAATGTACACAATACTGAAATACACTCAAAGTAATTTGTAATATAAAAGCAATTTTCAAAGCTAATTTTGATAGAATTTTGGTATAGAAAGAATGCATAAGAAAATGAGAAAAGAAGGGGTATTTATAGAATCATCCAAGCTCCAATGACCACCCTCGTCGAAGGTCCTCATCGACCACCTCACTGGGGGTTCGATGAGGACCTCGTCGAGGGCCTTATCAAGGTGTCAAAAATTTAATTTTTTTTTCCAAAAATGTTGAGTAATTTTCATAAATACCCGCACCTAAAATGAAACAAAATTGCAACTCACAACCTAGCATGCATATTGATCGGCCCCCATATGAAGTGTGTGCAATGAATATGAAAGTATACATATCACAACAAATAATATAATGATAAGAAAAAAATCGTTTCTACAGAGATTATTTTATTAGAAACTAATTTTTAAAACTAAAAAAATATAAATCAATTTTTTTATGTTTTTATATTTTAAGGAAGCAAAATTAAAATAACTAAAAGTAAATAACAATAATTAATTAAATCAGATTTGGTAATCAAGAAGATGTATGCGAAATATATAGGAATACTTAATCCCCCAATTTTCTAAATATGTGAATCACTAAAATCTTTCCAATATAATTATCAATTAATTATATTATCAAGTAAACTATACACCATATAGTAATTAATATAATCACACTCTCATGTCAATTAAAATGCATACTACTTATTAAGTTCACCAATTATGGATTACATACATAAAAATCATACATCTTTTCTTAGAAACTATGCATGTTATTTAATCAAGACAAATAATTAAATAATTCTCCCAAATATATTTAATTACCTCTATAGATAAATTATTGGCTAAACAATTAATAACATAAAAATCAGATTAAATAATATAATTAAATGAAAATCATAATTAGGGTAAAATATTATATCATCCCATGGTGAAAATTGGATCCATAAGATCTTTAAATTAATAAATTAACTACACATAATTGTATTCATAAATAAAGACATAAAAATTGTTAAAGAAAAAATACAATCAATCTCTTGAATTGTAATACTAAACTCCTCTTGAATCTTTACCAAAATTGTATATTATTTTGAATTTTTCTATATTTTTAGCTCCAAAAATTGATCAAAATTATGCTAATGTTGGCTTCTTAGGGTTTATGGGGTGATTAGGGGGTTAAATATAACTTAGGTGGAATCTAGACCGTCGAATCAGCTTCAGATCAAGGGATGAGATCAAAACAAACAAAATTAATAACACCTGCCAATCATAATCACACACATGGCACACGGGATTCAGCGTGCAAATCAGAGAGCGATGTGTGGTAGGGGAGATCAGTCAGGGTCAACGTTTGTGGAGTGATCAACACGTTTGCAATGTGATTTGTTGAAATACGTGGCATGGCGCTCTGGTGGAAAGCGGTGAAAATCAATTGATGACATGTGGCAAAGGGGTTTGACCGCGCTCTGAACTCGGATTAAACATCGTGCTAACACGTGGCACGTGCTGCATCACTCCTCACACACAGTGATATATGATTCATCATCCTTATTGGCATGGCATTCGTGTGGCTTTCCAAGTCATCTCCTCTACATACGTGGCAGCTCTTGATTAGTCATGCATTAAAAATTCTAGAAAAATTCAAAAAAATTCTAAAAATTATATTTTCCCCCCATTTTCACTAAAAAAATATATTTTAATATTTTTAACCCCAAAATACTATTTATTAAATAAAATAAACAAATATTGAGTAAAAAAGTGCATTAATGATTCTATTTTCATAGAGTCATCACACCCCCAAACTTAACTCTTTACTTGTCTTCATGTAAAGGCAAGTCTAAGTAAATAAAATGACATGGGTAGTATATTCATAAATATACATCTAATAGTACATGCATATTTAGTAAAAACTATCCCTATCAAAAGTCATAAATTTTTATAACAAATAGGTTCACATATTCATCAATCAACTTTCCATCAATACAAGGATATGCAAGGTTTTTGAAAAATTGATTCGTGTGTATGTGATGCACATGATATCATCCAATGCATTCATGAAATCGACCTATATAGGAATGCTAGTCAATTCAATCTTAGAACAAGTCTCATAAGTCTATTTTTCACATCACTCTCTACTAATATAAATATGCATTTAGCTAAAGATCAATAAGGACTTTACATGCTTATAATGTAAGGCTTAAGTGGGGGTCGATAAATAAAGAAATTTAGGCTGTTTTCACACCTTCACAATCTTTTTATTCATCATGCACTTTTTAACTACAATTGAGCTTTTAATTGATATTTTAGTGCACCCTCTCTTATCATTTTTTTTCACATTCTTCTATTCCACATCCTTTTTTTTATGTAATTTCACAACACCCACAAATTTATTTTCAATTATAGTTTCTTTTTTTAGAGTGATAATTGTGTTGTGAGTTTTGCTTCTCTATATTGTTTTCTTTCGTAATGTGCATTACATTTCACCTTACTCTATAACATAACACATTATTACATTTTTATTTTATTTTTATACAAGCTAAAGGTACATGGGTAAAGATAATGCTTATTGGTTTGACATAAAATTTTCTTAAAGATATGAATGGTTCTTTGTCAAGCTCAAATGCATGACTAAAGATATTAATAATTGTTAGCTTGAAAGGCTCAATCGATCCAAATAAGGTCTTAATCATTTCTCTTGCTAAATACTATTTAGAATTTCATTTAAATGGGTGATCAAATAGATTCTAAAACCTAGTGGATCTCATCAACTTGCATAACTCACTACAAATTTTCTCCAATAAGCACACCAAAATCAACCGTGAACATATACATAAAAAATTGAATTAATTTAATCAAAATTAACAAACATATCACATGATTAATGTAAGTATCTTAACAAGTATGTTACATTCCTTATACTAGTCATGACAACCAATTTTTATCATTGAGTTCATATGTTTCATATTAAGCATACACACATTTAGTTTTCATATATTTATTAATTTATACCTAAATCATGATTAAAAACATCCTAAAAATTTAAAATGCATATTAAATACTAAAGCAGAGAATGAGATTCCTTTCCCTAAACTTAAATTGCACATTGTCCCCAATGTGCACATATAAATATGAAAAAGTAAAAGAAAAGAAAACTCCCTTAGTCATGGCACACCACATCTATCGCTTAAATACTCAATCTTGTTGTGCCATTTCTCTCCACATTTATTTACCTACAAAACAAAAACAATGAAAACATAAGTAAAATAACGTTGGATTGCCTCCCAACCAGTATCACGTTTAACCTCCTTGACTAGATGGTCATATCATGTCCTAAGGCACATTCCTTTGTGTCCATTTACTTTTAAGTTTGCCTAGAAACAGTTTGAGTCTTGATTTGTTCAATAATACTTTATGTTCTGGTTTGCAAACATGGTACTCAATTCTTTTCTCATGCCATATTTTTGTTTTCTTTTTGAACTTTTTGGAATTCTTATAAGCACTCCACCGTAACTCATCCAATTTATGTATTTTCAACATCATTTTCACCTCTCTATTGGACTCTTCTTCTTGCCTACTTGATTGGGGATGGAGGGTAAAAGTGTGAGGTCTAAACTTAGTGGCCCTTCAATTGATGGTTTAAGCTTAGATCCTATCTCAAAAAATTTCATAAACGTATTTGATACACACATGAGAGGCATGTCTTCTAATTATTTCACACACTCTATAATATCAACCTTTGATTCTATACTATCAAAGTTAAAACATGTTGGGTTATTTTCTGATGAGTTTATGTCCTTGTTCATAGCATCATGTGTAACAGTACTTAAGTGTGGGTGACTCAACAGATTCTTTTACATTTTCCCCATAATCAGTGACATTTATCCTTAAGTATTTATAACATTATCAATATCAGAGGGTTTAGATGCTTTAAAAAATTTAAACATTACTTGTTCATCTTGCACTCTCATTGTAAGTTCACCTTTTTGTTCATCAATGAGTGCTCTTTTGGTTATTAAGAATGGACGACCAAGTATGATAGGAATTTCACGGTCTTCTTTCATGTCTAGCAAAATGAAGTCTACTGGAAAGATTAATTTATCTACTTTTGCTAACATATCTTTTCCCACACCCTGAGGTCTCTTAATTGATATATCCGCCATTTGTAATGTTACTAAAGTAGGTTTGGATTTACCAACCCCTAATCTCTGGAAGATCGAAAATGGCATAAAGTTAAGGTTGGAACCCAAATCACATAAAGCTTTCTCAAAGTGGATGTTCCCAATTGTACAAGGAATGTCCAATTACCTAGATCTTCCAATTTTTGGGGTAGTTTTCTAGTGAGGATGGCACTACAACCTCCAGTCAAGGTTATAGTGGGTTTTTCGAAGTTGTTTTTCTTTGTTTGGATCATTTCCTTTCCATTGCTCTATTTATCCACTAATTCCTCCTCATCCTTGTTAGTTTCCATTTCCTCCTTATCCTTTTTAGTTTCATGGTTCTACTCATTCTTTTGAGTCTCATCTTCCCCCTCTAAAGTTTTACCACTCCTTAAGGCTAATGATTTACAACGGTCCTTACCTTCTCTTCTTGGGTTTACAATTGTGTCACTTTGAAGGTTATCTTGAGGCCTTTAGCTTATAGCTTGAGTAAGTTGTCCCATTTGGTTTTCTAAATTCCTAATTAAAGCCTCTTGAGTGGACACTTTTGTATTTGTTGATTGGATGAAGTCTTTTATCATCACCATTAAAGCATTTGTATTATCCTCTATAGGTGGCTTCTTTTATTGGGCTTGTGATTATTGGAAACTAGGTGGTGAAAATGATTGACGATTGAATTGATTACCACTTTGATTGTTGTTATTCCAAGAGAAATTTGGATATTGTTTCCATCCTAGATTATATGTGTTTGAGTATGGATTATTGTTTTGATTCACATTACCCATATAAAATGTTGATTTAGGATTATTTGGATAATTATCAAACAAATAGGCTTCATCACAAAACACACACAACACCCTTGAATCTTGGACTAGGTTTATACTTGCTAGCGAGTTTTGAACCTTCAAAAGATTTACCAAATATGACACTTGAGTTGTAAGTGACATAATATCATTTGTCTCATACATTTAAGGTATTCTTCTTGTGGCTATCATTCTGTCCTATGACCATTTATAATTATTGCTAGCTATTTTCTCAAATGTACTTTTAATAGTACTAAATGATGTGTCTAAATTAAAAATAAATAAAAATTAAAAAAATAAACAAATAAATAAATAAATAAAAGTTAAAAAATAATAAAATAAATTAACTAAAATAAATAAATAAATAATTTAGTAAAATAAAATAAGTAAATTAAAATTAAAACTAAAGTATAGACAAATAAATTAAGAAAAATAACAAAAATAAATAATAATAATAATAAAATATTAATTTATAATATTTATAATCCTCGACAATGGCACCAAAAAACTTAATCGGTCCACACAAAAGTGTGTGCAATGAATACATAAGTATACATATCAAAACAAGTAATATAATGATAAGAAAAAATCGTTTCTATAAAAATTATTTTATTAGAAACTAATTTTTAAAACTAAAAAAATATAAATCAATTTTTTTTGTTTTTTTATATTTTAAGGAAGCAAAATTAAAATAACTAAAAGTAAATAACAATAATTAATTAAATCAGATTTGGTAACTAAGAAGATGTATGAGAAAATATTTAGGAATTTTTAATCTCTCAATTTTCTAAACACATGAATCACTAAAATCTCCCTAATATAATTATTAATTAATTACATGATCAATTGAATCTATCTTAACATGCATTCCTCTATCAAATAAACTACACACCATATAGTAATTAATTTAATCACACTTTCATGTCAATCAAATTGCATATTATTTATTAAGTTCATCAATTATGGACCCATTAATAAAAATCATACATCTTTGCCTAAAAACTATACATGTTATTTAATCAAGATAAACAATTAAATAATTATCTCACATCTATTTAATTACATCTATAGATAAATTGTTGGCCAAACAATTAATAACATAAAAATCAGATTAAATAATATAATTAAATTAAAATCATAATTGGGATAAAACAGTAGATCATCCCATGGTAAAAATTGGGTTCATAAGATCTTTAGATTAATAAATTAACTACACACAATTGTGTTTATAAAGCTAATATTTTTCATAAATAAAGACATAAAAATTGATAAAGAAAAGAATAGAAGAAGAAATATAGTCAATCTCTTGAATTGTAATAATAAACTTATATTGAATCTTTACCAAAATTGTATCTTCTTTTGATTTTTTTCGTAATTTTCTCTTTTTAACTCCAAAAACTAATCAAAATTATGTTAATGTCAGCTCCTTAGGGTTTATGAGGTAATTAGGGGGTTAAATATAGCTTAGGTGGAATCTAGATTGTCAAATCAGCTTCAGATCAAGGGATGAGATCAAAACAAACAAAATTAATAGCACTAGCCAATCAAAATTAAGTGGGAAAATCAGGGTTAACGCTTGTGTAGTCATCGACACACGTCGCAACGTGATTCACTGAAATAGGTGGTGTGGCGCTTTGGTGGGAACTTGTGACGATCAATTGATGACACATGGCAAAAGAGTTTGAGTGCACTCTGAACTCCAATTAAAGGTCATGCTAACATGTGGCACATATGAGTTTCTTTTCCCCCAACTTATAATTGCTTTATGTAAGAAAGTTGGGGTACCCCATTCAAAAGGTGACCTTATTATACAACAAGTGAATTATTGAATATAACTTATTTGATGAGCTTACTTCTGGTATGAACATCATTCCAAGAGAAAGGAAAGCCATTCCTCCATCAAGAATGTCTATGAAAGATCAATTTCATAACTTTGGTGAGAGAACGAGCTACATGGAAAAATAGCAACAAGCTTATTTTACCCAACAAGAAGCATTCCTAAATCAGTAGCATCATGATCAAGTGGAACATAATCGGTTAATGTTTGAAATGAACTGATTATAATTAAGTCATCTCAGGGTAGATATAAGTCATTTAACCATACTCGAGTATCTTTATTATGACTTCAATTTTATACCTCTAGAAAGATTACAACAATAAGAACAAGAAGATGAAAGTTTGGATGACATAGAAGAGGAGCTTTATATGATCCGAAATTTTATTTCTTTTTATGTAAAGTTTTTAGTTTTATTTTTTAAAATACTTTAGTTGTTATTTATTTTGGATAATGTATTTGTATTTATTTTTATATTACGTTATTTTTTTATTTTGTGAACATTATTTGAAAATTTTAATTTTATAATTGTTTGTTGAATTTTTGAGAAGTACACATCTATGTAATTTTAATATGTTTGGATTGATAGATGCACCTACAATTCCATACCAACTCTTGAACAAGTTCAAACAAATGTGTAATTTTTCTCTCTTTACTCTTTATCTTTGATTTATAATTGTTACATTGAAGGCAATGATAATTAATTAGTATTTCATGATAAAATGTTGAAATTATGATGAATCCAAGATCAATATTTAGGAATCAAATAGTAGAGACTACCCTTGTGAGAATATATTTTGAGCTATTATCTTCCCATTCTGGGTGATAATATTTTTCTACTCTTTAAACACCCTTCTCATCAATTTTAATTGTTAGATGATCTCTATAAGTATTTGCATTAAATGGTGGGATTTTTAATCTAAATAAAGTGTTATATATTTAATTTTATTACTTAAGTGAAATAAGTTAAGTAGAAATTGAAAGTATATGTCTTTCTATTCATTCATGTATGACTTCTAAAAAGAGACATATACGGGGTTACCTAAATCAATAAAATAAAAAGCCACAAATTAGCTACTCACCTATCATACAATATATGTACAATTTGTACCTGAGTTATTTGTCTTAAAAAAATATCTTTGAAAAAAAGAGATCGATATAAGAATAATTAAAAAGAGAGAACAATAAATAGTATAAACTACACACTATGACCCATTATCCTATAAATTTGTGACAATAAGCTAAATACAAAAGAAAACAAATATAGGAAATAATTCTCTAAGAAGTCCTTACATTTTCTTCATCTTCTAAAAGGCTTATTACTTAGGTTTTTATTTGATAAATTTGATTGATGTATAAAAATAATATATGATTTATTTATAAAATCCTTTTATTTGACTTCTATCGTCATATCAATATGATACACCACTTTGAGTTTTTTCTTCTTTAAATATATGAGAACTTATTAGTTCATTTTTATACATAAAATCTTTCGTATATATTTTTAAATAAGTACTTGAGCCAATATGATCATTGTTATTGAGAATATGTCTTATAAGAGTATAGTCAAAGTGAATTAGAATCTCTTATATTAAGATTGGTTAAATTTTATATTGATATATTTTTGATTTGAATAAAGTGATTTTAAATTAATTATTGTAATAAATCATGAATACTTAAAATATTAAGATAACTTGTGCTATAGATTTTAATCATAGATTTAAAAGAAATTTTAAAAGCATGAAATTTTTTTTTCTTATTCTTTTTTTTTTACTTTTTACTTTGTTTTTAATTTTTTATTTGATTATGTATTATTTGTTTTTATTTTTAATTTTTTTTTCTTTTAATGATTATGGGTATTATTTATGAAAATTCTTACGAGATTTATACTCATTTATTAGAGTAACCTAAGGGTCTAAAGATTTAAAGACTTACTGCAAATTCTAAATGCAATATCTAGAACCTTTCTGGGTATATATGCACTGCAATGTCTTCTTACATCGACCCCTCGTAGTCACTGGGGCTACTATAATAAATTATGGGGTTGCCACTTTGTAAAGACTTAAAAAAGTCATGGAGTATTTCCCAAGCGAACCCAAAGTCTATATATCATTAACTTGGCCCAAAGCCTCATTAGAATTCTAATGCAAGTCGTAGAATAATGTACAGAGTGTTAGTTCAATCGAAAATATTGTCATGTAAACAAATGCCAATTGCAAAATTTGAGACTGCGTCAAAAATAATTGAATAAAAATTAAAAGGAAATTCTAGAGCACATACTTGCAAAGTGAATAATGGAGAAAAATGCAAATTCTTTATTATTGATAAAGAATTAAATGCTTATGGAGGTAAAAGCTAAATGTCGAGTGACTAAACTTTAACATGAAAATAAAAAGTAACTACAATATAATGAGCAAAGTCTAAAAGAAAAAAATCCATAATTCTTATGAAGCTCATGCATCCTCCTCTATATCATGCGGGATCACCACACTAATAGGGTCTTCATCTTGAGTCTCATAGGTTGATTGGGGTTTTAGGGCTCCACCTCATTCTCAACTTCCATAGAAACCTGGCGATGCCTCAGCTAGGACCTATCCCTCCTCAACATCTCTGCCATTATCATATACATTATGCTCAGCTGCAACATCTAAAAATTCTAGGAGATGGTGAAATGGAAGGACAAGCCTAGGATACACTTTCTTGATTCTCTTCTTGGCAGACTCAAACTTGTGGGCCTAAGCCATACTAGTGTCAGCTGGAAATTCTTCTGAGTTAAGATATTCATTCATAATATTCTTAACAACAATTTCATGCTAGTAAACTAGTATCTACTTCTTAGCTTCTAAGCTCTCAATGAGACTGCTCCCAAGACTAACTTTCTTGCAATTGGTTCGTCACAGCCTCAAGACCATCTAAGGCTTTCTCAGTGGCCTCCTAATTTACACTCAGCTTCTCCAAGGTGTCACCAAGTTGTCGCTTCTCCTTTTAGGCTTGATCCTATAACTCAAGCATTCTGTCCTTCTCTAGCAGCTTCTCGAGGTTGAACACAGGCTAGGGTCTCATTATAAAAGTCCGCGACAACAACTCTAAACCTCTTAGACTTCTCCTTAAGATCGTCTATCTGACCACTTTTTTTCTTAGTTTCACTTAATTAGGTAGAAATAGAAGTAAGGGATGATGAGCATGGAGGATTCCTAGCTGGGGGAACCCTTATTGCAATAAAATACTCATTTTGGCACAGGACTTGGGTAGTGCTAGGCATTATACTTGTTATGGTTATCTCGGCTTGACGAGTTGTTAATAGGTCTACTCTTTTCCTCCCCGACATGCATCTACCACTTTATTGACTTTCTAAACTGCTCGCAAAGTATTGAGAAATGATCCGAAAGGCATTCAAGGATGGATTATTTTAGAAAGCAAGATACCACAAAGGCACGTAGGCAAAGGGACTCTAGGGATCAGGAAAAAGAAGAGAAAAGTGTATTCTTGGTTGCCATAGCATACCTCTTGTAGGGGTCTAAAGTCTTGGGAGTTTAAGATAAAGGATATAGTCCCAATATGTAATCTTCTGGACAATCGTGAACCGCTTGTAATGGTGATCGATAAGAGGAAGTAAAGTTCTTCAGTACTTCTTCTCTAGAGATGACTTAGCTCACTTCTAATGAGCTACAAGAGTAAATCAAAGACATTAGTAGAAGAGAATGCAAAAAATAACTAAGTCATGAGTGAAGATGAAGCATACAAAAGGCTCATCACTAGGAACAAAATGAGTAGGAGTAGAGCCTAGTTTGGGCTAGCACTACTACAATACATACATATAGTCTCGTACATTTAGCCTCGGTTTTTAAAAAAACCGAGACCATAGAGTTTTAACCTCGGTTATTTAAAAACCGAGACCATAGACATACTTTATGGCCTCAGTTATTTTAAAACCGAGGCCATAGACATATCATATGGTCACAGTTATTTAAAAACCGAGGCTATAGACATATCATATTAATTTTTTCTCCTTTAAATTTTATCAATTTTTTTCTCTCTTTTTCTTTCTTTTTACACCAAATTAACACCAAAAATTTTTATCATTTTTTTTATGCTTCCTTTTTTTCCTCTTTTTTTTTCCTTTTTTTTTTTTCCTTTTTCCCTTTTCCTTTTTTTCTTTTTTTTTTTTTCTTCTCTTTTTTTCTTCTTTTTTTTTCCTTTCTCGGCTAGGGTTTTCAGCATATATATACTTTCTTTTTAGAGATCGATGGCCAGTCTCCAGTTGCCGCTCTAAGCCTCGTCTCCCGTCCGTCCTTGTCTCGCCATCCATCCTCGTCTCGTCGTCCTCGTTTGGCTGTTCTCATCTTGTCGTCATCGTCTCACCGTTCTCGTCTTGTCGTCCTCGTCTCACCGTTCTCGTTCCCTTGTTTCTTTTTCCCCCTCGCGCGCTGTATATGTATTTCCTCATCATGCGACTGATCTGCACTTCAAATTCACTCTAGCTGAGGTACGTATATTCAAATTTTTTTTATTAGGTAATCATCCCATGGATGGTTTGCGTCTTATTTTTCCTCCTACTGCAACATCTGTTCTTTGTTTGCCAATATGTCATTATTCCTTGTTTTTTTTGTTTTGTCTCAGCGATGAACCCATTACTAAAAATTCTTGTTTATAATTTTTGGGATGACTTTGATCTAATTAATGGAACCCAGGTTTTAATTTTTGGGATATCATATCATTACTCTTTGTTTTAGTTTACATTGAAGTTGTAATCTCTAGTCATGTTGGCTCTTTTTTTCTGATAAATTTTTCTTTGTTCTCATTATGCTGGACAAGATTTAGATCCAAAGTTTAGAGCTGGTGAACCTTGGAAGAAGGTATTTGGCCCTGTTTTTATCTATCTTAATTCTGCTCTAATGTGTGATAACTGGTCTGAATTTATGGAATCCTATAGTTTAATCCTCAGCTGTTTAATCCTGAGAGAAGTAAATTTATTTTACTATTTGAGTTCTCATATAAATTCTTATGTTATGATAAAAAAAATATAAGTTCTGTTGTTGATTATAATTTTTTTTTGTTTATAATATTGTAGTGGCATTTTGCCAACAATTGATGTATTCTCTGGCCATATATTGGTAGGGGTAAGTTAATGCACATTCTTCAATTTTTTTTATTAACTTTAGATGTAAATTTCATAATTCTTGTACAGTTGGGTTGGTTAAATGTGTGTTACTACTAGAGGCTGTTTATGATGTTCTTTGGCTTCAGTAGTAGGGTAAATACCCTTTAGCTCTCTCATTATGATAAGACTGTTTTTGATCACAAATTTCAACTCTTATTCTTGAATTTGGTTCCTATCCCAAGTATGGTATCTTATTTCATAATTTTGTTTGGTTTGTGCAGAAAGTATATATGTATTTCAGGGGGTACAAATGAGATTATTTGTTGTTGTGATCCAATTACCCTTCAAATTATATTATCTTTTCAGGCTGATTTTGCATATACATGCACGTCTCCTTTTACAGTTGTTATCACTGTGAGTATAAGTTTGACAGGATAATGAGTACACCAAAATCCAAATACATATTAAGATATTAATTGTAGTGTTCCATCAACAGCTGATGTTCTATTATAGCTTCACGTTTTTGGTTTAACATTCAAAATGAATGCTTTGATTGATATAGATATTTTTGTAAGGGTCTTCTTTATACGCATTCAAGGAAGAAATGGTCATATTGTCAACTTTACGAGGTAGCCGTTTTCCTCTATTTGATCACCATACTCACCTTTTCTCATCCTCTCGTCTCCAAGGTAGTTTCTTTGTGGATTTTGTGTCCAAGTTCTATCTCTTATGAACTTAGAGCATTTTTCTTTGAGTTGTAGAATCTGGGTTTTCTTTTATTGCAATTAAAGATTTATACTATGATTTGTAAACAAGCTGCTGATCAATCATAGAAAGCCTATGAGGTAAACCAGATTCAACCTACAAGCTTATTTTGCGCTTTATTTTTGTTATTTCTCTATCTACTTGTTCACAATATATGATAATCTGTCCTATTTGGTGATGCAATGCCTAAAGTAATGGATGTTCTTGTGGATACATTGCTCTCATTATTGCCACAATCATCAGCTCCTCTGCGAACAGCAATTGAGCAGGTGAGATATAGTTATGCTTCTTATTTTCAATAGCTATGCATTTGTTCACCTTTTTTACATATATATATCACAGAAAATTTATTTGATGTTGCTGTTCTGTGAAATTTGTGAGAATTATGGTATTGTGCTGTGATTATCATCATATGGCACCATTGACTACGGGCATGTGATCCTTCAAGTTCATCCAATAAGTTTGATGCCTTCTTGAAAGTACAAATGGGTGTTAATAATTTATGGTACCACTCTTGGATTATCACTTTGTTAGTTTTTCCCTTCAAAAACTTGTTTTTTCTGAGTATTTTTTTTAATAGGAAACAAACACCATTAAATTAAAAAAATGAAGTACAAAGTGAAGCAGAGGTCTAACTAGAGATGCTACTACGTAAGACAAAAGAAACGACATAGATAAATCAATATGGCACATCTTTCTGGATGGGGCTAGTATCCTAAACCATGTCCATCTTTCTAAATATCCTAATATTGTTAGTTGGCTTCTGTTTCTCTCCATAGGTATTTAAATACTTATGTGATGATATCACGAATGATGGTTTGCTGCGGATGTTGCGGGTTATCAAGAAGAGTTTGAAACCAACAAGACGCCAAGTTGTTGCCCAGATTTTTAAAGAGATAAAAAATCAAGTTGGGAGTGAATCTGCTCATTTCCAGCTTGAGCTGTTTAAGCTCTGTGTCCTCTCATTGCTTGAAATTTACGTACATGAAAATCCATGTAAGTCTTGCTCTTCCCATCTAGTAATTATCAGGTGCTGATGTGCAAAGATATAATATTCAGTTTAAGAAAAAATCAGGAATTTCTATTGGGCACTTTGAATTTGGAAAAGGGACTATAGAACAAGTTTTGAGTAGTGACCTCAAAAGAAAAAAATTATCCCATAAATATAGGTTTACCTTTTGTCTGCAACCAAATTTATTATTCATTATAGTTAAAAAAATTGAATGAAGAGGCACATTTAATACCAGAACTCTTCATTTGTGATATTTGGGACCAAGTGAAGCCTAACCCTATAATGGGTGATATTTTTAGTAAATTTTTCTAAGTTTACCTGTTTTTTTTTTCATCAAGTCTTTGGTAAGCATTAAAACACTTGATTATTGTTGGTACTATTGTTATTAAATTGATTTAAATCTCTCTGCTACTTGTGCTGTGCTGTTGAATCTGTTGGTGCTGGCTTTATTCTTTGGTCTTTGGTCTTCTTGTGTATTTGAATATTCTTGTGTGATGGTCTTACTTATTTGTGTTAGTCTTCTTGGTCTTATTTGTCTTCTTGGTGTTGTTGATGGCGCTTGTCTTGGCTGGTGTTATTAATGACGTTGTCTTTGGTCTTATTTGTTAGTGTTATTAATGACGTTGTCTTTGGTCTTATTCTTTGGTGTTGGTAATTAATATAAGTTTTTTTTTCATGTTTGTAATTAATACTAAAAAGTTAGTTTGTAATACTAAGTTTTTTTTGTGTATAATAAACTCTCAAATGTAATTATACTTTTAATATTTGAATTAATAAATTTATTGTAATTTATATTGATTTTTAATTTTGTAATTACTAATTATTGTATTTTTTTTAATTTATGTATACCTTATGGCCTCGGTTATTAGAAAATCGAGGCCATAGGGTATTTTTTTTAATTTATACGTACCCTATGACCTCGGTTATTAGAAAACCGAGGCCATAGGGTATTTTTTTTAATTTATGCGTACACTATGACCTCGGTTATTAGAAAACCGAGGCCATAGGGTGTATCTATGGCCTCGGTTATCGAATAACCGAGACCATAGGTACACCCTATGGCCGCGGTTATCTAATAACCGAGGTCATAGGTACATCCTATAGCCTCGGTTAAAAATCGAGGTTATATGTCATTACCTATGGTCTCTCTCACTTAGGCCTCGGTTCTTATAACCGTGGCCATAGACCTACGGCCACGGTTAAAAACCGAGGCCGTATGCATGTTTTGTAGTAGTGTAGAACGCATCATAGGTCCCTATCACAATAAACCAAGACATGTACCAACCTTTATTTGATTTTGGAAAATCCTCAATGAATTTACGGTGGCTATAGTGTTTGACTCCGAATATACCCTCAGTGGCCATATAGAAATAGTACATAGATTTATAAACTCCTCTAGAGTCATCTCTCTATCATGTTTTCCCCATAAAATGTAGCAAGGGCTAGAAGTTTTTGTCCAAGAAGTGCCCCCACTCTACACAAGAACTCTCGCACCAGAGGTAGGAATGGAAGTTTAAGTCCAATGAACGTCTGGTCAACAAAAATAGTAATCTTGCAAGATGAGGATTGTGGAGAACAAAATGACCACCAGGAAGAAGAATGCCAATATTTACTGGGATCTCAAAGATACTTATTAGTACATTAGTAACAGACTTAGTCAAAATTGAGACTAGTAAGTCAACTCCATAGCCAAGACCTGGTTCAAAATCCCCAACTAAAATGCCTATAGGAATGGTGGTAGAGCTATGAGTGCTGACAGAAGTGGAAAGATTGTGACGAGAAGACCCAGAAAGAAACGCTAGGGGTATGGTACCACTGACAGCACTGTTGAATAGGGAATCATTGGCCATAAATTGATCGAACTATCCTAGTCCACCGGATGATAAACGATAGTCAAACTACATGCCACATGGATGTCCTACTTACACAATTGGCTGGTATGCCTAGTTGGCTGGTCTACTTAGACATCTAGTTGGCTCGACTGCATGACTGATCTAGTTGGGTGCCTGACTAGTCTTGTTGGTTGGTGGTCCGTCAGGTTTGGTTAGTTGGTCGACTTTTTGTCTATACGGTCCCACTATTAGAACTCCATGCATTGCCTGCCTCTTACCCTTTCTCCATCTTTATGCCCTTAAAAGTTGAAAATTATGGAATTAACTAAACTAGAATGGTTGAATTATTAATTAATCAAATTATTTTAAATTAATTGATCGAACTATCCTAGTGTACTGGATTACTTAATTATTTACTATGAAAATCAATATTCGATTAAAAGATCAGGTCTTATATTATCTTCTAAGATAAAACTCCCAAAATAATTTACTTATAAGCCACTGTTTTTTTCATAATCTCTACAAGATATTTGTATGGATTTGGACTAACATTTCAATAAAATTGAGTCACACAAGCAATAAAACTTGTTCAACTAACACCTACAAATTTAGCACAATAATACAAGTGCAAAGAACGTCTTAGAGTAAATCCAATAATTAGTTAAATCAAAACCAACTAGAAACCCCTAGAACGAAATTTAAAGTGTAAGTTCAATAAAGATAGTTTTTTTAAAGTTAAATAATCAAATCAAATAATTATGTTCACACATAAATTATTTGATCTAATCATTCAAGAACCTAATCAAGAAGAAGTTATATGAACATGTAATCATAATATCATAAATTAAATAGGTTTATTAATTAATCAAACACAACTACACAATGTTTAATAGGTTAATTAAAGAAAAAAACCTAAACAAATATGATATTATTTTTAAAAGACATTTTGAGAGAGAAAGGGCAAAACATTTAGAAAATTATAATTAATGTGATTGATTAAAATATAGAGTATTAGGTTCTTTATATAGGAAAGATGAAATCCTAATGCTAGGTTTAAAGTGAAATTACCATCTGATGACTATGAAAATAAAGTCATTAGTGCATTTTTTACTTAATATTTACTTGTTTTATTCAATAAATAGTATTTTTGGGGACACAAATATTTAAATATAAATTTTTTAGTAAAAAGGGGTAAAAATATAATTTTTGAAATTTTTTTAGGTTTTTTAGGAATTGTTTTGGATTTTTTTATGAAATTTTAATACATGACCAATCAAGAGCTACCACGTGGCCAAACACACAAGCAGGGGAGTTGACTGGGCAAGTCATGTGGATGCCATGTAAGCACGGAGAGTGAATCACGCTACAACGCATGTGAAGAGCATGAAACACGTGCCACATGTTAGCACAACGTTCAATCCGAGTTCAAGGATCGGTCGACGCGCCATGCCACATGTCGATACACCATTGCTTCACTCGTTTTGCCAATCACGTCGCACCGCGTAGCATTGACTCAACGACCGTTGACTTTGACCATTCTCCTTTGACAATCCAGATCGCACCTGAGCAATATTTAAGCTCCTAATCACCCCATAAACCCTAAATGGCCTATAGTAGCATAATTTTGGTCAATTTTTGGAGCTAAAAAGAGAGAAAAATACAGAAAATTCAAGAGAAGACATAATTTTGGTGGAGATTCAAGAGGAGATTAAAACTACAATTCAAGAGATTTATTGTAATTCTTCTTCTACTCTTTTCTTTATTAATTTTTATGTCTTTCTTTATGAAAAATATGAGCTTTATGAACACAATTACGTGTAATTAATTTATTAATCTAAGGATCTTATGAATCCAATTTTCACCATGTGATGATCTAATATTTTACTCTAATTATAATTATAATTTAATTATATTATTTAATCTAATTTTCATGTTATTAATTGTTTGGCCAACAATTTATCTATAGAGGCAATTAAATATATTTGAGAGAATTATTTAATTGTTTGTCTTGATTAAATAACATGTATAGTTTCTAGGCAAAGATATATGATTCTTATATATGTGAACCATAATTGATGAATTTAATGAGTAGTATGCAATTTAATTGGCATGAGAGTGTGATTAAATTAAATACTATGTGGTGTGTAGTTTACTTGAAAGAGGAATACATGCTACGTTAGATTCAATTAATCATGTAATTACTTGATAATTATATTAGAGGGATTTTAACGATTCACATGTTTAGAAAATTAGAGGATTAAGTATTTCTAGATATTTTCTCATATATCTTTTAAGTTACCAAATTTGATTTAATTAATTGTTGCTATTTGGTAAATCTTTTGAAAAATCAAAACTCACCAGTGAGTATAAACTAGGTCCAAGATTCAAGGGTGTTTTGTGTGTTTTGTGATGGAGCCCATTTTTTTGATAATTGTCCACATAATCATGAATCATTCTTCTATATGGGTAATGTGAATCAAAACAGTAATTAATACTCAAACACATATAACCTAGGATGGAGACAACATTCAAATTTATCTTGGAATAACAATAATCAAGGTAATAATCAATTCAGCTATCAATCATTTCCACCACCTAGTTTTCAATAACTACAACAATTACAAACCGAATAAAAGAAGTCACATACTGAGGACAATACAAATTCCTTAATGGGAATGATGAAAGACTTCATCCCATCCTTTAATACAAAAGTGTCAACACAAGAGGCTTCAATTCAAAATTTAGAAAAACAAATAGGGCAACTTACTCCAGCTATAAGTCAAAGGCCTCAATGTAACCTTCCAAGTGACACAATTGTAAACCCAAGAAGAGAATATAAGGACCATTACAATGCCTTAGACTTGAGGGGTGGTGAAATTTTAGAGCAGGAAAATAAGATTCAAAAAGATAAGGAGGAACTAGAAACTAAAAAAAATGAGGATAAATTAGTGGATAAAGAGAGTAATGGAAAGGAAATAATTTAGACAAAAAAGAACAACCTCTACAAACCCATTATTACTTTCCCTCAAAGACTGCAAAAGCAAAAGTTAGATACGTAGTTTTCAAAAATGTGTAGAAGTCTTCAAGAAGTTGTACATGAACATATCATTTGTAGATGCACACAAATAGATGCTTTCTTATTCCAAATTTCTGAAGGACATCTTGTCTAAGAAAATGAGACTTGAAGATAATGAAATAATAACCTTAACTAAAGGTTATAATGCCATATTTGATAGAAAACTACCCCAAAAGTTGAAATATCCAGGTAGTTTTGACATTCCTTGTACAATTGGGAACATCTACTTTGAGAAAGCATTATGTGACTTGGGTTCTAGCATTGACCTTATGCCATTATTAGTCTTCAAGAGATTGGGGGTTAGTAAAGCCATACGCACTTCAGTAACATTACAAATGGAGGATAGATCAATTAAGACCTTGGGTTATGGTAGAATATTTGCTAGTAAAAGTAGACAAATTCATTTTCCGGTGGACTTCATTGTGCTAAACATGGAAGAGGATCATGATATTCCTATCATACTTGGTCGTCCATTCTTAGCAATCAGAAGAACACTCATTGGTGACAAAAATGTGAACTTAGAATGAAAGTGCAAGATGAACAAGTAATGTTAAAAATTTTAATGCATCGAAACCTCCTGACATTGATAGTGCGAATGAATGCTTAAGGATAAATGTTACTGAATGTGGGGAAAACTTAAAAGAATCTGTTGAGTCACCAACACTTAAGAATTTAACACATGCTGATGTAAACAAGGATATAAACTCACCAGAAAACAATTCAACCTATTATAACTTTGAAAGTATGGCATCGAAGGTTGATATTGTGGACTGTGTGAACTTTTTGGAGGACATGCCTCTCATTTATGTATCAAAGGAGATTATGGAAAATTTTGAGACAAGATATAAACTCAAACCTTCAATTTAAGGGCCACTAAGTTTAGACCTCACACTTTTACCTTCCCATCTCCAATCAAGTGGGCAAGGAGAAGAGTCCAATATATAGGTGAAAAAGATGTTGAAAATACATAAATTGGATGAGTTACAGTAGAGTGCATATAAGAATTCCCAAAAGTTTAAAAGGAAAACAAAAATATGGAATTAAAAGAGAATTAAGCATCGTGTTTGCGAACCAAAATATAAAGTATTATTGAACAAATCAAGACTCAAATTGTTTCCAGGAAAACTCAAAAGCAAATGGATATAAAGGGATGTGGCTTAAGACGTGATAGGATCGTCTAGTCATGGACATTAAACGTGACGCTGGTTGGGAGGCAACCCAACATTATGTTATTCATATTTTCATTGTTTTTTTGTAGGTGAATAAATATGGAGAGCAATGGCATAACAAGAATGAGCATTTAAGTAACAGATGTGGTGTGCCATGATTAAGAGAGTTTTCTTTTCTTTTATCTTATCGTATTTATATGTGCACATTGGGGACAATGTGTAATTTAAGTTTGGGGGAGGAAACTTCATTCTCTACATTAATTTTTTCTACTATGCATTTTAAATTTTTAGGATTTTGTTTTTAGGGATTTTTAGTTTTAGGATGTTTTTAATCATGATTTGGGTAGAAATTGATATATACATTGAAACTAAATGCATGCATGTTTTATATGAAATATTTGAACTCAATGATAAAAATTGGCTATCATGACTAGGATAAGGAATGCAACATATTTGTTAAGATATTTACATTAATAATGTGATATGCTTGCTAATTTTGATTGGATTGATTCAACTTTTTATGCACATGTTCATGATTAATTTTGGTGTGGTTAAGAGAAAATTTGTAGCGAGTTATATAGAGTTGATGAGATCTACCTAGTTTTAGAATCTATTTGATCATCCCTTGAGACGAAATCCTAAATAGTATTTAGCAAGAGAAATGATTTAGGCCTTATTTGGATCGGTTGAGCCTTTCAAGCTAACCATTGTTAATATCTTTAGTCACCCATTTGAGAAAAAAAAAGAACCATTCAAATCTTTAAGCCACATTTAATGCCTAACTAATAAGTATTACCCTTTCTCTTGCACCTTTAGCTTGTATAAAAAGAAAAAAATTTGCAATCATGTGTTACACTTTAGAGTAAGGTGAAATGTAATACACCCTATAAAAAAAGAAAAAAAAAAGAAAAGCAGAAGCAAAACTCACAACACAATTATTCCTCTAAAGAAAATAAAATAGGATTGAAAATAAGTTTGGGGGTGTTGTAAAGTTACAACAAAAGAGAAAAGAGATGTGGAATACAAGAATATGAAAAGAATAACAAAAGAGGATGCACTAAAATATCAAGTTAAAGCTCAATTGTAATTAAAAAGTGCACGATGAAAAAAGAGAGAAAGATAAGGTATGGAAAGAGCCTAGTGTGTTCATTTATCGACCCCAACCTAAGCCATTCATTACAAGCATGTAAATTCCTTATTGATTATAAGCTAAGTGTATATTTATATTAGTAGAGATAAGACTTGTTCTAAGATTGAATTGATTAGCATGCTCATATAAGTTGATTTCATGAGTGCATTGGATGATATCATGTGCAACACACACACGCAAATCAATTTGTCAAAAACCTTGCATATACTTGTAATGATGGAACATCAATTGATAAATATGTGAACCTCTTTATCATATGATTGTACAACTTTTGAGAGAGATATTTTTCGTGAAATACGCATGTACTAATAGAAGTATATTTATGAATATACTACCTAAGTTATTTTAATTAGTTATACTTGACTTTATTTGATGACAAGTAAAGAGTTAAGTTTGGGGGTGTGATGATTCTATGAAAATAGTCATTACTGTACTTTTTTACTTAATATTTACTTGTTTTATTCAATAAATAGTATCTTTGGGGACAAAAATATTAAAATATAAACTTTTTAATGAAAAAGCATAAAAATATAATTTTTGGGATTTTTCTGGATTTTTAATGAATTTTTAACGCATGACTAATAAAGAGCTACCACGTGGCCTGCTACGCAAGCAGGGGAGCTGATTGGGTAAGCCATGCAGACACCACCCAAGCACGCAGAGCGAATCATACTATGTTACGTGTGAAGAGGACGAAACGTATGCCATGTGTCAGCACAACATTCAATCTGAGTTCGAAGATCGGTTAATGCGTCATGCCATGTGTCGATACGCCATTGCTTTATGCTGCGTTGACTCTGATTTTCCAATCACATTTACACTATCCATTTTTGCCAATCACGTTGTGCCGTGTGGCGCTAACTCAACGAGCGTTGACTCTGATCGTTCTCCCCTGCCACGCATCGCTCATTGATTCACCTAACAAATTCCTTATGCCACGTGTCATGCTGTTATTGGATAAAGGTGTCAATTTTTCTTTTTTCAATCGTATCCCTTAATCTGAAGTTGATCTGATGGTCCATATCACACCTGAGTAATATGTAAGCCCCTAATCACCCTATAAACCTTAAGTGGACTCCATTAACATAATTCTAGTCAGTTTTTGGAGCTAAAAAGAGAAAAACAAATATAGAAAAATTCAAGAGAAGACACAATTTTGATGGAGATTCAAGACGAGGTTAATTCTAAAATTTAAGAGATTGATTGTATTTCTTCTTCTACTATTTTCTTTATCAATTTTTATGTCTTTCTTCATGAAAAATATAAGTTTTATGAACACAATTATGTGTAATTAATTTATTAATCTAAAGATCTTATGAATCCAATTTTTACCACGTGATGATCTAATTTTTTACCACAATTATAATTTTAATTTAATTATATTATTTAATCTGATTTTTATGCTATTAATTATTTGGTCAATAATTTATCTATAGATGCAATTAAATAGATTTGAGAGAATTATTTAATTGTTTGTCTTGATTAGATAACATGTATAGTTTCTTGGCAGAGATGTATGATTCTAATGTATGTGATCCATAATTGATAAACTTAATGAGTAGTATGCAATTTAATTGGCATGATAGTATGATTAAATTAATTACTATATGGTGTGTAGTTTACTTGAGAGAGGAATACATGCTAGGTTAGATTCAATTGATCATGTAATTAATTGATAATTAATTGGGGGGATTTTAGTAATTTGCATATTTAGAAAATTGGGGGATTAACTATTCCTAGATATTTTCTCATATATTTTTTTAGTTACTAAATTTGATTTAATTAATTGTTGTTCTTTACTTTTAGTTATTTTAATTTTGCTTCCTTAAAATATAAAAACACATAAAAAATTGATTTTTATTTTTTTTAGTTTTTAAAATTAGTTTCTAATAAAAATCTTTGTGGGAACGATATTTTCTTATTATTATCGTACTTGTTGTGATATGTATACTTGTGTATTCATTGTATACATTTCGTGTGTGGTGATCACCATCTTGTCCATTAAATATTTCAAGGATCAATAATAAATGGGTATAGTATAGTAAAAAGACACTTGGGCTAGAGTAATCAAATATGTTATAAGTTGAAGCCCTTACCGCTCGATCGATCCAGTCTAGCATGTGAAGTTTGGTTCTATTCTATGGTTTTCAAACCTAGTTCATAGCATGTGAAGTTTGGTTCTTTTAACTTGGATGGTCCCATTATGGGAAACCTCTAAAATATCCTAAGCATGCTTACTATTATCAACATTAGAGATACAATGGAACTAATTAGCAGACACATTACTAAAGATTGCATTAATACCTTTTTGGTTGTACTTACTACCCGTTTTATCTTAAGTGGTTCATTTGTTCCTAGGTTAAAGTTCAACAACATTATATTTGGTAACCATATGTGGTTTCGAACCATAAATAGCATAATTCCAAATACTATTATCTAGAGAATGTAGAAAGGATCTCATACGAGCCTTCCAATATGGGTAGTTAGACCCGTCAAAGAAAGCATCATGAGTTATAGACAAACCCTTTTTCAAATGATCCATAACAAAGTTATAGGCAAACACTAAGTATACCTATTGACCTACTCTCATACTAAATGAAAGTTTAAAGTTACTAATTAAACTAGAGTGGTGAATAGTTAATTAATCGAATTATTTCAAATTAAAATTTCATAAGTAACCAGACATACAACTGTGTAAATAAAATATCGTGGAAATAAATAAAGAGTTAACACACAATATTTTAGATGGAAACAACTTAAGAAACAACAATGACTAAAAAAACCACTAGTCTATCAAACTATCTAAATATCCAATATGGAAACCAATATTCAATTATAAGGTCAGGTCTTATATAATCATCCATCATAAATCCCATAAAATAATTTACTTACAAGCTAATGCTTCTTTCATAGTCTCTATAACATAGGTGTACAGATCCAGACCAACTTTTAGAAAAAAAAATTGAGTCATATGAGGAATCGAACTAGTTCAACCAATACCTAAAAAGTTAGCACAAGAACATAAGTATAAAGTGAGTCCTAAAGTATATTTGATAATGAAAAACATATCTAGATGATTTAATAAATAATCAATTAAATAAAAACCAATTAGAAAATCCTAAAAAAAAGTCAAAGCACAAGTTTAATAAAGATATCTTTATTAATGTTAAATAATTATGACCACACACATCATTATTTGATCTAAACATTCAATGATCTAATCAAAAAGAAACTATATGAGCATTAAATCATAATATCATAAATTAAATACGCCCACACAATCTTTGATAGATTAATCAAAGAAAGAAGCCTAAACAAATATGATATTGTCTTTGCAAGAGGTTTTGAAAGAGACAGAGAGCACAAAAATAATTAGAAAATTATAATGAATGTGGTTGATTAAAATATGGAACATTAGGTTCTTTATATAAGAAAGATGAATCCCTAATGTTAGTTTTAAAGTACAATTACCATTTTATCTATTAAATATTTCAAGGATCAATAATAAATGAGAACAATATGATAAAAATACATTTTGGCTTGAGTAATTAAATATGTTATAACTTGAATCCCTCGTCACTCAATTGATCTAGTCCAGACTCAATCGATCGAGACCCTTTTCTATCGATCCAATAATGATTAAAATAATTTCAAAATTGGGTAGATCGCATTCGATCAAACCTCAATCAATCTAGTCCTCAATCGATCAAACCTAACTCGATCGATCTACCCCAATTTGAGAATTAGCCTGAGAGGACATAGATCATACAAGATCAATCCTTGATCGATCTAACCCATTTGATCGATCAACTTAATACTCGATCAATTGACTAATGGATATAGCAAATATTCCTAAGTGTATAATATGTATTGTAATGTGCATAAGGGCAAGTATATACTTGTAACATATAATTGTGAAGCTCAGAAGTTTCTTGGCTTAAATAACGGATGTTAAAACGTGTCTACAAACTAGTTTATATTTAAATGTTTTGGTTACAAATAACACCAACACTCACATATACCCTACATCTCTGTTCCTATAGTTTGATCCTTATGCACATGTACTCTCCTTCGTGAGCCTTTTTGGGGGATCTATCTCTATGTTTTCTATTGTGACTTTGCTTTCCACTACTAGGCCCAAAGTGCCTACAAGGGAAATCATTAAACTTATTATGAGACATTGCACGTATGGGGAGCACACCTTTAAGATAATTCCCTACTCTACTAACTTGTGTTCCATAAGTATGGTATAGAAGTGGTCAAACGAATAATAATTTGTTCTTCATGTTGTTGGTGTTCATATAGAATTCAAGAAAAATTGAAGATAAAAAACAAAAAAGAGAAGAATTTTGATCAAGTTACCAAAGGATTATTGAAGTAAATATTGTTTACAAGATATAGTTTTCACAAAATCTCCAACGATTGACTGAATAGACTTAAGGTGAATGAGACTGATGAAGGCTTAACCTAGGTTCACAAGTTTAATTAGATAACTATCAAGATTTAGGTTCACAACTTATGATCCAAAGGCTTAAATTAAAAGAGATAATTGGGAATCTAATTAGATAACTATCAAGATTTAAGAGTCAAAATTCACAACTGTTCACTTTTCTATATAAAATTTTGATAGGTCATAACTTTTGAACCAGTTCTTCATTTGATACACAAAAATAGCAATTAGAAAGCTTGTGATATCAAGATTACGACTGTGCAAAGAAACTAGAGACACTAGCATCCTAGAGAGCAAAGATGTCCATACCAAGATGTAAATTATGTTTTCATACCCAAGTGAAGTAGTCCATACCAAGATGTAATTATGTTGTCATACCCAAGTGAAGTAACTAGATTACTTAGATAGCTAGAGACAACCCAGGAGGTAGATGTTGGAGATAATTTTTACCAAGTACCCATGGAATCTTCTAATTGTTCCATGTCATTTTTGACAGGTCAAAATGGAACAATCAACACAAGATTAAACTACACAATCATCAAATAAGTTTGAATTTGAACCTAAAACATTATAGGGCATATTTTCTCTATAGAATAATTATATAATAAATAAATTAGATATTATTGTATATTAAGAAATTTAAATATATCTTCTAGGAAATTATCTATATCAATTTAATCCCTATAAATAGACTCATAAAACAAAATATACTTTCTCTAATCCCTAATTTGTTCATTGTTTCAAAATAGAGTTGATAAATTTGTAATGAATGTAGTGAGCCTAGATATCAACCTCAACATATATTTTTATAAATATAAATATAAAAATGTTATATTATGAAACAAATGTTAAAGGAATGCAATAAATATATATTCAAAATATTTCAAAAATTGAATATATGTTTAACACATTTATTAAACATGAATTCATTGCATTATAAAAAATTGGGAATGAGAGGTTAGAAATGAAATTCTATAAATGAAAGATGATTATATTTTAAACATATTTCAAATCATACATTTAAATGGCATAATGTATCATTTGGTTAAAGAAATTATATTTTAGTCCTAACTAAAAAATAATAATTAAACTATGTTTTAAATGTTAAGTTCTAAAATTGTTTTTAATGCATAAAGTAAGGCTCGAAACTAAAATCATTACTATTACCGGTCATCATCTTACCGTCAAAATCATCACCAGTACGAGACATCAACTTACCATTAAACAATTGGCCAGTGGGTGATGTGCATGATTTCTATTTTCTTATCTTTCCGTCTGCGTGGTCATTTGGTTTAAGGATAAGATATTAGTTTTTAGAAGAAAAAATTGTATTTAAAATCCCTTTATTTTGCACAAATTAAAATTATATCCATTGATAATATTATTTTAAAATAAGATATTTTAATCACTTAGTATTACATTTATTTTAGATTACAATTACAAAAGTTTATAGCTTTTCACTGCAATAATATATTTTCCTGCAAAACAAAAAGGGCTAATTATATTAAAATTACAAAAAAACAAGAATGAAAATTTACTGAAGAATAATCCCCATTCTGCAACAAGGGCAGTGAGCATTATTCTCTAGCCATGGAACCAAACACCCAGAATGGAACCTATGGGCACAAGGCAGGTGAACCAGTGTCTCACCTACCCTCAACCTCTCCAAACAAACAGCACACTCATCTTCATCTGAACCCTTCCAGCTCATTTTAGCCCAACTGAATTTCCTTGATCCACTTTTCTTTGAACCACAAATCTCCATCTGCAACTCCCTTTTACCCAAAGATACTCCATATTCACATCTCAATTCTCCTTTCCCACTACTTTGCCTATATTACAACAAAGTGCCTAATTGTTCAAATCATATATAATTCACATCCTTAAGTGAAAAAACACTTCTTTATGCTAAAAATATAAGCTTTCAATTCATGGGTAATTATTTACCTTTTAGATTCTGGTTTTCTTTGTGTTCTTAATCTTTCATCCAATCTTTCTTTGGCTTCTTTGGCTTCCACACCCAGCTTCTGATCTTGATTCGTTTGGTTTAAAATGCTTCGGTTCTTTATACAAATGAAACAAAATACGTGAAAATACATAATAAATTGAAATTTTAGTCATTATAGTTTCTGCTCTATGTATACTTTCCACATTTACTATTCATTAAATTCCTAACTCTCAGGTCGTCTATTATTCCTCCGTTCTATTCTACCTCTCTCTATTTGTTAAATGAAATTTCTTATCCAATTTTATCCCACACAAAAGTCTTTAAAAAAGACAATAGATTTGTCCCAAAAAGGAAAAAAAGTAGTGAAATTAATCCAAAAATAGAGAGAAATTGAGAACAGATAAAAGAAAAAGAATAAGAATAGGAATATACCAATGAAGAAGTTGAAGTATGGTGAGTTTCATGACTAGTTGTATACAAACAGAAAGAGGATCTTCTAGTCCAGCCATGAGTGCCAAAACCATTTGAATCTAAGGACCCACCTCCACTTTGATGAAATCTTCTCCTTCTAGCACATTCCACACCAGGAAGCATTCCAGCCATTGTTTAGCTAAAAACCCACAAAAATTATAAAACAGAGTATAAATATTGCAACTTTATTTTTTGTTCTCAAATCATAACGAATCCATCTTCTTTCACTATGTAGCTTTCAACCTTCTACAAGCTACATCAGCTCAGAAGGGGAAAAATGATAACCCATGTTTTAAAAAGACAAGAAGATTAATAAAATATTAAATGATTGATTGTTTTCAGTGAAAGTTGATAGTTCATGTAGTTGTGTTGTATTTTGCAGTATTATATAAATAAAACAAGTTAAAAGACCAAAAAAATAAATAAATAAATAAATAAAGTATCACTCTTTAGCACATGATAAGATGGTGATTCCTGGCAGACATAGAGGGTCCATATCATTCATCCATTCATGCTTGCTAGCTCAAAATAATTATCTGTTTATGTCATTTTCTGGTTTTTCTTTGTTAATTATTTAGTCTAGAGATAGAAAAGAAAGTGGAAGGTGTTTAGGAAGTTTCAGTGGAATTTACTAGCATCAAATAAAGACATTACTCTGACCAGAAAATGTTACAAAACTATCAACATCTGTGCTCTTGTGTAGAAGAATGAGCCACGTGACTAACCAAACTGTTTTCTATCTTTTGTTTTTGCTGGTGTAAATCCGTCGCAGGCATTTTTAAGGTAAAGTATTAATTTATTTTTTTGGGGGCTGAATTAATTCTATATATTTTATTTTTCTTTATTTTTGTGGTTTATCTCCTTATCATTTTTCCTTTTAATTTGATTCTTTTATATTTTAATTTTTTACAATTTAATCATCTTATTTTTATTTTATAATTTGATTTATTTACTTTTTTATTTTAATATATTTAGTACAAAATTTAAAATTAACTTGAATTAAATTTCAAAAATATAAAAAATTCTAAAATAAAAAAGAACTAAATTATAAGGAAATAAAAATGAGGGATCAACATAAAAAAAAATAAAATAAAAAGACAAAATCATAAAAAAATGCATTAAAGTATAAAATATATAGAAATGCATGCATTCTTTGTATAGTTTACCTTTTTTTTAATAAGTTAGTTATATGTAACACTACCATTTTTTGAAGTGATTATTCGACATGAACGTGAGTCTATTAGATTTATTTGAGTTGGCTTTAAATAAGTTAGGTTATAAATAGATAAACCCAACTTAACTTGTTTATTAAATGGATTGAGTTTGGATTATGGTTAAAATGTTAGATTTTAGATGGGTAGACATCGGTAAAAAATATTTGCAATGTTTCTCATGAATATGACACAAACTCCCGAGACTTTTAAGTGGGATTAGGTTGAGGTTAAACATGTTTAGTCATATTTGAGTTTTTCTGACTTAACCTATTTATTAAATGAGATGTATCCAAATTGAACTAAACAAGTTGGGTCGACCTAAAACCTCCGAATTATCCATTTGACAATTATAGTAACAACTAATATGCACCATATTAACGTGAAAAACTGTTATTTGTCAAAATATATGTCCTAGTAATAAATAATATGTATCATTAAACAATAGAATTCTAAGAGCAATCATTGTTTAGGTGGTTTTGGAGTGTGTTTCACCAAAGGTCACAACTTTGCATAACCAATGTCTCACTCATGAGTTATGAAGAGATACGTTAGGCATTGTTCTCAATCAATCTTATGAAAGCTCTCAGTCCTAATGATATCCCTTCAATATTTTTCCAAATATTAGAGCTTTATTTATGATGATATTATTCATGTTATTAAATACCTTTTTCATAATTGCACTTTATCTATTGCTATAAATTACAATCATATTTTCTTATTGCTAAACAATTAGGAAATCCCTAATTCTTCAACTATACTATCAAAAATCAGATTCACTATATATGTGCAACCAAGGAAATCCTGCAATCATGAACACAAGTTTCTCGTTCTAATTGTCTAAAGGGAGTCTTTTATCACTACTTAAAGATATGCACACAACTCATAAAACTAGAAAGCTTTTACAAGTCTTGATTAATAGCTAAAAACATACCTAGAAATTGCGCTAAATAACTCTATATATAGAGGACTTAAACCAATCTTACAATGCATTAGTTACAGGAGATCAATAACTATTCTCTTTATACATTTAACTCTCACTTAAATAGTTACTCACTTCATTATCTTCATACTGTATTTGGGTTCCAGCCATTTAGTGGCCTTAGGTCTTGATGACTTTAAGAAAGTCCAAACACTGATTGAACTTACTGTGATTTAGTTCCCTTGTTAACATATCATAGGCATTTTCTTTGGTAGATATTTTCTCCACTTTCACCATTCCTTGTGTTATCATATATTTGATAAAGTGAAACTTAACATCAATATGTTTGGTTTTTCATGGAATACAAGGTTCTTAGAAAGAAAGATGGCACTTTGGTTATCATAATATACAATTATCCTTGACAGCCTCTACACATATAATAAATTATAACTTTGTAGTTAATAGAGATACTACTAAATGTTGGTTACTCTTCCAACTCACTAGATTTCCAAATACTATGAATGCATATCCTATCATTGACCTTCATTTGTCTTAATCACCAGCAAATTCAACATTTGTATACCCTACTACACATCCTGTGCTTGCATTACCTTTCCTATTGAAAGAGTTCATGATCCTATACACAACCAGAATAAGAAGACACAAATTCCTAACATTCTTATCCTCGCACGTAGAGAACAAAAAAATAGTGAAAATAGGTCACTCAATAAAAGGAGTAAAAATATAATATCAATTCAACAGAGAACATTCAATAACATATATTGTATGTAAACTAATAAACAGATATAGAAAATAAACAAATTCTAATAAGAGTTTAAACAACATCATATTTTAACATACACAATTCAAACTCAGATTATATTAATACAATAACAAAGTATGCATAACACACGATGTAAAGAGGTAAACCCATATAGAGACTGTATTTATGTGGTAACATCCTTAAGTTTCTTAAGGCAAAAACTCGATAGCAAATAATTAACTAATCAATAAAATAGTTACAATTTTAAAAGAAATAAAATCATTATTATCTATATCTGTTGGGACCTTTGTCAAACTATCTATTGTTTCTCTTGTTTACTACTTTCGTAACTTCTTGGTTCGACACATGAACCTAACTCTCCTTCACAACGGACACCACCCAATGTGGTATGATCAAGTACCACTAAATAGTAATGTGCAGAATAATCTAACACAACCCTTGAATACTACTCACACACCGCGTAAAAATAGTTACTCTCACTATTCTATACTCACCCTAACATATAAAAATTATTGAAGTAATTTCAAAATAATTAGTGAATATGGAATTCAAATTAATATAAATTTTGACAAAGTTTTGGGTAATTTTCAAATTAAAGAAGCAATTAATGGGGTATTTATAATGATTGGTCAGTCACCTCAATAACCACCTCACTAACCACCTTTCTAAGGGAGGTGGCGAAGGCCATGGTGAGGTGCTAAAAAGTTACATTTTTGAGTAAAATCTACAAATACGCTTACCTAAAACAAACCAAAAACCATGAATAAAAACATCGGCTTGCTCCCATGCTCCCTCATCGAAAATCAACACTTCACCTAGACTGCATATATGTAAACCAACCCCGTGGTATTCATAAATATACTCGTATACAAAGTATACCTAATTATGTGTGTATGTGAATTATTGATCTTTAGTAACCAACCTTAGACAACAGAAGATAAAACACTAAGTAAAATAAAATAGATATTATGTTTTGTACACAAGAAGCCAACATACAAACAATATTACAATGAGACTTACACCTATTAACCAAGCCCAAATTTTTAGCTCCCTTAAGATATTTAAAAATTCATTTCACTCCTTCCTAATCTTGGTTTTTTGGGGTTGAGATATATATGCTCAAAACATTTATTGAGTGAGCCAAGTTGGGCCTTGATCAAATCATGGCATACATCAAAATACCTACAAAATTTGAGTAAGAAAAGTTTCCATTTGAGTCTTCTCTTCCTTAGTCTTAAGGCATTAAACACTGGAAAATTTAAAATGAGCAGTTAGAAGTGTAGACACTGGTTTGGATTCAAACATCTCAAACTTCTTCAATATTTTCTCAATGTTACTTGACTGAGAAACATAAAACCTTCCTAGCTCTCTTTCTTTTTTCAATTCCATTCCTAGGATTTTATTTACTCTTCCCAAATCCTTCATTTCAAATTCTAACTTCAAGAGTGTCTTAAAGTGAACTATGTCTTTCATCTATTTACTTGTGATTAACATGTCATCAACATAGAGTAGTAGGTAAATCATATGTTCACTGTTTTCCTTCTTATGATATAAGCATGCATCATATTCATGTATTAATTCCTATAGTCCTTTGTGTCATTGTTGGCTTCTCCTATGCAAAATAGGGAGTCTATTTAGTTTACTTATTACATTTGTCTTCCTTTGTGTAAAATTGGTTACTAACGATTAGTAATGCATACACACATATAGTTTGGTACACTTTGTATGCAAGCATGTTTTCATATACCATGGGGTTGGTTTTCATAATGTGTATGCTAGGTTGAGCATTATGATTGCTTGTGGTTTTGTCTTGATTCATGTGTAGTATTTATGGAAATTACTTGATAATTTTTGGATGAAAAAATTGACCTTTTTGGCATCTCATGGAGGCCCTCGACAAAAGGGCCTTGTTGGATCCCTTGATGAACCCTTGATGAGGTGGTCTATAAGGACCCTTGACGAGTCTGCAATGAGGTTGGCCTTTGTGCTTAGGTGACTTTTATAAATACCCCATCTCTTCTTTTTTCTTATAAAAAAAATTGTAACATAGCTCTATCAAATTGAAATTTCATTTTCTATTTTTGGTTCACAATTACTTTGATTGTTGTTTAGTATATTGTCAGGTGAGTACTTGAGGTAGTTTTTTTAAATGATTTTATATGAAAAGCTTATATGGTTGTGAGTCATGTGTTGGCTAGAAGTTACTTTCATGCAACCTTTTCTTATATGAGAAGCTTATGAGCCATGTGTTTATTGGTAGTTGTTAGGATGAAATTTTTTTCATGTGTGAGAACTAAATTATGAGAGTAAGTTAGGTTGAATTGATTGAGTTCTCATAGTGTTCTCAAATTGTTATCTGTGTGCAATCATATGTCCCACGTAGACGCCTTGTGATTTGTAGTTAAAAGTGGTTCATGTAGTGGTTATTGGGTATTTATAATTTAGGGTAGTCATCACGTTTGATTGTTCACTTCCAATTACTGATATATGGTTTTTAATCATGCCATATCATATGGTGTTGACTAGGGGTGTACATGGTCTGGTCCGGTCCGGTTTTTCCTAAAAAAAATGTAACCGGACCGGACCGTTTGAAACGGTTTTAAGAAATAAAAACCGGACCGGACCGTTTGCCTTATAAAACGGTTTGGTTCGATTTTTTTATAATTTAATGAAGAATAATATGAAAATTTTAATATATTATTAAACCGGTCCGGTCCGGTTCAAACGGTTTAAAATTAATACAAACCGGACTGGACCGTTTGATTAGTAAAACCGTTCGGTTTGGTCCGGTTTTACGGTTTGGTCCGGTCCAATCTGGTTTATGGACACCCCTAGTGTTGACTATGGAGGAAATCTGGGTTCTAGTGATGGACCAGGTTGTTATGGAGGCAACAAGCGATATCAATAATAGGTAGTTTTGATAGAGGTCTTGACTGATAGAGGTAATCGTGGTTTTATTTCTATCAAGATTGTAATTATTTTATTGTTTAGTAGATTTATTTGCTGTCAAGTGTTTTCCACATAACCCGAGGATGTTACTACATAGGTAGGGGTTTTATATGGGTTTACCTCATTATATCTAGTATTGTGCATACTCATTCAATATTTTTATGCATGATTAAATTGTGTTAGGATAGTCTATATTTGTATAGTGTATGTAACAACATACTAGATGTAGACTATGTTTAGAAAGCTTATTTGTTATATATTGTCGCATGCTTTCTTTCCTTTCCGTGTACCATACCCATAGATTTTTTTCATTTCTTTTACTATATCAAATTAATTTGTCTACTTCTTGATTAATTTATATTACTTTTGCATTATATCTATATGCAAGTTTGGTGTGAGTCTCTAAGGAGTTAGTATCTCCTTACTCTATTTGTGTACCAACTATCAAGATTTTTCTCTTGATAAGATGCATTTTATTTGATTGCATGTTGTGAGAGTACAATCATCATTTATCGAATATGCGCTTTTAGGGTGTATAACTATTTTGCATGTTGTGTGATGTTTGTAATGTTTATGCATATTACTAGCACAGCCAAAGCCCATGAGGCACACCATCATTATTGTATTTATTGTAGTTTGTTCTTCCTTATTGCTAATTTTTTTGTTGTGTGTTGAATTGAGTACACTTTTTTGTACTTCCAATGTGTTATTTGCTTAATTTATGTTTGTGAGGGCAACTTGACCAAATTGGTATAGTGCTTATGAAAAGATTCTATAGGTTTTCATCTTTATTCCTCATTTAGGTATTGATTACCTATTTGATTCGAAAGAACAATTAACCTTTGTGTAACTGTTCCTACATATGAAATTCTCACATACCTTTTGAATTTCAATTTTTCCATATAGGTATCAAACCTTTTGTCCCATTGTCTTAGGGATTGTTTAAGTCCATAAAATGACCTTTTGAGTCAACACACTTGATCTTATTTACCTATTACCTCAAATCCAGTTGTTTGTTTCATGAAAATTGTTTCATCTTGCTCTCCACGAAGGAATGTTATTTTGACATCCATTTGTTTCAAGTGTAGGTCAAATTTAGTCACATTGAGAGAAAAATCCTTATTGTTGTATACTTAGCTACAAGTGAGAATACTTCATTACAGTCTATCCCCTCTCTTCATGAATATACTTGAGCCATTACCCTTGCTTTGTATCTTGATGGTTCAACCTCTTCAAAACCTTCTTTTAGCTTGAACACCCATTTACTACCAATGACTCTAGATTTTAGGAGGTTTCTTTACTAATACCCATATTTATTCTTCATTGAAAATTTTATCTCCTCTAAGATTATAAGCTTCCATCGTTTAGCATTAGGTTTCTTAATAGCCTTTAAGTATGTCCTAGGTTCTATATTTTCAATTTCTTCAATGATACTAGATGCCTAAGTAATTAAGTCAGCATGTTTATACCTTAACACATGTTTTGAAACTCTTTTAGCTCTGTCTTTAACAAGTTAATAATTCTATAAGTCTTATGTTTTTTATGTTTCTTTTTCCTCAAGTCTAGTCATATACATTCCATCACGCTTAGTAGTTGAATCTCTTTGACTTGGCTCCATTGAACTTTTACCAAAATAGCATTTATCAGTTCTTTATGATCCTTTCTATAAAGTTGTAACTTGAACTCAATACTCCATTTTCCTGCATACTCATTTTTGTATTCTTTTGAATTTGTAAGGGTTGTGTTTTCAATAAAGGTGACCTCTACGCTAGTAAAGAATTTTTTTGACATAGAGACCCAAAACCTATAGCCTTTTACCCCATTTGGATAGCCAAGAAAAGCACACTTTCTAGCTCTATATTTTAGCTTTCCTTCATTTACATGTGAGTATGTTAAACATCCAAATACCTTTCTGTTACTATAGTTTGATGGCCTGCCTAGCCATATTTTCTTTGGTGTTTTGAACTCAATTATAGATGAAGGTGACCTATTGATTTGACAAGTTATTGTTTGAATAGCTTCTACTCAAAAGATTTTAGTTAACTTTGAACTTGAGAGCATACATCTAACTTTGCCAAGAATGGTTCTATTCATACATTCCACTAAGCCATTTTACTGTGTTGTACTAGTAACTATTTTGTATCTTTGTATCCTTCACGCTTCAAATTATTTATCAAATTCTAAGTTACAAATTTCTAGCCCATTATTTGTTCTTAACAACATTACTCTCTTCCCTTATTGATTCTCGACCAATGTTTTCCAGGCCTTGAACCTTTCATAAGTATTAATCTTGCTTTTAAGTATAAAGTCCATAGTTTCCTTGAATAGTCATCAACAATACTCAAATAGTATCTGCTTCCACCTAATGAGGGTGTTGGTTATGGTCCCCATAAATCTGCATGCATATATTCAAGTATCTACTTTGTAGTGTGTTTTCTAGTGCCAAACTTTTCCTTGGTTTTTTTCCTATAGATATAATGCTAACCTACTCCATTAATGACCCTTTTTTTGTTTAATTCATAGATTCCTTTTTCACTAATATGACCTAATCGTTTTTGCTAGATTTCAAAGTTGCCACCTATTAAAGGCAACATTGCACCGCCAGTTATGCATAATGCCTTACCTTCTAACATGTACGAACCATTCTCTCTTTCATATTCATTATAAATATAAATCCCTTGATCACCTTTAGCATATCATGTTCTAATTTTATTGAACAGCATATCATGTTCTAATTTTATTGAACAACCAGCTCATCAAGTGCTCCTAAGAAGATTAGATTTCTTCTCAAATTAGGGATATATCTTACTTCATTCAATGTCTTTGAAGTTCCATTTGATAGAAGTAATCAAACAGTCCTAATACCTTTGATTGTACAAGCATAATTGTTTCCAAGAATAACTCTTCCCACCTCATTTTCTTCTAAAGATAATAACTACTCCTTAATTGGACACATGTGGAGAGAACAAGAAGAATATATTACCCATTCCCCTTTAGACTTTAACAGGTGGACAATCTCTTTTAAAATGTTCTTCTTTGTGACATATGAAACACCTATATTGCTTTCTATTCTTTGGCTTTGATCTTGAATTATTTATTTCTTTGTATTTTCCATTCTTTTTCTCTAATCTTTCCCTTACATCCAACCATTTACTTGAGTTTTCTTTCATCTCTTATGTTCGAGTTCCTATGACTTCAAGGTTGAAATCATAAAATCCAATTTCATCTCTTCCCTGCCATACTTTATATCAATTTTTAATTCACTATAGACCTTTGGTAAAGCATTCAACAATGTGACTGTTTGATCTTCCTCATCAACTTTTTATCAAAGATTCCAATTGAGCATTAACCATCTTGAATTGGTCCAAATTTGAATTCTAAAGTCTTGGATTGATCCATCTTGAAGCTAAATTAACTTCTCTTTCAAGAAAATCTTGTTTTATAGGTTTTATGGTCATAAATAATACCTAGTAGTCTAGTCTGCCCCAAATATCCCTTGACGTTGAAAGATCTTGAATCTACCGAAGGACATTATTAGCCAGGTATAATTCACTGCAACTACTTTCTTTCTTTAGCTTTATTTTCTTTACATTCTCCTTTATATCTATAGAAAAATCTTCCTCTAATGCCAAATCATTTTCTTGTTGTATGAGAGCATTCTTCATCTTTCTTTTCAAAAGAGAGAAGTCTCCATAACCATTAAATGTGTATACTTCATATTTCATAGATGTCATACTGATAATACAAATTTCCAAAAATTTGCATATCACTTCCCTTCCTAAATAGTTCTTTAAGAAACCAAGATTATTTCATTATCTTTGGATCAAGAAAACAAGATTTGATACAATTGATTGTTAGGAAATCTCCAATTCTGAACTATACTATCAATAATCAATTTTGATGCATATGTGCAACCAAGGAAACAAGAATTATAATAGCATTAAAGTTAATAAAACACATGCATTTTATGTGGTTTAGCATTCATAGAAAATGGACTTTACCTCATGGGAACCAAGAAAAGTTCTAATCCATTATGAAGATGAAATCTTACAAAAAATAGTGATCAGTACCTCCTTGATTACACCAGTTCTTCACCAAGGAAAACCTACAATTATGCAGGCAGGTTTCTTATTCTAACTATCTAAAGGAAAGCTTACAATTATGCACGAAGATGCATAACTCACATGAGTAGAAAGATTTTACAAGTCTTGATTAATAGCTAAAAACATACCTAGAAATTGCACTAACTAGCTCTATATGTACCTACCTCAAACTTATCTTACAATGCATTAGTTAAAGTTGATCAATAACTCTTCTCTTAATATCTTTAACTCCTTCTTAGGTAGTTACTAACTTTTAATTATAATCGAGTTCTAGTAGTCATATGCTTTAGTCCAAGAAACTCTAGGAAACTTATCTTTCACATTTTCGTTAACAATTCACACAAAAGTTATTACCTCAAGAAGTATGGATGACTTGATACTAATTAGTCTGTGTAATATTTTGTATAAGGTTATCTCCAAAATCATAACTAATCAGTTGGGCCAAGTTATTTTAGATTTTGTTAATGTTAACCAAAATGCATTTATTCATGGCTAGATAATAATAGACAATATCTTGGTAGCCCATAAATTACTTTATACTCTTAAGTGTCGAAGGAAGGGGTAGAAAAAAAAACCTAGCCTTGAAGCTTGATATAAGCACATCATATGGTAGGGTCGAGTGCCATTTCTTAGATGAAATGATGTGTAAGTAGGGTTTTGAGGACCGTTCGATCAAGTGGGTAATGATATTAGTGTCTACAATCATACTCATGTGTAGTCAATGGAGAGACATTGGGTTATTTCAAGCCAAAACATGGATTGAGTCAAAGAGACTCGTTGTCATATTCCTAATTCTTATTTGTGTTGAGGGATCTTATACTTACTTCACTATAAGCAACAACTTGGGAATCTTAGTGGCTTGAAGGTGGGTAGATCATGCATAAACATATCACATCTATCATTTATTGATGACTCTCTTATATTATGCAGAAGTAATGGGACTAAAAATAATTTACTAAAACAAATCTTCAATCTACATGAATCAATGTCTTGTTAGGTAGTGGATTATCAAAAATCAAGCATTTTGTCTATTTTTCTTGTTATTTCGTCTTCTCTTATTGATATTATTTCACTCATTTTCTTTACATATTGTTGAAGTTTTTTATTTGATTATGTTGATTCATTCATCCTATATATGGTATATTACATTGTTTTGGTTATTTTTTGCATTTGATTTTATGTAATGTTTTCATGACTTACTAAGATAAATTTTTTAAAACTTATTCACTGAGATGTGTTTTCTATTACTTATTATATGTTTCATATATATTATTTGTTCTTCATTTTTTTTCATTTGGTAAGTTAGATTTTGTTGTTTTTGAGTGTATCATATTATTTCTTGTTTTTGTTATCTTTTCTTATACATTAGCTTGATGTTTTGGAAGTTTTTTTTTTAATCTTTTTAGGATTTTTATGTTGTATTTGATATGGAGTTTTACATTTAATTCAAATTTTTTGAATATAATTTTGTTATAGGATGTCTAAAATGAAAGGAGCTGATACTACTTCACTAAATGAACCCAAGAAGACTCATCCTTTAGTAGAGGATGATGTTGATGAGGTTCAATTTCTTGTTTTAATTTATTTCATTGCAATTTTTGTTCACTTGTTTTTTGTTTTGTAAGATATTGTATATTCTCTAGTATGTTGTGCACACATTACATTTATTTTTCATTTTATTTTAGGTTTTGTAATCTTTTGGATGGTTTTGTGGATACGTTTTGAATGTATGTTGTTACATTGAAGTAGAATGTTAATATAACAAGATTCATTATTTAATTCTATGTTTTTTAGGAATTCTAAAAGAATTTATATTCTTTAGTTTTTTAGGTACATGTTTTTGTTGTTTCTTGTACTTCTTGTACATGGTTACATTGTTATATATCTATAATATAACAAGTTATATTATATTGTTTTTGTTAAATGTGTTGTAGTTTATTACATAATTTTTTTTAATATTAGATGTATATCTCACATTATTTTTTCCCTTATTTTTAGTTGATTGTGGTTGTAATGACACATTACAGATGGTTATGACTCGTATAAAAGTTGTACTAAACAAGGCTCAGAAATTTTTATAATTTGTCAAATTGTCAATTTAACAGGCAGTTAATCCTCTTATTATTGTTAAGGAAATATCTCTCTTGTAAATCTATAAGAGAGCTATAAGTACAAAGATGTCAAGGTTCACTCTCATTGAATTTTGGATTGCTATTGGTTTGAAGTTATTAAATGAAAATGATCATGTTGATGTTGATAAGGACTCAACTTCATTTATTACGTAGTATTTTAGTAAGTTTTGAACCATCAAATATCTGAATATTTTAGTGAATTGCATTGGGATACCTAATCCTTGCTACTATTCGTAAGAAGAATGGTAGTACAAAATTAAAGAAGGTTGGTTTGAGTAGTAAGGCTCCTAAAAGGAGGCAAGTTACTGGTAATGATTTTGAGTTTGCTAAGATTATAGAAGAAGACGCCGTTATGATCTATTATTATGATTTTTTTTATTATAATTCTTAAAGTGCGATTTACTTGGTAAACTAAAATTTATTTCTATGTAGAGAAGTATTGCTTTTGGCTGTTGATTGGAATAAGTACAATTCTTATCCTTAGGTGACATGGTGTTCAACTTACTTTTTGATAGCTTGAACAAAGACTATATGCACATGTGTAATCTGGCTTTGGGGATGGGTTTGAAAAAGATAAAGCTAAGCAGAAGAAAAAGAAGGACGATAGAGTCTATTTTCAAATATACGATCTTAGTTTGGCATCCCAAGTTTAGATGTATAATGTCGTTCCAAATATTGAGAATGAACTAGCTATTTGCATGCATGATCAATTTCCAACAATGTGAGGAAATCAGATATTATCAAGTTGGAGCTCGCTTAAGTCAATGCCATTCTTGACAAGCCTTACACGAAAATATATGTTTTATTTTTCAATTGTTGTATTTTTATTGGTGTGCTTTTAAGTATTAAATTGCTTGTTTTCATTATTTTTCATTAGATGCCAAACCCTAAATCCTAAATTCCTAAACCCCAAACCCCAAATCCTAAATCCTAAAACCCTAAACCTTAAACCCCAAACCCCAAACCTTAAACCCCAAACCCCAAACCCCAAACCCCAAACCCCAAACCCCAAACCCCAAACCCCAAATCCTAAAACACTAAACCTTAAACCCTAAACCCTAAACCCTAAACACCAAACCCCAAACCCCAAATCCTAAATTCCTAAACGCAAAACCCCAAATCCTAAAACCCTAAACCCTAAATCCCAAATCCCAAATTCCTAAATCCTAAACCCCAAATCCCAAAACCCTAAACCCCAAATCTCAAAACCCTAAAACCTTAAACCCTAAATCCCAAATCCCTAAACCTTAACCACCAAATCCTAAATCTCTAAACCCTAAATCTCTAAACCCTAAATCCCTAAACCCTAAACTTTAAACCCCAAATCCCTAAACCCTAAATCTCAAATCCTAAAACCCTAAATCCCAAATCTCAAATCCTAAACCCTATTTAGAAAAATAATAATTTTAATCCTAAATTTTAATCCATAAATATAACCTTAAATCCTAAATCTCAAACCTCAAAACCCTAAACCTTATTTAGAGAAATAATAATTTTAATAATATATTTTCTTTTTAAGTAATAATTATTTAGAAAAATAATGATTTTAATAATGTATTTTGTCTGACGGAAAAATAATAATTAAATGATATTATTTAAACTATACTGAATATAGGGGTATTAATGTAATTTACAGTTTTTTTTTTCATTCCATTCTAGTGGTAAACTAAACACTGTAATACTGAATACTTTTTTTTATTTCAGTGATCAAACCAAATAATATTATTTTCTTTCCATTACATTTCATTCCTATTCTAATTCTGATTCTGATTTCGATTTTATTTTGTGAACCAAATGTCAACTAAAGGTAGAAATGATTAGAGATTTAAGCAAATTTCATTTGAGCTGGGCACCTTTGATTTATTCAAATTGGTATAGCTTTGGCTAATATAGGTATAGCTTTGGTTAATATAGTTGAGTTTTGACTTTGTACGGTGTTAGTACTAAATAGTACGTGTGTTGCACGTGTGAATGTGAATATGCGATTTTAATTTAGAGATTTGAAAATCACCTGAAAAAGATGCGATCTAAAATACTACATTTAAATAAATATATAAATTTTTATAATAAAAAGAATAATACAAATGTAAATTACTAAATTCATAAAAAACAAATTATTTAAGCATGTAAGTGAACATATATTTAACTGTAAAAAATTATTGTGTTACAAGATATATTTTATAAGAAATAATGTATATTATAAGAAATAATTGTTTAGGCTAAGAGATAATTTTAGAAATTATGGTAGCAAAATTGAATAAAGGCTTTTATGTGTAAATATTCCAAAAAAAGATTTTTATTGAGATTTTGTTTACATCATTACGATAACTTGGACAATTTACCCATAAAAAATCCCAAATTAAATAAACATTGTATATGAATGTCAAGGAATCCAAAACATCAACACTCTCGAAAATATTAACAAAATTTTCTTCAAAATTTTGGTAGAACGTATGGCAATGTTTAATATGTCAATAGAGACATCTTCAGAATTTATATACATTCGACAAAAGTGAAAACACTATTAATTTTTGGCTATGTTAATATGAACATAGTAAAAAAAATATAAAACATGCAATGATGCACGAAAGAAAAATAAACATTTGTCAATTTTGTTTTATGATTTTTATTCTTAATATTTATTAATTTTAACTAATATAAACATTTATTTTAACTAACAATATTTATATATATCTTAAGTTAAAAAAAAGAAGTTGACATTGAACGCACAAAACCTTCAATACTATATCCCTTTTTTTTTTCTTTTTTTCTCTCTTTTTCAAAAAGACTTTCATTTATCCTAATTATTTCAAAATATTTGATGAAAAATAATATTATATATGTATATGAGTGCATGAACCAAAATAAATAATAAAATAAACTAAAATAATTAATAAAAATTAAAGATAAAATTTAATAAAAAATATTTAAAAATAATCTAGAAAAATAAAAGTAGAAACTGTTAGAAATATATCCATATAAATTATCTTATTCTTATAATAAACTTGGCTACATAACATAATTTATGTTTAATAAAAGTATCAAAACTTACATTTGAGTTAAACACTACCAATAGTACACAATATGATATATGAAAAAAAGGTAATATTTGAACCTACAAAATTAGAAATAATGTTAGAATCAAAATTAAACTACAACACTTAACTTGCAGAATTTGAAATGCTACTGAAACCAATTGCTAAATATTTGCTATTAAATATGTAACGGATATACGACCTCATAAGTGCAGGTATCCCGTTAGAATTAAGCGAGGATATAAGACTGGTTTAACAAAAGGCTTGTATTCAATGAACTTGGAAAAACATAGGAACTCAGTCGATAAAAGTTCCTCGTCATCAAACAGCGAGGTTTTGGATGTCAAGACTTAATAAAGTTATGATATCCCGGTGATGAAGGTCGTCTTCCATGAACGACATGTATATAAACATCCTCCCCTTGTTTGTAAATTCTTGTAACGATCTAATTTTTGTAAACTAGTTTGTACTATCCAAGTCACTTAATACGCACCCCATTATGTACGTAAAGATACATATATATACCCCTTAAATGAAGAGAATACGGGAGATATTTAGTCAATGTCATTTCTTGCTTCTCACTAAAAATCATTAAAATCAGATACTTAAATTCTCTCTAAACAATTGGCACCGTCTATGGGAAGCTAAATTTTTTTAATCCAGCATTTAAGAACTGTTTTATTTTAAGAGAATTTACCAGTGTCGCTTTTAATATCTAGATGGCTCATCCATTCACTAGCCAACCAAACAACCTCATTCCAGAAGCTCTAGAATGTGACCTTAATAATAAAACGCTTTATTTTTCACCCATCAAGTCACTATCAAACTGTGTCATGATGCATACTTCAGCTAGCGAAGTGCATTTGTCAAACTTGCATGATAATCCTCCTTATGAAGGAGATGTGATGATACGAGGACTTCAAAAATAGATTATAGAATTATAACAAGCTTTCATTGAGTGTCAAAAGGATAATAAAGAATTAAAATATCAATTAGAATGAAACACCTACTCGGACATAACTAGTTCCCTTTTTACACCTCGAGACCCTCAGATGGTGCGTCAACCCCTCAGAAGAGAGCATGCAACTCATACTTCAAATCCTCATCAATGTTCAGTGAGGGAACACCCCATATGGTTTCTGATCTTCCCATCATTGGCGGGACTTCTCACCCAAATCCTCCAATTCATAGACCGACAATTGAGTCCATTCTACCGTGCGATCCGAGTGGAGAGTTAGACAAAAGGTTAAAAGAGATGGAAGAAAAAATGTGGATCAAGATTAATGATAGATTTGCAAGACAAGAAAAGGCAAAACCTTGGGGTGATATAGAAAACGTTTGTAATCAATTGTCTACATCTCCTTTCTTTGACATCATTGAATTAATGGTACCTCTTCTCAAATTTAATGCCTCTAAATGTCTCGCATGCAAGGGGACTAAAGATCCTATTACGCACGTTCTTCAATTCAAAATGACTATGACTATAGTCAGTCTATCTGAAGATAAATGACAATCCATGCATTGCAAGGTATTTGCAACTATTCTTCAAGATTCAGTCCAACAATGGTTTTACCCCCTAAGAGTATTGTTAGTTTTGACACTTTGGTCAGAATATTCATTATCAATTACGCTTGTAACAAACCTATCAAGAAGGAGTCACATCACCTATTATCGATTATCCAAAAGGAGGATGAATCGATTGAAGCTTACATGAGAAGATTTAAAACGGAAAAGATGAAAATTAGTCAATGCCCCGATTCAATAGCCATAGAAGCTTTTTGAAAGAGCATAAAGCATGATAATGGCCTTTTCATAGAATTGAAAAAATCCACGTCATATTCGTTAAATCACTAAAAATTACTAAAGTTAGATACTTAAATTCTCTCCAAATACTAAACAATTAGTAAAATTTATAATTACGTAAATAAACTCAAACCAAGCAAGAGTAACTGAGAATGAAGATAACTAGACTTATTTTAAAGGAATCCTACAAAGAAAAAAACTTTTATAAATATTAGTGAAGATTCTATAAGGATATTTGTCAATGAAGTGTAAATCTATTTTTTAAATAAAGGAAAAATCTAACCAAGGTTAAGTTTTTCAATAGAGTTAAAACTTTTTCGAGGAATTAAAAATATTAATTAAAATAATCTGCCTTAAATGTTAGCACTGAATCCTCACATTAAATCTTTGTTTTCAAGAACAGAGTTCTCACACACAAGTAGGTTCAAAGAATCGGTAAACAATATGAGTAACTCAATTTTTTGTCTAACTACATGGCATAATTGGGCAAAACACATGCTACTGCTTTTAAGAGCACCTCTTTTGTTGATAGGGAAAACAATTTTTTTGATCAATGTCGAATTTTTCCTTACACCCTATCCATAATGCAATTAATCTTTGACCATTTTTCTAGTCCAAACAAGGCTAGAAGACCCAAATATTTATCAAAACTTATGGAAACAACAATCCCAATATTCTACATAATGGATTGTAGAGTAACATAATTAGTATTGGAGCTAAAAAATTAGATATTTTTGATTATTGATCACTTGTCCTGAAACTCCTTCATACGACTTCAAGATGGTTCTCAAATGATTAATTTTTGGCATGGAGCTTTTGTAAAATATTAGAGAGTCATCAGAAAATAATAAGGGAGAGATAGCAAGACGTGGTTCTACTCACCTTGAGGTCACTAATGTTCTTGACTTGTTGTTCTCTATGTAATAAGTTAAATAACCCTTCAACACAAATAAGAAAATGAATGGTGATAATAGACCACCCCATCGAATGCCTCTCTTAAGTCTAAAATAACCCATTGGTTCTCCATTCACCACACATGAATGTATGACAGTTGAAATACATGCCAAAATCCACTCAATCCACTTGTCAGAAAATCCCAATTTCAACATCATAGCTTTTAAGGATCCCCATTCCATTCTATCATAGATTTTGTTCATGTCTAACTTGAGTGCCAAGTGTTGTTATTTACTCCATTTCTTACATTTAAAGGAATGGAGCAACTCGTGTAACACAAGTATATAAGCCACCGTGGAATGAATGCACTCTGATTAGTACTGGTAATATTAGAGATCATCTCCTTTAAGTCGATTAGTAAAAAAATTGGCAATTATCTTGTAAATGATGTTATAGGGGTTAATCGATCTGAGTCGAGTTATATCCGTCAAGGAATCCACTTTGGGTATTAGAATCTCTAGTTTCTACTTCTAACACCAATATTGGGATACATTTTTTAAATCCCTAATTTTTACTTCTAAATGACACCCCAGCCTAAGAATTTATTATCAACTTACAATAACTTTCAAAAATAATAAGAGAAAAATATCATAAGAGTACAATACGGAGTAAAAATAGAAAACAAAAAATTAATTTACACTTGTCTAAAATAAAGATGATAACTAATGGTTTGTTAAATAAGAAATAAGAAAAGTAAAAAAAATTGCAAAATACAAACGAACTTACTTAATAATATTCAATTCCATTAATAAGACACTAATAGTATATATGTATAAAGAAAAGGACGTTGGGTCTTTTTGTCAAATATTGTGTTTCTCCGATAATTATCATGTGTATTTCATATTATTTCTGTTCTGTTTTCTATACAAGAGTTTAACTATATGTATACAATGAAAACGAAAATTAAACAATAACCCTAATAGCTACACATTCATGTTTTATGGCTCCACTAATATTATTGTCTGCTCCATGTTTTGCTCCACTAAGCATTGGTGTCTGCCACTGTTACAGCATGCACCACAACACACACCAACACTCCCCCTCAAGTTGGTACATATATGTCTCTTATGCTCAACTTGTCAAGTGAGTTGTAGAAGTTCCTTGCAGACACAGATTTTGTGAGTATATCAGCCAATTGATCTTCTGATTTAACAAATGGAAGCTTAATAATCTTTTCTTCAAGATTCTATTTGATGAAGTTCCGATCCACTTCAACGTGCTTCGTGCGATCATGTTGAACTGGATTGTGAGAGATGGCAATGGCTACTTTGTTATCACAAAATAAGTTCATTTCAGAGTTAGGAGCAACACCAATCTCAGTTAGAAGTTTTTTCAACCAAAGGAGCTCACATATTCCCTTGACCATTCCTCGAAATTCAGCTTCAGCACTAGATAAGGCAACTACCTTTTGCTTCTTACTCCTCCATGTAACAAGATTGCCCCCCACAAAAGTAAAGTACCCAGCAGTAGATTTCCTATCCTTCATATTCCCTGCCCAATCTGAATCTATATATCCAAGGACTTCCAATTGACCATTCTTTGAAAACATAAGTCTTTTCCCAAGGGAGGATTTTAAATAACGAAGTATTCCCATGACGGCATCCATATGGTCTTCACTTGGGCAGTGCATGAACTAACTCACGACACCCATAGCATACGCAATATCAGGTCGAGTATGAGATAAATATATGAGTTTACCCACTAATCGTTGATATCTCTGTTTATCTGCTGGTACTTGGTCCACATATTCTCCAAGTTTATGATTTTGAACCATTGGAATATCGACAGGTTTACAATCTAGTAATCCTGCCTCTGCCAGTAGGTCTAGAGTATATTTCCGTTGGGAAAGACATATGCCTTGTTTTGATCTTCTTACCTCAATGCCTAAGAAGTATTTGAGCCCTCCCAAGTTCTTCATTTGAAACTCATTTGACAGTTGTTCTTGAAGCTTAGAGATTTCTTCTTTATCATCCCATGTAATGATCATGTCGTCTACATAGACTATAAGGCTATTATTTTTCACAATCGATGTTTTAGGAAAAGAGTGTGGTCAGAGTTGCTTTGTTGAAACCCATATTTCTTCATTGCTGAACTCAACCTACCAAACTATGCTCGAGGTGATTATTTTAGTCCATACAATGCTCATTGTAATCTACATGCAGTTTCTTTTCCTGATGTAACAGTATATCCTGATGGGATATCCATGTAAATCTCTTCTTCAAGATCACAATGAAGGAAGGCATTTTTTACGTCAAGTTGGTGTAATGGCCAATCTAAATTTGCCGCAAGAGATAACAAGACTCTAATGGTTTTTAGTTTAGCCACAGGTGAGAAGGTTTCTTGATAATATATCCCGTGTTTCTGTGTATATCCTTTTGCTACAAACCTCACCTTGTATCGATCAACTAACCCATCTGCTTTATACTTAATGGAGAAAATCCACTTGCATCCTACCATCTTCCTCCCTTGAGGCAACTCGCTTAACATCTATGTGTTATTCTTCTGTAATGCCTCAAATTCCTCTTTTATAGCTTGAGCCCATTTTGGATCAAATAAGGCTTCTTCAATGCTACTTGGAATTTGACACGAGGAGAGTGTTTGTGCAAATGCCCTGATAGGTTCTAATAACCTTTGAGTAGATACATAATTTGCTATTGGATACTTGGATTGTCGTTCTTCTCTTTCTGGGGAGTATCGATTTAGAGGTTTGCCTCGATTGTGTCTGAAAGGTAAAACATAACCAACAGATGTATCTATAGCATTAGTTTGTAAAGGTGTGATAGGATAGCTTACCTCAAGAGTATTCTCAGCAGGAGTATCATTGGGTACTAGAGAGTGGAGGGGTACATCAACCACTTCATCTTCTGGAGATTCAATTACTACTTCAGCTTCAGTTCTTGGAAGTTCAAGCTCGGGCCTAGATACTGGCTCTTCCATATTATTGGCACTATCCGAGTATGTTGTACTAGTGTCTAATATTTCAACATCAAGCCAATTTCGTTCTTCATCATAACTCTCCTCCTGAAGAGTCTAATTAGATACCAATGATGGGAAAAAACATTCTAATTCAAGGAAAGTGACATCCATGGTAATATAGCTTCTTTTAGTAATTGGATCATAGCATCGGTAACCCTTTTTTTGTATGCCATACCCCAAGAATACACATCGGACAGCACATGGATCCAACTTAGTTCGTTGATTTTTATAGAGGTGGACAAAAGCAACACATCCAAAAATTCGGGACGGAAGCATCAAAATAGTAGGCAAGGGAACATGATCAGATAGCACCTTTAATGGAGTCTGAAATTTTAAGGTTTTTATGAGCATATGGTTCAGTAGATACACAGCTGTAGTAACAGCATCACTCAAGTATCTACTAGGTATATGTGCACCAATTAGTAAGACCCGAGCAGTTTCTAAAATATGCCTATTCTTCCTCTCTATAGTCCCATTCTATTGTGGGGTTTGTGAACACGAGGTTTCATGGAGAATACCATGGTTGTCCAAGTATGTCCGAAATTGCTGATTAATATACTCCCCTCCATTATCAGACCTAAGAATCTTAATTTTTTCAGAAAATTGTGTCTAAACCATGGTGTGAAACAAGTGAAACGTAGAGAATACTTCATCTTTATGTTTGAGAAGGTAAAGCCATGTCATTCGTGTACAATCATCAATAAAAATAACAAACCAACGATGACCCGATGACGTAGTGACCGGGGAAGGTCCCCAAACATCAGAATGTACCAAAGCAAAAGAAGTCATACTTTTATTCATGCTCATAGGATAAGACGCCCTATGACTTTTTGCTAGGATACAAGTATCACATTTGAAATCTGAGTGTGTGATATTTGAAAATAAACTAAGGAGTAGGTGCTTTAAATACCCGAATGATGGATGCCCAAATCTACGATGACATAACCAAATCTGTCGTTCCTTGTTACCAACAGTGTGTTGCATGTGATTGGCTCTTCCTGAACTGAGATCATCCACATAATATAACCCTCCTCTCTTAGTACCATGCCCAATGATCTCCTTGGTGAGAATATCAGAAGGCAAAAAGTAGAATACATCAATACTACATAGTTAAGATCTGAAGTGACCTGACTTACAGACATTAGTCGGTTTGAAAGAGAGGGTATAAGTAAAGTATTAGATAATGATAATGAATGAGATAAGGTCACTGTTCTAGCTCCTGTAACTGGATAAGTGACCCCATTTGCATTGGCAACACGGCTCCGTCTTGGCTGGGTTGTATTGGAGAGATCTTTTGGGTCAAATGTCATGTGATCTGTAGCTCCAGAGTCCAGAATCCAATCCTCTGTATCACTACGCATAGAGATGTGAAATGCTTTACTTGAAATACCTGGATCCTGGGAAGATTCGGCCTGAGGAGTAAGGGATAGTGAGGCATTATTGGTAGCCACAGCAGCTCGCCCAGTGGTGTCCCGTTTCTTCCGTGCTTGAAGATCATTCCACCATTCTGGATACCCATGTAGTTTGAAGCAGTTTTCACGGGTGTGTTTGGAGTTTCCGCAATGGCCACATTTCATGTCAAGAGATGATGGATTTCCCATGGATTTCTTACGACCCAAAGAAGTTCCTATTTTTGGTGGCATCAGATTATGGTGTCCCTTAACCCCTTTAAAAGCCATAACTGCTCCGGGTGTCGTATCCATACCCATGATCATCACAGTCTACCGGACCTCTTCCCTACGTATGAATCCATAGGCTTGTTCCACCGTAGGGAATGGTTTGATTTGAAGCACATCACTTCGAGTTTTGTCGAGTCTGTCATCAAGTCCATCAAGGAAGGTATACACTCGATCTTTCTGTATGATGGAGTTGCATTTTTGTATGTCAGTCGCACACTCCATTGGATTAGGACGACGGAAATCAATTTCTCGCCACAACCCTTGAAGGTCATTGTAGTATTTTTCAATGGATCCACCCGCCTGCTTCATACGAGTAACTCGATGACGAAGATCATACACTTGAGACGTGTTTATCCCATCATAGTAGATGGTAGCAGCAAAATCCCAAACTTGTTTCGCAGTTAGGAATCGAATAAAATTTGCAATCAAGGAAGGGTCCATCGAATTGATCAACCATCTTTTAACAATGGCATTTTCAGTGCGTCATCTCCTGAATGAGGAGTCGGTTTCAGCAGGTTGAGGAAACTCTCCATTAATATATCCCAGTTTGTCTTTGCTAGAGATATACATCTCCACCACCTGGGATCACAAGGCATAGTTGGATCCTCCCAACTTGATACTAATGGGAGCAGTCAACGATTCAGTTAGCCGAGGTTGTGAGGTGATCTGAGCTCTAGTTAGAACTTTCGTCATTTTTGTCGTCAAATCTTCCAATATGAAATTGGTGGTTAAATCTCTAGATTCTGCCATGACTCATTTTCATCAAATCTTCTTAACCCTAACTCATTTTCTTCTCCATTTGCGTAGCCCTTTGCGCGCTTTCTTCACGTTGCCCTCTACGGCGCCTTTCTTCACGCTGCCCTCTGCGGCGCCTTTCTTCTTCTGATGGAAGAACCTTAGCCGACTACAGCATCCATCCGAAGTCAGCCCTCTTCTTGGTCCTCCTTCTCCTTCAATGTGAAGCGGCGCTCTTCTTCTGCTTCATTCCAAGTTTCTCCACGATGGCAGCTAGACTGGTACGTAGAGAGATTGCACCAGCCCCAACGAGTAAGCGACGTTGGGCAACTACGACGACTCCAACGAGCAGATAGACCTGAAACGCAGGTAAGCTGCAATGGCTCCAACGAGCAGCTAGATCAGTATGGCTCCCTGAAGGGTTCTGTTGAGGTTGCGACGGCGGAATTGACGCTGAGCAGAAATGGCGACTCTGGATACTAGATGGTCATAGGACTGGTGAGGCTTCACTGTCTACCCATCCCCTCAGGTTTCAACCTTTGTGGTTAAGCCTTACAACAATATTCTTTGTACTTATTCCCTTCTGGAGCACACTGATTTTACTTGATGGTATTTTTTTTCAGTATTGCAACTGATCGGTTTCAACAAGTAAAACAGAAATCAGTTTCGAGGAAACATATAAACCAAAAATCAGAAATCAACAGAAATCAGAAATGAGCAACCACAATCAGCAGTCACACCAGAAATCAGAAATCAGAAATCAGAAATTAGCAAATCAGCAAATCAGCAAATCAAAATCAGAAATCACAATGGTAGTAGAACAGAAATACGTATAGCCGGTAATTCCATTAGTCAGCAATAACTTGCTCTGATACCACGTCAAATATTGTGTTTTTCTGATAATTATCATGTATATTTCATATTATTTATGTTCTGTTTTCTATACAAGAGTTTAATTATATGTATACAATGAAAACGAAAATTAAACAATAACCCTAATAGCTGCACATCCATGTTTTATGGCTTCACTAATATTATTATCTGCTCCATGTTTTGCTCCACTAAGTATTGGTGTCTACTACTGTTACAGTATGCACCACAACACACACCAACACTTTTCAGTTCTTGCAACCAGGAATGTGAAAAACTTTATCGATTAAAATGTATAAGATATTTAAATTAAATTAATGAAGAAGTTAATAATAGTATAAAGTAATAAAGGCAATTGATATAATAAAAATATATTCAATGCTATTAATGCACTAATAATATGGATTACTAATTCGGTTCTTGTAATGTGAAGACCAATTACAATTTCAAGATATTTAATTTTAATTTAAAATAAAAAAAGAAATTAACCAATTATTTGTTGACAAATCAATTATGGTCTAATTAAAAAAACCAATTATGGTCTAATTAATATTAATTATCACGGTGAAGTGGAAAAGTCGAGTGAATTAATATATGAAATTAATCTAAAAGCTAATTTGGTTGTCGTGTGTAACGTAACAAATGAAATGGTTGGAATTATATAAAAGATAACTAATTATTTTTGAAGAGATAGATTCATGTTTATGATATACCTTCCTAATTAAAATATGACATGTTATTTATAAGATTATGATGATAATTTTTATTTAAAAATACTATAAGATTATGTTTAACTTTCTTTTTATTGTTACTTTCGAAGCCCTCCTGTTGAATTGATGCCACTCATTTAATATAGCATCTTATATATCGTTATAACACAATTAACAGAACAAATGTACTGCTAGTCAGGAGCATGATGGTTGTTGAAAGTTGATGGTACCTCTTGGCTCTTGCATATGGGGATCGTGTGATTGTTATTTCTTTCTTTGTGAGCGTCATAGCTTAAGATCGACTTGCTAGTTGCTATGCACATTTGTTGTAAGTATTTGGTTGAATGGGTTATGTCCATTTATATCAATGTCTCGTCTATTAGTGTACCGGTGTAAAGTTGTACTCTATCCAAATAAATACTTGACTTAGAATTATCGGACATATAACATATCATAATGAATAAAAGGATTGTTTGGGTAGTAAATACATAACCTAGATAACACTAATAAGTTTTCATTTTTTCATATATCAAAATATCATATTAAAAATTAAAACTAGTTATTAACAAAACATTCAACAAATTTATGAGATAATATTTTTGAACCTTCCTTATTCACCTTATATTACTTTTGATCACTTTAATATTTAGCTATATCAATTAATATGATAACATAATTTCATAAAATATAAAACCATAATACTCAATTGATCAATTGATGTTGTTTTATGAAAAATTTAAAATCATTCACGAAAATGTTTCTTATGATTAATGATTGTTTGACGAGATATATAGATGAATCTTTATAACTAGTAAAATATATGCATCAGCTTGTAGATTTGAGAGTCAAACTTCATAATATACTATTTGATTATCATGGAGTCAGATACAAGATACAGTAAAATAGAAATCTAAAGTCATAAATAAAATATTATTTATGAGATTAGCAGATTTTAATTTAGAAGTATGAAAATCACTTATATAAACTTTGAACACATTACACTTTTTCAATATGGGAAATTTTCACTCAGCTGCTCACACATTTCAAAAAGGTTGTATTAATTTGGATTGCCAATATAAGGGTGGTCATTTTAGATTAAATCGTTTTGATGTTCAAGATACACAATATGAATCAATTAACAAGAAAGAAATAGGAAATTCCACATGTATATCAATTTAGCTGGAATGCATCTTTAGCCACCTTTACAAAAGAGGCATGGGTCATGGTCTGAGAAATTCACTTTTGCCAAGAAATGAAGTTTGTATAATAGGTATGGAGCTGTGTGATAATCTTGACTCCATTAACTAGTTCAAAATTATCATGGCTCTTTTTGTTGTCTGTTTTATCTGGTTTAAATAACAAAATCCCAAATATTCAAATTAGATTGGTCAACACTATCACTATCAATAGTGGTAATAATTTTGAAATTAATGGCACCCTATTAGTAGCAGAAGCTTGGGCAAATCCATGAGATGGTCCCGGTTCATGATGGTTGGTGGAGCTTTTCTTTACAATAATGACAATGAAGTCCGGATGGTTCTGTATTTTATGTACAATATATTGATCAAGGATATGTAATATTAATTGTTGCATTATTTTCTTCTCAACTTAATTTAATTAGCAAAATGTAAAAGTAAACCCAACTATTTTATCTGATCACATTCCAATTAAATCTTGTCGTTTTTTTATTTTTATTTTTTTAATATAACATTGATCGCTTGCTATTAATTTTATATGTTCATTTTTTCTTCTACTATTGAACACTATGATGTAGCTTTATCTTTCTCTATGTAAATATAGGGATTTTGAGATTAGTTATATATCTATATATATATATATATATATATATGTGCGCGCGCGCGCATATTAAGCTATAATTACTTCTAAATAGTTTGTCCAATCTAGTACTAAATGGAATACAATTGATAGGAGACCTTTTTTCATTAACTTGTATCTCTTCGATCATAATATTTTTTTGGAAAAGGCAAGGTCACATTGTGGCATGTGTGAATTGAGGAGGCTAATTGATTGATATATAAAATTTCAAGGTTAACATACAAGAGAGAATCAAAATGTGATATATAAACTTCTATTAAAAAAATTATATATATAAACAATCTCCTCTTACAAAGGAGGATACAAAAATTATATAAACATTTTGAAAGAATTTGTGACCCAGTACGCAGTAAAGGTAAGAAGCAAATTCTTTAAGGACTTGCTCCCACAAATAATAGAGAAATAGAAAATAATAACAGTAATATTATAATCTTAGATAGACAGTTTAATTAATCAGATAGATAAATTATACATAGCTTACTTAGTTAGGAAATAAAACAACTAGACAAAAAGTAAGAAGTTTTCTAATAGGTGTTTTAAACCTATATGTGGTAACATATATTACTAAGATTCAAATTATACTTACAGCAAAGCAAGTCATCTAAACACAATCATATTATGAGACAAACACACATAAAACTCCTATCTATGTGGTAAACCAACATATTGCTTATGAAAACCACACGACATTAAACAAATTCACCAAGTAATAAAACAAATACAACACTGATAGAAATAAAGCTACAAATACCTCTATTAGTAAAGATTTCTACTCTAATTGTCTATTGTTGCTCCCACTTGTTGCCTCCGCAATGACTTGATTCGACAAATGAACCTGATTTTTCTCCAAAGCCAACACCACTCAATGTAGTTCAATTAGTAACTGAAGATCATTAACATGAACAAAAAGTACATAACCAATTGTGAGAAATGCATTCAATCACGACCACCCACAATCACTCTTTTGGGAACACTTACAATCCCAAAAGAACAATATTGCCTAAACCACCCAGTAAAATAGCCTTAGCTATTCACAATCTAAAAATACTATTATTTCACTCTTACTGAAAACATATCTCAATACCAAAATACACTAAGGATTAGTGAAAACAGAATTAGAATTTCTAAAGAAAATTTGGTAGAACTTTGCTAGAATTTTTCTAGTTACCAAAAACATTAAAGAGGGAGTATTTATAGCTAACTATCAAAATGCATGTCACCTCGTCGTGGCCTTTCTGAGGTCCTTCTTAACCATCTCTCCAGGGTCCAAAAAATGGTTTGACGAGGGCTTTATGAAGGTGCACAGAAATCCCTTTTTATCCAAAAATTATCGAATGATTTCAATAAATATCCCATACCCAAAGTGAAGCATAAATGACTACTCTCAACCAAGCAACCATACCAAGAAACCAACCCTGTGGTGTGTGTATAAAATGTTTTAAAACATGATGTATCAAACTATATGCATGTGTATATTACTTATCTACAATAACTAACCTTACAAAAAGGAAAACAGAAACAGTAAGTAAAATAAATAAACTTTATGTTTTGCACATAGAAAGCCAACAAAGACATAATGGACTATAGGACTTACAATTTTCCCCTTTGGATTTTTGTGTCAGGATACTACACAACTAAGTACAAACATACAATAAACATGAAATGATCATGAAGATGACCTAAAGATGTTTGTTCCCATGAAAAAATATCGACACACACCCAACACGTAAAAAACACACCTATTCTAAGTGCATCCATCTTAGGTGCTCCATCCATCTTCTTGGATCAACTCATCCATACTCTAACAAGTTGAAACGTGAAGGTCTTAATGCAATTGCATATAGCAAGTTTGAAACTCAATGACTTTAATCTACACATGTAGCCTACATAACGAAACAAAGACATATCCCATGAATGTATCACAGAAAAATAGCATGTAGTCTATCAAAGTGCTATCATGTTACCCCTACACAGGTACATATAGATAGGAAAAATGCATACATAAAAATAGTAGAAACACAAGCAATGTAAACAACTCCCCTTGATTTGATGCAACACTCCCCCTAAGTGATCGAACACAAATTATGTGCAATAAATGTGCAAGTATACGTATCATGACAAGTAATATAATGATAAGAAAATATTGTTCTCACGGAAATAATCTTATTAGAAACTAACTTTTAAAACTAAAAGAACAAAATCAATTTTTTGGTATTTTTATGTTTTAAGAAAAAAAATTAAAAGAAGTAAAAACAAATAACAATAATTAATTAAATAAGATTTGATAGCTAAGAAGATATATGAGAAAATATCTAGGAATACTTAATCCTCAAATTTTCTAAACATGTGAATCACTAAAATTCTCCTATTATAATTATCAATAAATTACATAATCAATTGAATCTAACCTAGCATGTATTCTTTTTTCAAGTAAACTATACACCATATAGTAATTAACCTAATCACACTCTCATGTTAATTAAACTGTATAATACTCATTAAGTTCATCAATTATGGATCACATACATAAGAATTATACATCTCTGCCTATAAACTATGCATGTTATTTAATCAAGATAAACAATTAAATAATTCTCTATCTAGCAAAGAGTAAGGGAACAATCTAAGCCTAAATTCCTCCTCTATCACACCACTAAACTTGAATGAATCTCCAACATCAATAAACAATATGAGATGCAAATTAGGATCCTCTGTTGATAATCTGTTAAATTGTCCAACTGTTTGTAACATTTGAAACATTACTATCTTTAAGTCAAATTGATTAACTTAAATTTTTGGTCTTGTAATACTTGGATTCATCCCATCCAACGTAGTTATTGCATATTCATTAATAGCTCTATCTCTATCATACATCAAAAGCATTTGATTATTCAAGTTTAATTCATTATTATTTATGTCTAATGGAATATATTCTTTTATTTCTACCTCTTTTATCATGTTTACTTTGTTAGCCTTACCTATAGTATTGTTTTTCATAATTCAAATTATACTATGTATATTTTAAATTCATTTATTTATAATACTATTATAATTACAATCTAAATAACTATTTTACATTTTAATTATTTATTATGTAATTTTTTATTAATTAATTGATTTATTGTTTAAAATAAATACCTATAAATATATCTATTAAATAAAAAAAATGGTTGGAAGTATAAGTTATTTTTTTATGATTTATGAGGTTTTATTAAAAAAAATCATAATTTTGATAGATTTTGTATAGTATTCGTGAATATTTTTAAAAAAAAATTCAATAATAATAATATCTTTCATATTTTTATAAAATTTAAATTCTGAGTATGAGTGCTGTATAAAGAGCTTACAAGGTATCGCTCCCCTATTTTTTTTTTTTTTTTGGGGGTGAAGCAGAGAATCACCTTCTATTGAAAGAGATACATAGTAGAGGATTCTCAATAATCATATAATTAAAAGAGTAAACTGTAAACAAAAAAAATATCAATAAATTAATATATTTATTTTATTTATATTATTAAATTATTTTTATCTCATATATATCACTTAATTATTATATTTATATTATTTTAATAATTAATAATTAAATTATTTAAATTATTTCAAATATATTATTCAATTCTTAGATATAAATGAAATAAATATAATAAATGTGATATAAATAAAATAAAAAATAGATCAATGATATGAATATAAAATAAATAATAATTTGATGTTATTTTTAATGTGAAAATCAAAATCATATTTAAATTTGCACTTTGATCCGTTCCATTACTTCTTTTGTCTTTAAGTAATTGAACTCAATCATAATAATATCATGAAAATCAGAGAGTATTTGATATGTTGAAAGCAAAAAAGATTTGGCTCTCACTTTGTTCATTTTATAATATATAAAGTTAGGGCTAAAGTTGTTTGCTTTTTCACTTAAAAGGTATTGAGAAAGGGAGAAAGAGAAAAGAAAGCAATGGATAAGTATGAAATGGTGGATACCATATTCCTAGTCAATCCAGCCCCTGGTTGCAAGATTTTGGAGAAATTTGAGATTTATTTTTTAAATGATTAATTGAAATCCAATAAATTTAATTAATTATATATAATCGTTTAATAATTTTAATTTAATAATAATTATATTTTTGGTATTAATTAATTTTAAATTTAATTGAGATAATACTTATATCATTAATTTAAATTATTTTATAATTAAAATAATTGATTAAATATATATTGGTTAAAAATATTTAGATGAAATCCAACCTTTTTAATATATTTTTAAATAATATATATATCCACTTTCTCACTGTGTTAAAAAAAACATATGTAATTAATTATAAGTGAATTAATGATCCAACTCTATTAGCTATATGTTGTTTTCAATCTAACACGTTGGCAAATCAATCTGGTCATGCAATTTCATTCCCCTAACTTCAAAATTTTACCAAAAATATAATATCTTGACAATTTTCTTTATCTATGATATATTAAAAAGTGGTGTTCTGTGATTCAGAAGTTCAGTCATGGTCGTCCATGCTGCATTTATTATTTTTTTAAGCATCACATTTTAATAAAACATATACATAATAATCATTTATATTTTTTATTTTTAAAATAAAACATACTAATAAAAATATACATGATAGTATTATAAAAATTATATATTATTATAATTAAAGATGAGCAAATAATCCGATCAATTCATTTAAATTGAAAAACTCGATCCAATCTATTAAATTCAGATATGATTGGATTAATAAACTTTTATAGTCAGATCGAATTCAGAGTAAAAATTATACAATGTGTTCGAATTTCGATCTGATTCGAATTGATAGATTTTATGATCTGTTGTATCCGATACGAATCAAATTTACTATTGAATTATAAATAAATACATATTTTATTTTATAATATCTTTTATTTAAATATTATACATATCATAATTATTTTAGATTATTATTTTAGCTTAAAAATAAATATAAATATTTATAATAATTTAATAAGTGTATAGACATACTTCTTATTTTTTTGATTTTTTAGTTGTTACTATAAATAATAATCAATTTAAGATTTAAATTTGTATATATCATATTTTATATATGATAATAATTTATAAATAAATTTTAATATAAATCTGACTTTATCAAATCTGATCTGTTCAGATTCAGATTGAAAATCTTCAAATCCGTTTGGATTCATATTGCTACTTCCACTAGTTATTATATCAATACTTGGACTTTTATTTTTTGTATAGAATACTTTACACTTACAATTAGATTGTGTAGTTATATTTATACCACCACTTTTTAATAAAAAATACACTATAATAATAAAAATTTGTATTGTTACAATATCATTACTTGAAGTTTTACTTTTTGTAAGGGACACTTTTTCATTACGAATATATTAACATCCATCTTTTTTTAACTTTTTAATAAAAAAATACACATAATAATAATATAAAAATTATGTATTGTTTAATATTAATATATAAGATTTTATTTCTTGTAAATGATATTTTATATTTATTAATAAATTATGTGGTTATAATTATAACACATCTTTTAAAAAAAATACACATAATAATAATAAAAATTATAAATTATTATAATATTTTTGATTTACGCTTATCACTAAAATATCATCCCTACTTTTATTAAGTTATTAATAAATTTAAAAATTTTGGATTTTTAAAGTACCATTTGTACGCAACTTTTTAATAAATAAAATAAACTAGAATAATATGAAAATTATGTATTATTACTATATCAATATTTAAACTTTTATTTTTGTATAAGATATTTTACACATATCACTAAATTATGAGATTATCATCATTCTAATAAAAAATGTACACAATAATAATATAAAAATTATGTATCGTTATAATATCAATACTTGAATTTTTATTTTTTTTGTATAATACATTTTACACATAATTAGATCATGGGATAATGATTATATAATTTGTCTTACATGTGAATCAAAATTTATTCCTATTAACTTAAAATTTGGATTCTTAAAATATCATTTATATATAATGATAATATCAAGACTCTTAAATTTATACTATAAATTTTAAAAAATATATTTTTAATTGTAATGCGCATAATAAAAAAAACAAAAACTTTAACTTATGCTTTTAAATATGGCACTCCATATAAAATTATGACTAAACTTTTTTTTAAGTCAATAAATTTAAAAAGTTGAATATTTAAAGCCCCGTTCGTACAAAATTGATTTTTCAAATTTAATGCATATAATAATAATATTAAGACTCAAATTTATGTCTATTAGCTTATTAAAAAAAATCCTAGTTTAGCTTCGTCATCATCGAACGTCCTTTTTTTAAGTTATTAATAAATTTTTAAAAAATAGATTTTTAAAGCATTATATGTATACAATGATAATATCAAGGTTCTTAAATTTATACTATAAATTTAAAAAAATTAGATTTTTAAATGCAATGCATATAATGACAATACAAAGACTTTGACTTGTGTTTTTGAATATGACACTCTATTTCCTATTTTACTATTAAATTGTGACTAGGTTTTTTTAAAAGATAATAAATTTTAAAAAATGATTTTTAAAGTACAATTTTTACTCATTATGAATTTAAAAAATTAAATTTTAAATGTAATATGTATATGACAATATTAAGACTTGAACTTATACTTTTGAATATAACACTACATATTTACCACTTACCTATAATTCTAATTATTTTTTTAAAGTTAATAGATTTAAAAAATTAGATTTTTAAAGTACCATTTGTATATATTAATAATATTAAAACTCTTAAATTTTACTAATTGAATTTTTAAATGTAATACACATAATAATATTATCAATATATGAACTTATGTTTTTGAATATGACACTCTACACTTACAGTTTAACTATAAAAGTATGATCGTTTTTATCTGACTCATATATAAATTAAGTTATAATATAATCATGTTTTTATTTAATAACTACCTAAATAGTTTTATTTTTATTATCTTTGTTGATTTTCTTTCTTTTTTTTTCCTTACTCACATACCATATTTAATGAATAAAATGCATATAATGATGATACTAAGACTTAAACTTATGTTTTATAGATAACACTTTACATTTATCACATCACTATGAAGTTATGATTATATTTTTTTGTCTAACTCATTTATAAATTAAATTACATTTAAATAATTTTTTTATCATCATCGTAGTCTTTCTTTTTTAAAACATCATTTATATACAATGTTAATATTAAGAATTTTAAATTGATATTATGAATTTAAAAAACATTAGATTCTTAAACGTAATAGATGGGTTTTGTCATTGTTGTCTTTTTAAAAAAAAGTTCATAAATTAAGAAAATTGGATTTTTAAAAAACTATTTATACATAATGATAATATCAAGATTATTAAATCATGAATTTAATTTTATATCTATATTAATTATATTATTATTTTTAAATAATTATCTAAAAATAAATTATATAAATTAACTTAAAATATTTTTTTGGTTAGTTCACAACATATATGTGTCTAAAATATTATATATATTTTTGTAAATATTATATATATTTTTGTAAATATTAAAGAATGTAATGGTTTTAAAATTTACTCTTTATATTATATGTTTATATATATATATATATATATATATAAACTTATAACTTCATTAAATATTGATTTAAGCTCATACTTTATATGAGCCATTCAACCTAGTTATATTATAAATAGGCATATCATCCAAAATAATAATAATAATAATATCATAAAGTAGGCAATAAGTTTGAGCACTATGAACATGGTAAAAAAGAAATATCGAAAAATCGTAAATCAATAGTTAAGCACACCTCCACTGATATGTTGGATTTTTTCATAAGAATTGGTGTTCAATGACTTCAAATTTTCAGTGGTATAATTAAGAGTAAGTTATGCATCAATACATAAGATAATCTTAGAATAAATTAAAATTCCAATTTGATGGGCAAGGACAAGCAAACTTGCCTTTAAAGAAAGTTTAAGCATCTGACACTTCTTTACGAAAAAGATACTAAAGGTAATAATTTTGATTTTAATTTTTTAAGCAACCACTTACAAAATAAGTGGAGATTTAAATTTTTTGAAAAAATATAATCTTTTAACCACATATTTTATTACCGATTTTTTTTTATTTTCACCCAACATTTATTACAAAGAATAAATTAAGTTGCATGACTTTTATACATGTTAATAATCTTAGAAGAAAGTAGTTGAAAACGTAAAATACATAAATAATAACAAAAAAATATTAATTCTTTAAGTTTTTGATAAAAAAAATAAATAAATAATTATTTAATAAAAATTATGATCAAATTTATTGATGATTATTTTTAAAATATTATAAATTATAAATTAATTATTTGATTATAAATTATAAATATGAAATCACAAATAAAAATTTAAAACTTGGTAATCTCAAATTAAAGTAGCTTTGTATAGTAAGAGAATCTCTGTTTGTACTTTCTTAGAACATCTCCGACTCCATTTCAAATATCTTTTTTGTGCAAAATTTAGTATAGAGATGTTTCTATCATGTACAAATCTTATCTTAAATTTGGTGCGATAAATAATATTGTATTAAATTTGGCATGATATTGTTCATTTCATCAAATACGGTTCATATTACATTTTTTTAAAATTCTAAAATTATTGTTAAATTTTTTATTATATATAAAAATTAAAATTAAATATATAATATAAAATAATTAAAAAATATTATAACACAATATATAGTTAAAAATTTAATATAAAATAATATAATAATTTTAAAAATTTTAAAAATAACATTAAATTTTTATTACATATAATAAATTAAAATTAATTACATAATACAAAATAACTAAAAGAAATACTAATACAACGTAGAACTAAAAATGTAATATAAATTAAAATAAATAATTTAATAATTGGGTAAATCATTTCTGAATCCTCCAATGTTAAAATATTGACCAAAAATATGTGTGTTATTTTGACATTTTGAATCTTAACTTTGAGATCCTTCTCTTTATTCATATCCATGTGTTTATTCTTGAGATATATTTTTGTATAATTCTTACTTGTTCACTTAAATTCATGTAGTTAGGCAGGGATATGAATTCAAATATTTGAAAAATATATATTCATGTGTACTTTTAATTGTGTTTTTTTAATTAATTAATAAATATAATATTTTATTTAGTGAATTATTGATTTTTTAATAATATAATTTTTTATTTAATTATTATTAATTAATTAATTGTAATATATAATTATTTAATTGGTTGAATATAATAATTGATGAAAGAAAAATAAAAAGAATATTTTATTTTATTGAAAAAATATATATTTTAGTGTAATATTTAGTGTTGTGAGTTGAAGATGAGTAAAAATTTGATGTAATTTTTGGTGTAAAATTTAGGGTTAGGGATGCCATTAAACACCAATGATTCTTTTCAAACTTGCATGTGCCCAAATCTTTCATTTCTTTATTTGGCTATAAGGAATCAATTTAATCAATCCTAAATATTATTAAAGTCCCCTGCCGAATTGATCTTAATCAATTAGTGTTTGATTAATCTATTCTTATAAAAAGATAAAAGACAAAATTGATTTGCTGGATACCAGGCGATTACAACCCTCTTGGGCTACTTTAGGGTTGGATTTAGGTTCGAGATTAACATTCGTGAAATTCTGAAAAAATCCCGAATTTCAGCCTTACACATCCCTTTACTTTAGAAAAATGGTAAAAAAAAAAAAATAAATAGCTGCTAACTTTTAGGAAAAATTGAAAACTGAAACAATCCACTTCGGAGTGAGGATTACAAACCAATTTGACGAGAATCATTTTTATTGATTTGGATTAAAATATTATGTTTTAAGTGTATGTTTGATAATAATTTTGCTTTATATTTTTTAATTTTGGTAAAAAGTGATTTTAGAATCAGATATATTTTAAAATAATTTTTTTTATTTTTAAGAAATCACTACTAAAATATATATTAATTCATAAATATTTAAAAAAAGATTTTTTAATCAAAATTTTTATTTCTGTATTTTTTTTTAATTTTTATCAAATAATTTTTAGAGAGTATATCAAATCTTATGACTTTTTAAGTATAAATATTGAAAGAAAATGATTAAAAACTTAAAATTTATAAATAATAATCAAAGTTTTCTTAATTTTTTAAGTTTTTGTTAAAATAAATCAGAAAATAGAAATTAATACCAAATTAGTGATTTTTGATTTTTTTCCCTTAAAAATTACTAATTAAGAATTATTATCAAATATATTAATTATTTTTACCATACAATCAAAAATCATAAAATCAATTATTTAATAAAAAATTATAAACCATCGATCATAAATTAAATTTGATATTATACATTGCATATATTTTTTAATCAATTGTAGGCAAATTTTTAAGCTTTTATTATCATTAATTAATTAATTATTACATTAATTTTTTATGTTTTTAATATATAGGTCTGTATTCTCATTAAGCATATAATATAATTTAAAATCTAAATATTATATATAATATAGAAAATATTTAGCTTTCATGTTAATTATGTTTGTGGGAAAAGTAATTAACTTAAACAACAAAAAGTACATTACATCTTAGATTTATTTAATTAAAACAATATTATATTTATACATTAAATACAATCTAATGTAATAATATATAAATGAAAGGGAGCGTTACGAAGATCAATGATATCAGTCAAAGAATTAATTAATCATCTTAAATATAAAATAATTTAAATTTTATTTATTAAAATTTTAAAATTAATTAATAACTTGTAAGAATAAAAAATCAAATAAATATTTGCCATTAAATTTAATAATTTAATTTTTAAATATTATTGATTAGGTTAATCAATAAAAATAATTGGTGGTAATCTTAACCCAATAAATGAATTGTGTTGAATCGTTTCCAATTGAGTTTTGAGGTATTTTTTTAAACACCATAGCAGCTATTTGGGGCGTAGTGGAAGCGGTGGTGGGTTGAGTCCATATGTTTGTTTCACCTATCTAATGATGGGTATAGTACAATTGTGATAATTTTTTATATAATTATCCCAAAATCAAATTATAAAATATGTATTCAAATATTGTTATAATTCAAGAATGATTTTTTACCTGTAGTTAATGGTTCAAAATGGTTATTAAAAAAATACTTGAAAAAAAAACTATTTTTCTAAAAAAAAAATTAAAAATTCTTTATAAACCTTATTTATTAATAAATATATAAATTAATTAAATAAATATAATTAATTTTGAGTATGAACGAATACGATTATTAGTATAACTGTACCTGAACTGTACTCGTTTATTTCATATTCAGTTTATACTCAAAACGATACTTATCCTAAAAATTTATCTGATAAAAACTCAATCGATGTTATAGATAATTAAACTCGTAGATTTTTTACCCATTCTTACACCTAGAACGTTTAAGGGTATTTTGGCACCAATAAAAAAATAAAAAATAAAAAATATAATATTCTTAAAATTTATAATAATAAAAATAACACTCAATAATATTGAACAGATTTAAATAATTATAATTTAATTTAAACGACATCAAATTAGAAGTTGTTTAAAGTAAAATGATGTGTTAATTTTTTTAAATAATAAAAATATATAAATTGAATACAATGAATATTATTTTTATGTTTATAAGTTTTAATGATATTATTTTCGTTATTTTTTTAAAATAAAAAATTAAAAAGAATATGAAATATTTGGCTGTATTGGTTTTAACGAGAATGTGTGGGATTAATGTAAACAAATGATAAAAACAAGTTTGTCATGAAACTTTTTCACTTCCAATTCAAAAACAAGTTTGTCATGAAACTTTTTTCGATTACCCAACCCAAGACAATTTTTCGATTATGGCCTCTCGATTACCCAACCCAAGACAATTTTTCACTTCCAATTCAAAAACAAGTTTGTCATGAAACTTTTTCCGGTGAATACAAGCAAAGATACTAAAGTGCTTCAATTACTTTGTTAGCAATAGCCTATTAATACATAGATTAATATAGAATATGAACGAACAATGAAAAGAGGTAAACGCAGATGTGAAAGAGAAAAAAATAGTTACATGTGAAAAAGTAGGGACGTGACAATAATCTTAGTTATTAACAAAAAAAATCTTAAGTTACATTAATTTTTATTTATTTTACAGATTTTTTCTTATATAAAAGTAGGTAGACGTTTATCTCATTTACTAAGTTATTTTTGTGATTAAATTCTCACGTTATGTTAATTAATTATGATTAATAATAATATATAAATTAATTCATTAATATATTAATTAATTAATTAATAATAATTAATTGATAAGATTGAATTTATTATATATGAAATCATTATATATAAACCGAATAAAAATCTAATACTTTTATATAAATAAAAAATTCAAACATTTTTATACAAAATAGACCAAAATTAAGATTTATCTAAAACTGCTTGTACTAATTACTAGCACTAATTACTAGCACATAGACACCAAAGACACTTTGTTGAACGGATGTCCAAAATCCGAATAGAAATAAATTAAACCAGAAAATTAAATCAAATTGAATCGATCTAAATAGTTTTATAAATTAAATAGTTTGGTTCGATTTATATTAATTAAAACCGTTTTTCAAACGATCTGGTTTGATTATATTAATTTTTAAACCTGTCAAATCGGACCAATTTTAATAATATATTAAAAAATTTATTACTTCTCAAAAATAATTGATTAAATTTTTCATATTTTAATCAAAAGTATATCATAATTATTTATTATTAATAGGATCAAATCGGTCCAAATCATTCGATTATAATATTTTTAATAACCTAACGGACCGATCCGATCCAATTTGAATAATATAAACGATTTGATCTGATTAATTTTTTTTATTCAAAATCACACCAAATCGGACCGTAAGCATCCATACTTCCTAGACCAACCATAAACAGGTTCACAAATCACCCTGTACTCATTATATAATATCACCGCTATCATTCCATTTCAGCTATCATTCTAGCTATTTTTTCATATATATATATATTAATCTCCACCATTCCAAAGAAAGATTGATATAATTAATTTAGCTAAAAAAAATACAATCATAGATAAGTAGATTAAGTTTACTAGGGACACTAATGGTTTTCCGCTGTTGAAAAAAAAAAACAATAGCAGCTATTTTATGGTACTATGATAGTGGGAGTATTTAGGAAAAGAAATAAAAAAAATTGAATATGTAAGCATGCATTGGGCTTTGTGATTGTATATGCGTGTTCGGCTGTTTCCTTATTGGTTTTGCATGCCCATTGGATCGTTGTTATTGAATTAAGGCCCAGAGGCAAAATTATCATTTCAACATTAATGTTTATATACCCTTGCTAGGATTTTTTGGATGCAACTCAAATCATTTGTTTCTCTTCTTAGAGCCATTTTGCTTTCTTATCTTCTTCTCTTTTATCTCTGTTTTGTGTGTATTTGAGTGATTCAAGAATAATGTGTGTTAGGTTTACAATACTCTGGTTATGTTAGAATGTTCTCTTATAACTTGTTCTTGTATTTTTGTTGTACATTTATACATGATTCATAATGGATATATTTCCCCCTTCTAAGCAGAGTAGGCTTAATAGACGTCGAACCACTTAAATCTTGATTGTTAATTTTTGTTTTTATTCTTATTATTATTGATTCAATATTTAGTTGAATCGTTATTTAAGTGTGCTTTACTTAGTGTTTCTTAGAGTAAAATCATAATAAAGTGGCACTAGAGCAATGTATGTGTGTTTTTTGGTCTTCAACTTTTTATCGAAGCTTTTTAAACTCATAAGGTCGTTACATGGAATTTCTGGGTAGAGTATCTTGGGTGATTTAGAGACCTAGGCTTTCTTGAGTCCCATCAAAGAGCTTTACTCTTGGATTTTCTCTCGAGTAACAAGGGGATTTCTTAACTTTTGTTCTCTATTTTTTTATTTCATATTTTTACTTTCATTATCCATGAATACCTATTATAAGATAATTTTTTTAATGGAACTTGTCATCATATCTTATGAAAACGTAAGATAAGGCCTCTTGAGTAAAATGGAACTTGTCATCAAACCTCTTGGTTCAAAAACATGTACATGATGCTATTGAATTTGATGACTTGCTTGATAAAGCCTCTAATACTGATAAAAAAAAGATTGAGAAAAATGCATTTGCATCCATATTATTGAAAATATGATCGATAAAGTTCTCAAGGAAGTTTTTAAATAAATTATTGTTGAGAAAATATTCTTTAAATTTAATTCTTTAATTTTATCTTGAAAAAACTCTATCTGATAAAGTTAATTTAAAGCATCTTGAACAAAACCTTGATGATTTTAAAATATCGATCATTGATTTAGATGATATTTATCATAAAGTGGAAGATGAGACTCAATAAATGATTTTGTTAAATTCTTTATCTGATAAATATAAAAACAATAAATCTGAAGTTATATATGATAAAATATTCTAGATCTTAATCTCGTTATTTCTAATCGTAGATCAAAAAATTTAGAAATAAATGTCTCTAAGGATAGCTTGAGTGATGGGCTTTATGTTAGAGATAGGATAGTGAAAAGAATTAAGAGTTATAGAAGAAAATCTAAGAATAGGTCTAAGTCAAGATTCAAAGAACATATAAGGTGTTGCTTATGTAAGAAAAAAGATTACTATAGAAATGAGTGTCCCTTTAAGAAGGTAAGAAGTTTGAGAAACAAGATTCCATTATTGATAATAATTCAAACCTATTTTGAGGGTTATGAAAGTTTTGAAGTACTAACAGTGAGCTCTAGCAATATTCACTGCTAGTACACAAATTTGATCATAGCTAGACCATTGATCAAGTTCAACATTGTTTGTATTTTATTGGAGTCTCATATTTAGGCCTTAAGTTAGAAAGGGTTATAATAAATATCCATATATACACAATGTTAAGGTAGAGATTATTATATTATGTGACTACAGTATTGGTAGATACGTAGTATGCATAACTATATACATTGATTAAATATGAATAATATATGTTTATTTGTGATATAACATGTATTGGGTTATTAGGTTGTTTATGCATGTTTGGAATACTTGTTGTTTCTCAAGGCCCATTTGATTATTGATTTAAGGTTAAAGGGGAAAATTATCACTTCATTGTTATTGTATATATAACTTTGTTAGGATTTTTTTGAATGCATCTTAATTTATTTGTTTATCTTCTCATTGTCCATTAGCTCTATTATCTTCTTCTCTCTTTGTCTCTTTTTTTCTCTATCTATATTTTAATGTATAAGGATTATGAGTGTTAGCTATTTTTGTAGATAAAAAAATTGCATGTAATCTTATCTTTAAGCTCACTTTCAAGTCTTTTAAGAAAAGTCGAAGAAACGCTTAGATTGTGGATATTCGTAATTTCAGGTTATAATTATCATACATATAATTGCATGCATGTTTAAGGTCATTTCATATAAGTTCTTTATTGGATCAATTATGATATTATATGTTAAAGATATTAATCTTTTTAAATAGAAGAATTGATCCCCTAGTAGACATCCTCTCTCTATGTAAAATTGGAAGGATCGATCTGATTTTGATCCTAATCAATCATGTTTTTTCTGCATAACTTTTAAAAATGAGGTTTTGAGAGAGGGATTGATTCCCTATTACATTGGCATAACTTATTTTTTGAAGGGATCAATCCATCCCATAGGGGTATCGATCTTACTATCGAAAACTGACATATTCCATCTTCTTTGATTCATTTTTTAATCTCAATCAACATCTAACTACCTGTAGAATTGTACTGCATTATATGTATGACTTTTTGCATTTAAGGTTTTCTATAAATACGTCAATTTTCTCTTACAATTAGATACACATCTACAGAGCGTCTTTTAAGGAGCACAAAGTTTTAACAGTTAATTTTCTTTTCTCTTTTACTCCTCTTTAATTAGGCTTAACTTCATTGTTTTATATATTTTCATATGATTAAGTACTAGAAACAATATCTAAAATATATATTACAAGTCTAAGCTCACACAATGCCTATTTTACAAAAGAAATTAAAAACTTTTTAGAAATTTTTCGATGATCACAAATTGAATGGTTTTCACCTTATATAGGCAAAGCAAGCTCATTATAAGATAAATTAAAATAATTTACATCTTTATTAAAGTTACTTTAATGAAGTTTAAACATGTGATAGATGACCCATATGTTTGAAACGTGTCCTGAATAAGATTCCTTTTAGGAAGTGGAGTCAAATAGTCAAAGATGGGTCCTTATCCACTTTAAGTAGTGGTGGTTTTTTTTTCAAATTTAAGCTTATCTAATCTGATCCAATCATTTGGACATAACTTTGAGAAGGCTCCAAATCAAGTTTTTCATTTGTTTTACTGGAGCTTCTTGATACAAAGGAAAATAATTTGGACATAACTTTGAGAAGGACATAACTTTAAGAAGGCTCCAAATCAAGTTTTTCATTTGTTTTACTCGAGCTTCTTGATACAAAGGCAAATAATTTTTTAGAAATGTATTCCTCTCCCTTCCCCTTATTTTTTTAGTTGTTCAATTAATGAATCCAACTTAGTTTTTTCCTTGCTATCTTTTAGTAGAAATTGTTTTTATAGACTGAAACAATTCAATGATTTTAAAGTCCTCAAAAACATCCAGTGGTGTTTTCTCCCACCATTTAGCAGATAACTGCCTTGTAAGGTAGGAAAATGTTTCAGAGAATACAATTAGATAATCCCATTCGATGATCCATGGAATTTTGTATAAGGATACAAAAACCATTAAAGCATGATCACTATCCATGAGATGGTTTACATTATATTGTTCAAATTGTTCATATGCTTTTAAAATTTTTTTAGGAAACATATCGAAAATAGATCCAAAAAATAAAAACCATTTTTGGAAATCATAAAAAGCATAAAACTCTTTAGTTTTAACACTTTATTTAAGGGTTTATAATTTATGACCATTCTTGGTACCTCTTTATAGTTCTAGTGCATTTTCTACAAAAAATAATTCAAGACAAAGACAAAGCCAAGGAAAGTTGCTTTTACTAATTAATTTCTTTTTTAAAAGTTCTTCGATTTATTTTTTGAAATTTTTTAGGTGATGTGGACCTAGTCTTGGTTTTTATTTGAGACTCTATTCTGACTCGTATGATAATTCTACCATATGTTTTTTCATTCGCTAAAAAGCATTGGACAACTCAACACATATTTCCTTTTCAAATTTATCTACAAGATATTTAATTCTTTTTTGCATATCTTTGGATATAATTCTATCCTTTTTCATTTTATGCCCAACTTTTTTCTTTAAGGAATAAAAAAAATTATTTTTCATTTATTTTACTTTTAAGATCATTAATCTCGTACCATTGTGAACAAGGAAATGTTTGTGAACAATTTGGTTAAAATAATATCTTAAAAGATAAATCCAAACAAACGGGTGTCGCTTAAATGACCACCACCTAAGAGATGTCCTCATCAAAAGCAAAGTGGCCTAAGAGATCCACGTATAAAGCCAAAATGCTACTCCACTCAATAATAAGTCAAAAATACCCTACTTGCTATAAGTGCGATAAGAAATGATATTACATCAGTAATCGTAGGACACAACAAAAAATAAATAAGATAGAAATAAATGATAATCTCAAAAAGAAATTGTCCAAAATTCTTGTAACAGATGAGTCTGATGAAAAAAAAGAGACTATCTATCTGAATTGTTGTCCACAGAAGAAGAGAAAGAAAGCTATGAAGACAATAATTGTGAATGTGATTATTACAAAGCCATTATTAAAATTAATAGTCTATATTTAAATGTCTTGATAAAAAGATCTCATCCTAGATCTTATCGATAAGATAAAAAATTCAGAAGTAAAAAGGCAAGCTTTATTTAGGTATATTGAAGTAGCTAAAGAAGGAACTCCTACCATACCACTTCTTATAAAGGAGGGGAAACAAGATTTAAAACAAAATATTTGAAATCTTGAACAAAAATATTCATTCAACAAAATCTTTAAAAGAATAAAAAATAACTTTATACAAAAGGGGCCAACGATTAATGATCTCAAAGAAGATATTAATCAAATAAAGAAAGATCTTAAAACTAGAATTCAAAACTAGAACTCTAACCCCATGTTTGGTTGAAGGGAATGGAGGGCAGAATGGAATCAGATTACTAAAAGAGAAGGAATCACAATTCCTTCTCTCCTCTTTGGTAATCATAATTCCATTCTCATCTAAACTTTTTTTTTCAATTTTACCCTCACCTAAAATATAACCTTAAACTCAAATCCCAAATTCTCAAACCCAAAATTCCAAAACCCTAAACCCAAAATTTCAAAACCCTAAACCCTAAATCCAAATCCTAAAACCCTAAACCCTAAACCCTAAATCCCTAAACCCCAAATCTCTAAACCCTAAACCCCAAAACCCTAAAACCCTAAACCTTAAAACATAAATCCCAAAACCCAAAACCCTAAAACATAAATCCCAAAACCCTAAACCCTAAACCCCAAATTCCAAATCCTAAAACCCTAAACGCTAAATCCCTAAACCCTAAACCTTAAACCCTAAAACCCTAAACCCGAAATCCCCAAATCCTAAACCCAAAATTCCTAAACCCTAAACCTTAAAACATAAATCCCAAAACCCAAAACCCTAAAACATAAATCCCAAAACCCGAAACCCTAAACCCCAAATTCCAAATCCTAAAACCCTAAACCCCAAATCCCAAATCCCTAAACCTTAAACCCTAAACCCTAAACCTTAAAACATAAATACCAAAACCCAAAACCCTAAAACATAAATCCCAAAACCCTAAACCCTAAACCCCAAATTCCAAATCCTAAAACACTAAACCCCAAATTTTAAATCGTAAAACCCTAAACCCCAAATCCAAAATTTTGAAACCCTAAACCATTTTTAGAAAAATAATAATTTTAACCCTAAACCTTAACCTACAAATATAACCCCAAATCCTAAATCTCTAAACCCTAAATCCCACATCCTAAACCTCAAAACCCTAAACCCTATTTAGAAAAATAATAATTTTAATAATATATTTCTTTTTAATTAAGTAATAATTATTTAAAAAAATAATGATTTCAATAATGTATTTTGTCTGATAAAAAAATAGTAATTAAATGACATTATTTGAACTTTACAGCATATAGGGGTATTAAGGTCATTTACAGCTTTTTTCATTCAATTCCAGTGGCAAACCAAACATTGTAATCCTGATTCCGAGCTTGATTCTAGTGGTTAAACCAAACAAAAGTGTTTCCTTTCCATTCCATTCCATTCCATTTCGATTTCGATTCTGATTTCGATTCCATTCCACGAACCAAACGCCACCTTATAGAGTATAAAAACCCTGGACTCTCTAAAAATGAGATCGACAATAATAATGAAGATTTCAATAATCTTCTTGAAGAAATAACGGTACCTGTAATAGGGGAAATGACAAAAATCTTACCTTATAGGAACACAAAATCTCAGAACAAGTTGCTAATATGCAATTTGTCAATACTTTTGATAGAGTTATTCATAAGAAATGGTACTCAAAAGTTACCATAATAATCGATAAAAAATACATCTTTACAGTAAAACACTAATTGACTCTGAATGAATCAAGAAGGAATAGTACCTACAAGGTATTTTTCAAAAACTACACAGGTATTGAATACCACGAATGGTGGATAAATTCCAAAAAATTATAAACTCTCAAATGCACCAGTTTGTAATAATGATATTTTCTTAGAAACTATTTTCTTATTCAATAAGAGTTATCTAGGATTGTCATACTAGGTACATCATTTTTAGTATGTTATATCCATTCAAAGATATGGAGGAAGGTATAATCACTGATCTTAAAGGTCACGTGATAAAATTTACATTCTCTAAAGAACTGTAATGACATAAGATTAATAATTTTAGAAGAAAAATAAATGAAAAGAAAATTTTCTTTATCCAATAAAGGAAGAACTGGGCATAAAACGACAAAGGGCAGAATTATATCACAAGATATGCAAAAAAGAATCAAATCTCTTAAATAGAAATTTGAGAAGGAAATATGCACTAAATTGTCCAATGCCTTTTGGCAAATGAAAAAGCATATGATAGAATTACTATACGAGCCAGACTTCAAAGAGTCTCAAATAACCACCAAGGTTAGGCCCATTCAAATGAATGAATGTCACTTAAAACTTTTCAAAAAAAGAATTGAAGATATTTTAAAAAGGAAGCTATTGCATTTTATGTAGACAATGCATCATAACTAAAAAGATGTCTTCTAAGGTGTTAAGATGGATTAAATATCGTATTCTTAATAAAAAGACTTATTAAATCGTCTGTATAAGGAAATAGTTTTCTCTAAGTCGACCTTAAAAGTTGTTATTGGAAAATCCATATTACCGAGAAGGATAAATACAACACAACTTTTTTTTCTACCTTTTGGGCATTACGAATGGAAAGTTATGATCTTTTGGCTTAAAAATGCTCCCTCAAAATTTTAAGAAATTATGAAAGAAAAATTCAATCCTTATACTGGATTTACCATTGTTTATATTGATGATGTGTTGGTCTTTTTGAATTCTATTGATCAACATCGGAAGCTTTAATATGTTTTTTTGAAATCATCAAGAAAGGAGGACTTGTAGCCTCCACTAAGAAAATGAAACTTTTCCAAAAATAAATACGTTTTCTAGGCCATAACATTGATCAAGTGTTTATTACCCTAATAGATAGATCTATAATATTTGCTAAATTTGTTTTTATGAAATTAAAGAAAACAATTGCAAAGATTTTTAGGTAGCTTGAAAGTCTAGGCCATACTTGTCAAAAGAATAAAGCTTAAAGCAAAAGAACCTCCATGCTTATCTTTACATAATCCTGGTGCATTGAAAATTGTAGAAATAGATGTGTTAGACATAGGCTTTGGAGGGATACTAAAGCAAAAATTGTCTATAAAAGAAACCTTGGTACGCTTCACATCTAGAATATGGAAAGAACATAAAAAAACTATTCCACAGTTAAAAAGGAAATTCTCTCAATAATTCTTAATATTTCAAAATTGTCTTGTGATGTGATTGGTGCAAAACTGCAACTTCATAGTATCGTAGTTTTATAATAAAGTGATAAGAAGAGTATCGTGCTAAAGGATTATTAACTTATTTTTGAAAATTATCAAAATTATACTAATCTCAATTTTACCTAATCCTTTACTATGCTTTACTCATCTAGGTAATTTAATTTTTTCTGTTTGTTAGCAATCTCAAAAAAATATCCAAAAACCTCTTTCGATATTCAATTGAAAACATTCTTGTTAATCAATTTACAAGTGTTTATGCAATCTAATAAAGGAAGAAAGCATTAAGACTAATGATTTTAATACTACATAGGTTCATATAAGTCTTTCGATCACTATATTTACCAATGTCGAAATATTCCAGATCTATCCTATAATTCTTCTTTTTATAGTAAATCACAAGACTAAAATTATCTAATTAATGGCTAGTTAATTAGAAGAAATAAACTTAGAATAAATCAGACAAACATGAATAGAAATAATACAAATTAACATAGAAAATCAAGCATAGTTCAAAATTGAATTACATTTTTTTCCTATAATAAAGAAAAATTAGTTTATGCTAAATATTAAATATAACATAAACGAATTCACCATAATTTTCTGAGAGGAATTGAAAGAAAATTGAATCATAGAAAGAATATACTTTTTCGTTAATCTGTTGCGGTCCAATCTGCTTTCGATTTTCTCTTTCCTGCATTTCTCTTCTTTTTCTTTTTCGCTCCCTATTACATTAGTTTCTCACTATTTCATTCCCTTTTTCTTGTGCTACAAACTTTCTATTTTTTCTCTCTATTGCCCCTGCTCTTAGTATCTTACATATATATATATATATATATATAAACCTCGAACTTCCTAAGTTTCCTTTGTTTCTTTTATATATATCATAAACCTATTTCCTACTTTAATATATATGTTTAAAAAAATCTTAATTTAAATTTGATTAAATAAATCTTCATTTAAATATAAGAGTCCTTGAATGATATGCTTCTAAAATTTTGGATCTTCATTTTCTTCAAATCTACAATAAAATTTAAATATTAATAATAAATTCTAAAATTAATAAAAAATAAATAAAATTAAACCAAAGTGAAAGTTAAGAAGTTATAAATTATGCCAAATTATGCCAAATTATTTAAGTTATCAAACACCCACAAACTTATAACTTTGTTTGTCTTCAAACAAAAAGAAAATAAAATAAAAAATTACTATAGATAATATTAACTAGATCCCATAGAGAACTACCATCACTCACCAAGCCATGATTTGAATTTAGATTTCATCACTAATAACTTACTCTTTTTACATCAAAGATAGTAGGAATATCAATAAAAAATTTAGTAATTTACCAAGATATAGTTAAACATTTACTTCAACCTAAAGCTAAGTCCTTGAGTGTGTGTGAAATAGTCAATTTAACTCCAAACCATCATCAAATTCAAATAAAAGTAGAACAACTAAAATCAGGAGAATTCTCTCAAAACTAAACTCCATAAGTCCAATTTTTAGAAATCCTCTCCACTAATATAATCAAATACCAAAATCAAAGATCAAAAGGTCTTTAATGAGGGTTGTAATGATAGGCCGCAAGGTGAGGGCTAATAAAGAAATGGATATGAAAAATCAAAACAAACTAGGAAAATACTTGGTAGAAAAAAAAACAATAAAAAGAATCTCCACAGGATTCATACCATAGCTCTTTCTTGACAATATGCTCATACTTATGACAATATTGTTGTCATACTCAATAAGTATAGTGGTTTTTTTTTTCTTTTTTTCCATTTTTTTCACCTCAATACTCATAACCTTTTATGATTTACAACCATTTTAACCCTTTTTTTTCTATTCTTGTCTTTCACTTTTTTTTCACACTTTGATCAAATAGAGTAAACATAATGTGGATTATTTAATTTAAACTTTCTTTCTTTTTAAATGAAAATTTTCATCGAAGTATTTTCTCAAAAATTAAGATAAGTTCTTTGTTTTAAGGCTTAGAATGAGAATGATTTATTTAGTTAAAATAACAAATAAGGCTTATGTAAAATAAGGCTCAAGGGGTTAACTATGGGAATACACCATGCAATGATGTCGTGATAATTGGGAAGGCTAAGAAAGCTTTTTGGTTGTGACAAAAAAATTACCTATATCATTTCTCTAATATTTGGTATCAACTAGTATTTCGCCTCAAGGATCCATCAACGGGTTCTAGAGCAAAGCAAGATTGAAATTTTCTGACCTAGTTAATTCAACTCCTTCTCTTCATAGGCAAAATGGAATAGAGAAAAATTTACTATGCGCTCAATTATTTTCAAGGACAAGGATTTAAATCAAAGTACCCATAAAACTCTTACTAATATAATAGCAGATTTTGAAAAAAAAATTCTCAAAACCATACTCAATCACAAATTTCAGAGTCATAACGAATTCAATCATACTCAAACATGCTTGATAAGAGAATCCAACAATTCAAGACTATAGGAATTGAAACCCCCAAAATTAAATTAAACAATGTCCCCATTTAAATTCAAAAGTGAGACAGATTAAAGAAATGAAAGTAACTTCCCTAGTTTTATGGTGGATCCACATTAGTTTGTAATTTTCATCTTTTTATTCTTGTTTAATAAACCAACATCAAAATCCAAATTATTCAAATAGTAGTGAAAATAAAATAAAATAACAAAAGAAAGTTTTATGGGCTACTTCTTCTAAGCGCTTATTTTATAGTCTACAATTAGACTTTTCAATCTTCATCAATTAGGATTTCAAATATGAATAAATGCATCATTCCTCTCCACTTGTTCTCCATAATAGTGCTTCAATCTCTAACAATTAACTCTAAATATATGTCCTACTTTTTCCTTCAAGTCCATTGCTCCAAAAGTGGAAACTTTGTCAATTGTATAAGAACCTGTCCATCTTGATCTTAACTTACCCGAGACGAGTTTTCGTCGTGAATTGAAAAGGAAAAACCTACTGTCTTCGATAAAAATCACGCCTAAGAATATGTTTGTCGTGCCACTTATTTTTCCATTTAGATCTTTGCATTTTCATAAGCATCATTTTGGAACTCATCCATCTGATTCAATTGAAGAAGTCACTTTCCCCCTGCTACTTTCAAATCAAAATTAAACTTCTTTACAGCTCAATAAGCTTTATTCTCTAATTCAATAAGGATATGACATGCTTTTCCAAACAATAATTGATAAGGGAACATCCCAATCAGTGTTTTAAGAGCTATATGCTATGCCTACAAAGCATCATCAAGCTTCCATGCCTAATCCTTTCTATTGGTGTTGACCATATTTTCAAGGATATTCTTGATTTCTCAATTTGAAATTTTAGCTTAGGCATTAGTTTGAGAATGGTAGGAAAGTGCTATCTTGTGCTTCACACCATATTTAGAAAGAAGGTTCCCGAACAACTTGTTTCAAAAGTGGGTCCCTTCTTAACTAATAATAGCTCGTGGAATGCTGAATCTTATGAATATGTTCTTATACAAAAATTTAAGCACTGCCTTTGCATCATTTGTCATTGCACCAATTGCCTCCATCCATTTTGACACATAATCAACTGCTAAGAAGATATAAAAAATGCCAAAAAATGGAGGAAAAGGACCCATAAAATCAATTCTCCAAATATTAAATAACTCAACCTCTAAGATATTTTTTGATGGTAGCTCTTGATGCCTTGAAATATTTCCCATATATTGGCACCGATCACATGTCTTCCCCAAAGTATAACTATCACGAAAAATATAGGGTCAAAATAAACCACTTTGAAGTACCTTAGCTATTGTTCATGTTACTCCAAAATGTCCTCCATATGATGAGGAATGGGAATGATGGAGAATGGGTTGCATATCCTCTTTAGGCACACATGTTCGAATGATTTGATCAGGGCATCTTTTGAAAAGCAAAGGATCATCCCATAAATAATATTTCACATCATGTAAAAACTTCTTACGTTGGTGGTTAGTATGATCTGGCAACAATACCTAACAAGCTAGGTAGTTTACAATATTAGCATACCAAGAAAGCTTAATCTCACATGCAAACAATTGCTCATGAGGGAATGTTTCTTGGATCTCAAAATATGGTTTTACTTCCTCTTACTCCAACATAGAGAGATGGTCAACAATTGAATTTTCACTTCTTTTTTTATCTCAAACTTCCATATCAAATTTTTGAAGAAGAAGGATCCAACAAATCAACTTAGGCTTAGCGTCCTTCTTGCAAAACAAATAACGAAGTGCTGCATGATTAGTTAACACTATCACCTTTATACCAATAAGGTAAGACCAAAATTTGTCACAAAAAAATACCACAATAAGCATCTCCTTCTCAGTTGTTGTATAATTCAATTGAACTTCATTTAATGTCCAGCTTGCATAGTATATAGCCCTAAATATTTTGTCTCGCTTTTGTCCTAACACTACTCCAATTGCAAAGTCACTCGCATTAGATATGACTTCAAAAGATTGACTCCAATCAAGTACAGTCATTACTAATGTTGAAATCAGTTTCTCCTTGATTGCATTAAAAGGTTTGAAAAAAAATATCTTCAAATTTAAATGAATTTTTTTTCAAGCAAATTACATAAAGGTTTAGAGAGTTTAGAAAATTTCTTTATAAATCTTCTATAAAATCCTATATGTCCCAAAAAACTTCTAATTCCCTTCACATTCTTTGGAGGTGGTAGTTTTCTATGGTTGCAATTTTAGCTCAATCAACCTCAATTCTTTTAGATGACATTCTATGGCCAAGTACAATTCCTTCTTGAAGCATCAAATTACACTTCTCCCAATTTAGGACAAGGTTTTTATCTTCACATCTCTGCAAAACAAGAGCTAAATTATTCAAACAATGATTGAAAGATGTACCAAAAATTGAAAAGTCATCCATGAGAATTTCCATTATATCTTCAACCATATCATAAAAAATAGCCATCATGCAATGTTGAAATGTTGTTGGGGCATTGTACAATCCAAAGGGCATCTTTATAAAAGCAAATGTTCCATAGGGTCATGTGAATGTAGTTTTCTCGTGATCTTTGAGGGATATGAAAATCTGGTTATACCCTGAATAACCATTTAAGAAGCAATAGTAAGGATATCTAGTCAATCGATCTAACATTTGATCAATGAATGAAAGTGGAAAATGATCCTTCCTTGTTGCTTTGTTCAACTTGCCATAATCAATACATACAAACCAACCCATGATTTTTCTTGTAGGAATAAGCTCACTGTTGTCATTTTTCACCACCGTCATTCCACCCTTTTTTGGTACAACATGCATTGCACTTACCCACGAGCTTTCTAAAATAGCATAAATAATTCCAGCATTGAAGAGCTTCAAAATTTTAGCTTTCACAACTTCCTTCATTGCTGGATTTAGTCTTCTTTGGGGCTCAATTGATGGTTTGTAAGGTTCCTCCATTAGAATCTTGTGCATGCAAATGGATGAAATTATACCTTTTATGTTATAGATAGTCCACCCTAAGCCTATTCTATACTCCCTTAATACACGTAGTAACTTCTTCTTTTCTTCGAGTGTAAGTGATGCTACAAAGCTGTAACTATCACCTAAGAATACATAGTGCAGATGCTCAGGAAATTGCTTCAACTCTAGAGTTGTAGTTTGTTGCACTTTTTCTGTAGAGATTGTAGAATCTATCTTTACTACCATTGGCTCCAGTCTCTTCACTTCTTTGCTAAATGATGTAACCTTCTATAGTGGAGAAATTATTCATTAACAAAAGGTAAATCATATTTGAAAACAATAGAGTTATTGAAATCATAAGCATGAGATGAAGTAGTGATACATCATACTAGGTGATTAGCTGGCATATCTTTTGGAAAAGCTTCTACTTCACACTGTCCAATGATATCTACTTGAAATTAAGTGCTTGGATCTTTTAGAAATCTCATGGCTTCGTAGATGCTGAATGTAACCTCTTCCTTGTTCACTCTCAATGTTAACTCACCATTTTGAACATACATTAAAGCCCTTCTCGTAGCCAAGAATGGTTATCAAAGAATTAGTAGGACATCTTTGTCCTAATCCATATCTAACACCACAAAATCAGTAGGAAAAATAAATTTATCCACCTTTACCAATATATCTTCTATGATTCCACGTGGATACTTGATGGATCGGTCTACTAGTTGTAAATAAATTGTTGTTTGTTTCATCTCTCCAAGTCCTAATTTCCTATAAATAGACAGTGGCATAAGATTAATGCTAGCACCAAGATCATATAAAACTTTACTAAAAAATGAATTTCCAATAATTCAAGGCAAAGTGAAACTCCCTAGATCTTTTCATTTTTGAGGTAATTTCATTTAAAGAATGGTACTACAATCTTCAAAAGGCTTTACTATTTTTAACTCCTTAACCTTATCTTCTTGGAAATGATGTCCTTCAGGAATTTGACATAATTTGGCATTTTTTCCAAGGCATCTGTAAAAGGAATTTTTATGTGAATTTTCTTAAATATATCCAAAAACTTAGAAAATTGCTTATCTAATTTTTGTTTTTCAAAGCGTTGAGGATAAGGAAGTAGAGTAGAGAGAATAAGAGGATTGTCAAGAAATGGAATTGCTTTGGCCATTGTTTGGAGCTGTAGGGGTGGACTTGGTTTCCTTTGATAGTGACCTCTCAATTTATTTTCCACTCCTAATTGTAATGGCCTTCCATGTTCCGTTGGATTCACTTTTGTATTGCTAGGAAAATTTTCTCTTTGTTGAGCATTGATGGTTGTGGCTAGTTGCCCAATTTGAAGTTCAATATTTTTCATAATGGCTCTCATATTGCTACAATGAGTCTCAATGTTATCCAACTATGAATCACTCTTTTTAAACCATGCTTTGGTCTCCTCAATAAAGAAAACCATGGCATCCTCAAGTGATATTTTCTTCTCGCTTGGTTGACTATCAAACCCTAGAAGAGGTTACAACACATTCTTTGTGTTTCCATAAGAAAAATTCTCATGATTTTGAAGCCCTAGATGGTAGTAATATTTCATAGGATTACCACGATAGTTGTAGTTCCTATTGTTAATGTATTAAGCATGTTCTTGACTTGATTCATTCATTGAAATGGTCATACTTGAATCTACAACATATTTTGCACTTTATGGTATTCTTTGGGTTGTAAAGGCTGAAATATAATGAGATAGAGAAGCAACTTGAGTTGAAAGGACAACGAACAACTCTAAATCATGAATCCTAGTAACTTTCTTAGCCATAGATCTTTCAGTTGACCATTAATAGTTGTTTGAGGCCATTTCTTCAAAAGGAGAAGTAGCACCCTCAACTATCTTTGACATCAAATTTCCACCAGAAGTAGCATTAACTATGGCTCTAGTTTTCTCATTTAACTCATTATAGAACATCTAAAATTGCAACCAATCCAACAATCCATGTTGAAGGAAATGCCAAATCATATCTTTATTTTCCCATGCTTCACAGAGTGTCTCAAAATCATTTTATCTTAATTGACCAATCTCACTCCCAAGTTGGGTTGTTATTGCAGGTGGAAACAATTTAGCAAGAAACTTTTCTACCATGTTCTACCAACTAGCGATGCTTCTTGATTGTAAAGATTATATCCAACCTCTAGCCTTGTCCCTCAATGAAAAAGGAAACAATCTTAGTGTAATGGTGTCTTCAGTAACACCATTCATCTTTACAGTGCCAAAAATCTCCAAGTACTTTGCCAAATTAATATTGGGATCTTCTAGTGGCGATTTATAAAATTGGGCATGTTATACCATGCTAATCAACACAAGTGTGAGCTCAAAGTTATTTCCATTAATGGTAGGGCATCTTACACCTAAGTAATTGTCATTCACAATTGGCCTTACATAATCCTTCAAGGTGTGTGGTTGTGCATTTTGTTTTCCTTCACTAGTCATGGCTAGTACTTTCTTCTTTCTTCATGATTTAAAGGTTCTTTAAATTTGTGGATCAAAAGGGATAATATTTCGAGTTCAAGCATGGTGCATCCAATATCAAAAACACATATAGAGAAAAAAAATGTATATAAATGAAATAAAATATAATTTAAATTAAAACCAAAATTACTTTGTATCGATATTAGAAAAAATAAGAAAAAATCAATCACCGAAAATGGCGTTAAAAACTTGATTAGTGCAAAACTGCAAGTGCACAATATCGTACTTTTATAATAAAGTGATAAGAAGAGTATCGTCCTCGGGGATAGGTAACTTATTTTTGACAAATTCTAAAATTATACTAATCTTAATTTATCTATAGAAGTCGCTAAGGTTATTATGATTGGAATTTAAAATAAAATCAATTTAAAGAAAATGTGCAAAAGAAAAGAAAGATGTTGTTTGAGAATCAAATCAATGAGAAGAAAATTTTTAGAAAATCGATTTCACTTAATCTCTCACTATACTTTACTCATCTAGCTAATTGAATTTAATTCTCTATATGTGTTAGAAATCTCCAAAAAATATCCAAAAGCCTCTTTCGATAGTCAATTGAAAACATTATAGTTTATCAATTTACACAAGAGTATGCAATTTAAAAAATCAAGAAAACATTAAGACTAATGATTTTAATACTACACAGGATCATATAATTCTTTCAATCACTATATTTACCTATGTCAAAATATTCTAGATCTAACCTATAATTTCCTCTTTCGATAGTAAATCACAAGACTAAAATCATCTTACTAATGGCCACTTAATTAGAAGCAATAAACTCAGAATAAATCAGACAAACATGAATAGAAATAATTCAAATTAACATAGAAAATCAAGCATAGTTCAGAATTAAATTACATCTTTTTCCTAGAATAAAGATAAATTAGTTCATAATAAAAATTATATTTAACATAAACAATGTCACCATAATTTTCTAAGAGGAATTGAAATAAAATTGAATCGCAAAAAGAATATACTTTCGCATTAATCTATTGTGGTCCAATCTGCTTTCAATTTTCTCTTTCTTGCATTTCTCTTCTTTCTTTTTAAGCTCCCTGTTGCATCAGTTTCTCTCTATTTCGTTCCCTTTTTCTTGCGCTGCTAACTTTCTGTTTCTTCTCTCCATTTTCACCCATGTTCTCAGTATCTTATATATATATATATTAACGTACTATTATCCAACGTACTATTATCCAACATACTATTACTGGGCCTGCGAGTCCAATTGAACTAGGCAAAGCATCATCAAGTTGTTTAGTATTCAAAAATGCCTTATTGTACAGAAGTACAATCATTGGCTGATTAAGGAATATTGCTTTTTTAATTTCACTTGCTTTTGCATACACATTTGTTTTTATATCAGAGCCAAGAGGGTGTTCTAAGTTAATTAAATACATGTTGTAGTTAATATTCATAAGTATTGTTCGAACCTTGGATAATAGTATTTATGAACTTAGGATTTGCTTATATGATAATAAGTAAGGTTGCTGCATTTATGCTCAATCCGGACGAAGGATTGTAAGTCCCATTTGAGCCATGTGTTGGCATTTGAGGGCAATAATACCTTATACATGTCGGTGTTTAGTAAACAACCTATTTTAATATAAGTTGAATAAATTCATAAATAGTACATGAAAAGAAAGAACAAGAAAATAAGTGTTAAATGCATTATGTATGATTTACTTAGTATACTTCTATGACTCTATTTTCATGAATCAAAACTGGTATCTTGTTGGTTATTAATAGACAGTAATTTAAATATATTTGAAACATTTACCATGCACTACATGTTATATTGATAATTAGTAACGTCCATATTAATTATATTTTAATTTTGTTCATGACTAAACAAAGCTTTTCTACATCATCACCTCTGTTATCAAAAACTTCATCATCTTCTTCGAAGAAATCTTATATCATCAATATTAATGATTTTACTATTAAAAACTTTCAAAAATATATTGATCGTTGGAATATTCCAAAGATCAATAAAAATAAAATTTATGAATCAAAAATGATGAATATTTTTAAAATGGATTATATCATTAAAACAAAAGAAAGAGATCTTCAACTATCATCACCTTTTGAAACAATTGAACTTCTTTCAAAAGAATCATTACAAAAATATTTTGATAAATGTTTCAAATATATTCATTTTGGTCTGGTACAGATTGGATTAAAACCCTTAACCAAATAAGGATTAAGTTCATCAATTCTTGCAGTCCTCAAGGATGCACCATTATTAGACTTTAAGGAATCACTTATAGGAACAGTAGAAACAAGCCTAGGCTTAGGACTAGTATCCTTTAATTGCTTTCCTAATTTCATGGTCTCTCTAAAAGATCATCACATATTAAAATCATTAACATTAAAAATCCAAACTCATAACTCTAAAGTTTTACCAAGAACAATTCCAATAGCTTTATCTTATAGAATTCATTATGAAATTATGAAATTATGAAATTATGAAATTTGCTTGGGATACCAGGAATATACATAACTTTGAAAAAGGAGAAACAATTTTATTACAAACTGATCTTTCTAGGTCAAATATTACAATCCTTAGACCAATAAGTTGGGATAATGTCATATTCCCAAATAGATGGCTGCTAAAAGGAATTTCCCAGCCTGTGTCTGAAAACTATTACCCGGAAGAATCTGTACAAAATACAGAACTTACGGACATAATAAAATATAAAAATGGAAATATTGAAATAAGTTTCAATAGATCATCCAGTCAGAGATACTCTTCAAGTACCTCTGATTTCTCATCTATGGATTTGCCACTCAAAACAAACCCTAGGTTATCTACACCAGTACCTAGACCAGTCTACACTACTTCTGAGATGAGCAATTCACCTCAGTTATCTCTCATACACCCAACATCACCAACTCAATTATTTGCACCTAGGTAACTAGTTAGGACAAAGAAGTTACATGTATAACAATAGAAGACCAAATATTAGACATGGAAACCCTATGTCTAGATTTAAATCTTCCACATAACAAATCAATAAAAAAATGGTTCTTTAAAACACACTAAGAAAAAACTAGGACTAGCTGTTTTAGGAAACATGAAAGCTATGTTAAAGAACAAAACAAAAATATATTAGTTTTAGATTGGTTAGAGATTTATAATGCAACCAAAGAATTAGACTCTCCATATTTAAAAATCTCTACTAAGAAAACCTCTAAACAGATTAGTTCAGTAAAGCATCACACGATCAAATTGTTAATCCTACCCAAGATAGCATAGTTGAACCAATTAACATAGTATCATCGGTCGACTTAGTCAAACCATCATCAATTAAAATTGACCCTAAACCAGTCAACACTACAGTAGAACCTATAGTTATAGAACCTATAGCTATAGTTCCACATTATATAAGATTTCCATCAATCAGCATAGCAGAAGTCACAAAAAATGATTTTGACATGCTTTTAGAAGAGGAATCTATTAAACCAGTTCATACTATCAACATGGTCAACATAAAAAATAAGTTACCCTTATGGGAAACTCTGGATGGTTTGGTTGAAGCTGAACATCCTCCATTAAGACATATTACCTTTCCCTTTCAGGACAATCATGTAGAAGCCTTCCTTCTTAAGAACCCTCAAGAGAACCAGGCGATCAACCTCAAAAACATTATTACCCAAAATAATTTTACAAATATCAACCTAAATACTTTAGGTAAACAACTCACTAGGATAGAGAAAAATCAAAAGAATGATTTCCCCTCTACCTCTTATCAAGCAACATATAGCAAGGTTAAGAACCCTATCTTCAAACCCTTCCAGGTATCCAAACCAGCCTAGGAAGAAATAACATCAAAATTTAAAAAACTTCAAAATTGGAATAGTGCCATTAGGTCCCAATTAGAAGACCAATTTTCAAATAAAATAGGATTAGTTGTTCCTGAGTCACCAGTGACTTCGAAAACAACCCCAAAACCAATACTGGATCTTAGTGTTCTTAGAAAACTAGGATCTAGTAGTTCATCAGAGGATAGTTTCCAGGAAACCCTTTCTGAACCAATTCCTTGAATTCAAAAATTAGCTTGGCAAGAACCTAACAGAGTTAGGTACCCACATACCATAGGTACCCAGCCTAGTCAGGTCATCTAGACTAAATATAACGCGTCCTCTATATATGTTTGGAACATTGATGGAATGACGGATCAAGAGATATTAAATATCTTACAGTAAATGACCATGGCGTCAAATGCTTATAAAACTCAAATTGGTACAATTGATAAAACAATTGTTGAACTATTGATAGCTGGCTTCTCAGGCCAACTAAAAGGATGGTGGGATCATCATCTTTCAAAACAACAACAGTCAGATATCTACAATGCGATATTGATTGATGAGTGTGGTATACCCATACTTGATCATCACGGAGCTCCTATACAGGATGTAGTATCCACATTACTCTTTACCATATCACACCATTTTATGGGAGATCCATCCCATTTAAAAGATAAAAACGTTGATCTTATTTTCAACGTAAAATGTAGAAAGATGAGCAATTTTCAAGAATATAAAACTACATTTCTATCTAGAGTTATGTTAAGAGATGACTTTATTCAGCCATTCTAGAAGGAGAAGTTCTTAGCAGGACTTCCTCCCCTCTTAGGTGAGAAAACCAGAAAAAAAAAATCCATGAAACCTATGGGAATCACATCATCCCATATGATCAACTAACCTACGATGAATTGATCAACTTTGCTCAAAAACAAGGTCTTCAAATATGTCAAGATTTGAAAATCCAAAAACAAATGAAATTGGAACTGAAAGTTTCCAAAAGAGAAATTGGATCATTCTACAAACAGTTTGATGGAAATCTCTCTATTGACAAAACCTGCGAAGGAACTTACAACAGTAAAAACATTTCAAAACCTTATAAGAAATCACATAAAACTTATAAAACATTTTCAAAATCCAGAAAACCATTCTTTGAAAAAATAATGAATTTTTATATAAAAAAACCTTATAAAAGAAATTTTAATAAGGAATCAAAACCACATGAAAAATCCTTTAAAAAATTTAATGAATTTAAATGTTATAAATGTGGCAAGAAAGGTCACGTTACAAATTACTGCAAAATGTTTTAAAAACTTCATGAATTAAAACTTGAAGAAGACACCCTAAACAAAATATCTACTTTAATGATAGATACATCATCATCATCTGAGTCTGCAAAATGGACAGACGAAGATTCAGATCCCTAAGATGTTGAATTTGCAACCAACAATTCTAATTCCTCTCATAAAAATATTAATGTATTCACTAAGGAAGAAGATGAACAACTTCAAGAAAAAATCCTTAAGTTAAATGATCAATCAATAACCAAATTATATGTATATCACTTAACTACATCTTTGGCCAAAACACAAACATCAAAAAGAAGTTATGAACTTCCAAGTACTAGCACAGGCTATTATAACCTCAATGCTGTTTTGGATCGAAAAAATAAAATTGTCAAACCAGAAAGTCAAATCCATGACTTAAAAACTGAAATCAAAACCATTAAGTTGGAACTCCATCAGCTTAGAGAAAAACAAAAAGAACATGAAATTAAGTTACAAACACTAAATAAAAATGGAGATAAAATATCAAGTTATGTAAGTGACTCTGACGACGAACTTGAATCAAATCATCGAAATTAAATAACTGGAGGAAGTTCCACAAAACATTCTTCAAAATTTAAGACAAATCACCACCAGGAAGTATAAGATTAGTATAATCTTAATATTCCCTGACGAATCAAAGATTGAGGTCATAGCCTTGTTTGATATAGGAACTTATCTCAATTGCATTAAACCGTCAATTGTTCCAAGAAGGTTTTACAAACCAACTAAAAAAAACTCAATTCAACCAACAAATTGCGTATAGATATTGTAGGAAAAACCGAGGTATCTATTGTGAAAGGATCATACCTTATCACAAATCCATTCATAATTGTTTCTAATATAGGCTACTCAGTCATACTAGGAACACCTTTCATGGATATCATTACCCCATGTCTTGTCAAAGATGATAAGATTTCTTTCAAAATGGGAAGAGAAACCTTCAGTTTCCCTTTCATCGAAGAACCAAAAACTAGAGATCTTAATCTCATCAAAACAAACTCCATCTCCCTAAAAGAGATATTTGTTCTTATCAAATATAGAGAAAAAGACCATATCTATCTCAAAACTATCGTTCAATCTCATACTGTTGAGAAAGAACTTCAAATCCCAGAAATCAAAAACAAGGTTTCTAAATTACAAAACTCTTTTGAAAAAGAGGTTTGTTTTGAATTACCCAGTGCTTTTTGGGAAAGAAAAGAACATATGGCAGATTTACCGTATGAACCATCCTTCAATGGGAAGGATATCCCAACAAAAGAAAGGCCTATTCAGTTGAATTGTGATCATGAACAATTCTACTTAAGGGAGATCAATGATATCTTAAATAAAAAATTAATCTCCAAATCCAAATCGTCATGGAGATGTGTGGCCTTCTATGTCAACAAATCTGCCAAGATTGAGAAATGAACTCCTTGGCTAGTCATCAACTACAAACCTTTGAACCATTCCTTAAAATGGATTAGGTACCCTATCCCAAATAAAAAAGACTTGCTCCAAAGATTATACTCATCATCCATCTTTTCAAAATTTGATATGAAGTCATGATTCTAGAAAATTCAAATAGAACCTAAACATAGGTACGAAACTGCATTCACTATTCTATTTGGACAATATGAATGGAATGTCATGCCCTTTGGGCTTAAAAATGCACCTTCTTAATTTCAAAGGATTATGAATGACATATTCAATCCTTATTTAGAATTTTGTATTATGTACATTGATAATGTACTCATATTCTCCAAAGATGTTAGATAACATATCAGACATCTCAAAACATTCTTTCATATCATCAAGAGAAATGGATTGACTTTATTAGCCAAGAAATTGACTCTTTTCCAAACAAAAATCAGGTTTCTTGGACACATGTATCCAATGGAACAGTTATTCCAATCGATTGATCTCTTCAGTTTACGACAAAGTTTCTTGACAAGATTATTGATAAAACTCAGCTACAAAGATTCCTTGGTAGCTTAAACTATGTATTAAGTTTTTTCCCCAATATTAACAGATTGGCAAAACCACTACATACAGGCTTAAGAAAACCCTTGAGCCATGGACAGAAGAACACACAAAAATTGTGCAAAAAATAAAAGCACAAGTTCAAAACATTCCCCTATTAAACCTTGCGAATCCAACACTTCCCAAGGTGGTAGAAATTGATGCCAGTGAAATTGGCTATGGTGGAATACTAAAACAAGTCCAAGATAAGCAAGAACATATTGTTCAGTTTGTCTCTAACCATTGGAATGATTGCCAAAAGAATTATTCTACTATCAAAAAAGAAGTACTATCAATAGTACTTTGTATTTCTAAATTTCAGTCATATTTATTAAACCAATTTTTTTTATTAAGGATTGATTGTAAATCTACCAAAGAAATTTTATTAAAAGATGTTAAAAATATTGCATCAAAACAAATCTTTTCCAGACGGCAAGTATTATTAAGTATTTTTTATTTTGATATAGAATTTATCGGAGGATAGAATAATTCATTACTAGATTTTCTAACTAGAGAATTTCTCCAAAACATGTTTTTAAATTAGTAAAAAGAAGAAAGATAAGGAGAAGAGGGAAACTCCCCCAAACCTCTTTATCACCAACCTTTCATCAGCCAAACCTATTAGTACCTGGTCTCAGGCAGCTCAAAATCAACCATTATCCTCTTCCCAGCAATCCCAAGAAGATACAATACCAGAATTAACTCCCTTAGATAAGGAGCTATATCAATACATCCAAGATTGGATGCAAAATTTGAAAGAATCACAAGACTAGCAAGGAATTCGAGCAACATTTTCTAGTATCCCAGGATTGGGTGCTCTATCACACCTTTTATCAAAATAAAAATGAAAGGAAGTAGTAACTTCCAAAACAAAACCATTTTCACAAAAATTATATGGAATAATTTCTATTCCAGAAAGAAGAATAACATCTTCTACATATTTTCATCCCAAGGGAGAAAGGGAAGTCATTCCTAAAACAAAACCAACCTCTGAGTATTTTAAGAAACAACCAACTCAGGTGGTTACAATTCTTGAAAAAGGAGTTTTTGACCAAAACCCTTACTTGGCCATCCAAAACTTATTTGGAAAAAGGATTTCTACAGGCCAATATCAATTTCAAAAACTCCACAATACTATCAAAGTGTTCTAGAAATCACAGGAAGCGTGGAATTCAAACACTTCCATTATCCAAAATCACTTGAGGTGTAGTTTTTAACCGCCAAACTTCACAAAGTCATATCTCTAAAAGATTGGGGTAATGATCTATCAAAAATTTTGACTTTTCCAGTCAGTGTTACATCGTCCATTCCACATTGTACAACATATAATTATTGGGATTATTATCAGGAATGATTTAATGTATTCTTAATTCAAAATCAATATAACCAACATTCTTGGTTATTTTTCTTTATTAATAAAACTATTAATCCATCCTCATTTCCATCTTGGTTTTCTGAGTGGTGGAAATTATTCGGAAACCTTAGTTGTATCCTTATTTCTCCTATGAAAGAAAGTTATGAATCTTTCTAGCAACACTATAAACCATCAATAGAGGAAGCTAGATTCCCTCATTTGTGCATTTTTTCCTCAAAATTTTATCTTCCTTGGGTATGTCAATGGGTTCTAAACCCTGTGGCAATGAATATAATAACTATTACCCAATCATTTCAAGTCAAATGGTGGTCGTCATTCACAATCCCTAAAACTCTATTATTACAAGTTGTTGAGAAATGGCTATCCCAAAAGGGTCATAGAGAACCCCAAGTGAAGGAAATTCAACCATCCTCAATCTTATTAGCACAAAAGGCACATACAAATGTCTTAATATCTCAAGCAAAAACCTAGGAGGAACTCTTGGAAATAATCAAGCAACTATCATTAGGGAAAACCTTTGATGTCTGGAAAGAAGAACCCTATTCAGATGAAACCTAATCACCTAATATGACTGCATCACCATTAGAAGAGGATTTAATCGATTTAGAAACCTCTACTATAGACCTTAATTTTTGACTAGAAAATAAGAGTCCATTTCTTTTATTTGGGCCTACGAGTCCATTTTTTTATTACTGGGCCTGCAAGTCCATTTCTTTTATTATTGGGCCTACGAGTCCATTTGTTTTATTACTAGGCCTACGAGTCCATTTGATTTATTGGGGGCTACAAGTACATTTTATTTAGTCTAATCCAACAGTCAAAAGGCCTATCAATAGTCGTCAGAAAACTACACTATTGTTTTCACACTATACTACAGAAGACATAACGGTGCCAAAAGACACTGTTCAATTTACCCAATAGTACCGACAACATACTATTCAAATTACCTGTTCGAAATGATGAAGCATCAACTATACACAGTAGTCAATGTTCCACCAGTATCAAGTGGTAGACAACATACTATTCATTCAATAGTTGAAGCATCTCTGCACAGTACATCAACCGGTTATTTAAGAAGAGCTCATTCAGAGAAGAAGGGGGTGTGTATATTAACATACTCTCTCTCTCTCTCTCTCTATATATATATATATATATATATATATATATTAAAAAATCTTAATTTAAATAAATATTCATTAAAATTTGAGAGTTCTTAAATGATATGCTTCTAAAATTTTGGATCTTCATTTTCTTCAAATCTGTAATAAAATTTAAATAATAATAATAAAGTATAAAATCAATAAAAAATAAATAAAATTAGACTAAAGTTAAAGTTAAGAAGTAATAAATTATGGAAAATTATGCAAGTCATTATGATGCTTAAAATGTGATGCAAGAAATCCATTGTATGTAGGGTATGTTGCATCTATATGTGTATTCATATTCTCTTGACATTCAAAACTTTAAAAAAATTAGTAATCGTTGATAAATAGATAAAAAAAATACTAAAAATAAAATATAATGGAATAGAAGTATATTTTATTAGAAAAAAGCTTAGAGATATTCTAGAACTAAAATGACATTGAGAGATGCTTGTAAGATGAAGATAGATAGTAGATGATTGTATTGTTATTGAATATTATATATAATAATCTTTTTTAAATCATAGTAAAATATTGATCGAGTGTTTGGGTGATGGACATAAACTCTAAAGATTTGTTGATACAATCTATGTTAAATATTGTATTTTCATTTATTGTTTTCTTCGGTATTATTATTCTTGTCGATTAATTAATTTGAATGCTAATATATTACTGTCTTTGTTTGTTTAAATTAATTTTTATTTATCTTTATTTTTTATTGTTTAATCATGTGACAACTAATTTAAGGGATAACTTTGTCATGTCCAAGACACGACTTTTCACACCACAATATATGAGTAATTCTTATATAATACTTTTTGACATTTTTATTCTCATGTGAGAACCAATTACATGGCCATATAAATTAATTTTTATCATAATTATGTAATGATCATGTAAATAAATATTGAGTTAATTTTATTATAATTACCTGATGACACATGAGACATTCTGTGATTTGTTAATGATATTATCATCCATAAAATGACATAAATGGAAATACGCGATACTCATACTTGATTAGGAATTTATACATCTTTAACGTTTGGTAAGATAATTTCCGATTAATATCATACATTGGAAACTCAAATAAGTACACATTTGTCCAAATTGTAATTCATCTCGTTATGCTTAACTCGCCAGTGTTTTGTCATTGATTTGAAAGTATAATAAAAAGCTACGTATATTGTACCAAATCCAATAATGTTGTTACGATGAAAGTATTATTAGTTAAAAATCACATAAATATCATATATGATTCCATCTTATTTGACTTTTTATATAAAGGATAAAAATGTCTTTAATTTTTATTGATCAGTTTCTATTTAATTTTGACTAGATATTGTTCAATTTAATCGGTCAAAATTAAACGGTTATCCAACTAATCGAAATTTGATCGACAGATGACCCCGCTAAATTGAAAAGTTGTCAAATTGATTGAATTTTAATTAGACGTTGACCTCACTTGTTATAATTGAATTGGACATGTGTCAAATTGGTCAAAATTTGATCGATCGGTTACCCTATTTGTCGAAACGAATGTCCAACTTTATTTTCAATTCTATTTCATTTTCTTTAAAGGGATAATTGTGTTGTGAGTTTTGTTTTTTTTTACGAGGTGCATTATATTTCACCTTATTCTAAAACACAACACATGATTTCAATTTTTTTTCTTTTCGTATAAGCTAAAGGTGCAAGGGTAAAGGTAACATTTATTAGCTAGACATTAAATGTGGCTTAAAGATATGAATATTTTTTTTAGGCTCAAATGGGTGACTAAAGATATTAACAATGGTTAGCTTGAAAGACTCAATCGATCCAAATAAGGCCGAAATCATTTCTCTTGCTAAATACTATTTAGGATTTCGCCTCAAGGGATGATCAAATAGATTATAAAACCTGATAGATCTCATCGACTCGTATAACTCACTACAAATTTTCTTTCAATAAGAACACCAAAATTAACTATGAACATGTGCATAAAAATTTGAATCAATCCAATCAAAACTAGCAAGCATATTATATGATTAATGTAAATATCTTAACAAATATGTTACATTTCTCATCCTAGTCATGACAGCAAATTTTATCATTGATTACATATGTTTCATATCAAGCATGCATGCATTTAGTATCCATATATTTATCGATTTCTACCCAAATCATGATTAAAAACATCCTAAGAATTAAAAAAAATCCATACAAAATTTAAAATGCATAGTAAATACTAATGTAGAGAATGAAGTTCCCTCCCCTAAACTTAAATTACACATTGTCCCCAATATGCACTTATAAATATGAAAAAGGAAAAAAAAACTCTCGTAGTCATGGCACACCACATCTATCGTTGAAATTGCTCAATCTTGTTGCACCAGTGCTCTCCACATTTATTCACCTACAAAACAAAAACAATGAAAATATAAGTAACATAACATTGGGTTTCCTCCCAACCAATGTAACATTTAACGTCCTTGACTAGACAGTCATATCACGTTTTAAGGTACATCCCTTTGTGTTCATTTACTTTTAAGTTTTCTTGGAAACAATTTGAGTCTTGATTTATTCAATAATACTTTATGTTCTCGCTCGTAAAAATGGTGCTCAATTCTCTTCTCATGCCATATATTTTTTTTCCTTTTGAACATCTTGGCATTCTTATAAGCACTCCACCGTAACTCATCCAATTTATATATTTCTAACAGCTTTTTCACCTCTCCATTAGACTCTTTCACTTTCATACTTGACTGGGGAATGGAGGGTAAAAGTGTGGGGTCTAAACTTAGTGTCTCTTCAATTGATGGTTTAAGTTTAGATCCTATCTCAAAATTTTCCATAATATCTTTTGATATATACATGATAGGCTTATCCTTCAAAAAGTTCACATAGTCTACAAAGTCAACCTTTGATGCCATACTTTCAAAGTTATAATAGGTTGAGTTGTTTTCTGGTGAGTTCATGTCCTTGTTTATAACAACATATGTTAAATTCTTAAGTGTGGGCGACTCAACAGATTCTTTTAAGTTATCCTCACATTTAGTAACATTTATCCTTAAACATTCATTAGCATTATCAATATCAAGGGGTTCAGATTCTTTAAAAACTTTAAACATTACTTGTTCATCTTTCACTCTCATTGTAAGTTTACCTTTTCATACATCAATAAGTGCCCTTCTACTTGCTAAGAATAGATGACCAAGTATGATAGAAATGTCACGGTCATCTTCCATGTCTAGCACAATGAAGTTTGTAAGAAATATGAATTTGTCTAATTTTACTAGCAAATCTTCTACCACACCTAGAGATCTCTTAATTGATCTATCTGCCATTTGTAATGTTACTGAAGTGGGTTTGGCTTTACCAACCCCTAATCTTTTGAAGACTGATAATGGCATGAGGTTAATGCTAGAACCCAAGTCACATAGTTCCTTGCCAAAATGGATGTTCCCAATAATGCAAGGGATGTCATAACTATCTGGATCTTTCAGTTTTTGTGGGAGTTTTCTATTAAGGATGACACTACAACCTTCAGTTAAGGTTATTGTTTCATGATCTCCAAGTCTCCTTTTTTTAGAGTATATCCTTCATAAATTTGGTATAAGATGGCATTTGTTCAAGTGCCTCTGCAAATGATATATTTATGTGTAGCTTCATAAAGACTTCCATAAATTTTGAAAACTGCGTATCTGAATTTTGCTTTTGCAGTGTTTGCGGGAAAGGAATAGTGGGTTTATAAAGGTTATTTTTCTTTGGCTGAATTATTTCCTTTTCAATGCTATCTTTATCCCCTAGCTCCTCATCATCCCTTTTAATATCTTGTTTCTCCTCATCCTATTCTATCTTATGTTCTTATTCTAAAGTTTTATCACTCCTTAAGGCTATGGCTTGCACTAGTCCCTACCTTCTCTTCTTGAGTTTACAATTGTGTCACTTGGAAGGTTACCTTGAGGCCTTTGACTTATAGCATGAGCAAGTTGTCCCATTTGGATCTCCAAATTTTGAATTGAAGCCTCTTGAGTTGACACTTTTGTATTAAATGATTGGATGAAGTCTTTCATCATCCCCATTAAGGCATTTGTATTTTTCATTGTGGGAGGCTTCTTTTCTTGGGCTTGGGATTGTTGTGGTTGTTGAAAACCAGGTGGTGGAAATGATTGATGGTTAAATTGATTACCACTTTAATTGTAATTACTCCAAGAGAAATTTGGATGTTGTCTCCATCTTAGGTTATATGTGTTTAAGTATGAACTATTCTTTCAATTCATATTACCCACATAGCATATGGATTCAGGATTATTTGGACAATTATCAAATAAATGAGCTCCTCCACAAAACACATATGACACTCCTGAATCTGAATCTTGGACCTAGTTTAGACTCACTAGAAAGTTTTGAGCCTTCAAAAGATTAACCAAATATTAAACTTAAGTTGTAAGTGTTGTAATATCATTTACCTCATGCACTCCGGCTACTCTTCTTGTGGCTATCATTTTTGTCTATTGGCCATTGATAATTATTGCTAGCCATTTTCTCAAGTAAATCATAAGCTTGATTGTAAGATTTAGTTAGCAAAGCTCCATTAGCAGATGCATCAACAATAGTTCTTGTGTGAGCATTAAGACCATTATAAAAAGTCTCCATTTGAATCCAAGAAGGAATACAATGATGAGGACACTTCCTTAGAAATTCCTTGAATATTTCCCATGCTTCATATACAGATTCTCCTTTGTATTGTTAGTAGGAAGTAATGTCATGCCTAAGCTTGGCATTCTCTGTTGGTGGGAAGTATTTCATCAAGAATTTCTCTGCCAAACCATTTCAAGTTGTAATGGAATAAAGTGGCAAAGAGTTTAGCCAAGCTTGAGCACAGTCTCGTAAAGAGTAAGGGAACAATCTAAGCCTAAATGCCTCATCGATCAGACCAGTGAACTTAAATGAATCTACAACTTCAATAAACAATTTGAGATGAAGATGAAGATCCTTTATTGGTAATTTGCTGAATTGTCCAACTATTTGTAGCATTTGAAACATCATTGGCTTTAACTCAAATTGATTAGCTTGAATTTTTGGCCTTATAATACTTGGATTCAGCTCTTCTAACGTAGGTATTGCATATTCATTCACAGCTCTATCTCTATTATCCATAAAAAGCATTTTAATTGTTCAAGTTTAGCTCATTATTGTTTATTTCTAATGGATTAGCCATTTCTTTCTTTTAGGTGACTTGTTGTTTTCTAATTGACCTTAAAGTATGCTTAATTTCAACATCTAAAGGTAAGATTTCTCCCTCACGAACTCTACTCATGCAATAGACTAAACTATGTTTCTATAATACTAAAGGAGATGTTTAAATAAAAAAATATTAACAACTAAATAAATAAATTAAAGCAACTAAATAAATAAATAAAATAAATAAGTCACTAAAATAAAATAAGTAAATTAAAATTAAAATTAAAGTAAAAATAAATAAATTAAGGAAAATAAGTAAAAACAATAATAAAAAAATATTAATTTCTAACATTTATAATCTCTCGCAATGGGGCCAAAAACTTGATCGCCACACATACGCAAGTATATGTATCACAACAAGTAATATAATGATAATACAAGATCGTTTACATGGAGATTATTTTATTAAAAACAAATTTTTAAAACTAAAAAAATCAAAATAAATTTTTTTATGTGTTTTTATATTTTAAGGAAGTAAAATTAAAATAACTAAAAGTAAATAACAATAATTAATTAAATCAAATTTGATAACTAAAAAGATATATGAGAAAATATCTAGGAATACTTAATCCTCCAATTTTCTAAATATGTCAATAGCTAAAATCCCCCCAATATAATATCAATTAATTACATGATGAATTGAATCTAACCTAACATGTATTCCTCTCTCAAGTAAGTTACACACCATATAGTAATTAATTTAATCACACTCTCATGACAATTAAATTGCATACTACTCATTAAGTTCTTCAATTATGGAATACACACATAAGAATCATACATCTCTGCCTAGAAACTATATATGTTATTTAATCAAGACAAACAATTAAGTAATTCTCTCAAATCTATTTAATTTCCTCTATAGATAAATTGTTGGTCAAACAATTAATAGCATAAAAATCAGATTAAATAATATAATCAAATTAAAATTATAATTAGGATAAAATATTAATTCATCACATGGTGAAAATTGGGTTCATAAGATCCCTATATTAATAAATTAACTACACATAATTGTGTTCATAAAGCTCATATTTTTCATAAAGAAAGACATAAAAATTGATAAAGAAAATAGTAGACAAAGAAATACAATCAATCTCTTAAATTTTAGAATTAATCTCCTCTTGAATCTCCACCAAAATTGTGTCTTTCCTTGAATTTTTCTATATTTTTCTCTCTTTTTAGCTCCAAAAACTGACCAAAATTATGCTAATGGAGGCCACTTAGGGTTTATGGGATCATTAAGGGCTTAAATATTGCTTAAGTGTGATATGGACCATCAGATTAGCTTCAGATCAAGGGCTACAATCAAAAAAAGCAAAATTGATAGTTCCAGTGAATCACAACGCGACATATGGTATCAGAAATTCATTGGGCGAATCAGGGAGTGATGTGTGGTAGGGGAGATTGATTAGATTTAATGCTTGTTGAGTCAGCGACATGCGGTGCAACGTGATTCGTGGAAACGGGTGGAGTGGTACATGGTGGAATGTGTAGAGTAATGGTGTGGTGACACGTGGTAATGAGGGTTGACCAAATTCCGAACTCAGATTGAACATTCTGTTGACACATGGCGTGCATTTCATCCTTCTCACACCAAACGTAACGTGATTTGCCATCTCTACTTGCCTGATGTCCTTGTGGCCTTCCCAGTTAGCTCCTTTGCTTGTGTGGCATGACACGTGGCAACTTTTGATTGGTCCTGCATTAAAAATTCCAAAAATTATATTTTCACCATTTTTCACTAAAAAATTTATATTTTAATATTTTTGGCCCCAAAAATACTATTTATTGAATAAAATAAGTAAATATTAAATAAAAAAATGCGCTAATAACTCTACTTTCATAGAATTATCAATATAGAGAGAAAATTATGAAATAATTAGACAATTAAGAGAGAGATCAAAGAGCATATCAAAAGCATATTTTTGAAGGAGATCTACAAGGAATGATTGAAGATTGGAGATTGGGGTTCTTTTGGCTTCATCATCTACATTTCTAAAGTTTTTCTTGCTACTTCTCTTCTTAGTTTCCATGATTATAAAGATGATTTTTGTAGAATCCATAACTAGGTAAACTTCTAATGTGATTCTGGGCAATTCCAAGCCCTATACTATGGTTTATATTAATTTAATGCCATGATAAATTTTAGTTTTACTTCTTGATTCTTGATTTGTTCAAATCTATGTTTAAATTCCAAAACTATGTATGTTGTAGATTAAGTGACCAACTAGTTTATTGCATGTGTATGTTTATATCTAGTCTAAAATGTTAGTATGTAATCGCTAATACTCTTATTCAAAGTGATACCTTGTGGCCGTGTGTGACATGTAGAGTTGAATACCTTTGCTAAAGGTTAAATAATTGTTCTTATCTTACCTAGTTTAATATCCTTTTTAGATCTAATGTAATGAATGAATTAAATATAGTAAAGGTTCTTATAGATTGTTCAGGATTTAAGTTAATTTATCATGGTATTCTAAATCAATTACAAAGGAAGAAATGGTAGAAAGTCTTAAGTAGACCTAGACTTCTAAAGCCAAAGTTAAGAATTCAAGAATAGTTTTACCTTACAATAGTAAATTAGGATTTAAAAAACTTAATATTGATTCATAACATGATTAGTTGAATTATAGGCTAGTGGTGAGCATAATCCTATGATCACATATCTCTTGCATTCATATTCAATTTACATTTATTTTCTTTAGGTGATTTTCTCTAAAAACATTTCCAAAACCACCATTTTCTAACTTTAATTAACTCATTAATAAACTAATAAATAGTAGTAGAAACTATGGAAAATCCTCGTAGATACAATAATATTTGTTCTTAAAATTTTTATCACTTGTACAATGGACCATGTATACTTGCATGTTTTCAAGCATATCAAGTTTTTGACACCATTTTCAGGGATTGACTTTGTAATTTTACAACTTATTATTAGTTTAGTTTTATTTTTTCTTTTACTTTTAAACCATTTTATGTTTACTATTTTTTGTAAATTTTACCTTAAAGAATACATCGAATGCAACAAGAACATTTCTAAAACTTGAGATCAAAAGGATCACTAGATCCATTTTAAGAAAAGACAATTGAATCTAATTATTGAAGTGAATTAGAAATTGAAGAAGAGAACATGAAAGTTTTTGATCTAACACTCAAGGATTTACCTACACGACTTGGAGTAGCAACCCCTATATATAGCATACCCCAATACAAAGGAAGGTTTTGGACATAAGTCTAGACTAATCCATTTGTTACCTATTTTTTGGGGTTCAAATGGAGAAGACCAAAACAAACACTTGAAGGAAATCCATATGGGTTGTTCTAGCATGAAACCAATAGGATAACAGAAGAACAAGTAAAACTTAGTGTTTTCCCTTTTCTTTGGCTGATAGTGCTAATGAGTGGCTTACTATCAACCCTTTGGATCCATTACCACCACCTGGAATGAGATGAAAAGATAGTTTTAAAGAAATATTTTCAACATCTAGAGCCATAACAATAATAAAAAAAATTGTGTATTTATACAATCCAATGGGGAAGCATTCTATGCATATTAGGAGATGTTCAAAAGTTTATGTGCTAGATGCCCACAACACCAAATAAGCAACTTTTACTTTAATATTTCTATGAAGAGTTAGCACCCACATAGAGAAACATGATTGATGTTGCAAGTGGTAAGGAATTGGTAAATAAAACACCAACTGAAGCATGATCTTTGGTTGCAACCATGGTTGCCAATTCTCAAAATTTGGCACCCGATTTGATCCATAGGGCAAGGTAAATGAGGCATGCATTAACTTCCACATTAAGAAAAAAAATCAATAATATTGCTAGTGTAAGGATTAGGAGGGTAGGCTATTTTCGTGGACAAAATATTTACTGGTAAATTTGTTTTTAGGTCTGTTATCAAGTCTATCAAGAAAAGTCGAACAAATGTTCGAGTTTCATATATTTGTAATTCAGATATGTCTTTTATAACTACGACACATAGGATTACATTCATGCATTTTATAGCACATGTTCATAAATCTAAAATTATTTTTGGTTCTAAAATATTATTTAAACTTAAATTAATCTATGAAATTATTATTTTTAGATGTGTTTTAAAAAATAAATTTTTATAATATTTAGTTTTTTATAGGCTTTGAAAAATTAAACCCAAAATATATTTTAATCCTAATACTATTAAGTCATTATTATTATCTATATATAGACATATTAAGATTGAATTAATTTGGGTGCTGAAGAAGAAATAGAAAGCTGCCGAAAAATAACTTTGTATTAGCTGAAGAAGAATTGCCACAAACTGCCAAATAAAAAAAAGAAAAGGAAAAAAAAAAGTAGAAGAAGAAAAGGAATTAGTCCATGGAACGCCAATAAAGTAGTAAACATGTTTATTCAAACAAAGGCATATTCACTTGCGACAAAGGTAATTATCACTCTTAAAAAAGGTAATTAACATGTATATAAGAATTGACAAAGTAGCAGATCTAGGTGATTAGCGACAACCATGAATGCACGCACAGATATATTATTAATGAACGCTCGGTTAGTAAATATTAATTTAAAATCACACAGCACTTTTGGCAAGATAATTTCTATTCATTTTTTTGTTTTTTTTTAATTATATTTTTAGATCAAATAATTTTATGTGTGATCATGATTATTTGATTTAATTATTAAATTTTGAAGAAGTAATTTTCATTAAATTTTGAAGAAGCAATTTTCATTAAATTTGTGCTTAATATTTTTGATCTAGAACTTGCTAGTTGATTTGATTTAAATGGCATGTTTTTAAATCATCTAGTTATGATTATTTATTATTAAATCTATTCTAGAACACACACAGGAACTTGTGTTTCTTTTTGTGCTAACTTTTTTTTTTGTAGTTTATTTGTGAATGATCTCATTGGCAGAGAGCTTATTGGAACGTTGGTCTGGAAACCGCTCACGCTAATTTTAGAAACTATGAAAACAGAGTAGGGGCTCATAAGTAAATTACATTGGGGTAGTATCCTAAGAATAGTAGCATAAGACCAAGTTTGTACTTGAACATTTGATTTTCATAGTGGAAAGTTAGGTGATCCGGTGGATCGGTGGTTTTTCTCTTAGGTCATTGTTGTGGCCTATGTTGTTTCCACCTAAAAATATCGTGTGTTATTATTTTATTTCCAAACTTTATTCTGACACGCGATTACATGCATGGCCACCTTGTTTAGGTTATTAAGTTATAAATTAATAAAAATTAAAAATAACTTATTCTCCCCCCTCTAGGTTAATCCAGTCCATATCTTATAAACTTTCAATTAGTATCAGAGCCAACACTAGACACACTTAGTGAGATTGATCCTTAGGGATACACACTCTTACTTATGGACAAAATGAAAGAATGTGGGTCATCTATTAGACCCAAACTCTTTGATGGGTTTAATTACCCTTATTGGAAGGCTCGCATGCAAGCTTTTCTCAGACAAGATGAAAAAGTGTGGGATGCTATTCTTGATGGTTGGGAACCACCTTCGATAACAAAAGATGGTGTAACAATCATAATACCAAGAAGAGACTGGACCACTGAAGAACGCACCCTTAGTGAGGCAAACCAAAAAGGTCTAAGCTAAATATTTACTACAGTATCAATGAATGAGTTTCGTCGCATCTCTGACTGTGAGACTGCTAAAGATGCATGAATGCACTTGCTCTTGCTCATAAGGGAACCTCTCAAGTGAAACAAACAAAATTGAGATTGCTAACATCTCAGTTTGATTTCATTAAAATGAGCAACACTGAAACTTTTGGTCAATTATATGCTCGCTTTTGTGATATCACTAATGCTTGCTCTAACCTTGGTGAGAAAATTCCACAACCTATACAAGTACGCAAACTCCTAAGCTCCTTAACAGTAGACTACAAGATGAAAGTTACAGCGATAGAGGAAAGCAAGAATATGGACACACTAAACATTGATGAACTTATCAAGTCAATCCAAACCTATAAGCTTTCTCTTTATCGACCCAAGAAAATCATGGGTATGGAATTTAAAAGCTCCAAAAAGGACATCTTTGATAGTGATAATGCTATGAATGATGAGTCACTAGTCTTGTTAGCACAAAAATTTAAGAAGTTCATGAAAAATAATGATCAATAGAATAATCAATCTAATAAGGAACAATCTAGTTGTTCGAGGGATCGAAAGTCAAGGAAAATCAAGCCTCTTAGCTCTGATGGTAGGAAAAATAAGCTCACTAGTCCTCAATTCTATACCTGTAGGGGATTTGATCATATTTCTATAGATTGTGGAAACAATAAAAAGAAATTTGGAAAAGAATTTAATGCTACACTCAATGATACGAAAAGTGAGCAGGATAATGCTAGTAACTCAGAAGATAAGTTTAATGTATCAAGTTATGAGGAACTATTCATGGATTGTCTAGGTGCTAGGAAAGAAAGGGATAAACTACTTGTGGAAGTAACTAAACTTAATGATATCATTAATGTCCACAAAACAAATTCCTCTAGCCTAGAGAAAGATAAAAAAGGAACTATCTGAAAATATTAATGCTTGAATCTAAGACTTGCTAAAACCACTGAGGAAAACAAAAAACTTAGGTAAGAACTTAGTATTGCTAAAGAGAGTGTGAGGAAGTTGACCATAGGTGCTGAAAAATTGACCAAAGTCCTAAACTATGGAAAGCTACATGGAGATAAGAAAGGTCTTGGATATATAGATGAACCGTCAACTAATTCAACATCAAAGACCACATTTGTAAGGTCCTTAAACTCTATTCCTACTGTTACTACTTATGCACAAAAAACTATTGCACCTATAGTAGAAAAAGTTGTTAAATTTGTACCTATCTATCATCATTGTGGTAGGAAAGGTCATATAAGACCAAAATGTAGATATTTGATGAATGCTCCTAAACTTAATCATTCTTTCCATGCTTCACAAAGTAGGACTCATAAGCATCATTCATCTACACATGCTACATCATATTCAAGGAAGAATGGAAATTATAATAACTTGTTCATAAATTCTACTAGGAAGCATGAAGTCTTAGGTTCAAAGATGCAAGAAAAATTAATTACTTTTAATGCTAGGACTCATTATCATCATCCTATTATGCATACTGCATCTTCATTTAGGATGAATGAGAAAAGTATAGCTAAGTCCAAGAACATGCCTATGAAACATAAGCTTGTTGAGTCACAACCCAATGATATAGAGAAACCAAAATTAAAGAAAATGTGGGTTAGGAAAGGGTGTTTTTTCCCGGTCACCTGATCATATTTTATTAGAGTGCTTAAATGACCCTAAGTGAGAAATTTTATTGTCTTTATTTTATTTATTAGTTAAACTTAAAAAAAGAGAAGTAGAATCCTTATTTGGCCAACATGGTATTGGACTCATTCAACACTTATAGACATATAACCTTATTTTTAATGACTTAACTAATTTTATCATTTATTGTATAAATTATTCTGCAATTTTGACTTATACACACACATATTCTTGTACATGTGATAATCGATGTTGACATAAACTTATTCACACACTCATGAACACATATATATGTTATGCTTGAAGTTTATGAATTTTCTTGAAAGACTCTAGGACTTCAACTAATCTTGATTGTAAAATTGTGTTGAGTTATATTTCTTACTTTCTAAAAATTTACCGTATGAAGGCACCTAATATTCAGAGGGCTACCTACTGTGATGTGTGAAGCTAGCGCAGTGAGTGGAGAGGGCTACCTCACAACTAGTGTGAAAGTCATCATGCTAGGTTTATAGCTCGTGCAAAAAAAAGGAAAGATTATGGAAAAAGTGACTACTTATAAATCTTGTACATTGAATGCACACAAAAAAGCCAATAGAGGTTATAAAAAAAATATCATTTACCTCATATATAAAAAAAAATTAAGTCCTCCTTTAGTAGATATATTTTATTTTGTTAGATTGAAGACTCGATTATAGTTTTACATGATAGGTGATATTTTTTTTAGTCTTTCTTGATAAGTCATAAATGAATTAATTGACATATTTGTGGAGTTTAAACATATATACTACTTTAAGTAAATATCAATATGTCATTATATGTGCATAGTGTGCGTGTGCACCTCTTCTATTCTACTTATTTATTTATATGATAAATAATCAAAATTGGAGTTAAAATGTGATGAGTTCTCAATTGGTTGTGTGCTCATTTGTGATTAAATGAGTTTAATACATTATGTGGCTATTTATGAAAATTTAAAAAAAATCAGATTTTTATTCATTTACATCTTATTTTTATTTATTACATTTTTAATTCGTTTCTAACTTAGAGAGTCATAGAACTTAGGGGGAGTTTAAAGCATATTGTACTTCTATATTACTCTACTTTTACATTGCTATATCTTTAGGAGGAGTTTAGCTTTATTGCTTTGTCTAATGCTTTGTCCTTCTCGTATGTCAAAAAATGGGAGAGAATAATTACTTTCATGTTTTTTATTTTGTTATGCATATAGGGGGAGAACATATTTAATTAAGCTTGATTGGTATGAATGCATACTACATGATTATTTTTTACACTTCGCTTATTTTTATGTAAACTGAACTAATGTACAATGAGGCTTTCATGCCAAGTTGTCCTATGCTTTGTCAATGTCATTTCAGTTACTTACAAGCTTGTCAAGTTGCAGCGAAGATGGATTCACCGGACCATAAGATAGTTCCACTATGGAGTCTGGGACATCATTGTATTTATATCTTATTTTTATAAGTGTCATGTAGTGAGAGAGAGGTTTTGCCACACGAAAATGCCAAAGGGGGAGTTTGTAAGGACTAGGACTGTTGGCTATTTTCGTGAACAAAATATTTACCTGTAAACTTGTTTTTAGGCCTGCTATCAAGTCTATCAAGAAAAGTCGAACAAATGCTCGAGTTTCATATATTCGTACTTCATATATGTCTTTTATAACTATGACACATAAGATTGCATTCATGCATTTTATAACACATGTTCATAAATCTGAAATTATTTTTCGTGCTAAAATATTTATTTAAACTTAAATTAATTTATAAAATTATTATTTTTAGATGTGTTTTAAAAAATAATTTTTTATAATATTAAGTTTCTTTATAGACTTTGAAAAATTAAGTCCAAAATATATTTTAACCCTAATACTACTAGGTCATTATTATTATCTATATATATAGAAATATTAGGGTTGAATTAATTTGGGGTGTTGAGGAAGAAATAAAAAGCCACTGAAAAAGAACTTTGCATTAGCTGAAGAAGAACTGCCACAAACTGCCGAATAAAAAAAGAAAAGGAAAAACAAAAGTAGAAGAAGAAAAGGAAATAGTCCATGGAACGCCAATAAAGTAGTAAACATTTTTATTCAAACAAAGGCATATTCACCTTGCGACAAAGGTAATTATCACTCTTGAAAAAGGTAATTAACACATATATATAAGAATTGACAAAGTATCAGAGCTGATTAGCGACAACCATGGATGCACGCACAGATATATTATTAATGAACGTTCGGCTAGTAATATTAATCTAAAATCACACAACACTTTTTGCAAGATAATATCTATTTATTTTTTTTGTTTGTTTCTTTTAATTATATTTTTAGATCAAATAATTTTATGTATAATCATGATTATTTGATTTAATTATTAAATTTTGAAGAAGTAATTTTCATTGAATTTATGCTTAATATTTTTGATCTAGAATTTGCTAGTTGATTTGATTTAAATGACATATGTTTTTAAATCATCTAGTTAGGATTATTCATTATTAAATATGTTCTAGAACATACACGAGCACTTGTGTTTCTTTTTATGCTAACCTTTTTTTGTAGTTTATTTGTGAATGATCTCATTGGCAGAGCTTATTGAAACGTTGGTCTGAAAACCGCTCACGCTAATTTTAGAAACTATGAAAACAGAGTAGGGGCTCATAAGTAAATTACATGGGGGTAGTATCCTAGGAATGGTAGCATAAGACCGAGTTTGTACTTGAACATTTGATTTTCATAGTGGAAAGTTAGGTGGTCCGGTGGATCGGTGGTTTTCCTCTTAGGTCATTATTGTGGCCTAGGTTGTTTCCACCAAAAAATATCGTGTGTTATTATTTTATTTCCAAAATTTATTCTGACACGTGATTGCATGCATGGCCACCTTGTTTAGGTTATTAAGTTATAAATTAATAAAAATTAAAAATAACCTATTCACCCCTCTCTAGGTTAATCCGGTCCATATCTTATAAACTTTCAGCTACTTTGGTGGAACAATTGGCTATTGGACATGTTAAGAATTATGGTTTATAATCTACAGTGGCATCTTACTAATATGTGCCCCACCCTTTAAAAGAAACATGCCAATGTTATTGGTCGATTTCAAGCATAGGGCCTCCAAATATGACCCTTATTCTAATATATATATATATATATATATATATATATATATATATATATATATATATATATATATAACCTTGGATGGAAGTATCACCCATATTTTAGCTATGCAAGTTATAAGAAAACAAGTGCTCCCTATAATCCACTTGGATTCCCTGACCCCAAGACACAATAGAATATCAAACTTGACCCAACCACCGTAACAAAATCAAGGTAATTTTATAAAAGACTTGATTGGTACATTAACACTATTCAGGTTCAACAGGAAGCCTAAAATAGAATCTATAGGATTGAAACTTCAATAAAGAACATCGAAAAACAAATAGGCAAACTGGTCACAACTGTTAGAAGGTTGGAAGCACATGCATTAGGGAAGATGCCTTCACAAAATATAATAAATCTTAAGGAGATTGTCAATTTCATTACATTGAAAGTGGCAAGAAATATGTCGATCCTACACAAGTTGAGAAAAATGTCAAATCAAATGACAATACTATCCAAAGTAAAGAAGTTGAAGAAAAGACACCCCACACGAAACTAAGGTGGCACCAAAGATATTATCTACCCTCCCTTTCTGATTATGAACTCGTTTTCCTTTTTCTAATGGGTTTAAAAACACAAAGAAAGAAGAAAATTAAATGGCAATTTTGAACACCTTTCAAAAAGTGCAAGTTAGCATTCCACTTCAAGATGCTATCAATCAAATTCCTAAGTATGCTAAGTTTCTTAAGGAATTATGCTCTACCAAAAACAAGACAAAATGTAATGAAGTGGTAAGTATGGGAAAAAATGTGTTTGTAGTGCTATAAAAAAAGCTCCACCTAAATTTTGGGACCCAAGTAGTTTAACCATCCGAGCAAGGATAGGTAATAAAAGGCTTGAAAAACCTATGCTAGATTTTGGAGCATCCATTAATATCATGGCCTATAATATTTACATTTCACTAAATCTAGGTCTTTTAAAAGAAACAAGTATTTTTATACAACTTGATCACAAGACTAACGTCCTAAGGGTGTTATTGATGATGTCTTAGTATATGTGGATGAAATGATTTTTCCAGTAGACTTTTGTGTAGGACTTGAGTGATAATTCATACACCATGTCCATACCATTAATGTTGGGGAAACCATTTATGAAAACATCTTGCACTAAGATAGAAGTTTATAATAGGGAGCTAACTCTTGAGTTTGATGGGGAGATAATTTGCTTCAACATCTTTGAAGCAATGAAATACCCAAAGTCTAGATGAGGGTATTACACTAAGCACTTTGTAGAAAGCAATCCACCAAATTTATTTTCTACTCTTTTTTATGTATTTTTACATTATATATATGTGTGCGTGTGCGTGCACGTGCTTATATTGAGAACAATGTAATAATTAGGCGTGGGGAAATGTTAACATATCACTATCTTTGTTTTTGTTTTGCTAGTTTGTTAACTTAGTACGCTCTAGCTAGCATAATGTTTTTCATTTTTAGTATTTATTTATTGTATTCCTTACGATATTTATAAGTAGTAGACTAGCTTGAAAATCATTACATTCTCTTTATTTTATGGTATTTATGATGAAATTAGCTAAAACAATGAGATGTTGAAAAAAATGATGGATGTTGGTAAAATCTTAACATTGTTCTTTGGTAAAGGTGACTTTATGAAAATTTTTCTCAAAGCTTGCATGCAAAATAGCTAAGCTAGTGATAGGAAATATTTATGTCTTAAACTTGTGAAAAATGTTGTAAATCTATTGAAACTTTGCTATGCTTTGAATGAATTAGATAAGGATGATGTAACTTCTCTTTATGTTTATCAAGGTGAATGCTAAATGTATTTATTGAAAAATAATTTAGGCAATAGGAATAACCTCTTGGGCCTACATGAGCTAATATTTTGTACCCACTTCTTACACTTTAAATCAATTACATTGTATGTACCCTATAGTTTAAGAAAAATGAAATGGAATAAAAAGAGAATAGATTTTATGAAATTGCTAGAATAAGACTTAAGATTGTCGAATGTGCTATAAATTTTTAGTTGCCCAACACTCATAAATTACCCCAATTACAATGTGTACCCTATAAAAAATATATATAAATAGTAGTAATAAGAAGATAAGGGGACAAGCTAAAAAGGAAATATCAAAAGGGGTAGGTGTTGAAAAGAATGGAAAAAATAAAAGAAAATAAGCTAATAATGATGTTTGAGTCCAAAACAATGAAATTTGATCCTATTTTATTGACATGATTGGTCTAATGATAGAATTCCTTATAAATATCTTTCTCTTACTTTATAGACTCATATTCTATTGTTCTTACCATTCCTTTTCGTTTGATTGAACCAATAAAGCTTAACCACAATAGAATCGAATGAAAGGCCTTTTAATTTTGACAAATACTTTTGGTGAGTAAAGAGAGTTCAAGTCAAAATCTAGGTAGAAGAGTAATGATCCTTAGGGAGGAATGATATAATAAGTTAGTTTGAACTACAAAATTCTTCTATCACTAGTGGACGCGAAATCACACACACTTTGGGTAGAATTATTGTAAGGGAACAAGAACTAAAGAATGACTAAATATTATACCAATTGAACATTAAAATTTTAGATTATGATGTTATTAAGCACCTAAGACAATACTAGCAATATTAACATATTTTTCCTTTGCTCGAGGATTAGATAAGAGTATGTGTGAGGGAGTTTGATCAGTGTCTTTTTACATATATTTTTGTATCAATTCTCATATATTTACATTGATTCATTGTTATATATGCATTGTATGTGATCACTTTGTGCTATATAGGTGTTAAGGGATAGAAGGAGCAAGAAGAGGAAAAATGTGTATTTGGACCTAAAACTGTAAGTGCATCAAAGCACAGAAATATGTGCACCATAGGCCACTACTCTCAAGTTTCACTGGGAACTTTGGAATAAAAATGAATGCTACAGAAAGGCCTTGTATGCAGCATGACATAGACCTCTTCAGTTGGAACACAAGACTCCAGTTTTATCGTTCACCATAGCATGAAGTAAAGTGCACAACAACCTGCATATGTATATTGCACACATGTTGCCTAAGTTTCATAGTTTTATACATAATTGAATTGTGATATATATATATATATATATATATATATATATATATATATATATATATATATATATATATATATATATATATATATATATATACATCATTAGGGTTAACAATAATGAGATTAATATAGAAAGAGTTAAAAATTAATTAGACAATTAACAGAAAGATCAAAGAGCACATCAAAGGAAACCTTTTGATTGAGGTGAACAAGGAAGTATTGAAGATTGGAAATTGGGATTCTTTAGGCTTCATCATTTATAATTCCTAAGCTTTTCTTGTTACTTCTTCCCTTCTTGGATTCCGTGATTATAATGATGATTATTGTAGAATCCATGTCTAGCTAAACTTATAATGTGATTGTGGGAAATTCCAAGCTATAGAAAAAGTTGTAAATTAATTTAGCGTCATGATAAATTTTAGCTTTCATGCTTGATACTTGATTTTTTCAATTCTATGTTTAAATTCCAAAATTATACATGTTATAGATAAGGTGGCCAACTAGTTTATTACATATGTATGTTTATATCTACTCTAAGATGTTAGTATGTAATTGCTAATACTCTTATTAAAAGTGGTACCTTGTCACCGCGTATGACCAGTAGAGTTAAATGCCTTCTCTAATAGTTAAAAGATTGTTCTAATCTTACCTAGTTTAGTTATCTCCTTTTTAGATCCTAATGTAATGAATGACTTAAATCTAGTAAGGGTTCTTCTAGGTTGTTCAAGATTTAGGTTGATTTATGATGATATTCTAAATCAATTACAAAGTAAGAAAAGTTGGGAAGTCTTAAGTGGATCTAAGCTTCTAGAGCTAAAGTTAAGAATTCAAGAATGATTTTAGATTATGATAGTAATTTAGGATTTAAGAAATTAAAATAATGATTCATGACATGATTAGTTGAATTATAGACTACTAGTGAGAATTGTCCTATGACCACATATCTTTTACACTCGTATTCAATTTACACTTATCTGCTTCATGTTAGTTTCCTTAAAAATGATTTCAAAACCCCCCATTTTCTAAATTTAATGAACTTATTAATAAACTAATAAATAGTAGTAGAAATTTTCAACAATCCTCGTGGGTATAATAAAATTGGTTCTTAAACTATTAATCACTTATACTTGCATGTGTCTAAGTGTATCAATTATGATAAAAAGGGTACCCTTTTTGAGGTGTTTTAGAGTAAACTCGTGTGACAAGATAGTACAAGTGGATGTTAGATTCAATTTACTAATCCATTGATATAGGTTGCATTCTTTAGGTTGTTTTTGTTAGGTCGCATTATTTAGGTCGCTTGGTATTCATAGAATTCGACTCCAATTACTTCATGACTAGATTTCTTTGAATAGGTTGTATATACGACTTGTGACAACCTCTTGGATTAAACCCTAGTGCTTTCTAATAATATGCAATTGGACATCAATTGACTTTGTTAAAAACCCCTTGTCTAGATCGCAGATGATAGCTCGTGACAATTTACCTCGTTGTGCAACCCTCAACTACACTGACATCTAATGTATGACATCACTACTTTATTCCTATAGGAAGTGATCTAGGCCATTTAGGTTGTATCCTTTCCACCTACATCATACCAAACATTAACTCTCCTATTCTCGAAGCTTTGGAGAAAGTAAGAGAATATTCTAAAAAGTAACAAAAGGTGTTTCAATTTCCCTTAAAAATAACCCACATGCTATTATTGACCATTCTACTTCCTTTGATTCCCCTTGGGACAAATTCAATAAGGAATTCTTATAAATAGTAAATTATTTTTTACCATTCACCCATCTTTTTATAATTAGCAAAATTTTCACTCAAAGAAAACCAATCCACTAGAAGAGGTTCAATTCATCTACTGAGAGTTTTAGATAACTATTACTCAGAATGACATTCCTAAATATCACTTCATTAAATTATCAGTCCATTTCTACAACTTTTCAATCCACTTCAACAACTTTCATTTTGCTTCACCAAAAATTTAGTTCATTATTTGGTATTTGTTTCTATTTTCGTCTTAATCTAGTTTAGGGTATCATGGTATCTGGTAAAGATACTACCCCTCTAATGGTCTCCACTAATCATCCTATCAGGCCACACAAAGAGTGTTCCCGTGATAAGGATAGGGACACCCCGAGAACATCCAAGAGAGTCCATCAAGACTTCACTAGGTCATGGTAAAGAACCAAGAGAGTTCATTGACACTTGACTAGGTCATGATAAATAACCTTGTCACACTTATGGGAGCCAATCTATCTTAAGTATTTTAGCCCTCCCTACCTCCTCTAGTCCATTACCAATAACCACTCCATTTGCACAAGGTTTTATGCTAGTTATTAGAATCCCTTTAACGATGTGGGCTCATAAAAAAAGAAAAATTATGACTTAAGGAGTATGCCCACAAATCGATCCAAAGATAAGCACAAAATAGAAAGAAAACAAATTCCAAGTGAACTAGATGTTACAAGATATGGCTCAATTGAGTAAATACTATGACATCCCATCTAGAGTTAGGGTGATGCATGTTCCATGTGACCTCAGGGATATAGACAACCCACCTATTTTAAAGATATGTCTTAGGTTCCCCGTACCTTGATTGGTAGCCTATACCCTAAATACTTTTTACATTTTTTTGGCTCTGATAAACCCTAATAGATGGTGAATTCTTCTTTCTTATAGTGGTAATAAAGGAATTAGGGATAAAGTCAATTGATAAATAAATGCGAGCTGTGTATCACTTGAAAAGGAATAGCCTTGATAAAGGGAGTACATAAATTTTGGCCATATCAGATCACATACTCATTTTAAAACTCTACGATAGCCAAGGGGATTGGAAGAATAAGTACTTGGAGACATCTAGGGTAATGAGATTAAGTTTCTAGTCCATTCATCTTGGAATAATAATTAACACTATTTAACTCGTGGGAACGAGCTCTTAAACATTTTGGGTCCCAATAGTAAAGAAAAAATATGAAGGATAAAACTTCATAATGGAACTATATGGATATTCTTATTGCATATTGTTTTAGGAACTCTGTGTGAGGGACTATAAAAAAACACATGTCTATACTGGTGATTGGGTAGGTATGTTAGACATCTTTAACACTTGTTTAATCTAGTTCATTATTTTGTAGGTATGTACTACATTAATGTTGATTTTGAGGACCTGATTGATATATCTAGAGCTCAGGATCTTGAGCCTACTGTTTCATGACATAGATATCCTTCCTCTTCATGGGATGAAGATTCAGTCCACAAAGACAATGTCACAGTCTGTATTGATAATGTTGCTTTCTTGCTAATCTATATACCATGTATTCCCAACTCATCTAACTTACCTCTTAGGTTGAGGTCTCTAAGGAGAGAATAAATGTTGAACCCACCATCTTCAAGTTTAACGAGGCTATCTTAAAGGATGCAATTGTTGAGAATACGCATGCAACCTGCTTTTATAAGGGTATTTTTTGGCAACATAATTTTATGAAAAACCTATACCTTCACTTTAGGAGTGATGCTAAATGAGTTAGGGTCTGAAAGGCCCATAGAAAAAATAAGCATCTAATGAGGAAATTATGGTTGATCTTCTCTTAGTAACTCTTTGAACTTCAAACCTTTGATTTTACTAAAACAAATTGGTTTCTTATAAGTATATAATTTTTTAGGTTTTGGCATTTTCCAAATAAGGTGATTTTTCACTCAAGTCATAAAAATGTGAAGTCCAAGAAAGTTGCTTACTTATAGAAAAGTACCAAAAGGTTGTCCAGGACAATGGAACCCTATAGCTCGAAAAGAAGGCCAATATACTATGTATTGTAGACTCTTTGAAGGATCAAATGATCTCATTATCTATCTTGGTAGACATTTTAAAAGTGGTGTGTAAGAAAGTGTACCATAATGGATTGGCCTTTGTCATCAACAACTTTAAAACCAAGGCCAACAAGCTGGATTTAACTACTCCTTATTACACTATCATAAATGCTTTCTAAAGTAGTAGAGGAAAAAAACCTCCTTCCAACACCATAATTCCTTCACCTCACTCTAACGAACCTGTTCAAGGAGGCCATGTGGAAGGTCAAGGTGAGGAAGCCACCCCATGATCAAGACTTGTAATTTCCCATTTGTTTTGAAACTTTTGTGGTAGGCTTTTTTTGTATGGTGGAAATTTTTGCACATGCCTAATTTTGTAAATATGCCTTGTACACTTGTCATAACTTGCATTGTGTACAAGTGGTGATTTTTTCAAAACTTTATGGAACTTTCGTGAAATTAATATTATATAAATATCATATTAATCTTTGTGTATAGTTAGTATGTTCCATAAATGTAGCTATTTCATTATTTATATTTAAGGCTTCCTCTTCATCCTTGAGTAAACTTCTTAGCAAGTGTTCATTTTCATCTTGATTTTTAGGTTTGCAACTTTTGTAATTGAGTAGTCTAAACGGAAACTAGTTTACTTAGGTTAAGATAAGGACTATTCAAAAATTAACTTGATGATTTAATAGAAATAGGTACATGTTTTTCTTGTACCCCAAACACCTTGCTAAAGTGCAAGAAAGTCTATGATGCCATATCTTCCACTAGTTATAAGGTAAATTAGTTACATATCTTAGCAACCTGTTTTGAAGAAATTAAGACTGATACATAAATAACAAATGACCATACCAATGTTGATTCCAAGATGAAACTCATGGGTCAAAAAGAAGCCATCACAGACTTAAAGCCCACAATCCTTATAGGGTTAGCGAGTCTAAATTTTTTTTTGTTTTAGGGAGCCCGTTGAACCCTGTAGGCCGCTACTCATTTTCCTACTTCAAAGGGATGAAGTGGTGACCTATCGAGTTTGTTTATGAATGGGAAGTTTCCTAATCCATTCTCTCAAGATGACCTCTACCATCACTTTGGGGTCCTAGTAGACTGTTCCACCATTTATGAAGCTTATAAAAAAGGAGAAGGGACCATAAGGCACCTGATAGAAAGAAGTGTGCTTGATGTAAATGTCTTATTACTATCTCACACAATTTTATTAATAACACTTAATATGTTTGTCGAATTACCATAGAGTCCCTATCTCTTACCATTGATCGTGAACGAGAAGCAGAGGCTTCATATGAGGTTACTAGCTTGGTCTACCAAGAACTTTATAAAACCAATGCCCGTTGTGAGTCTATGGAGTATGATTTAGATAAGTTACGTGAAAATTTGCATAGAATGCATTCTCAAAGAGACAAATATAAAGATAAAAGGGATGATCTTCACAAATTAGTAGAGACAAGTACTCAATTTGGTGTTGTTTATATTTGTCTTTTAGTTTTCAAATGTATATTTATTAGCCTAAATCTCATATTTCTTCCATCTTTTTTTATCTTATTCATGAAGTATGGTATGTATACGAGTTAGAAGTGAAACTCTGCACTTGTCTTGTTTCAAAGTAGAGGTCCACTTTTGTGAACTCAAGACCCTTTCTTATGATAGATGTTATGCCTCTTATACCCACATCCCAAAAAGGGAACCATTTGTCCTCCTTCCTTCATACTTGGGAGTTATCATATTATTTTCTTCACAAGACAAGAGACATAGACAAGACAAAATGAAAATTTTCACTTATCTTGTGTGTCACAAAGAGGAGGATCACTTTTGTGAACTCAAGACCTTTCTTAGGAGGGATGTCACACTTCTTATACCTGCATCCCAAGTAGGGGAACCATTTGGCCTCATCATTTCTTACTTGGGTATTATCATGTTATTTTATTCGTGATACATGAGATAGAGACAAGTCAAAAATAAAATTCTTCACTTGTTTTGTGCATCCCAAAGAGGAGGTTCATTTTTGTGAACTCAAGACCCTCTCTTAGGATGGGTGTTATGCCTCTTATACCCATAGGTAGTAGGGTTTTTTGGCCTCCTCACTTTTACTTAGATTTTATTGCATTATTTTATTGAAGAGACAAGAGATAGAGATACGTCAAAAATGAAATTATTCACTTTTCTTATGCATCCTAAAAAGGCAATTCACTTTTATGAAGTCAAACCCCTTTCTTAGGATGGGAATCATGCCTCTTATTTTCGCATCCTAAGTGGAAGACTCTTTGGCCTCCCTATTCCTTACTTAGGTTATCACATTATTTTAATCACAAGACATAAGGCAGAGAAAATTTCCAATTTTCATTCTTATTTTTCATTTGAAATAAAAATTATTGTTCACAAAAGTAATATTTCTTCAATTGTTTGCCATTTCATCTTAAATCCTATCTCTTTCCATTGTTTTCTATCCTATATGAGCCTTCTATGTTAACTTCATAAATGATATAGGGACTTTCCCATGTCATTGCAAACCTTCCATAAGTGATTTCTACCTTATTGTCGAGTGCCTTACGCAAGACCCAGTCCCTTATGCTGAAAGTGTTATGCTTGAAGGATTTATTACGAGATCGTTGGAATGTTCTCTTTCTTGCTTCTATTCTTATCAAGTTAGTCTCTTTTTTTATTTTGTTAGCAAAAGGTCTTCTTTTCATAGATCGTCCTAAAAGTCTTGAACTATGTTGGAATGTAGGGATGGCTCTTGTATTTAAGAGGGAATGATCACTTGAATACCTTATACTATTGACTCTAGCTCTCTTGTTACTATTCTTAGAGTTTCTCTTGTAAACCATAGAACTCAAGATAATTCATCAACCCCGATTGCTTTTGCATAATATTGATAGGTGTCTTGTTTGAGGACTCTACTTAACTGTTGGCTTAAAACCTATATGGGGTGGAGTGTGTCAATTTGATGCCCAACTCTTGACACAATGAAACTAAACCCTAGCTAGTGAATTTCTATACATTATCTATCAACCTTCCCTGAGGTAATCCAAATCTACATATTATGTTACGCCAAATAAATTTTTGAGCATCACTTTCTTGTATTCTTGTTAGCAAATTTGTTTCTATCCACTAAGAAAAATAATCAGTTGCCATAATGAGAAATTTCCTTTAACTAGAACCAAGAGGTAATGGTCCCTTATATCTAAATCCCACTTTTGGAAAGGATAAGGACTAAGGATGAACTATATCTCACTTGAGGCTAGTGTGGGATGTTGGCATGTCTTTGGCACTATCCATATTTTTTGGCATGATCAATACAGTCCTTTTGAAGGGTGAGCCAATAGTAACCTTATTGTGTGATTCTCTATGAAAGAGTCCTCTCTCATGATTGTGCACCACATTTTCCTTTATGCAACTCACTCAGTACAATTTGAGCTTTTTGAACAGGTAAGCATTTAAGCCATGATTCACCATAGTTCCTCTTATATATGACTCCTTGGATGATAGTATAGTTCTTAGACTTGGTTTTTATCTTTTGTGCTTCTTCTTTATACAAGGAAATAGTCCCTTGGTTATGGTACTCCAAGTATAATGTTAACCATGAAATAATTGTGGTCGTGCTGGTGAGTTTTGGGTCAATTGGTTTCTCAATATCTTCAATGATATTTGGACTCGATAGGTATGATATGAGGATCACCTTTTTAACTCTATATTTACCGTTGCTGCTAGACTGGCAAGAGAATCAACATGTGTATTCCCCTCTTTGGGTACTTGTTTGATCTCAAACTTCTTGAAGGTAGAAATATCTTTTGCCCTCTAAGTACTTCTTCATTCTTTCTTCTTTAGCCTTGAAAGTATCATTAACCTAATTGATTATTAGGCATGAAACACTATGCACCAAAACCTTCTTTACTTCTAATAATCACAACTAATGCAGTTCCAATAAAAGTGCCTCACACTCTACAACATTATTTGTATCTTGGAAAGTGATATGGAGACATTGTTCCATTAATCTTCCAATGGGTGTGAATACAACTATTGCCACTCATGATCCTCTTGAGTTGCAATCTCCATCTATATACACCATCCACTTCTTGATGAACTCTATTAGCGCTTTTCTTTTCATAGTTGATTGTTGTTTGTATTGTATCTCAAATTTACTCAATTCAATAGCTATTTGAGAAATACAGCTTGATTGTTCTAGTTTTCCCAATATACTTTTTAATTGATGAGACATCAGAACTATTATCTTGTAAGTGCCAAAATAATACCTTTGCTTTCTAGATGACATTCTTGTAGTAAATGTAGATTTTTTGAGCATTAGATATCTTTATTATGCTCCAATTAAGGAGTGACTCACACAATAGACTAGTTGTTATTTTCCCTCTTTATCCACCATGAATATGACACTCGCTACCTTGTTAGTAAAGGCCAAATAAAAGTACAAAACTTCATTAACAACAAGATTTGTCAAAAGGGTGTATTTCCCTTGTATTATTTAATAGACTAAAAAGTGCACTCACATTCTTCATTCCACAGGTAATCCTTGTTCTTCTTCAATAGATGAAAGAATGGTAGACATTTTTATGTGCACTTAGAGATGAAACGAATTAATGTAGCTATTCTTCCACTTAATTTTTGGACTTCCTTAATACACCATGGTGACCACATGTTGATAAAGGCTACAGTTTTTCCAAGATTAGCTTCGATTTCTCGAGAAGACACCAAATACCCCAAGAAATTTCTTGAATTTACTCCAAAGACACACTTTTAAGGATTGATGAATATTTCATAGTGTCATATTATAGAGAATACTTCTTCAATATTAGAGATGTGGTATATCATTGTTTATGTTTTGACCATTATGTCGTTAACATAGACCATCATATTCCTTTCTATTTTATGCTTGAACATTTTGTTCACCAACCTTTTGATAAATAGCTCTTGAAATTTTAATTTGAAAGGTATTCTGGTATAACCAAAGGTCCTTCCTCGGTAATAAATCTTTTTTTCTTCATCTCTTAGATACATTTGTATCTAGTGGTATCTCACAAATCTCATAGTTGCATCTACCATTTTATCAATGTTTGGTAGGGGTAAACAATCCTTTGGGGTGGTCATATTAATATTTGTAAAATCAACACACATTTGATTATCTTCTCTTTCTTCGTTTACTAGAATAACATTCTAGAGTCACGTTGGATAATCCACCTCCTGAACTCAACCTACTTATTTGAGGGAATTCACCTTGTTTTTAATATTATCATTTTTTTCCTCACAAACATCCTTTTTCTTTATTAGATAGGTTTTCTAGTGTGATCAACATTTAACTCATGTGATATTATCTCAAGGCTAATACTTGGCATGTCTTTTGGCTTCTAAGAAAAAAGATCCACATTTCTCTTCAAGAACTTAAGCAATGACTATTTAGTTTTAGTGGGAAGCTTTGAACTAATTTTGAAGGACTTTACTTCTTTGAAACTTCCTACCAAAATTATTCCATAATCATCATTCGACTATGCATGGGTTGTGTCCTAATTGGGTTTAATATTGCCTATCCTTTAGTTTCTATTTTGAGCTGGAGGAAGGTACGACATTCTTCATGGCCATGTTATAAAAGCTCTTATCTTTTAATCATCCCTTATCTACTTCATTCCATCCACTCTTCGGTACTTAATTAGTAAATGATATATTGATGGGACTGCTATCATCTTATGAATCCAAGGTCTTTCTAGGATTACATTATAAGATGTAGAAGTGTTCAAAATAAAGAAATTAGTAAGCATTATGGCTTCTTCCAAAGAGACAAAGAGTTAGATGGTGCTTGCTAACATAGCGACACTACCATTGAAACCCACTAGTGGAATTTGTTATAGTGCTATTTCTTTAGGGTCTATCCCCATGTCTAGGTTGATAAGTATAATAAATCAGAATAATTTTCCTTATCCACCAATGCCCTTCACACTTCATAATGTACAATCTTAACTATAATAATGAAGGGATTATCGTGTAGTGAAAGGACCTGCCTACTTTTGAAAAAAATGGAAAAAAAGTTCATTCTTTTCTTAGAGTGTAGATAGGCTAATATGTATCCCTGGCTTCCCAAGCATATATATTCCTTGAATTCTTTGTGTGACCTGTCATGGGTGGATCATCATGAATGGTATGAATCACTCGAATATCACCTTATGGTGGTTGATTTGGTCTATTTTCTTCCTTTCGGGGAAGATTATGGAGAATAATTTTCCTTCTTCATTATCCTGTCTATGGCCTCCATTCTCTTCTACCATGTCTCCCAAGTGTCCATTAGATAAAAGTTGCCCCAGGTCCCACCTGAGATGCTGGAAATCTTTGGCCAAATGTACCATGTCATTGTGGAAGGCGCAAATTTGTTAGGGTCTCTTTGGGGGACTTTTATAGGTTGTATCCATCTAACTTGGTCCATTCTTTGGGCGGCTTCAGCAAGAGACACACGTAGAGGTGGTCCTTAAAATAAAGACAATGCTATCCCCCATATCTATGGCCTTCCTCTGGGTGCCACATCTAGCTTAAAGCATGGAGGGTTTGTACATCTATATACAAAGGGTTTCTACTCCTCATAATCCTTACTTCCAGCATTATTGGACCTCTCTAAAAGCCTATGCACAAAAGTCCTTGTCGATGACTTCATCTCCCTTTCAATGTTAAATTTTTTTTAGGCTTCTTCATATATCGCATCAAGTGGGTAACGATGGTTTTTATCAGCTCTATAAATAGTTATGTGTCCATTTTAATGCCTTTCCTGAAGGCTTCAATGGTGATGGAATTGGGACACTATGATATTTCCATTGTTTCACTATTCTTCTAAACGATGAAGAAAAGATGGTGTGATTCTTTTCTAATGGACTTGTTACATGCATTGTTAGTTATAAAGACCTTGACCAAATCATTAAAATTCTTTATGCTCTTAGAAGGCAGCTTGATGAACCATTTCTATGCAATATCTTGAAGAATGGAAGAAAATATTTTGCAAAACATGGTGTCCCTCTTTTCCTCTGGTATATACACATGCACCATTTCCATCTTGAAATCTATTATATGCATAATATGATCCTTCATCCCTTTGTAGGATGGACACTTTGAGGTAGAGAAATTAGTGGGTGGAACCATTAGTCTTATTTCATCAAAGAAGAGTGATACTACCAACTAATCACACATTATCTCAATATTTTTCAAAGGGCAATTCTTTTCCTTGATTCTTCAACCAATTACCCATTTTTCCTCCATTTTCTTGAATCATCCATCTCATTCACTATTTGAATGGTCATCTTGTGTTTGTAGTCTCTTAGGTATAAAAGTTTTCAATGCAAATGGTTCTAGTTAGAATTGAAAGGTGGTCTAATTAGGGTGGTATGGATTATACATAGGCTATTATGACTCACATGTCGATTCTTTTTTTTCTCATGTACCAATCTAGGCTCATACTGATTGTAACATCTTTTAGGCTAGTAGCACATTTGTCAAGACTTTTCAGAATGGGATGGTTTACTATGAGGGGTTATGGTTTGAAATAAACTGTCAACTTCTTCCAAAAAACTCCATTGGAGATTTTTTGCAACTCTACCACTTATTATTGGGGTTTCTTCATCCTAACATCCCTTTGAAAGATGCATTTTCAGAACTTTGGCTAACTGAATTGGCTAGACGATGTATCGTCCTCGTAGTCTCGAGACTTCTACTTTCTTATTGAACCAATGGCTACATGGCGCCATACCTCAGTCTTGGATGATGTGCAAAATTATATGTGTAGTGAGGTATATGGTCAGAGTAAGATGAGGTTGATTGCTTTGTAGGTGGCTTTTTCTTTACTCAAATTTGGTATTGTGGCTAGTGACAAAGGTAAATTTTCCTATGACATGAAGTGATTCCCTTGATTTGTAAAATAAAATGTCTTAAATTCTTGTAGTGGACTAGGAAAATTTAATGTCCTATAGTGGGTGTCAATTGTTTGAAGAATTACAAGTGTTCTAGAACTTCTAGTGAGATATTAGAGAAATAATTGTCATATCCTTTACTAACGAACGCATTGAGATATATATAGATACATAAGTAAGCACGTGCCATTGTTACAATGTAAGGCACTTTGTTCGAAGTGTGTTAGAGTAGACTTGTGTGATAAGACAATACAAGTGGATGTTAGATTTGATTGAGAGGACATGAGTCCATTATTATAGGTCTTTTTTTTTTTTTAAAGGTATCTTTAGGTTGCATTCTTCAAGTCTTTTGGTACTCATGAAATTTGGCTTTAATTACTTCATGACTAGGTTGCTTTGAACAGGTGGTACATACAACTTTTGACAAATGGTTGGATTGACCCCTATTGTCTTTCGATAATATGTAATTGGACATCAACTCACTTCGTTGAAACCCCATTGACTAGTGGCAAATAATAGGCCACGATATATTACTCTATCGTGCAACCTATAGTTATATTGACATCTAATAGAGGACGTTATTACTTTGTTCCTACACGAGGTGATCTAGGTCATTTAGGTCATATTCTTGCCACCTGGATTATACCAAATAAGTTTGATTCATTATTTTCTCTTCTTGTCGTGTTTAATAAGTCTTATATTAGTTTTTATAATATATATTAACTTTTATTTTTGGTTGCGAAAGGTTATATAGGATCATGTGCAAGTTATTTAAAAAAATGTCAATGTCATATTATGACAAAAATATTATAGTGTTTATAAAAAAATTTAGAGTTATTAAAATATCATGTCATATTACTTAAAAAAAAAAGCTTAAGTTTTTTTAAAACTTAGGTCATCAAAAAAAGAAAAAAAAGTCATATTATGTTATTTAAAAGTGTTCAATAAAAAAAATGCAAGATGTTAAAAATCAAAATCTCATATAAGATTATTCAAAGTCATATACTTTGTTGAAAAAAATCATTTTAAGCTAAATTGGATATTTATCTATATGATAATTTATATGATAGAAAGTGGATTATAATTCAAAGTTATAATAAATTATTCATTGATTAAAAATCAGTACCCAACAAATAATATGAAATTATAGTAAAGGTGAGAGATAAAAATAATAAAAATAATGTATATTTTTTTACCATTCAAATTTAACAGATAAATTATATATCCTCCCGTAGTTATTCACTCATTGACATTAAATAAGCTGACACATGGTGCTTCATTCATGACATAGAAAACTTTATTAATTTTATAATAAATTATAATTGATATATTATAATATTATTAATAAATATAATTTAATTTATATAATTATATTTAATAAAAAAATTAATACATCAATTATTATTGAGATATAATTGTAATATATAAAAATTATCGTCTACACAACATCAATAAAACCATGACATTTAATTATAATAAATTAAGCAAAGTATTTTAAAAAAGGGGCGTTGGAAAATCCTTTATGTTATTGATTTCATAGACTTTAATCGCATTATTGGCGCTTTTTAAGATAAATAAGTGAACATTACTTAATTAGTAGAGGAAAGAAAAAGTAATTATTACTTGATTAAAAATATAAATTACTTTATATTCTTAAATAAAATGATAATTGAAATTATACATTTACACATTTGTTTATATTTAACAGACTTAACCCACCTTATCTTAGTGCTAACTTGAAATAAACGTGCCCCACTACAATACAATTAGCCCAAAATTATATTGATAATAGACCTAAATTGACCTATATCACTAGTCCTTAATAGTAATTTCTTGAATTGAAATAATTAACTTATGATGTAAGAGAGAAGGAATTTTATTGGCTCTAATTTTTGTATAACATAATATTTAATCATTTAACTTTTAATTCTCAATAATATATATATA